>CM053756.1:51000681-51393710 GCA_028658305.1 Pachyuromys duprasi
ACTGGGTGTGGACAGGCTTCCTAGAGAACATGCTGGCCTGTTACTGAGAGCTGCTGTGAGCGGCCAGGCCTGTCCCTCCAGCTCCCTGGATTCGCATTCTGATGCTGGCAGGGGGTGTGTGTGATCAGAGCTTGAAAGCAAAGGCCTTTTCCAGGCTAGCTTCCTGAGAGAGCTGGGAGGCTAAGGCTGGAGGTATCATGGTAACCAGCCCACCAGCAAGACCCTTGTCACAGAAAGGTCATGACCCCCGTTGGACCATCCTCAGGTCTGCCAGAGTCTACACAGTAAGCTATAAAGCCAGTCAAACCCATCAGAAGGTCACGTCTAGATGTCACGATCAGTGACTATCATTGCCAAACTTTGGAGCCTGAGGCAGGGATCTGAGTTTGAAGCCTGCCTGTATTAATGGGGAGATTCTGCCATAACCCCACCCTACCCACCAGGAGATGTGCCAAGGCAAAGGGGGTGGGGCAGGTATGACTTCCTGGCTAAAGAGGACTGCTTTGGGCCTGAGAAGTAAATGCTATTTGGTTTGTGGTCTCTGGGAGTCTGTGCATACTCAAATCCATGTCACTGTAGGGAAGGTTCAACATAGTGTGGCAAATGAGTGCCCTTGCTCACTCTACAATGGGTCCTTCATTTTCACTTCTTCTCTTCTACACAAGGAAGTCCAAATCTCACTAAAGCAGTCCCTTTGGCTCCCTCCTCAAGATGCACAACCAAACAAAACTCTTGGGAGTGTGTGTTTGGTTGGGATGTGAGCTAATGGCTGCCCACAGACTAGCACTCAGTCACTGTGTTACACTCCAGCCAAGAGATTTTTTTTTTAGGTAAGGGTCTCACTATGTAATCCTTGCTGGTCTGGAACTTGTTATGTATACCAGGCTGGCCTCAAACTCAGAGATCTGCCTCTACCCACTAAGGGCTGGGACCAAAGGCATGTACTACCATGCCACGTGTAAATGGCCATTTTTGTCCTACGGATGGTTTTTTGTTTTGTCTCACAGAGAAGCCTGACAGTCATTTCCCTACAATCCTTCCTGAGGTTGGTTGATAAGCATCCTGGGTCTCCCTTGTACACTTGTCATTTTCCTCTAGCTGGTTTTGAGTGTCTGGGTACATGTTTTCTCCTGGTGGTGGAGTTGGGGAATTATACACAGACCCTCTGCCTAATGACATACTTTATTACTGAGCAGGACACAGCACCACTGAGGTGAATGGCAGTGAGCTGTCCCAGGACTGAACCAACCACCTGCCCTGGCTGAGTGAGCCCACAAGCTCGGCGGGGGGGGGGGGGGGGGTAGGGGGGGGCTGCTGTGTCCTGTTTTCAAACATAGCAGATGCCTGGATTTTCCAGACCGTGACATTAAAGTCATTCCCCAAGACATCTATTTTTATATACAGTAAGTCAACATCAAAGACAAATCTGAGGATAAAAACATACTTCTTTTAATTGGTCTTGGCTTTGATTTGTACCACAAGCCCTAGAGACACCAACACAATTTGATCATAAACAAACAGCATAGCGGGCAGTCACGTGATCCAGCAAAAACACAGACCCACTTCCCAGGAAGGCAACAACCTCGCCTCCCCCTTGCTCCTTGTGCTTCAGTTAGGCGGCAGGTGGGGGAAGGTGATTGTGTTCCAGCACTAGTGAGGATAAGTCAGGATAACCACCAGTATGGGGCAGTATGGGATAAAAAATAAGACATTTAAAAGAAAAAAGTTAAGTTTGAAACCAAATTGTGCAAAACTGACCATATGTACACTACTCAGGATGGAGACAACCATTTTCCCAAACACTCATGTTGCCAGAGCTAAGCTTTACTTCTCCGGACTTCCATACCTAGCAGCAATTTTACTTGAGGAAATAATGTGCACCAAGGACGAAGATGGTATTATAAATGCGTTCCTTTACGTGACAGAGCCTCCCTAGGTTGTGCACATGAGAAGACAGACCAAAACTCTTTCTTGCTAGGCATGGTGGTGCCCACCTGCAAACCCAGCCCTCAGAGGTTGCCGTCTGCTCTGGGAGCACTTTCTGCAGACGTGTTTCCAGGATGCTCACTGGTCCCTGAGGATGGGTAGCTAGCGGGGGTGGGGGTGGGGGGTGATATGAGGATGCTTCTACCACTGCTGCCTGGTGACTCGTTCCACACCACTGGACCCATTTGGCTGTATACCCTATCTTTAAAACAGAAGATTGTTGGGCTAACAGCATCTGCTGCCTTCACCCTAACCTTTTGCACACAGGTTCTAGTTTTGAATGTGACTGTCAAACTCGGCACACTGTGACCATGCAAACACAGGGTATGCTGCACATGACCTGTTGTGACAACAGCAGACTATCCCCATTCTTATGGCCTAAGGACACACTTTATTACTGAGCAGACAAAGGGCAAAGTTACCGCTTCATTCCTATTGGGAATGTCACTCAGGGGTCAGCTGGTCCAGCATGAGGAGGCGGACCCCTTGGCTGTGTGGCGTGAAGCCAGCGGTGTGCACATGGACTCTGCAATCCCCGTGGCAGCCTGCAGGGGAGCAGCAGTGCGAAACTGGGGCTCCTCCACAGGTGCACAGAGCAGGAGGTAGCTGGGGATACCCTGAGCACCGTAGGCTGACAGTGTGGCTTTGAGCGCCAGGGCCCCTGGTCCTGCCCTGTCAAGCCTGCAGCTCCTAACTGCAAAACCACCTGCTGTGCTCAAGCCTCTCCACTGCTAGGACACAAGGAAGGTAGTTTCCTTTAACGATGCCAACTGCCGTACAGGCTTTGTTTTAGTAGAAGTCTGAGCATCTCCCCTGGTTTTGGCTCCAAGTCAAGCTGGAAAAGCTGTATGGACCCTGTGGACTTAGGGAACAGGCAGCAGTGAGTGCATACACTCCTGGGAGGCCAACTTCCTGTTCAGGCAAGAGCCTGGGGTCCAGACAACACTGGTGCAAACCTTGAGGGGGAAAAAAAGCAGGCACAGTCAGGAAGGCTCAGGACTCACTCACTGGGCGTAAGCACTGTGCCCAAGACCTGAAAAACAGTGTGCTAATCTGGGCCACAGCTTTGGGGGAAGGGGACAGGGACAGGACTGGCCCTCCTGAAAAGACACTTTGGGCTTGCTATAGAGGTAGAAGACAGGGACAGGAACAGGCTGGGCAGAGGGGAAAAAGCCTTACGGACGAGTGGCTTTTTCCTACTCCAGAGCTGTCCACTTCCCTGCTGGTCACACGTAGAAAAGCTACACTATTGCTTATTTGGGTCCAAGAGCCATCGCTAGGAGAAACAGCTAAGTGCCCACAGAACAGGCCTGAAGCTGACGTGCTTTCACAAGGAGACAGACTGAGATTACAAATAACCAGAAAGGCAACGTACTGTGGCAGGTACAGCAATGGGCACCTAGGAGGGGCCTCCACATACCAACAGCACTTAGTCCTTCTGCTGAGTGTGTGATGGACTCAGACAAGAACGAGGGCCTGCAGCCCTGGCAGGATGGCTGAGGACAGCAGCTCAGGTTCAGGACACCTGCCCCATTCACGGGGCTTTGTAAAATACTTAAAAAGCCCACATTTAAAAGTTATAATTTATAGAACATCCAGTATAAAAGCAGTCTTTAAAAAGGGTCTCTGGCTCTTAGAAGAAGTCTGCAGCCCTTGGCCTTCTCTTTGGGGTGGTGGCTGGTAGCGTCACGGCTGACGGAGGAGTACTGGCTGGGGAGATGGTGGGGGTCTTAAGCACTCCGTGGAGTGGCCTCTGTTCAGGGTTAAAGGCCACTCTGGAGAGGCCTGTGGGGCTGACCAGGATACTCTTGTCTGTCTTCTTAAATTCTGTCCCAAAGAAAAGTAAAGGCTATTAGCTAGGTGTCGTGTCTGTTCCTTCCAGGTATGCAGCGTTCACGACTCATATTCCCCAGGACCCAGAAACACAGACGATACCTAGATACACTGAGGGGAGCAAGTTCCAGCTGGTGGGAGCAAGTTTGCTGTGGGATGAGATGTGTGTGTGTGTGTGTGAGGCAGTGACAGCCAGCTGCCTGGAGCCTGTCTTCAGCTCCTGTGCTAGAGGTCGGGCTGTTTAGCTTGAGGTACATGCTTCTCGGTTCTCCTGCACCCTCTGCTCTCTCAGCAAACCTGTGCATGCTCACTCATGTAAACACGCCGTGCATGTTCACATTCTCTTACTGTCCACACGAATAACTCATATTACTGTCCACTCATAATACTGTCATATTACTCTCTTACTGCCCACGTCTTAAACTCATATTAAACTTAAAAATAGTGGGCCGTGGTCTTACGCGCTTTTAACCTCAGCACTGGGGAGGTCGGCAGAGGTGGCGGATCTCTGTGAGTTCTAGGCCAGGTGGAGCCACACACGGAGTACTGTCTCAAAAACCAAACCAACCAACCAACCAACCAAAAAAATTCCAAACACCGACCTACCTATCTGAAATCCCTCCCCTCCTTCACTGACCTCCTTCCTAGACAGGGAGAGGAGGCCTCTGGCTGCCGCTGCCGGAGAACCCTGAGCCAGCTCTAGCTGGTTGGTCTCAAGGAAGTTTCCCAGAAGCCACCCACTCACCTGCAGTCATGTTTCTGTTCAACCCAAAGGTGACTTTCTTGGAACTGGAGGGCGTTTTATTCAGCTGCAGAACAAGAAAGGAGTAACCATGGTAATAGGTGCTCAGCCTCCCTTCCTGGCCTGCACACACACAAAGGCTAACGGGGCAGCATGCTGCAGCTGAAATGGACTCCATTCCCAGACTTCTGCCCTTGACCTTCACAAACCACTTTTACATGTGCAGATTTCCCAAACTGGACACTACATTCCCAGTGAAAAGCACCAAAGGATGTTCAGAGTCCCAAATTTACTGCTCTAAACTGTAAGGATATGTGTTAATAACAACCATTTATTCTGTCTCATAATAATTCTTAGCATATATGGTGTGTGGCCATCAGAGGACAGCTTTCAGAAGTCACTTCTCTTCTACCTTGGGTTCTCGGGATTAAACTCAGATCGTCAGACCTGGGTGGCAAGCATTTTTACCAGCTAAGCCATCTAGCATGCCTGGAATTTCTTTTTTTCCCTTTTAAGAGTTATTTATTTATTTTGTATACAGTGTTCTGTCTGCATGTATGCCTGCACGCCAGAATAGAGGACCAGATCTCATTATAGATGGTTGTGAGCCACCACGTGGTTGCTGGCAATTGAACTCAGGACCTCTGGAAGAGCAGTCAGTGCTCTTCACCCCTGAGCCGTCTCTCCAGCCCCAGAATTTCTAAGCTGCATCTTGAAGCTCACATACGACTGATTAGATTAGACTTAAAATGCGGTCTATTTCAATGGGTAATAGACACAAATCTTTGCTGGAGACAGCACCCAAGGCCTTGATATATGCCAAGCAAATAAATATCCTACCACTGTGACCCCACCAGAGATCAAAGATCCCAACGTTTCATGCAACGGACTTTAAATTATCTAGCTCTCCCAAAAGTCTATCAGAATTAATGATGCCTTTGTACTTGAGAGGTTCCTAGAAGCCAACCAATCTTGCATTATAAAAGCTCTGGCTAAGCCCTTCCTCGAACCCTGTGCCTCTCTCTTGAGTGTGCTGCTACCTTATTCCACCTATGCATCCATGTGCGTGCAGGCAGGCAGGCAGGAGGAAGCTGGGCTCTGCCAGTCCCAATCCGTTTGTGGCGGATGGAATGCATCGCCTGCACCCTCAGCACACCGTCTGCGTGTTCTGTGGAGGCCTCACCTGGACACCAGGACCTTGGGGACGGGTGGCAGAGCTGCTCTTTCCTTTCCTGAAGAACAGGGGCTTTGGTAAGAAGTGGGTGTCAAACTTCACAAAGTCGCCCTCTGTCTTCAGAGGCTTCTTCAGAGTCCTGTTGCTTCCCTATGAAAAGGATGAGAAAGTGAGAATCGTATCTCGGGCACCTTGCCAGGCTCACACCCACAGGGAAAGAAACCAGGACAGCACAGCAAGCAAGTGCTGGAGGCTGACCCACCCTGACTCCTGAGCCCACGCCCACTGTTTCTTGCGTCAGCTTTGCCAGGAACCCTCTTGCCCAGTAGAGCACAGCCACTTCTTGGCGCTGTGCCAGCAGGGATCACATCTTCTCAGCAGTTAAAAAAGCCCCCTCCTTCATGTTCTAACACAGGTCCTACAGTTTGAATAATTTTTCCTTCCAAGGTCCACCTGTTAAGTGTGAACTCACTTTTCTATTTGTGACTAGACACTATGTGGGCTGTAAGTCTGCTGTGGAGGACAAGGCTGCTACATGGTTCTGGCTTGGGGGTCTCGACACCTGAGTGTGGAACCACCATGTGGGCTCTTTGGCTGGAGCATGGTGCTTCCTTGCTGAAGCTTAATGCCTTCTTCTGGCATGGCCCAAAGCAACCCCAGTCCAAGAGCAGACAGCAGTGACCTCCTTAGATCCCAACTAGTAAGCAATCATCCGATTCCAAGACCGGTTGCCAAGGGCCTGAGATGATGTCCCAAGACCAGCCAGTGCTCTGCTCTGGGCCCTTCCCACCTTACCAGAGCTCGGCTCTGCCTGGTGCTGGACTCCCCCACTCCGCTGTGCTCGGTCAAGTTTGACATATGTTTCATCTTTTTCCTCTTTTTCACGATTGCTGGTTTTTGACTGGATACATCACTGAGGTCAAGGCTGCTGGAGGCTCTCTTCTTTTGTGGCCTCTTGCACTGGGGCAGGGTGGTCTGGTCATCTTTCCCCTCTACTGGGCTTGTTGGGGTACCTGCCTTTTGCACGGTCAGGTCACCACTGCTAACAAGGAGAGCTCCGAGTTTCCGTTTTCTCTTCTGGGCTTGGACACCTCCTGAGGAAGAAACGTGGGCAGCAGAGTTCTGAGGATGCCCGCCGACAGGGTCATTCTCTGACACGTCCTTCTGAGGTAAAGTGGTGGACTTCCAGATTTCTCTGTGAGCCCTCAGACTCTTCTTTCTTGGCCGTTTCCTTTTATTGTGTGTGGGCATAATGAGTGTGGGCTCAGAGCTGTTCTCCTTAATGCTAGGTAAGGCCTCTGCTGTAGGCGCAGTCACACAGGCCTGTGGGGCCTGTCTCTGGGCAGTATCAGGCTCACTGGCAGCACTTTGTGCTGGGGGCATGGCAATGGCATCCAGGCACTGTGTCTCACACTGGAAGTGGCTCCTCTTCTTCTTTTTTCTTTTCCTCTTGTGAATGTGGCCTCCACTGACCTCTTCACCAGGAGAGACTGTGCTTCCTGTAAAAATATAAAGCAATGAGCAGGTTGGCCCTGTTGGTGACTCTTGGGATGGCTGGCAGCCAGGGTTTTGTTTGTTTTTTTGAGATAGGGTCTCAGGTAACTCAGACTGGCCTCAAATACGGAGCCAAGGCTGCTGTAGGTGCTCCTGGTCCTCAGGCCTACCTCTCATAAGTATAGATGTTTAGTATCACAGCACACTCCTTTAGAGAGGTCTCACCATAGAGCTGGTAAGGTATGTAATTAAAATATCCCCTGGGCAGAGGGCTCAGCAGATAAAGTGCTTGCTGTCAAAGAATGAGGACTTGAGTTTGGATCCCCACCCACATAAAAAGCTAAGTGTGGCAGCACGCACCTGTAACTCAAGTGTGGGGGATATGGTATGCCAGTGTGCGCAGTGTCCAGGGCAGAACAGGTGGATCCCTGAAGCTCAATGGCTTGTCAGCCTAGCCACGCTGCAGAATGCTAGGCAAGTGAGTGATTCTGTCACAATGGAGGAAGACACCTGATGTCAACCCCTGGCCTTGGTGTTGGGGAACCTGAGTGCAACTGCTCACACATTAGGCCCATGGATTTGAACACTTGGCCCCCTATTTGGGGAGGATACAGAACCTCTGGGAGGTAGGCCTCATTGGGGGAAGTCCTTGAGGTTTACAGTCTGATCCTGCTGCTTCCTGGGTGCTCTTTGCTCCCTGGTTTGCCCAGTCACAAGTAAGCGGCTTCATGCTCCCGCTGCCATGCCTTCCTAACCATGACCGACTGAACCCTAATCCATGAGCCCAAACACACTCTCCCTCACTTCAGTTACCTCTTGTCAGGTCACAGTAGCCCAAGCTGGCCTCACACGTGCAATCGTCCTTAGGTTCCTGACTGCTGAGATGATATATGTGCAGCCGAGACCACTTTCTCGTGGCGCTGGGGACGGTACTAGTGTGCCAGACATGTGCTAAGAGAGGCTCCGACCATGGCTAGCTTTGTCCCACTTTCCTTCTCTATGGCCAGAGACCTTCCTCAAGTATATCTCGGTAGAAATGAGGATATGACGAGCTTTTTAATCATTATTTTTTATACTTTTCAAAGTTAGTTTCACATGTGTGTGTACTGCTTGTCAGGGCCAGAAAAAGGTACTGAATGCACACTTCCCGGAACTGGAGTTCCTGACAGTTCAAACCGACACGTGGGTACTGGGAACTGAACTTGTTCTCTGCCGGTGTTCTTTAACCACTGAGTTATGTCCCCAGCTCCTAGTCATTAAACAAACAAATGAGATAAAATAAAAAGATCAGCTATGTCCTGCCACATGGATCCTGAGCATTAAGTGTTTTTATCTTCTGAGCACCTAGCTAGCCTAGGTTTCCAATAATTTTAAAGTCAGACGCCAAGGCAGACACACACACACACACACACACACAATTTGAAATGTAATCACTCCCAAAATCAAAACCCAAACCAGCACCAAAAGACAGTGTTTGGAACTTTATTCTTTCCCTGTGCCACCTACTGTTGCCGTCCAAGAGCAGATGCCTCTGTGCACACGAAATGAGAGCAATGGCTGCATAGAAAATAGCCCCACAGTACTCTGGAGACAGAGGCAGGAGATCATAAGTTTGAGACAAACCTGGGCGACTATTTCAAAGAACAAACCTCCCCTCTCCCAAAGTCCAAAACACAAACTCAGACTTTTTCCTGTGCCAATGATTTCATGAGAACACTGGCTCACAAGTCCTCAGACCTCAAGGGTACAGTTTACCCGGATGTGAGCAAGAGGTGAGCCTTCTTCAGCTCTGAGACTTAAGGCTTTGCAGCTTACCTCTCTCCCCTTCCAAGGCAGATCTGTCTACAAGCTTCTTTCTTTTCTTCTTGTGCCTTCTCTGATTGAGGGCTTGACCATTTTCATCAGTAGAAATGTCCTCAGAAAGACTGAGTTGAGCACTATTGCCTGTAGGTGCCAAAGAGACACTGGTCAGCTTCCAAGGCCTTTTTGTATTTGTTGAGGCAGCCAAGGTCCTGGGCCCCTCCCTAAGCCATCCAGGTAAGACTCCTGAGCCTAACTTCTGCTTCATCACCTGTCCTACCACCTGCTTTTCCAACCTAACTCAAAGGCTCCTGCCCAGAATACACACTGGACAGTGACTGGTGGGCTTCTCAGGCTAGTGCCTTACATTCTCTCTGGCTCTGCGAGTCTACCCAGTGCACAAGGAACAGGAGAGCTGGTTCACTGGCCTGTTCAGGTTTAACCAAGATTACAGCAGCTTACCCTGGGGACATGTATCCTAAAGAAAATTAAAAGTCTTGAGAGACCAAGATTTTCTTCTTGACAAAGGATTGTAATCTTCCTAGCTTGGTTAAAAAAAAAAATCAAAACAATCCACATGGGTGTTTTGCTTGCATGTATGGTATGTATCATGTATACCTGGTATCTACAGAGGCCAGAAGGGGGTACTGACTGGTTCTCCTGGATGTGCAGTTAAAGATGGTTGTGAGCTACCGTGTGGGTTCTGGAATTGAACCTGCGTCCTCTAGAAGAGTAGCTAGTACTCTTGGCCATGGAACCACCTCTTCTGCCTTCCCTTTCCCCATTAAAAAAACTGTCAAAAACACCAATAAAATTTCAAATAAATACCACATTACCCACACTTAGGAGGCACCAGATGGATGGAAAGTAGGTGCAAAGGGTCTTGTGCCTGGGATATTTCCCAGGGTATTCATTTAGGTATGCCAGGTGAACCTAGATGAGGGCGGGCACCCCATAAGTCACTTTCTCAAGAAGGTCTGCAATGCCTTGTCTCAGAATCTGTTAGATGGCCTTGGTGGGTGTGTACAGAGTAAGAACACCCTTACAGGCTATGTCTTCTTACCTTCAGAGAGTTCCTGGAACCTGAAAAAGAGATAGAACACATCAGAGTTCAGAGTTCAAGACTCAGGTTCTAAACATAGAGCAGGAACATGAACACACATTCCTCACCCTGTCCTCCACGGGGAGGCTAGTGAATAGCTCCACCTAGAGATGTGGTAAGCCGGGAAGGAAGAAACCTAGGACAAAGACACCCGCAATTCCATGAACACTGCATGGGACACAGTGGCTAGAGAATGTCACTCAGCACACATTTTCTCACTTGTTTCAGAAGATGGCTCAACATGCTGCTATGTTCAGGGGAGACTGGCCTAGTAGGGTTCTCTTTATGCATCAGACCAAATATTGAAAGCTGATCCCCACTGGGTACCCCACAGTTGCCTGTAACTCCAATTCCATGGGACGACTCTCTTCTGGCTGCTGCAGGTAACCTCGCCCCCACCCCGACACACACACTTAAAAGAAGCATGTGGGAGTGCTGGTGTGGCCTTAGGCTCTCCCTTGCTGCTTACTTTCTGATCAGTTTGCAGAGTCGCTTCCGGTTGAAGGGAGGTGTGCTCTTCGAGTTGGCTATTTCCAGGAGTCTATCAGCAATAGCCTTATAGTCAAACTACCAAGAAAAGACAGGAAACATGAGCGGTGGCAAAGCAATCACCTTCTAGGTGATCTTGGGAGCAATCCTCTCCAAACTGTGGTCTCAAACACAGCAAAATTTGCCTATTTAGCTTCTTTTTCATGTTTGTCCTGGATTCTCAATCTTAGAAGCTATAATAGTCTTACTATTTCAAAGTACAACCGCGTGCACCTGTGTGTGTGTGTGTGTGTGCGCGCGAGAGAGAGAGAGACAGAGACGGCACATGACTTTAATCTTTGCACTTGGGAGGCAGAGGTAGGTGGATCTTTGGGAGTTCAAGGCCAGCCTGGTCTACAAAGCAGTTCCAGGACAGCCAGGACTACATAGCGAGACCCTGTAACCAGCCAACCAAACAAACCCAAAACTGGAAGTCTGGAATGATGGTACCCCGCTTTATTCTGGGGTCACTGAGGGTCAGAAGGATCGCTGTCAACCCCACTTCAGCTGAGACTATAGCAAGATCCTATTGGAAAACCAAAACAACCCCCCAGAAACGTGGCACGAGGGCCGGTGCTGCTGCACAAAGGGAGACAGACAACAGTGATTAGAAAAGGAGGATTAATGTCCTTCAAAATCCCACCTCACGTACTTTTCATTGTTTGTTTATTTTTGAGACAGGATCTCTCTATGTAGCCCAGACTGCCCTTGAACTCAAAGAGACTTGCCTACCTCTGCCTCCTGAGTGCTGGGATTAAAGGTTTGTACCACCATGCTTGGCTTCTTTTTCTTTTTTTTGAAACAGGAGATTACTAGACAGCCCAGGCTGGTCTTGAATTCGAGACCCTCCTATATCTTGAGCTTCCATGTGTGCAATATCATGTCAGTCTAAAAACCCACTCTTTTAAATTTGTCCCCACAAGCTCATCCCAAGAATGGTGACGTTATTTACAGAAGGGCTTATAAAGGACTTTACATTTCAGGCTCTGTGGCTTAATGAGCTCTGACCCTAATTCTCCAGACAAGCCACCCCAGGTCAACCCATTCTATAAAAAGCAAAAGCTGCCCCCACCTGGAGCAGCGAGCCCGAATCCTTCAAGGCTGCACAGCTGTCTCTTTCTCTGCTGCCAGTGACTCCATCTTTGAGGCATTCACCCAGTGCTGCCAAAACACACCCAAATCTTGACATTCAAGAATAGATGTGGCCCAGTCCCTCCAGGCTCTGGGTTCAATCCCCGTTACCGGGGAGAAAAATAAGAACAATGTACCAGCAACTGCTGCTTGGGGAGACAGATGGGATTAGTCTCTTAGAAAGGTTCTTTTATTTTATATGTGAAGCTCCAGATTTTATCCCCAGTACTAGCGCCATACTGAACATCTCTAACCCCCACAAAACAACTATAGACTCCCAGAAGAAAGCTGTGTGTCAGCGGGAGCCACAGAAATACTGTGTGATCTTGACTGCGGGGCAGCTGTCACAAGCATGGGCCAAACACCTCACAGAAAAGAAGGGACAGAATCAATTGGGCCAAATATGAGTGGTGTTGGGTTGCTCTCTGGGACCCCTGGCTGTGCACATGTATCTCTTATGTACCTTGCTTCCTTTTTTGGGGGAAGGCTATATTCACTGAGAGGCCAACAAAATGCTTAGTCAGGCAAGTTTATGGCACACAAGTACAAGGGCCTGGGTTCAACCCTCAGAATCCATATAACAAATGTTGGGCATGGCAGTAAGGGCTTATAAGCTCAGCACAGGGAAGGTGCAAATAGATTGGAGCCTGGGACTCCCTGGCCAACCAGTGTAGCCTAATTAAGCATCTTCTAGACCAATGAGGAACCCCATCTCAAAATAAGAGGTGGATGAAACCTGAGGAGTGATTCCCAGCGCTGACATCTGGCCTCCACATGAAAGTGTACATGCATGTACATACACATAGACAAAACCACTATCTACAAATAAGCCAGCAAAACCTAGTCAGCCAGACAACCCCCTCAGAAAGAACATAAAAGCAAAGGTTCTCACCGGCCTTCTTCCCACTGACTGCTTTTCTACAGGTCATCTTGTTTGGGATCTCTTCTCCAGGGAGGCTAACGTCACTCAGTTTGGTTTTCTGTTCTTCCACAGTCTCTTCAGGTACAAAAGCAGACTGATCTACAATGACTTCAAAAACACCCCTAGCTACAGTCTGTACCAGTGTGTGGCTGAGGGCAGAAGCACAGAGCGGAGAGAACTGGATTAAAACACTCGGTCTGAAGCTGTGCAGAAATGAGCGTAGCTGAGGACAGCTCAGGTGTGTGCATGTGCCTGTGCCTGCCTGGGGCCTGGTGTGCCCACCAACTGGTCAGCAGAGACTCAAAGACATTCCTGACGCAGGCCCACTGAAGATTCAAAAAACCACCACGTGCCATAGGACAGACAGACAGAAGGCAGGAATCTGATGTGGGAGAGTGTCCTGGAGTGGCCAGTCAATCGCAGGAACAGGACCAGAACCTCTGCTTCCTTCCTTTCTTCCTTCCAAGCAGGATCTTGTGTAGCCTGGGCTGGCCTGGCCTCAGGCCTGGGAAGGGCATTAGGAATGGGTGCTCCTTACTCTAGACAGTTGCCTGGCATTGTGCTGTACAACAGAACCCCACCCTCAGGCACCAACAAAAGCAGTGAGAACACGTGAGCCACTTACTCCTTAGTCTCGGCAGCAATTCTGCAGAATGGATCAATTAACTTGAGGCTCTGATCCGCTAAAAGCTGTAATTTAGACATAAAATAGAGGGAAAATGAGGGAAAGACAGGCTTTTCTCTCTCTGACACTTCTAGAAGAGGACGCACCTGTCCCTCTCACGGGTCAGAGCAGCTGTATCCATGCCTGTCACGGGCAGTCCCAGACACACCACAGGAACTGCCCAGCAACCTGAGCCAGCCTCGCTCTGGTCTTCTGTGTGTCTTAGTGCAGTGACCCGAAGAACCACCAACTGTTCAGGGCTAAACCGCAGCACTCATGTCTCCTGAGACAGCTGGGTGTGGCACCTGCCTAGCAGAAGGCCCTGGCTAGCTCCAGGATTGCCAAAAAAAAAAAAAAAAAAAGTATGAGTTCTACTTGGATGCCATCTCAGAGCATGAGACAAAGGCATTCTTTATTTTTAAATTTTGTTTATTGATTCAGGCTATATGCACATGTGCTGCCCCTTTCTTAAAAATATATCGTTTATATAAAACATTCACTAGAGAATGTCAGAGAATAGTAAAAACTGCTTATATTCCCAAACTGAGAAAATCATCTGTATCTAAATGTGTACTTTTCTTTCCAGCCTTTTAGCTACTTATATCGGGTATAATCTGTATTGTGTTATCTACTGCCTTTCTCACACAGCTTTGGAAATACTCAATATAAACTGCTATTTTTCCCCTATATGCCTCTATAAATTGTTCTCAACTCTTTCTGCAGGGGGAGGAGGCAGGGTCTTGCTATGTAACACACGCTGCCCTGGAATGTGAGACTGATCTGCTTCAGTGCTGAGATACAGGCACGTATCTCATTCCTGAACATGGCGCCTCGCACTCCTGCCTCAGCCTCTCCAGCAGCTGGGTGTGGTTCAATCCTATTTTATAGGTAACACTGCTGTACACATGCGCAGCGTGCAGCTCTGCTTACATGTCCCCTGGCTGCCTGGGATACAGTCATGGGAAAGGAGAAGCTGCAGCAAGTCCCCATAGCACAGTGGTCCTGGTGGGCAGGCAGTGCTGGTTCTCACCTCTCCCCCTCCTACGGTGGAAAGCTCATCCAAATAAACAGCGATCAGGTGGGATCGCACGCCATCAGGAGACTGACTGTCAGGACTCAGGATCTCCTTCATCAGGATGTCCAGAAAAAGTTTGATTTGGCTAAAGAACAACAGAAAACAACAAACCAACCAGTTTTTTTTTTTTTTTTTTTTAAAAGACGGTATCACCAATACCTCCCTCTTCTCAGATAGCAGACAAAAATAGTTTACTGCTCATACTACATAACAGTTAATATGAGGACGGGGGAGTAGTTAATTCAATCTGTCACTTGACTCTTAGGCCCTTCACTGTAGGATCATGCTAGGATCAGGATCTATTCTGCTTCTCATAGCACTACATAGTTGTAGGCACAGATCTGCCAACTCATATTTCTTGATTACCTGAAATCTTGGAGGATCCTATTATTCTATAAAGATTGTTTGGGGGGGGGCACTAAAGAGCAAAACCAGGGCCTCATACCCATTAGGCAACTGTTCTACTGCTGAGCCACCTAGTAACTCTGACATGCTTTTAACATCATATTTTAATGTAAATAGTTTACCAACCTTTCTTCCCAGGCATTCCGCTTGAGAACCTCAAAGGACTGTCTCAGGACCAGGCGGATCAGCTAAAGGAAGAAAGTAGTGATCATTTTGGCAGAATGAGGAGCCTGATTCTGGATCCCCAAAGTGAGACAACATCCCAAGTCTATTTAAATTCTGGATCAACAACACTAAGCCAGACAGTGGTACTTGCCTGGACACAAGGGCCAGAAACCAGCCTGCACCGCATAGAGACTCTGCCCCCACAACCTCCAGAAAACAAAACAAACAAGACATGCCAATGCTCTCCAGACCACCAGCTCAGACAGGAACAGAGGCACCGTTAGCATATACTCCACGCGCCGATGACCACTGCATTCTCTGACACCATGACTGGCTTTCCATCGTGCTCACATTTTGATGGAAGTTAGGTCTCAAAAAGGCCAGGCCAAGCAACTCCCATCTAGAGAACTTCACACCCATGTTCCTGGGTGTTGCTTACTTTTTTTCTCAACAGCCTTTCTTTCTGTTAACTCTAGTGCTTACAACCTATAAAATCCCTCAGCAATTCCAATGATGGTGGCACATACTTTTAGTCCCAGCACTTGGGAGACAGAGGCAGGTGGATCTCTAAGCTCAAGGCCAGTCTACAAAGTGAGTTCAGGATAGCCAGAGCTACAGAGAAAAAAACCCCAAACCAAGCAGCTAACCAACCCCAGGCCCGCAAAAACAACAACAACAAAAAAACACAAAACAACAACAAAAAACCCCACTTTTATCAAACTCCAACTCAGCTTTAAAAGGAGTACAGAAAAAGAAAAAAAGCCAGGTGAGTGCACTACCACTGAGCCGCACAACAGCTCTCTGCTGGTCTTCAGACAGAACGCTCTGTGTATATTCTTCAAGTGAGCGTGGAGGGAGGCGCCACCTTACCATGTAGAACTTGTCCAGCTGCAGCTTGTCTATGTCTTGCCACTCTCGATTCATGGTCTGCCAGAAGGTCTGAATGAACAGGTGTTCTGCAGAGACAAGAGGCTCTCAGTGCTCAGCTGTCACGCGACCACACAGCAAGAAGGAAGCGACAGAGGACACAGCTAGTTCTCGCTACATATCTATCTCGAGAATGCTTGGAAGGGTAGAGTTCGGCCAATAACTATATATGCTCAGAGATTTCCCTTATAGCTATATAGACATTATAATAAGCTGCCCAGTGAATGGTCCCCAAAACACTGGTCTTTATCTGCCTCCAATCCACACTTCCCTTAAGAGCTCCCTAAAGGCACCTAGTGGCCCTTTCTACCACACCTGTAGCCAACAATCAGTCCTAATCTAGTAATGTTAGTGAGTACCCTTATAACTCAAGTACAAATGCAGGTTTTCCTGATGTTAGGTGTTATCTATGTGAGACACAGCACACATTATTTAAGCCTCAGAATCTTTAAAATTAGAAATCTTTCCTTAACTATTGATTTTTGAACACCCCCACTCCTTTTGACATAGGGTTTGGCCACTACCTAGGCTGCCCTGGCACTCATGGATCCTTTGCCTCAGCCTTCTGACTGTTGGAATTACAGGCATGCACTACCATACCCAGCACAATGTATTTACAAATGCAAAACTTTACACCCAAAGTAGAATTTTCCATGTTGTAAGTCAGCTAGAATTCAGAGAATGCCAAACAGAACATACTGCTGTCCAACTTCAGCAGTCTCCATCTCTTCTTTTAGGTAGAGAAGGGTTACCTTACCCTCTACCACAGTGATTTATACCACGATGGTTCTAATCTTGGCTAGGGCGCGTCTGCCAGATTACTGTACACTCTGGCATATGTGTCACAGCTTGTAAGTGTGAGAGCAATGTGAACTTGGGAGACTCTGGAGAAGAGCTGATCACTCTCCGAGATGTCAAATGATCTCTATTCACCTAGCAGCTGAGTCTTTAAACAAGAATAGCATCTGCTATCCATACAGTGTTTGCAGGAGACTCCCCTATCATCATTACCCAGAAGACCGAAACTCCAGGAAAGCATTGACTAGGTTCCCCAGGCAAGCTATCAAACCTGCTAACGAGGAAGTCTGAAAGCCAGGAAAATGGCAGGACTTACGAGCCTCTGAGCTGTTAACAACATGGATGAGTTGGGAAATAATGTTCGCTAGCTCCTCCTGCAAGGTGGGTTGGGGAGAAACATTGGTTATTAGGTGGTCACGCTGATGGCGGTGCTGTGGGCTGTATCCTCCTCCCTCTGTGGTGGGAAAAGCAGTGCCTCTTGCCCTAGGTCTGTGGCTGACACCCTAGGTTTTACCAAACGCGAAACTCTAAACCTCAACGAGCACTAGGCTAATGTGACATGTTTCTGGAAAAGAGCTAAAACTGTGTGTTCAAGAAAGTGTCTATGGTAAGAGGTTGAATGATTCCAGAAAAAGTCTTACTCCCAATTCTAGGCCTTTTTTTAAAAAAACAAAACAAAACAAAAACAAAAACAGGATTTCTCTATACAGTCCCAGCTGTTCTGAAACTCACTATGCAGCCCAGGCTGGCCTTGAACTCAGAGATCCAGCTGCCTCTTCCTGAGTTCTGAGATCAAAGGTATGCAGACCAAGCAGAATCTGTTATGAACACCAAATGCTGCAAAGCACTGCCCTGCTGGTGCTTTTACAATGGGGTTTCACTCCAGCCTTCTACTACATCTGGCCAGGGTAGGGCTAGAATGCCAACAGTTCCTCTAGGTTGTGCTTTGGGCAAAATTCCCCCAAGAGCATGCCCATGGAACCCCGGTAGACTCCATTCAGCAGAACTAAGCGGCCGAGCCTAGACGAAGCCTTCTCTTTCCCAGCTACCTGGAGACGAGCACTCTAACTGGCTCAGTTCTCCTAAGCCCAGAGCGCCTCATTCATCTTGGATGAACTCCAAGACTTGAAAACGATGTTCCTTTTTCTTGGTTCTCGTCCTCCACTAAAACTGCTTGCTGCTACTTCTGAATATAATCTTACAATATTTTGCTCTGCTATCCCACTCAAAATATGTTCAGCAGCATCAGCACAGTGTACTGAGGGAAGTCACTACATGTCCCGAGAGGAGCAGTGACAAGGCGGTGCCACCCAGGACTCTACACTGTGGCTTGTGCTGTGCCCGTGCTCCCCTGCTGCTGAGGTAGGTCTAGTTTCAGACATCAGAACGAAATTCTCCTGTTGGTATTGGTGGCAGGCTCAGTGGGCGGGGATAAAAAGTTCGCCTGCACATTCTGGTCACGAGGGCAGCTCACGGTGCTTTAGCCACAAGGACAGGTTGCTTACCCTGTGGAAACTGAAATTCAGCAGCATATTGACTGCCTTGCTTGGGCACCAGGCCCTGTGGGACATTCACTAGGTCCCCTGCTGGGCTTCTGCCCAGGCATTATAAACAGCAGAAGATAAAACAGAAATGTTAAAAAAACGTCATATAAAACTACCATGGAAACTATGAAATGATGAGAGCAATAGGGAATCTATGATTCAAGAGTGTCCGATACACAATCTAAGTGTCTGCTGCCCCTTCCTGAGGGGACAAGAGCTCAGACAATGGTTCCTTGAAGCATTTACTTTCATTTGTTTGGGGACGGCAGCAGACTGGCAGAGCATAAACAATCAAGTCTCTTATTCATCGTGGTAAAGGCCCAGGAAAATGATGAGGGGGCTGTGTTACCTGCAGAAGGGGTTCGTCCTGTACCCACATGCAGTAGAAGAGTCCTTTCCATATTTTTAGGAGTTCTTCCTGACTGAAACTTCCTGCAGGAGAAAACAGCACAACCACCTTAGAATCTATAGTCTTTCCTTAATGTTCACAGGTGCTATACCAGTCGCAAAAGGGCTACATTCCCTTCCTCTGTGCACATTTCCCTAAACCTCAAGCACACCTTACGCCAATGGCTAATGTTCCAAGCAAGCCCATGAGGTACCACACATGCGTTGTTTGCTATCAGCCAAAGGAGGCTGACAATGGGGGCAAGTGCTTATCAGCAAGTGTGACGCACACACAAGGCCTTGAACTCACCCCTTGAACCAACAAAGAAGAAAGGAAGTTTCACCAATCTTAATGAAAGAAAACCACAAATCCCATAAAAGATGCAAGATTCTCCGATCACTAAGTTCCCCTAGCAAATGGTAGGGGCATTTGTTCCTGATCCACTCCCAGAGACAGACGACTAGGCCAGCCGGAGGACGGTCCCACTAAAGGGTATGGACTATGGGTAAAAGTCAGCTGTGTCCCATCTTCTGATTATGGCAGGCTAACATTTCACGGGCACTTCCTGAAACAGTTTCAGCCCATTTCAAGTGGCATCCCTGGAGGGGCCATTCCTCTGCCCAACCACTTGTTGCTGCGCTGCCAGGCTCATGGCTGGCTGCTCCTGGGCCCACTCCTGCTGTCAGAAAGCAAAGACGACTGTGAATGATGAGGTTGGAGAACAAGGAGCATTGTAGGCTCTCCATGCCACCCACAATCTCTATCTGTATGCCTCGGAAGCATGGGGGAAAGTCTTTTCAGCACACTGGGACAAACTAGACGAATAAAAACAAGGTTTCCTTTTTTGCTGGTTCATTTCATTAGTATTTAAAGACAGGATCTTGCTACTTATCTCAGACCGGCCTTGATACTTGTGATCCTCCTGCCTCTATGTTCCACCTTCCCCAATTCAAGTATGTATTCGAAACCAGTGTGCTATTAACTCTAACAGATATCTCAACGAGCCCTTGTAGTGGACTAATGCTTCTCTGGTGTGCTCAGTGAGCCAGTTTCATTTTATGACTGATTTCCAACCTCTGGGCTGCGGAGATGGCTAAGTAAGGTGAGACTACCTGTTCTACAACCACGAATCTTCAGCTCCACATAAAAGCTATGTGCACTTGTGTTCTCCAATGGTCAACTGAGCCTAGCAGAAACACTAAGATTCAGGTTGAGTGAGAGACCCTTTCTTAAGGGAATAGGGTAGAGAGGTCACGAAGCTACCTAACGTGCTCCCCTCCGATGGCTTTTACAAGTGCCCCCTTCCTCCTCCAAAAAAGGTTTTTAAAAAAAGGTCTTTGTCCTTTCAATACCTTTATAATGTTGCATTTGATTCTTTTGTGATAGTGTTCTACTCACCATGAAGACGGTAGGTGTGGTAGCACATGCATTTAATGCTAATACAGATGCAGAGTTCCAGCTGAGGCTTTGTAGCAAGACCGCCTCCAACAAACACTCCAAGAGTCCAAACGCCAGGGTAGCACCGTAAAGTCAGCTAACCAAAGCACACTTCCGTGGGGAGCCACATGATGATGTGCCAGCTGGCCTCTCCGATCACGTAAATATGGCACACATCCCCTAGTACCTGTCCAACTGCAGTTACAACCTTTCTTGTCATGGTGACCTGCTCCTATATTTGATCATGCTCCAAGAGGGCACATGGAGAACTGGTGGATCCAGGTAAGGATTGGTGACTGCAGAAATGACTTTAGACCACACCAAACTGTGAGTTGGAACTTATCACAGGAAAACCAAAGACCACAGACCACTCTAAGTAATCTTATAAAAACTTGACTTGTACATCTGAGTACTAGTTTATAGAAAACATAGGGTCAGATACACATGCTAAACAAGACTAAGGTATGACATTTTACAAGACAAATGACCCACATTCTATAACAAACAGTGCAGGCTAAAAAAGAAAAAGAAAAGATAAAGAGCCCCCTAGAAATTAAGTCTGCAGATATGCTAGCCAAACGTGTCTTGTTTGGACTGACACAAAAACATAAGAGAGGATGAGAAAAATCCAGCAGATTGAGTAAGTTCCTGATGTGATTTTTCCCAGAGTCTTGCTATGTCGCCCAGGCTAGTCTTGTGACGACAGATGCATCCTGCTGGGGCTGGCTGAGACCTTGTTTTTAATGGTGTAAGAATGGATCTGTGGTTGTCAGAAGAGCCCTCACCTTTGGGGACCACATGCTGTGAGGTGAAAGGAAGTAGGGGGAGAGGTCCAAGATCAGCTAGGGAAGTGACAATCAGATAAGCTTCTCAAGTGCTGAAACTACCACAGCAGTGCAAAGAGGGTATTTTTCAAATAGCGGAAACATTCAATGAGAGAGAGAGAGAGAGAGAGAGAGAGAGAGAGAGAGAGAGAGAGAGAGAGAGAGAGAGGCACATGAGGTTGCCAGAGTTCCACACCACAGGCTTTGCGCTTTGAGTGATGCCTGAAGAACTCTCCATAAAGCAGCTGGAAAGCTATGGCCATTAACGAACCACAGCACAGAGAATTAAGGTTGAGGTTCCATGTGAGGCTAGGGCTGGGCCCTTCAGGTCCGTCCACCAGCTGCACCGTTAGACCCTTCACGGCTAACTACTGGATTTCAGGGCAAGGCTGTAGAGGAAGGAAGCGGGGTGAGGTGTGGAGAGGAGTGCCAGCAATGTGGGCTTAGGCCAAGCCAGAGACAGGACAGTCAACCTCACACAGTCCTCTGCCCGGGCTCTAGGGATGCCTGTCCTGGTCACGCTTGGCAGACAAGCCTTTCCTGGAAAGATTGAGGACTGCGAAGTGGAGCAAAGCTTCTTCAGAGAGAGTGGGGTTCCAGTGTCACTGGCTGCTTGTTGCACAAGGGCATCTTTCTGCCCCTAAAATGTGTGGCATGGATGCCGGGGGGAGTGTGAATGAACAGTCTTAAGTTACCCGCCAAGTGTGTAGTGAATTTTCAATCCCACCTAAGGTCAAACGCCTGTGCAATGAAAATGCACTATGTAAAATATTCACAAAATTCCAAGTCATAACCAATGTCTAATTTACTGGCTTCTCCCCAGAGGACCCTGGGACCTGCTTAATATGTACTCCTGAAGACCTTTTCTACGTACACTGTGGGGCTCTGCTGGATAAGGCTAAAGTCTGACGTCTCATAGTCTGATAGGGCTTGGCCTAAGACTCTGTAGTCTCAGCAGGGTTCTAAGTCTCCCCCGATCTGGTGATCCCAGGTCTTGGAAGAAGTATCACATACCCCTCAGATTACAGGCTAGCCCCTTTCCTGATAAGGAAACTGCTCCAGCAAGCATCTAGCAATTCCTAGAAATGCCCTACCTGCTAAGGAGATCTTAGTCTTAAGCAGTGACCTTCAGCTGTACTTGGAGATAAGCCCCCCCCCACCTATAGAATAATTCAAGTTCTGTATTCCCCCTCTTGTGATAGGACCATGTTACTGCATGGAAAACGAGGTCCATGCAAATCAAGAATTCCCTAACCCCAACGAATCGAACACATTTACTCTCAAAATCTCTCCCACTGCCCAAAGGTTTACAAATCCCTGATTTCAGATAAACGTGCTGGGGGTGCATGCTGCTGACTGGTGCCTAATACCATCAGCCTTCCACCACGACCGCCTGAGATTCGCCATTTATCCCCGCCAGCCTCATCTCACTAGGCCTGCCCTGCTGGGTCGGGGCCTCAAGGGACCTGTGCCTCAGCTTGTAGCCAACCAGGCATGGGCTTTGGCCTGCACACAGCACCTTAACCAAGAACTGTAACACTTTGGTCACTCTGTGGAACACTTTTTCCACACCCTTGACTAGCACATGGGTCTGGCTGCCCGAGAGTAACAGAACCCCCGTCCTCTGTCTGGAAGCCAAGTTCCAGGCCCATGCAGAAATACAAGACACCGCTGAGTGAAGAATGACAGTGCACCACCATTGCATGTATCTCAGAACGGCATGGCTACATGTGTCAGATGTGTTACCATAACCTGCGCCTTTCACACTTAAAACATCTCAGTATGTACTATTTCCAGGTCTGTCTCCCCAACGCCCCATGTTGGAAAGCTTGGAGCCAGGGCCTCATACATGTTCATTAAGTGTTCTACCATTGAACACAGACCTCCACAGACCTCCAGATTTCAGAGATCTGCCTGCCTCTGCTTCCTGAGGGCTGGGAGTAAAGGTGAGTGCCACCACGCCTCTCAAGGGACAGATTTTAAATCTTTTATATAACCTAGCTTCTGACAATAGTTTAGTTTTAGCTATTTAAAACAGAATGACATGAATATAAAAGAATATAAGAGATGTGAAGATACAGGAAGTACCACTGAGTTTTGAAATGAGAAGGTCCAACTGCAACTCTCTCCATGGAATGAACACAGGAGCCATTCTAGATGGGAACAGTGTCATATTCCAGACTATTCCCATAATCAAAACATGCACGTGTGTGCACACACACATACACACGCTCCTTTATAACTGTCTAGTGGAGAACCTTACCTCCCATCAGTAGGAAAGGCACTTCACCCTATGCCTACAGTGATTCAGCGGAAGCTGGGGCTGGGGAAATGGCTTAGCAGGCAGGTAAGGAGCGTGCCACACAAACCTGGTGGCCATTGTCCCAGCTTTTGAACCTATGTAAAAGTGAAAGGAAAGAACTCACTCTACAAATGTGTTTTCTGACCTCCAAATGTGCACTGTGGCACATCTATCCCCCACAACATGTGTTCCTGAGAACACACACTACTAATAAAAATGAGGAAATGACGACACAAACAAAACTGCCTCTGAGTCGATTTTTTAAGATGCACTACAGCTTCAGTAAATGTTTTAAATGTTTAAGGCTGAGAACTGCTAAGACAGGCAGGGACTGCCTGCTTGGCTCACTGCTGTATTCCCTCTGCCAGGAACAGTGCACACATTAGGACACGTTGCTTCATGAAAGCTTGCTGCATTTATGAATGACGACACCAGGGCTATGTGTCTGTTATGACTACAGAGGTTAGAAGAGGGTGTCAGATGCCCCGAATCTGCAGTTATTTGGATGGTTATAAGCCACCACATAGGTACTGGGAATAGAACTCTGGTTCTCTGCAAGAACAAATGCTCTAACCTGATAAGCCATCTCTCCAGCCCCTCCACAGTTATTTTTTTGAAGGTCCACTATATTCCACAAACTGGCTATGAGGAGCAATAGGGTAACAAGATAAGCAAATCTGGTGAGATGGTGTTAACCAGGAAGGACCCTGGGGTACTGGTGTGAGCCAATGGCTTCAGGTCCTTGTGACATCTCAGTGTTCCAAGTCCTGGACCTGCTCTCCAAAGAGGTCTGAGAAACACGCTGCCTGGCTGTCTCAGGTCCAGACGGCCTCCTAAGGCTCCATGCTTTCACCTATGGCTAAGAAAACAAACGGAAGCGGGGGAAGAATACAAGCCACATAATTCAGAAACAGTTATCTGAACATCGCTGGGGGCAAGGTCATTCTCAGTTACTTAGCTAGTAGAGACCAGGCCTGGCTTCAGGAAATCCTGTCTCAAAACAAATAAACAGCTCCTCTTCCCCTCCATGTATCTAAGTATATTACAAAAGGGACACATATTTGATAACTCTAGAGGTAACAGAGAAGTGGGGAGATTCTAGAACAGGGTTCCTCTCAGAAGTGATGCTGCTACTCTCCTTTGCAGAACAGGCGGGAATGCGAAGGCAGGGCGGTGAGAGTATGCTTGGTGCCATCAGCCCTCAAGGGTTCTACTGCCGACTTAGAAGAACTGGTGAGGTCACCATGAGTGTCAGACTGTGACCTTTCAGGGAAGCAGTGGTAAGACGAGGGCTGGTTTGTGGAGGGCAGATTAAGATTAAAGAGGCATATTTGGCAGCGAATGCCTTTAATCCCAGCATTCAGGAGGTAGAGGCAGGTGGATATCTGGGACCAGCTTGGTCTCCAGGACAGCCAGGGCTGTAACACAGAGAAACCCTGTCTCAAAAAACAAAATAAAACAACAAACAAGCAAACAAGCTGGGCAGTGGTGGAGCACAGAGGCAGAGGCGGGCGGATCTCTGAGTGTGAGGCCAGCCTGGTCTACAGAGTGAGTTCTAGGTCAGCCAGGAGTACACAGAGAAACCCCATCTAGGAAAAATAAAAAGCAAGCAAACAAACAAAAAAATCAACCTATCAAAACAGCAAAAACAAAAAACCTCAACGAAACATACAAAAGGCACAACGGAATTAAGGAGATTAGAGAATAGACGGGGCAGAAATCTAAGTAAGATAAAGGAACCTTTGGTTAAGGCAGTGTAATTCAGGATAGACAGGCAGGACAAAGGGACAGTGTGTATGTGTTCGGGAGATGGGGCATGAACCCATTTTTGGTTCTAAGGCACTCATGGCCAGGTGGAATACCAGGCTAGCAGCACTAATCTGAGTGGAGGGTAGCAAAAGTCTACCTGGGCCAGCCAGCAAGTTAGGTTTAGGGACTAAAGAACACAAGCCTGCACATTATGTTTAGGGGCTAACCAGCACATCTATACAGGAAACTTGAAAACATAAGCGTAAACTGAATGCTTATAGAGCAATCCTTTGCAGAAATGTTATGGGGGGCGGGGGTGGGGAGGAAGTGCAGCTGCCAAGCCAGCTCAGTGGAATAATAAGCAGAAATTTAGCCAGTAAGCCTGACTACCTGATCAGTAAGTCTGATCTCAGGATTCCACTGTGGAAAAGAGACAGCTTTGGAAATTTAACTTCCACATGAATGCTCACAAGGGGCACATACTTAATAAGAATTTAAAAAGAGTAAATTATTTTAGTTTTTTTTTTTCCTCTATCAGACTTCTCAAAAAAAAGTCTCCTCCTTTTTTTTTGGAGACAAGGTCTTGCTTGTTCTGTGGCCCTGATTGTCCTCAGCCTTCCAAGTGCCAGACTAATGGGGTGAGCTCTCACACGGGGCAGATTTCAATCAAAGAACATTTAAAAAAACATTTATTTTAGGGAAACCAGGGTTGGGCCTGCCTCTATGTCTGTGCACCACGTGCATGCCTGGTGTCAGCGGAGGTCAGAAGGAGGTGACTCTTTTCCAGGAAATGGTTGTGAGCTACCATGTGGGTACTGGGACTCGAACTGCTGAGCAACCTCTCCCACATTTCAATATTAAGCAGATTTAGCAATATGGAATTCAAACTTTAGGCAACTGGCTGCAACCTGAAACCTCCACAGCAGGCTGCCGTTCAGACCTTGCGTTCACTCAAGAGAGAATCTATTCTGGATCACTTAAGTAAACTCTTGCAATGCATTCCAAGGCAGTTTAAAATCCAAATGAAGGAGCCAATTACCTGGCCACACTGCCCCCAGGCTCAACTTCATCTCAACAAGCCCTGCGCGCCAACTTACTGATTTCTCTGGCCCAGGGCACACTTAGCTTTTTCCTGCATCTGCCAGGCAGGTTTCCTCTTGTCAAAATCTCCCAGAACACAGGAGGCTTCCTTTAGAGGGACTTTCTACTGCACTTTTCCCCCCTACTGGTATGCAATCCCCCATTCACACACCCTTCACAGCATTGCCACACGTCCTGCTACCGCACTTACAAGAGTTCCTTCGGACTGGCTGCCCTCCCGCACCCCAGCGCCTGCAGGCACTATCCAAGGAAGAAAACGAGAAACACAAACGAGCTTCGGCGAGCTGAGCCAGTGCTGAGCTTGGACCTGGAGCTCCACCGCACAGCCCGCAGTAGCCGCACCACCCGCGCCCAGGGGCGCGACCCCTCGTCGGGCGCAGCGGAGCGGACCTGGGCCCGCACCTGTGTCGCTCTGCGTCCTTGCGCTGAGATACTGCCGCAGCTTCCTCACGGCGCGGTCGCGGACACCCTTCTCGCTGGAGGCCAGCCGCTGGGCGAACTGGAACTCGGTCGACTGCATGGCGGGAGCCATCGCACCAACTCCAGCATCCCCAGGCAGCGCGCGTGCCCCTCACCGCCGAGCAATTTGTACTGCGCCTGCGCACGGGCCGCGACGCGCGGGTGATGGCGTCACAGACGCGTCGCTCGCCGAGCGCCCAGGAAGCCCGCGTGGCCGCGGCGAGAGCAGACGCCGCAGCAATGCTGCAGAAGTACGTCCTGTGGGTGGTCCAAGTTCTGGGTGGTTGGCATGGAGGTTATATGGGGTCAGATCTCCGCCAGCAAGATACCTACCGCTGGTGTGATGTAGTCTAAGCACAGCTAATAAAAGGCTGTCGGGGGAGCGACGCTCCTGTGACCCCCACACATCCAGTGTCTAGAAATCCGCCCGCTTCCCTGGGCAGAATTAAGACCCAGAAAGAAGGTTGTCATCCTGGTGGCCCCGGGCTGACGACTGCATAGGCGCAGCGCTCCGTCGCTTCGCTCCCCCCAGAGTAAGGTCTTGAGTCCTGATGCAGGCGCAGCATTATAGAGGGAATAATCCGTCCCGGGGCTGGTACAGAGGTGTAGAGGAAACCTTTGCAGCGATCTAAGACAGGTGCGGGGTTTGGAGAGAGAGAGAACACAGAAAGCTTACAGGGGTGTTGTGTGGAGAGAGCAATCAATTTCCGCAGCATCCTGGGACAGCATCCTGGGCAAGAGAGCAAGCCTCCCTGTAGCATCTTGGGACCGGTGCAGGCTGTTGAATGGGGAGTCAGCAAACCCATAGTCACAGCGTCTGGGTCAGGCGCAGGAATGTCTATTGTAGAGGGAAATAACCTGTCCCAGCACAATGCTAGGGAAAATTTGGGGATCTAACAGGGAGGGAATTTGGCTCTGTCCTTAACTCCTCCTGCATGCAAAGCAAACAGTTCTAGCAGTGGTGTCTTAGGGGTTCTATTGCTACGATCAAACACCACTGCCAAAAAGCAAGTTGAGGAGGAAAGGGTTTATTTGGCTTCCACTTCTTTATTATTGTTCATCATCAAAGGAAGTCAGGACAAGAACTCCATCCAACAGGGCAGGAACCTGATACAGAGGCATGGAGGGGTGCTGCTTATTGTGTCTTGCACCTCATGGCCTGCTCAGCCTGCTTTCTTATAGAACCCTGGACCACCAGCCCTGGGATGATCCTACACACAATGGTCTGGGTCCTCCCCCATCAGTCACTAATTAAGAAAATGCCCTACAGGCCTGCCTACAATCTGATTTTTATGGAGGCATTTTCTAATTGAGCTTCTGTCCTCTCAGGACTTTAGCATGTGTCAAGTTCACATAAAAGTGTTCAACACAAGTGAGAACATATTAATCCCACATGAAAAGTCTTAACAGTTGTGCTAACTTTAGTTTAATACATATATTAGAATTATTAGATTCTAATATTCCTCCAAGTTTTGGTTATTTTATTTTGATTATTTTTCTTCAATATGTAGCCCAGGTTAAGGTCTCCCTTGCTAGCAGCAAGGCGGGTCTTGAAGGCCTGCTTCCACCAAAGTGTTGGGATTACAGGAGTATCATTACATCTAGCTTCAAACTTTGGTTATTTCAAAACTCTCAGTTACCTGGCCAAAATAACTCATGTGGATATAAAGATGCATGCCTTAACATAGAAGTACTTTGGGCCAAGGGAGGAGGCCCTGCTGGCAGCTGCGAAGTTTCTCACAAAAAGGGTGTGGGTTTGTTTGTAGCATCCTCTCCCTAAACAAGAAAGGACAGACTTTGCCTGATGCCTAGGGCTCACTTTGCAGGTGACGATTTTTTTAAGGATTTCTCTATTTATTTATTCATTCACTTATCTATCTATCTATCTATCTATCTATCTATCTATCTATCTATCTATCTATCTATCTATCTATCATGTATACAATGTATGTTTGCATGTACACCTGCACGCCAGAAGAGGGCACCAGATTTCATTTTAGATGGTTGTGAGCCACCATGTGCTTGCCGGAAATTGAACTCAGGACCTCTGGAGGAGGAAGAGCAGCCAGTGCTACTAACCTCTGAGCTATCTCTCCAGCCCTGCAAGTGACAAATTTGAAACACGACTGAAGCAAAAGAGCTTCGGTAGAGTTGGATCCACCTCATCCCTGGATCCAGAGGACGGGAGCGGAGTGCAAACTTGGCGAGATTTGAACCTTGCGGCTTCCCGTTTGGTCCCAACACCTTGGCGTTCCCGCGCTTTCTGGCTTGCGCGTGTCAGGGAGCTCTGCGCAGGCGCGCAAAGCTGAGGCCGCCACCATGGCCACGACTGTGGACGAGGCGACTACCACAGACAAGGAGCCCGGTATTGAGGAAGCCTGCTGGGTCAGTGGGATGGTCCGGTGTCCCACACGTGGGAGCTGCTGACCCTGGCTGCTCTCAGGGCTGGGCCAGTGCCTAAGGCGATGTTCCTGAGGCGGCCAGGGCGGCAGCTGGGCGAGGGCGGGCCAGGGCGGGAGACTCGAGGCGCGGTTCCGAAGCCCTCTGAAGGCTTTCAGCCGAGTTCAGTGGTGGCCTAGGTCCTAGGCCGGGAGGCTTTGGGGTGCCAGAGCCACTTATCTGGCTTCTGCCCCTGGTGACCCGTCAAGAGAGGGCCTCGTTGATGCCTGCTTCCCGTGTGACGCCATTGGATGGTAGCGTGAATGTTAGGGGTCAGCAGAGGCTGAGTGCAGCCTCAGGGATCCCATCCTGGAGCCGGTCGGCCTGGGGCGCATAACTTACGGGTTTTTTTTTTTTTTTAGGAATAGGGCCGGTGCGTGTGGTTTTCCCTGTCAGTATTTCCATTCTCTCTTCCGCTATATTTGTTCTTACTGAATCGGGGAGTCTTGATACGTTGCTCAGGCTGGCCTCCGATTCTTGGGTAAAACCATATTTCAGCCTTAGTCTCTTGAGAAGGACCATACGTATGCATCCTCGTCCCCGTGTTCAAGACTCTCTGTATATAAAATCCTTGTATACACACACACAGATATCTGTATCCATATATGTGTAACAGAAGGCACATTAGGTGCTAGGGGTGGTGGGATCTGTAACCCCAGCAGAAAAGGGAGAAGCAGGCACGTTGCCTAGCCTACATAGTTCCAAAACAGCAAGGCCTACACAATGAGACTTTCTCTCAAAAAATGAACAACAACAACAAAAATCCAACATACATACATGGACACACAAAGGTACATATGTAAACATGCTTATGAGACAATTATGAATGTAAAATGTGAAAAAAAGGGAAGTAAGTTGATTTGGGGATAGTAGTTTTGGTCATCTGAAGAGAAATATTGTAATGTTAAGATCTACTTCTTCTTTTAGCACATAGAATCTAAAGAAGAATTTGTTAAAGTCAGAAAGAAGGACCTGGAGCGGCTGACGACAGAAGTGATGCAAATACGGGACTTCTTACCCAGAATACTAAATGGGGAGTTACTGGAAAGTTTCCAGAAATTAAAGACTGTAGAAAAAAGTGAGTCTTACCTCATGTATGTTGCTTGTCTTTAGGTGGGCAGGAGAATCATTTTGCAGTGTTGAACTAAGCCCAGGACTGCTAGGACTTGTCCATTAAGACTTTTGACATTTGAGCAGTATGTTGCTTTTAACAAAAATCTCAATCCTATTTTACCAATGAAGACTCAGGAGCCAGATGCTGGAGTGAAGGCCTGCTAACTCAGAGAGGCAGAGACAGCACCCAGCTGACCTTCCTCCTCAGCCAATGTCACAGAAGGAATCTCTTCTCTCAACCTCCTCCAAACTGAATGTCCTTCCCTTCTACTTCTTGTGCATCTTTTCATCTGTCCTCCTCACTCCCTTTTACTCTCTCTTTCTATTTTTTCATATTATCCTCTGTTCACTTTCTGTCAACTGGTTGCTTGCTCTGCCTCTTGACCTATGGTTGATTTTATTTAATCCTTTTTACACCATTCAAGCAGAAAGCTTTTGGTTTAAAGGTGTGTGCTAAGGCTTAGCCACACCAAAAATAAAAACAGGTTTTTTCAGTAAATAACACAATCTCGGGGTTCACAGTGTGATCCTATATCTTGGAACAGCAGTATATCACATACTAGTCCAGGACCCTGTTAAATTTCTTGGAGGGATTTGGAGACTGAGTCAACACTTTCCCAGTTGGGACTGAATTGTAATTAATTGGCCTTTGGTGGTTAGGGCAAATTTCTCAAGTCAAATTTGACTGTCAGCTCTTATAGTGTGGCTTCATAGTACCCACCCCAAAGACCCAAGTAATGTTTCTAGCAATAAGTCCAGAAAAAGAACTATCTTGACTCAATGTAGATTTCTGAGGCAGACTTGGTGAGGTATACCTGTAATCCAGTACTTAGGTGGTAGAGGTATAAAGTGTAAGTTCAGGATCATTCTCATCTACATATGGAGTTCAAGCCTAGCTGGAAAGATGTGAAATCAGCAATATAGTAGTCTCCATGGAAGTGGAGGACAACCAGATTGCCTATGGATTAAGCCATATTCAGAATATGGGTTTCTAGTTTATGTAAATATACCTGGCCAGTGAGCCAACCTTATCTATTTAGAAGGGTGAATGGGAGGTTGGAGAGATGGCTCAGCAGTTAGGAGCACTGGTTGCTTTCCCAGAGGACCTGGGTTCAATTCCCAGCACCTGCATGGCAGCTCACAACTGTCTGTATTATAGTTCCAGGGGATCTGACATCCTCACACAAACATACATGTAGGCAAAACACCAATGCATGTAAAATTAAAAGCAAATAACTTTTAAAGATAGAGGGTGAATGGTCATGATTACATGATACCCTGCCACATTTTTTCAGGAGTCTTCACATCCATTAACTTCTGTGCCCTGTACTGTTTTCTGGGAGGTGGACCCTGTGCAGACTGAAGTTGGCAGGGCTGGTTAAAAGAGGCTTCTCTGAACAAAGAGAGAGGGAGAGGTTGGGAAGGGCGCTGGCCTGCCATCTGCCCCCACCCCCACCTTGTTACTCTGGTGGTTACATTCCTCTACAACAAGTACCTCCTCCCAGTGGCTTCTTCTATAGTCTACCTCTTACTGGACTTCAGTAATACCACTGTCTCCCAGAGCTACTGGGCTGTTGTCATTCCCTGGGAATGTCACCATTCTTTGTGGGTACCTTATGCCTCCTGCTCCAGGGTATTGCCTCCCAAGTGCTGGTAAGGTGGAACTTTGTGTAAAGAGGCAGGTAGTGTGAGAATGTGAAGTGCACCCAGGTCTTGTTCGTGTGTAAACAGTGAAGTTCAAATAAATGTAGAACACTGTTTAGACATACCTTACCCGCGCTTTTGAGGCTAACAAGGAAGTCAGGCTGTTTCTTTGTGTTACCATAGCTCTTTAGGCCAGGTCATGTTTTCCCTCTGATAGTGGGGCAGTTTTCAAAATGAATTCGGCAAATAAGTAATGAACAGTCACCCCAAGAAAGGGACATTGCGACCCTTTCCAGTAATGGGAGACACTCTGTTTTCTGTTTACTTGGCAGCCAGCTCTGTCTGTGCCCACTGTTATAGCCTGACAAATGACAGGGCATATTTTCACTTAGCAAGATCATTTTTACTTTGTTCTGTTTAATAATGATTCCCTTGGGCTTTTTCTCACTGGCCTCCTTTGGTCTCCTCAGAGAACAAACCCTAGAACAAACACCTTGGAGTTCTCACTTTCTCCAGTGAGTTATGTTCATTGTTCTTGGAGATGCATTATTGCTTTGTTAGTCCATCTTCAGCTCTATTGTTTTGGTGGGATCCTTGTACTTGCCTCCTCTAGGCAGTGTCTACTGTTCCAAGTCTGGTCATTTTTGTCTGATTCTGTCATTATGCTGTTCAGGTTAAGCTGCTCCCTGTCCTCAAGATAAATACCAACTAGCAAACTGTTGCTATGCCGGGACCTAAACAGACCTTATTATGGCTGTGAAGCCTTTGTATTGTCCAGAGGAGCTGTCTGCTCTGACTGCCCAGACATGAGCTCTGTATCAGGCATGACCCCTGTCCTTTTCCTCCTAAGCTCACTATAAACTTTCAACTTTTCCTCCTAAGCTTACTATAAACTTTCAACTTAGGCTTACCCTGACTACCTATGCTTTTCTGGCTGGGCATTGTCAAAGAGATGGTCTTCTAAAGCATCGTTTATCTAGTTTTCACTCTTGAATTATCTTTCTTTTTTTGAGTCCGGTCTCACTTGGTAGCTCTGGCTGTCCTGGGATTCTCTGTGTAGATCAGGCTGGACTTTCACTTATGGAGATCACTGCTTCTGCCTCCTGAATGCCTGAGTTGATAAGATGAATATCAGATAGAATGTGGAACCTGGTTCTGAGCTAGCAAGACACCTGCCTTTGAGATGCTGGGTAGGTAAGCAGTGGTTTGGAGTAATAATTGATCAGTGTCTTGTTAAGTGTCTTTGAAAATTCACACTGAAGAAAAGGCACATTGAAAAAAAAACTTAGGATTTTATGTGTATGAGTGTTTTGGCTGTATGCATGTGTGTGTACCACCTTGCGTGCCATGCCTGAAGAAGCTAGAAGAGTTTGCTGGATCCTCTGTTATTGGAGTTACAGGCAGTTGTTAACTGCCATATTGAACCCAGGTCCTCTGAAAGAGCAGCCAGTGCTCTTAACTGAGTCATCTCTCTATTTTCCCCAAAGCACAATTTCATTTTTAGAAGGAAAAGGAAAGATGTGTGAAAGTCACAAATGGGAGTAAGGGTCATTTTTTGATTCATCAGATGGTTTTCCTGTTTGTGAAGGACTTGGGCATGGCAGAGGTAAGGACAGTAAAGGTGGGATATTTATGGAGGATGGGAGGAGGTTTAGTTGAGGTAAGAAGCACTTGGAACTTCTAAATGGAATGATACCAAAAGACTTATCAAGTGATGTTTTGGGGGGAGGGTGACTTGAATCTGAGTATCAGGTGAAGTTGAAGGGTTGGCGGGATGGAGGGGAATGAGAGTGTCCCTCAGGGCAAGTGGTGGGCTCCACTGGACTCTGACTGTACGGATGGAATAGTAGAGACACGAGAAAGCACGCTAGGTTCTGGCGATGAAGGGTGCACACAGCCTTTTAAGTTAGGGTCAAGAATGGTGGAAGGATGGAACATCTGGGTCTTGCATGCTGCTGGCCTTTCGTTGTTCCTGGAGCTATAGAACACTCGTCTAAGGCCGTTAGAACCCCTGCCTGGTTACATGCAGGGCCCTGAGTAAGATCCCCAGGACTGCTCCCGACTCCCAGGATGTGGCAAGTTTGAGATGACCTAATCATTCTCAAGGGTTTGTATGGTTCCTGTATTGTAGGAATCTGGGAGAAAGAATATTTTCTAGCTGGGAAGCTTCTTGAGTTCCTGGTGTAATGGAGAGAGCATTCTGGTAGATTCACAGCCCAGCAGCTTCAGTTGTGGCTCAGGCATTATCATGCAGTGAACTTGGAATAACCTTGACTTGAGCTTTACCAAGCTGGAAAGTGCATAAATATAAAACATTCCCATGAAAACATTATCAGCGCTCTTCAGTATTGAGCACTGGAGGAAGGTTCTTATAAAGGAACAGTCTTAAACTGTTGTTGCTTATCATGTTGCTGTCTCAGTTGAGAGTTAGGCAGAATGAAGACACTGTGGGGCTTTCAGTTATCATCTAAGACCATCTAGCTAATAACAGGTCAGAGTCCATGACTGAAATTTTCTATAATTTTCTGCCTCCTCTAGTGAGGACTGAAAAGGGTTAGCTGCTAGCGACTGAGTCCTGGGCAGAGCCAGCCTCAAGGAGCAGAGCCTTAAGAGGCTAAAGAGCTTGTCTGGCAGTTTCAGCGGGGGGCATAGCTATTTGTATGTCCTTGGCTGAAGAATGAATGGCCCTCATTAATCAAAGAAGGCTGTCCTATTCAACTGGATATCTAGGCAAGCACACAGAATGGTGAGGAAGGATGTTCCTGCCTGGCCAGCCAGATAAACCTTAAGGAGAGCAGGGTGAAATGCCAAAGCCAGATTGCACTCACACCCAAGAGTCTTGTGACTTGAAATGGGACAGCATGATTGGGATTTTTAGATACTACTAGAACATCTTGTGAGCTTTAGGATCTCGGTCCATGAGGGCCCCCTACTGGTTACTTAAAGGAATCCACAAGGACAGGAGAAAATGAAAAACAATGCCAGTATAAGAGGAAGTATGTCACAGACACCATATAACCAGAAAAGGCCACCAGAATCCCCAGGGGATAGGGTGGGGAAAGCCAAGGTAGCTTTATGAAGGAGTACACTTAGGAGACAGTTAAAGGACATTCTAGAAGTGGTTTATTCATGAGAGATGGGACAGGATTTAGTATGGTAGCCAAATGGATTTCAGTTTAGCATGTTGGAAAATACAGGTTGTGCAGTGTATCTCTGCTCACTCTGGCAATGAATTTGCTAGACTAATGTAGTGTTCAACAGGCAAACTTAAGTGATGGCCTTCTGTGGATCCCTGGATTATTCTGTGAGCCTGAGATACTTAAAAAATTCCTTTGGAATAGTCCAGATCTGCGTTTGCGTCTTTAATTTTGTAGCCCTTGAGCCACTGCAACAGCGTATTTCTGGGAGCCTTGTAGAATGCAGAATCATTCTGGAGATGGTTGTTTGCTTTGGAAAACCATGTCACTAGAGTGCCTCACAAAAGGCTGATAGTCTGATGAAACTGGCAAGTTGCAGAAGTATCTGTCAAGTACTTCCCTGAAAAGACACTTTCAAGCCTAGTCCCCAGGTCCTCAGAATGGGACTCTGGGAAAAAATTTTCACAGAGGCAAAATGAGGGCTGTTGGGATGTAGTCCAGTATACCATTCTTTTCAGAAGAATTTTGAACACTCACAGGGTGAGGTCTGTGTGAAGATATAGAGAAGCCAGAAAAGGAAGATGGTATGAAGAATAAGGCCATGTGGAGGTGGAGGTAGGGTCTGCCAAAGTGCTTCCACAATCCAGGGACTGTTGGGCAGAAGGAGAAAAGGAACAATCTTACCTGTCAGGTTTCCCATCGAGTTTAGCCCTGCTAACACCTGGACCTGGGTTTGGAAGTCTGCAGGCTTGTGAGGCATACATTCCACATGCTGGGAAGGGAGTACACCACCCAGGCTCAGCTTAGAGTAAAGATGGAGCATGTCAGGATTACACTCATTTTTCTGAACCTGCCAGAGAGATAAGAAGAAAAAAGTCACTGGTTATTTAAAAATGTTTTTTTGTTTTGTTTTGTTTTCAGACAGCTATTTTGGTAAAAAGCATTTCACATTAATGGAAAACTACTGCTGATTGGTTATCAACATGCCAGGCAACGGGGTAAGAGAAACCAGACCCCAGTGTAATCACAACTTTTTGATCTGTTTCAGAAGCCCTGCCTTTCAGTGACAGCTCTCTTCTCTCTCTGAAGAGAGTGAATGTGGAGATAGTCGTTCTCATGGTATTAGCACTGTCAAAACTACGTCTGGTGTCACGTGCCATGCCAGCTGGGGAGTGCTGTAGCAGGAGAATGGTGATTTTGAGTTCTTCCAGAACTACAGAGTAAATTTAAATCTGTCCTGGGCAACCTTGCCTCAAGAATGAAAAAAAGAGCTGGGGATATAGCTTAGTGATAGAGGGCTTACCAAATATTCTCAAGACCTTAGATTCAGTCCACAGTGCTACCAAGAAGTCAACTGCCACCGCCACCACCACAAAAAATGCTCCTAAACTCAAACCTATCAGGCTAGTGTGGTGGTACATACCTATAATCCCAGCCCTTCGGAGGCCAAGGCATCTGGGCTCTGTAAAATGCAGTGGGATTCTGTAATCTAACCCCCTAAACAAAGCCTGAGCTATATAAAGATAGTTATTCCACAGTGTTGTTGTTGAAATAGTCTGTGACATAGATGGCTTTCTTGTATTACTAGTCTGTCTAGTGGGCCACCCTCCATCCAGTTTATGTAGCTAGAGATTCTCCTGTTTTGAATACCAAAAGCAGGGGAAACAGCTAGGTTGGGTGACAGACACCTGTTTTCATACAGTTTGTGTAAGAGGTCTCAGTTCTATGTAGCAATCATTGCATTGTCCATTATTTCTGTTTCTAGGTTTAAAACATTTGCAAAACACTACAGTTTTGTTTGTTTTTTATGTATTTTTATGACTGTTTTAGAGCTGCTATGTAGACCAGGCTGGCTTGGAACTCACAGAGATCTGTGCACTGCCTCCTGAGTGCTAGGATTACAAGTGTGTACTATCATCACTGGCCAAAGGCAGTATATTCTCTCTCGCTTTCCCAACACAGGGTTTTTCTGTGTAGCCCTGGCTGTCCTGGAACTCACTCTGTAGACCAGGATGGCCTCAAACTCAGAGATCTGCCTGCCTCTAGCTCCTGAATGCTGGAATTAAAGGTATGCACCACCTGGCTCAAAAACTGTCTATTCTTGGGGCTGAAGCGATGGCTTGGTGGTTAAGAGCACTGCCTGCCCTTCCTAACTGGTCCTGAGTTCAATTGCCAACACCCATATGGTGGCTTAAAACCATCTATAATGAGGTCTAGTACCCTCTACTGCCATGTATCCATACATCCAGGCAGGGTATTGCATAAATAAATCTAAAAAAAGAAAAAGAAAAAAAAAAACAAACCTCAGTCTATTCTTAAAGGAAAAGATCTTCTGTTTTAACTAGAGCTATATTTTTTCTGTCAAGTAGAAAGGTGGAGAATGTATAAAGACGTTATACTATTGTGAAAATATTTAGGCAGTGCCTGCAGCCTTCCATACACTTTCCTAGGTACTTGGAGTACAGCATAAAACAAAACATGACAATCTCCTGTCATGGTGGTGGTGATAGGTTGCAAGCAATGGTCCCATCTGGCCACAAGGCGGCGGTCTGACACAGCTGATACAACTGGTATTGGCATGAACAGTGGCCTAGAATTACTGTAACAAGGGCCTTGTTGAGCCTGTTGCTTTGGTATTAAAGCCTTCAGTAAGTTCACATAAAGCTACACAGAGAGGAATTTATTATAATGAAAGCGTTATGTGGTTGGAACTAGTTTCTGTGTATATTTACATGACAAGATTTGTAGATTTAATTCCCTTGTGTATGAGTAGCAACATTTAATAATAGAAGCGGACTTTAAGAGTTAGCTGCGAAGAGAATAATCCTAAGCTACTGATAATTTTATTACTCAGTTTCTGTTTGGTTATGTGGCTTGTATTTCATAGTTCATATGTGATTATAGTATACATATGTGTGTATATAACATTCAACATGGTTACATATATTCAACAATATTTTTAATAATAATTAATGATCAGGATTAGTGGGACAAAGTAGAACTCATATAGTACGACATACCTGAAAAGTCAGAGAAGACAGCTCTGACGTAGGGAGAATAAATAGCCCAGCCTGGCCTGCATGTTTCTAGGAAATGTGAAAGGGAGCTTGCCAGCCAGTTTCATAATCTCCAACTTGTCTGTTGACCTTTGGGTTCTAATCTTCCTTCTTGGACAGGGTCTCAAGGAAATGTAGACACTTTCCTTGTTTCTTTCTCTATCGCACTTGGGATGCCAAGTAGCTCTGGGTTTCTTTTTTTTGTTTTGTTTTTTTGTTTGTGTGTGTGTGTGTAAGTGTTCCCTTGCCTTCTCAGACCTTTGGAGCACAAAGCCCTGCCCCTTTCTTTGCTCGCACTTCATTGAGCATCACCTGTAAGCCTTTTGTTCTTGAGGTGGAGGGTGTATGCTCTTCCATACTTCTTAGAGACACTCTGCCTTGCTCAGGTTCCATTACCCTCCATTCCTACTCTCACATCGCTGTAGCTGAGCTCTCTTGTCCACTGTGTGTTCCTTTTCTATTGTTAGCAATGAGAGCTGAGGCTGTTGACTTGAAGTAGTTGTTTTTGATATATGATTTCCATAAATCCTTGCCCAGGAAACTTGTTAGAAATGTGACTTCTTTGGGCTGAAGAGATGACTTAGTGGTTAAGAGCATTTGCAGCTCTTGGGACTAGGGTTTGATTCCCAGCACTGGTAACCCTCAGCTATTGGAAACACCAGTTCCAGGTATCCGACACCCTCTTCTGACTCCCACTGGCATCAGGCGTGGACATGGTACAGATACAAACATATATGCAGGCAAAACATTAAACGAGATGTATTTATCTTTATGTGTATGTGTCAGTGTTTACATGTATGTATGTGCACCACATTCATGCTGGTGTTGAGGAGGTCAGAAGTGGGAGTCAGGGTTCCAGGCAGTTGTAAGCTGCCATGTGGGTTCTGGAAACAAAACTGCAAGAGCAGTCAGTATTCTTAGCCACTGAGTCATCTTCCCATATATAAATCATATATATACACATGTTCTCTTTACTCTTCCCTGAGGAGCTCTTGGCAGTTACTGGTTGCACAGAGAAGCGGAATCCTTTTCTTCAGTGGTGTAGTCACTGTTAAGTTGCCTATATTCCATGTTAATGGAACAGTAATTAAACTCAGAAGGTTTAATTAAACACACAAAAATACCCAAACAAAACAGCAGCAACAAAGACATGAAAGGAGGAGGAGACTTCTTGGCAATAAGATGATCATCAGGAATGGGAGGGGCATGAGAGTAGAAAATGGGGGTGGAAATGAGCAAATGTATTACATACATTCAAGGAATTGTCACTAGAAAAAAATTCCTACAGAAAAAAAATGTAAGTTCTGAGGCCTACTTAAACCCATGGAACCACAAACTCCATACACAAGGCTCAAGTCCTCTGGGATCCTAGCATATTAGACTTTAGTCAGCCACTAACTGTTAATATTTGTTCTCAAATCTTGTATATTTTGGCAAAAAAAGAGAAGAGCTTGATTTCTTAGCCTTGAGATCAAATGCTTAATAATTCGAATTAAGTATACATTTTTAAAAACACCGGTATATCTGTAGTATGACCATATTTAAAGTTGTTAATAATGCTTTTCGTCGATTTATTGGTGTGGGTGTCTTGGGGTTTTTGTTGGTCATTTGACTCATCAGCTAAATGATTATGGTGGAGAGGAAGTGTTACGTAGTCTCTACCCCCTCATGCAGCACTTTCTTGTCTTGATCTCTGCTGCTTCCCGCCTCCATTGACTACTACTGCAGTTGTTCCCATTGAGTCAGTCTGCCAGTTGGTGGGGCTTGCTTTGTGAGTCAGCTCCTGCTGGCACCAGCCACTTCTGAGATGCCTTCTGCTTTTCATGGCACAGATACAGGTTTGTGCCATGAGACAGTCGGGCTTCTCAGCTCTGCCTTCAGTACTTTAAATAACTCATTTTCTTGAGGCCTTGAGTACACATGTCTGGCAGTAAATGAGGCCTTAAAATCACAAAGTAACATAACAGGAGAATTTCTTTCAGAACAGGAGGCAGTTCAGTTCCACAGTGTGCTTAGTGTGAATGGGCCCAAGGTTCACTCTCTAAGATCTACCTCCTGCCATCTTCCCCCAACCCCCCCCCCCAAAAGATTACTGGTATGGCTTGAAAAATGGAAGAGAGCTTAGAAATAGGACTATAAGAATGTTGAGTATGATTTGGCATATTTTGAGTATTTTTCTGTCTCTTCTAGACCAGGAAAGGAAAGAACAAGAATTAGAGCAGCTGAGATTGGACTGTGAACACTTGAAGGCCCGGCTAGAAACTGCTCAGGCAGACAATGGAAGGGAGAAAAAGGTAGGCTCCGGGCGAGGCTCCTCTAGGCGGCCAGTCCAGAAGGGGCTGCTGATTTGCTGCCTTTTGCTCCCAAGGAGCAGGTGGTCTCACATTTTCTCTGTTAACCCTCAGGAGCTTGGAGTTTCAAATACGTGTACTTTGACTAGGTTGTAAGGTGGGTGAGCTATTACTAGAGTTATAGCCATTTAACATGTACATCATTCGCTTCCTTTTAATTAAATATTTTTTGTACATTTAGAGTGTGTGTGTGTGCATGAGAGAGCGTCTGCATGTGTATGTTTAGGTGTATTATGCAGGTGTGTGTATGCTTCACTCTATGGAGTTCAGAGGACAACTTGTGGAAGTTGGTTCCTTCTTCCCTTTTCTTTACCCAATGATCATCTCACTAGCTTCCTTTTAACATTTACGTTTAAAAGGCCACTTCAGCTCGACATAATGGTGAATGCCTTTAATCTTAGCACTTGGGAGGCAGAGACAGGTGGATCTCTGTAAGTTTGAGGCCACTCTGACCTACATGATGAGTTCCAGGGCAGCTAGGGCAACAAAGAGAGACCCTGTCTCAAACAAAACCAAAAATATGCCTTATTTTTTGTCTCGTGTTTCCGTCACAGGCATATCAGCAGGTATTACTATTGTTCAAGAGATTGAATATCCGGTCCAGGGACATACTGCTTGCTAATGTCTTAAGGAATTTTGAATGTTTGTGGCTGTAGTAGAGGTTTTTGGAAATTGGGAGACTTGGCTCGCATTTTAATATTGAGCAAGCAGAACGTGGTAGGAAAGAACATATTCTTAAACCTGGATTAGGCTTTGTGTGACCTACACAATGTTGAAGCTGTAGTAGTTTTGCTATATGGGCCCGTTAAGATCAAGAGATAAATTGCAAGGCAGTCTGGTTGGTTTCAGATTAAACATTATGGACTTGAAGTTGACCAGTAGGGGAGAAGGAGTGGATAGACATTTAAAATGCAGCCTACTTTAATCCCAGCACTTGGAAAGCAGGAGCAGGCAGACCTCTGTGAGTTCAAGGCCAGCCTGAGCTACATAGTGAATTCTAAGACATACACAAGTGACATTCATGTGTGGTTGTGAAGTCTGTGAAATTGTGAGTCAAATGAATTTTTCTTCCTTTTGATTTTTTTTTTCTCCTAGGTATTTGTCATAGCAGTAGAAAGCTCTGCTTTATACAGAGTGTTGGGGCTGGGAGCAGAGCCATTGCTTTGACTAAACCTGGCCATGTGGTTTGTAAGCCTGTGGAGCTAGTTTGTAGGAGGGATTTGGAAAACTGGACATATAAACTAGAAAACTCTTAAAAGACTGTGAGTAGAGCTTAATGAGGATTATGGTGGGAGCTCAGCAAAGTAGAAATGCAGAATAGAGACTGGGATCAAGGATTCCCAGGACTGTTGCATTCATGTTGCATGATCACAGCAATCTTGCCTATCTGTGTCTATGCTGCAAGACTTTGTGGGAGGCTGAGTTCAAGGGTGACTGGGTGAGTAATCTGAAAGAAGAATTTTATTTTTAATTAAAATAATGCATAATTACATCCCCCCTTTTCATTCTTACTCTTCTCATGTCCCCCAAGCCCTGTTCCCTCTCAAATTCATGACCTATTTTTCTTTAATTATCATTGTTATTCAAACACACGTTTATGCATGCATACATACATATATGCATATATATGTAAATGAATAAACATATAAGTGTAACTTTCTGAGTATTTTTTGTTTGCTTGTATGTATATGAGTCTAGGGCTGACCATTTGGTATGGATAGTCAATTAGGGATCTCTTCTGGGCAAGACTAATTCTCCTCTCAGCAGTTGTAAATTGCTTGTAGTTCTTTATTAAGGGTAGGCCTTGTGAGCTTCCCTCACTCACATTAGTATGTCAGTTGGTGTTGCAATTGTTCAGGTCTTGTTTAGGCAGAGATATTGTAGATACTTCAGTGTTATAGCTTCCTTGTCATATTTACAAGACATAGTTTCACAGTGGACTTTATGGTCCCGTGGTTCTTACAATCTTACCAATTCCTTGGAAAAGGAAATTTTAGTCTAGCATTCAGGCTCTCACAGGGGTTTTGCTGCCCACTTTTAGCCTGATTTGCAATGAACATTTAGAGCAAAAAACAGGACAGAAAGATTTTTAAAACTGGCAAAAAATTTTCACATTTAAAGTTGGGACCAATAAATAGATAATCATTAGAGATTAGCACTGTTGTATGTACCAAGACAATAGAAAAGGTGCCTTGAGGGCAGCTCAGTGATCAGGGAGAGCTGACTCATTTTACAGGCAAGAGTATAACCTGCTGTTAATCCCAGCACTTAGGAAGCAGAGACAGGAGGATTTCTTTGAGTTTGAGACCAGTCTGGTCTACAGAGTGAGTTCCAGGACAGTCAGAACTATGTAGAGAGAACTATATAGAGTGTTAAAGTTTAAGTCCACTGAAAAGATGAATTAAAAGATGGACCTTCAGAGGTACCCTTTTGCAAGATGACCTAGGTAATTGACCCTTGAGTTTCCTTTTCTTTGTGTGTGTGTGCATGTGTGTGTGGGCATTCTAGAGATAAAACCTTGGTCCTTGTGCAAGTTAGGCAAGAACTGATCTACTTGGTTGTAATATAATCATGCCCTACCTGGATTCTACCAGCCTTGCTCAGTTACCGAGATAGTCACAGGCCAGCACAGCTTAAAATACTGTAAGCAGAACTTATAGATGATCCTGGTGGAGGAACTCAGAAGACCAAAATGACTATAGATACATAGAGATAAAGATTGTGCTCAGCAGAGTTGAGATGGGAACTGGACTAGAGAACATTCAATGAATTTGTCTACACGGGGACCCAGTTATAGCTTAAGCTAGTGGCAGACCTTGCTGTCTTTCATCTGATGTTGTTTTTGCAAGGCAGGTCATAGAGGCTTCTATTCGGATTTCAAAGGATTGTTGAGGAGGCCAGGTGATGTATGACAGAGGTAAGAGTACTTGGAGGTAGACCTTGGGAGAGCAGCAGATGAAGCTGCAATGGAATCAAGACCTCAGGAAGCTGAAGACGCTAGGAATGTAGACTGTCTGCCAAGGAAAGCTCTAGATAGTGAGCAGGATCAGTGTGGAAGAGCCATGTGGCTGCAGTAGCATACTGTGGGGACTGGGCTAACCCAGCCTTTTGGCATCCAAATTGTACCATTTTTGGCACCTAGATAACACCACTGAATGTCTGGAATATCAGCCATGGAACTACAGGAGCTTATATTTGCCCTGCTGAGTTCCATCTTGCTTTGGTCTCTTCTCACCTCTCCTTGTGCCCCTTTTGGAATGGAAGTCTTTACTCTGACTTATACTTGGGAAATGCAAAACTTTCTTTTTGGTCTTACAGGGGCTCATAGGTGAGAGTTTGCCTTGAGTCTCAGGAAACTTTGTACTTGTTCTATTGAGCAATGCTGGAACTATTGAGACATTGGGGAAATGAACTAAAGTATTTTGGGATACACGTAGGATGGTTCTTTCATGTTTTATTAATTATGGCCTTGTTACTTTTGGAAATTAGGTATGGCTTTAGGAGATGTGGTTTAAGGAGATGTGTCTGGGTGTCAAGTTGACAGAGGGTGGACTTGTGACAGTTAATATTGATTGTCAACTTAGACAGAGAAATACTGAGGACATTTGTAAGGTACATTTCTGCTGTGCTTGTGAAGGTATTTCCAGGGATGATTAAGTAGGGAACAGCTACTCTGAATGACACTTGTGTCATATAATAGTCTGAGAACCCAGATGGAATAAAAGGACAAGAAGAAGAAAGCACAGTACTGTACTCTTTTTGCTTGCTGGTGTCCATGAGGAGAGCAACTTTGCTCTGAACTACAGCTGTGGAATGGACTGAAACCTTGAAACCATGATGGAAAAGAAGTCTTTTATCCTTTCACATTGTTCTGTCATACATTTGTCAGTGATGAAAGACTAACAGGTCATTGCTGAGAAGGCTTGTGGCGCAGACACATTGTGTACAGGGATATCAAGCTAAAGTGTGGTAGGAGCTTTACCTTGTTAGTACAGTGCCTGGCATGAATGAGCCCATGGATTGATCTCTAGGGCTGCGTAGAGTGGGCATGGTAGTATACAGCTAGCACTTGGAAGTTAGAGGCAGGAAGGTCAGAAATTCAAGACCATTCTTTGCTACATAGTGAGTTGGAGATCTGCCTGGACTACATAAGACTTGTTTTAAAAACAAACACCCAAACAAATACAGTTAAGTCCTTCCCAGGTGTTCTGTATCATCAACAGCTGTGCCTGTACCACAGTGCCAAGGCCTTTGCCATTGCCAAGACTCCTACCCTGGGTATCCTCTGCACTCCAAGAGCAGGCGTCCAGTCTCAACTCTCCTCTTCCCTTGATCCAACTTAGTTGCTGCACTGAAGGGGAGGAAACTACTTCATTACATTACATTACTGCTACATTCACAGAAAAGCCCTTGCATAAGAGCCCGCCCCCAAAGGGAGACAGGAATTGCTGCTTGCATAGCACTCTCATGGTTTTGATTCCATATTTTTATTACATATTGGATTCAGTCACTTCTGTCTTTTCATAATGACTTTTACCCTTACTGAAGTACTTATTGGCAGTAATCTAATTCAGTCTTCTAGTTGCTGGATTCTTTCCTGGTTCCTCAGCTCTAAAATAAGCCTCTAGTCCTGCCTCATGATCTGTGCAGGCCTGGGCAGACCATAGACAGTGCTACAGAAAAGACAGCTGCCAGAGACAAGTGGCCTTATTATAGCCAGCTTGCTTATCCTGGTTCAACCCGTGAACTGTTCAACAGGAAACTTGACTAGAAATAGAGAAATAGTCGAAGCTAAAATAGTTCCTCATTTCCACTAAGGCCAGACTACTAGGGCTATTGATAATACTTGAAGCGCTTGAGACCCTGATTAGTCAATACAGGCATTTATTGAAAGGCAACTGCAGCTGCTGTTCCTCTTTTTTCTTTTCTTTTCCTTTTTTTTTTTTTTTTGAGATGAGGTCTCAGAATGGAACCTGAGCTCCCTTCAACTCTATGTAGCTTAGGCTGGCATCGAACATCTTCCCCAGCCTCCCAAGTGCTGGAATGAAAGGCATTCACCAGCATGTTTGGCTCCATGCACTTTTATCAGATGGCATGTACCTTTCCTTATTAGCAAATCAGCCAGGATAGAGACTGTCAGTTTTCTTTTAATATTGCACTTTCTATATGGTTGTAAGCCACTGTGTGGGTGCTGGGAATTGAACTCGGGACCTTTGGAAGAGCGGCCAGTGCTCTTAACCTCTGAGCCATCTCTCCAGGCCCCACTTTCTATATTTTTAATTTGTTAGGAAAGAGTTGTTACTTCTAGGATGCTAAAAGGAAGCTGTTGCAAACATTAATTCAGTGTTTCAAAAAACTTTTCAAAGTTTATTTTTAAATTTATGTGTTTGTGTGGCTGTGTGCATTTATATGCATCGTGTGTGTACAGGTGCCCCTGGGACCCAGAAGAGAGGGTCAGAGTCCCCGGAACCTGAGTTACAGGTTGTTGTTGTTATTTTTAATTTTTAATGATAGAAATGAAAATATACCTAAAGTGGAGCTTCTGGAAAAACCATTTGTTTTTCCCTGTCTTCTATCGTTCCTCAAACTTGACCTTGGTCTCCTGCCTGATCCTTGTTGACAACAGTTTTGTCTAAGGGGTTGTCCACAGAGTACTTTGTGGGCATGAGGCGATTATAGTTATAAACTTTCACAAAAGACTTGATCTTTGATCTCTTGACGATTTTCTTCTTGCCCATGGCAGCTGTCACTTTTCAGGGAGAGTGGTTGATTACAGCACCAGGGCATGGCTGTAAGGGCGGTCTGAGGTACCATCATCAATATTCTTCATGATGATGGCTTTGCGTCCAGAATAGCATCCAGCAAGGACCAGCACCACTTTCCTGGGTTTTATAAACTTGCCCATTTTGACAGCAGGCAGCCAGCAGAAAGGGCATTGTTGTTGTTGTTATTATTATTAATTATTTACAGGTATGGAACCTGGGTCATCAACAAGAGTAGAGTATGCTCTTAACTGGTGAGCCATCTCTCCAGCCCTTCAAGAAACCTCTTAAAGAAAAACTAGGTGGTAGTAAAATACTACTGAAATCTGAAATGGACTACAGAAAGATTTTAGAAGGGATCTTTATTTGATAATTGTTTTAGAAGTTTAAACAATATTTTATATAATATTCATGCATGCATATAATGTGTTTGGATCAAATCCACCTCCTATTCCTTCCCCTTAGTCCTTCTCCTATCATAGCTGCCCCACTTTTCACTCCTAGTTTCATGTGCACTCTTGAGTTTGCACATGCTCTGCTGCTCTCTTCCTGTCCCTGCACCTCTCTTAATAACCATTTGGTCCATTTCGTGTCCTCTGTATGTGCGTGGGTGTGAGCCCATCTACAGGAGCATGGATAGACTCTCAGCAGCCATTATTGCTGAAGAGAAGTGATTCTCTTTCCTCTAGCAGCCGTCAGTGCCTAATAGCTCTTCAGATACTGGTGGGATCTCATGATTTCCTCCCCATCCATGCTAGGATTGTGGCTGACTTCACCTTGTGTAAGTCTTGCACATGTTCACGAATACCATGAATTCATGTGTTCAGCTGCACTGTCATGTCTGGCAGATACAGTTTTCATACAAACTGTACTTCTTCAGGCTCTTAAAATTGTTCTTCTCTCTCTTCCACAATGGTCCCTGAGCACCTCTCCTCCCCGCTGTGTGCTCGAGGGTGTGTGTGTGTGTGTAGTATACAGGTCCTATTTAGAGCTGAACACTCTGCAGTATCCTGCATGTTGACCAGCTGTAGGTCTCTGTATTAGTTGCCATCTTCTCTAAAAATCAGCTTCTCTGATGAGGGTTGAGAGGTGCACTAATCTTTAGGTATAAAGATAAGAACTTAGGGGCAGGTATTACTATAGAATACTAAAGAATAGTAGTACTGTTCTTCCCTAGGGCCAAGGACTTAGACAGATATGGGCTTTGGGCCCATTTAACAGTCAGTATCAGGAAAAAGATTTCATCTTGTGGAGTGAGATTTCAATCTAATCAGAAAGTGGTTGCTTACCTCCGCAGCATTCGTTCCACTATTGCCCCAGTGGGTGTGTCTTGCTAGGCCAGTCGTTACTGTAGCTTGTAGGGGTCACAGCTAAGACAGACTAATGATGCTTTTTTTTCCCCCTCTGTTCCCTGTTAGATTGGATTATTTGTCCTATTTAAGATACAGTTGTCCCTCAGCATCTGAGAGGAATCAGTTCCAGGACCCCTTGTGGATAGTCAGTTCAGGACCTTTCTATGAATAAGTACATTATTTGCATACAGCCTACACATACATGCTTTAATTAATAAATAAGATTATTTATGCTATCTAATTCAATGCAAGTGCTGTATAAATTGTTACTATACTTGGACTGGGGAGATGGCTTATTTGGTAAAGTGTTTGCTGTGTGAGCGTGAGGTACTGAGTTCATTTGGTAGCACTTACAAAGAAGTCAGGTGTGGAAGCTTCAGACCTCTATTGGCTGAATCAGCGAATTTGGAATCTGTAAGGTATGTATAGTGGGCCTTATAAGTATTGGATACAGTTTTTCTTAGCCTTTGGCTTCCCTCCCCCACCATTTGACAGAATATCGCTATGTATTCTGTCAGTTCTGGTTTTTGACTCCTGAGTGCTGGGATTATGTGTGTACCACTATGCTTGGTTGAAGTTTGAAGATTGAAACTTACCTTATTAGTTTTTAGAAAATGGATCAGGATTTTGTTGTGATATATTTTAAAAGTTCTGTACTTGCAGTTTTAAATAAATGAGTTTAGATATATAGCAAGCAAAAGTAAAAGAACAAATAGCAAGTAACAAAAAAAAATCATCAAACATTACTGATGTAGCCTGATTGTGAGCAAAGAAAGGTAATAATCATTTAGTGGAGGCTTGCAACACCCAGAAGAAGTGGACTTGGAGGGGGAGAGCAGATATTGGAGCTATTGGTTGGGAGGCTCTCTATTTAGTTTCCACTGAAGGCGTGTTACACCATGGATCAACAGTAATAACCTCTGTTGGACAGGCTCACCTTCTAGCTGTTCTTAAGGACACAATGTTTTTATCCCCTTAGCTACTTGCTGTTTTTCCTTCTCCCTATTACAGAGCTGGGGAGAGAGGGCTGACCCAGGACAGGACAAATTTTGGAGGACACTTGACATAAACAAGTTGGAGTCTGAGACAAGGGAGGGCTTGCCCTTTCCCAGTATGCTTTCAGTAAGCTGAAAAAGCACGGCCGTTTGCCAGTATGCTGTTGTATGTGACACAACCTAGAACTGTGTGGGAAGAGAGTAGCAGTTGTCTACATCAGTTCGCATCTGTGGGGAATTGTCTTGATTGCCTTAATCTAGATGAGATGGAAGACCCACTCTGAATGTAGGTGGTACCATTTCATGGGACCTGAACTGTGTACAAGTGCAGAAAGTTAGCTGAAAACAACTAAGTATGGGTATATTTATTTATCTCCGCTATTGACTGTAGATGTGATGGAGGGAAGAAATGAGAACAAAGTGTGAATGTGCATATAAATATGTCATGATGAAATCCATTATTTTGTCAGTTCAGTTATGTGTGTGAAGGGCAGTCTAGTAATCCAGACTGCGGTATCATTAAGTCAGACATGAAAAACATATAGTTTTATATTTTAATTTTAAAATATTTATTTTTTATTATATATGCATGGTTATTCTGTTTGCATGTATTTATGTGTATCATGTGCAAGCCTGGTACTTACAGAGGTCAGAATAGGGTGTTGGAACCCATGGAACTGGAATTACAGGCATTGTTAGTCACAATATATGATCTGAGAATTGAACCTGCATTCTCTGTGAGAGCTGTCAGTGCTCTTAACCACTGAGCCATTTCTCTAGCACTACCCCTGAGTCTCTTGAAACCCCAGACAAAAAGCCTCTTTCTTATCATTATTTGAATATTGACTTCTTTAAAAGAAAAAAAAACTAGTATAATTTGAATTGTGGTTGAATTAATTGTTTGATATAAATGAATTTACCTAGGTTTTTATTTTTTCAGTTTATTGTTCCCTCTTTGGTGCTGGGAATCCAGGGCCTTATGTGTGATAGGCAAGTGCTCTACAGCTGAGGGATATCAACATCCCAGTTCATCTCTCAGGAAATGCTGTCTCCTTAAAGGGAGTTTAGCAGCAGAGAAGCTTGGTCACTGGGGAGGATGAGAAACTTGTATCAATCACTTGAAGAGAAATTCTTGGGCTATGAGGCTCATCAGGAGAGTGGTTCTCTTCTTCCCTTAATGATCCTGGCAGAGTCTGGCCCAGATTCAGGTGTTTTCAGGTGCTGCTGGAGGGAGGGCAGGAAGCCCTCCCTGGCCTCTGTGATCTTGCACTGAGGCTGAACCCACCTCTGCCACTTTCCTGCCTGTTCTTTGGTCTGGTGTTTGGTTCTGTCATTTCATAGCCACACGTTTCATATTTTCCAGCACCTTCTATGACAATCTCATGAGGACTTCCTCATCTTTCTTAGCACAGTGGTTCTCAACCTTCCTAATGTTGTAGCTCTTTAATACAGTCCCTTGTGTTGTAGTGATGCCAGCCACAAAATTATTTTGTTGCTACTTCATAAATGTAACTTTGCTACTGTTATGAATCATAATGTAAAATTTTTGTTTTCTGTGAAAGAGTCATTTAATAATACCCAAAGGGGCTGTGCCCCACAGGTTAAGAACCACTGGCCTAACGGAGCCGTCCTGCACTTTCTTTTCTAAACTCAATGTGGTGTCTGCCAGTGGGGTGAATCTTTGGCCATAACAAGCTCCCTGATTAAAAAGACTGTGCCACGAAGACTGTGTTAGGGTGCTACTTTGCTCCAGAGGCTAGTGGTGCTGCTATGGGTGTGGTCACTTGGGACCCAAGCCACCTCTAGTTTTCTCTTTACTCGAACAGATGAATTTAGCTCTTTGCAGGTGTCCATAAGCTGTACAGCAGCCATGTGTTCTTCTCTAGGCTTGAAACCTAACTGTTTAGATGTGTAATGTGGCTCAGTAAGGGTTAGATTCTTCTTGCAGCTGTTTTCTAGAAGTCCGAATGTTTCTCTCCAATAAATATCATTATGAAAAAACAACATGTGGAAAAAAAACATGTGATAGAGATTTTTGAGATTGAATGCTATTTTCTGTTTTCTTGTTCTGTTTTGTGAGTTTAGGAGAAGTTGGCTCTTCGACAGCAGCTGCATGAGGCAAAGCAGCAGCTCCTCCAGCAGGCCGAGTACTGTACACAGATGGGAGCGGTCACCTGTACTCTCCTCTGGGGTGTCTCCAGCAGCGAGGAGGCCGTCAAAGCCATTCTTGGAGGAGTAAGTTGTCTGGCACTGTTGAATGTGCCTTGTGACTGGAAGAGACAACATGTGTGCTATGACATTGACTGCTGAGCCATGCCATGCTGTAAACTTGTAAAATTCATTCATCAGATGGTAGCCAGATGCCTGCTGTTCACTGTGTTACCTGGTGCTCTGGGGATATGTAAAATAAGTATCATACTCTGTCCCAGAATCCAAGGGGATTTTCTAGATATTAACCACTTCAATGTTTATACATAAAAATCAACAGCATTCACAGTGCTGGTCTATGTTTACTTCATGGGTAATATAGTAATTAAAAATGTTATATTATTTGACATATAGATTCATCTGATATATTGTATTTATATGTATGAATGTTAGGGAACTTCCTGTAAGGAATTCGATGGGCCTTGATGAGTAGGTAGAAATGGCAGAAAATGGTAAGGACAGTTCAAAAGACAGAATCACACAAATCAAAGATACAGGGTGAGACCGTCTGTCTTGCTTTAGGATAGAGGGAAGGTCACTTGACCAAATGGAGGTTCATATATGGAACCAATGGGAGGTAAGGCTCATTGGGTATTGGAATGTCACTTTGTGACTGGAGGTAAGCAGATGCTGGTTTTGCCTTGAGGGTGGGAGGGCTGTAGAGTCTTCAAGTGCTTTGAGTCAAGGCATAATAGGACATGGGCACATGATAGGAAAATTAACATGATGATGAGTAAGTGAGGGAGTGAGGCATGCAGCTCTCTGCAGGGGGAAGAAGAAGGCATGAGAGACAGCTGAGGGAGGAAAGCACCTGCAGCAGGTTGAGTTTGACTCTGGGAGAAGGACTGGAAGTGGAAGGGGAATGTTTGGCAAGAAGCCAGACACACATTAGTTACCACTCAGAGGACATAGTGTTTGGCGTGAGGGAGGTCTTAAGTGTCCTGTAGAGTTTGTGGAGCTTTATTAGATGCAATTTTCAGGGCTGTGTGAGGCTCTGTCTCAGAGATAGAGGTGATTTCCCTGCTGTAATTTGCTTACTGGACTTGCGCAGTTAACTGGTCTCTTAGAGAATTTCCCTATAGGCCAGTCTTAGAGTATTCTATCACACAGGAAGTTCCTTTAGGCTGTTTTCTCAGGGTTTGGTTTCTGTTTTTACCTTCTAAAATGTGCTTTGGTTGTAAATGACTCTTGACAGTTCTATACACACTTGTGCACATGTGTGCACAGTACAACTCAGTCAGATAACCCAGATAACTCCTTTTTCCTGCTTCCACTTCCTTTTTTATTTATATGTCACCAAGTTTGGTTAGTGCTGCCTGCATATACACGTATGTAGGGCCATCCACTAGAGCATGGAGCTAGCAGTGCCCACAGTCCTGAAGAGCAGTGATCCCCAGCAGCTGTCCTCAGTGAGCCTGTCTCTCCTCACTGCTAGAATGTGGACTGGCTTGGTTTGTGCAGGTCTTGTGAAGGTACACAGTTGCTATGAGCTCATTAGTGCAGTGGTTGCATCACGTCCAGAGGACAGCACTTCACAACACTCCTTTTTTTTTTTACATATTTTTATTTTTTTTTTTTACATTAATTACAGGTTATTTACCTTGTCACAGCACTCCTTTTTATCCACCAACTCTGACCTTCTTTCCATCCAGTCTTCTGTGATGTTCTCCAAGCCTTGGTGTGTGGGGTTGACACAGATGTCTCACTTAGGGCTGAACACTCAAAAGTAACTTATTCTCACCACTGTGGCCAGGTATGCGGCTCAGGATTGACTGCTTTTCTCCCTGGGAACTTTAAATGCTGGGACAGGTTTCTTATGATTACTTCTGTAGTTGCACCCTGTCTTTCTTTTATATAGCTTGCACACTTGTGATGTTGTTAAACTGGGTTCTGAGGAAAGATATGACACTTCTGTTTTGTTATTTTTAAACTTTCAGGACAAAGCATTGAAGTTTTTTAACATCACTGGTCAGACAATGGAGAGTTTTGTGAAGTCATTGGATGGAGATGTCAAGGAGGTTGATTCTGATGAAAATCAGTTTGTATTTGCACTGGCTGGAATTGTAACAAGTAGGTAACTTTTCAGACACAGTGCGATATATCAGGGTTGGTAATTACAGTTAGGGATCTCTCTGTCTGTCTGTCTGTCTGTCTGTCTGTCTGTCTGTCTCTCTCTCTCTCTCTCTGTGTATGTGTGTGGTGTGTGTGTGGTGTGTGTATGTCAGCGACTGGAGGACTGTGTCTACCCTGGATTCTATTTCAGTAAGCTGGGATAGGTGTCAGGTCTGTTTAGGATAAAAAAACATCCAAGGGCTTGTGGTCACTATCACTTATTAGAAATAGCTGATCTAAAGGAAACACAGGTTTGGTTGGTTGGTTGCCATTTATTTTTATACACAACAGAATTAACAGAATAAAAGTCCCAGACTGTACATTTAACTGCTTGTCATTTGTAATCATTGCTGTTTCACTTATATCTGGCTAAAGCAAAAGCTGTGAATGAGCTTAAACTAAACTCCATTTAAATGATTCTAAAATCTTGGTTTTTTTCCAGTAATTTTTTTTTTTCCTAGAAGCTAATAAATGGAACCTAGCACTGAAGAAATGACAAAAGAATTTCATAGCAAAACTATGCCTGCAATCTCAACATTTAGTAGGCCTTGGGGCAGGAGGATTAAGAATTTAAGACCAGTCTGGGCTACCGAGCAAGACTGTTTCAATCAATCAGTCTATCAAAGTAACACTCCAAGCCTTCAAAATTTTTATGAGCAATAAACCAGAGGGCAGTGATTCTTAGTATAGTAGTGGGTAGCACCAGTGGGCATGGAAGCTCTTTTTCCTGACATTGGCAAAGTGGTCAAATAGAGGCCTTTCACCTCTGTTTTATCTTACTAACTTGCAGGATTATTTTCTGTTGTTAACATAAGGAAATTTGTCCCTTTTTTTGCATGAATGCATGTTCATGTGTTTATACAGTTGCATGTGCAAGGGCGTGTGTGTGTGTGTGTGTGTGCACTTGTGTGTAGAAGCCTGAGTTGACAGTGGGTGTCTTTGGTCACTCTCTACTTTATTTATCATGGTAGGTTTTTGTTGTTTTTAAACTGGGAGCTCACTAATTCTAGCTAGCTTAGCTAGCCAGCTTATACCAGCGATCCCCTGTCTCTGCCTCTCGAGTGGGGAGATTACAGGAAGCTGCCATGCCTGCCCAGAATTTACATGGGTGCTGAGGATCGGAACTCCAGTCCGCATACTGTGTGGCAAGTGCTTTTTCTACTGAGTCATCTTGGCAACCCTGTACTACTAGCCTTTTGCTGAAATCTGTATGAGGTAAGTCCTATATGGACTTCTTCATTTTGTTTTTTGTTTTATTTTTTTAAATTTGAGATGAGCTAAGCTTAAATTTGAGGTAATCTTGATGTGTCAGTTTCTTAAGTGAAGCATTATAGGTGTACTCTACCATGCCTAGCTGACATTAAATAATCCCTTAAAAGTTGGTGGCACTTACTGTTTTTTTAAATTTATTTTTATGTGTATGAGTGTTTGGCCTGGACATATGTCTATGTGTATGTGTGCCCGGTACCTGTGGAAGCCAGAGGAGCCGTTGGATCCCCTGGAACTGGAGTTATAGACGGTTGTGAGCCATCATGTGGGTGCTTAGAGTTGATCAAAGGCCTTCTGGAAGAGCAGCCAGTGCTCTTAACTGCTGTGTTATCTCTCCAGCCCCCAGTGGTACTTTATGTTGGGTGGATGCTGGGAATCCAGGACTCTGGCTTGGCTGGCCCTTTGTCAGAAACAGGGCAGCTCTCGCCCATTAATCACATCATCTGTACTATCAGTCTTCATGTCTCAGCCTCCTCAAACAGGCAGAGTGTCAGGCCTTAAAGGCTGGATTTGTACATTCAACGATTGGTTCTCTCTGCAGGTGACCTCAAAGGTCTACAATCCTTTGTTTTGTCATTTTGCTTGGTTATGAATGTAAGCTGCTTGAATTTCCAGTTGGTGTGCCATGAAGCAGGCAGTCAGCTAGAAGGTGGAAGAGCCTGTTGTCCAGCATTCAGGCTCACTTGGCTTTTTCTCACAGTAGGACATGTGAATTCTCATGAACTTGCTAGCAGGGCAGCTTGCATGTTTATCCAAAAAAGGTTTCAAACTTTGGTGGTGCATTGCTTTAGTGGGTTTGTGCCATAGAGGTTTGTGCCTTTCAGCTACTGGAGCCATTCGGTAGGGACAGCAACACCTTGGAGACCACAGGTTAGCAGTCTACAGCTTCTTTTGCTTCCCAAGCCCATTTTCCAGCCTCACATGGTAGCAAACATGTTCCCAGTTCCTTTTCATCTTTTTGAAGTTCTGCGGATTTCAATAAACCCATGTGGGTGTAAAACATTCCAGCTAGGGAGTAGAGCCCCTGTCCTTCCATAGAGAGCCTCACACAGCAGCTGTCTTGGTGGCTTGTTAAACATTTGATCTGCTTTGTTGTGGTTGACAGATGTGGCTTTGAGAATCTGTCCAGGTAGCGCATGTTTGTCCCATATCTCTACCTAGAAGTCCCAGCCTCTTTCCTTACATGCTTATAGCCACCCTTAGCTCTCTGGTGTTTTCAAGAAAAGCTGTGATTTATTTATTATTATTATTATTATTATTTTTTTTTTTAGAATTTCCTCTTCCCTTCCTTCCCTGGGGAAGAAGGGAGCAGCTCTTTCCAGTTTACCACAGCCATCACCCCCTCCTCCTTGTTCTTCTTCTTTTTGAGACAGGGTTTCTTTCTGTGGCCTTGGCTGTCCTGGACTTGCTTTGTAGACCAGATTGGCCTCAAACTCACAGTGATCTGCCAGCCTCTGCCTCCCCGAGTGCTAGGATTAAAGGCATGTACCACATCCAGCATCCAGTTTACCATATTCTAAGCAAAAACTAGGATTAAATTTCTTATTTGTTCAGCATTATTCCTGTTTTAGTCATTGTTCTGTTGCTGTGAAGAGATTCCATGACCACAGCAACTCTTATAAAAGAAAGCATGTAATTGGGCCTTTCTTACAGTTTCAGTGATGTAGCCCATTGTCATCATGATGGGGAGCACGGCAGTGGGCATGGTGCTAGACAAGTAGTTGAGGGCTACATCTGCGGGCAAAGAGAAGGACATTGGGCTTTCTTTTTAATCTCCAAAGCCTATCCCCAGTAGCATACTTCCTCCAACAAGGCCATGCCTCCTAGTCCTTCTAATCCTTTCAAATAGTGCCACTTCCTAGTGAGTAAACATTCAAATACAGGAGCCTATGGGGACTCTTCTTATTCAGACTACCACAGTTCCTAGTGATGGGTTAGAGTAGTAAAAGTCTGGATTTTAGGGCAAGATGGTTCACTTTCCAGGTCCCTTCTCTCGATAGGGTTTCTTCGTCTGCATGAGGTAACCCTCCCTGCTCTGATAGCTTTACATCTTGGCAACTTTCCTGCTAGACTGTGTCAAATTATAGCACATATGAGGTGAGGGATTGCTCAGTGTAGGACAGCCTGAATAAGAGAGCAAAGGCAGAAGGAAGATCCTGAGAAGAGTAACTCACTTAATTCACAAGTAGAAAAGTTAGTTTTCTGTCTGCTTTTCCTGCTTTTGGAAGACTCACAAATCATGATTGCATAACCTGCCTCCTAATTCTGGTTGTGCATTTAGATAGCATTTGGTAATGATTGCCCTGTCAGCCTGCCTTTTTTTTTCTTTCTTTTTTCAGACAAGTTTTACTAAGTAGTCCAAAATGGCCTCAAACTTACTAAATATGCTAACCTTAAACTTGGAATCCTCCTGCCTCAGCCTTTCAGATGTTAGTATTATAAATATGTGATCATGCTTAGCTTTTAAAATTTTGTATATTATTATTATTATTATTAATATTTTTATGGTGCTGGTAATCAAACCTGGCTGGTCTCATGCATGCAAGTCCCTGGCAGGCTCACCACCACTACATTTCAGCCCCAGCTCTAACATTAACATTTTTCAGTTTTACATTTTTTTTTAGATTATAACATAGATACACCATTTTCCCCCACCCTTTCCTCCTTCCAACCCCTCCCACATATGTTCTCAAATTCATGGTCTATTTTTCTTTAATTGTGTGTGTGTGTATGATTGTGCATGTGTGTGTATATATTCCAAATATATAAATACAACCTGCTCAGTCCATACATTTGTTACTTATATGTATGTTTTTGGGGCTAACCATTTGGTATTGGAAAACCAATTGGTGTGCTCGTCCTTGGGGGAGACTATTTCTCCCCTCTCATCATTCCTTAGTTGCCTGTACTACTTTGCTTAAGGTTGAGGTCTTATGAGCTTTCTCATGTGCATGTTAGCATATTTATTGTTATCGTTCTTGTTCAGGTATGGTTTAGGCAGTCATGTTGGTGAGACTTCATGGGTGCAGGTTGCCTGACATGTCTGGGAGACATAGTCTCACAGCAGACTTCCGCAGTGAGCCTTTAGCCTTAAGTTAGGAGTCTGCTATTGATGTATCAGCTGGGATTGGGCTCCATAACCGCATTTTGACCAGTTGTGGTTTTTCGTAATCGTCTCCATATTGTTACAAAGAGACGTTTCCTTGGTAAGGATTGAGAACTATACTTCTCTGGGGATAGAAGAATAAATATTTAGCCGGGTGCGGTGGTGCACATCTATAATTGCAGTACTTGAGGAGGCAGAGGCAGATGGATTGCTGTGAGTTCGAAGCCAGCCTGGTCTAAAAAGTGAGTGTAGGACAGCCAAGGCTACACAGAGAAACCATGTTGAAAAACAAAAACAAAACAACAAAAAACCAAAAAAAGGAAGAATAAATATTAGGCATATTTAGGAAAGAAGGTTCTCCTCTATAACCAATGATTTTATACTTTTAGCCCTACATTTTAGCCCTAGATTATTCGTTAGGTTTCTAGTACCAGATATGATTTCTATTCTGTAGAGTGGAGCTTAAGTCCAATTTAGACTACTATTGGTACTTCCAATAGCACCACTAAGTACCTTTAGGAACATCTTACTATGCCTGTCATTGGTGTGGTTCATAGGCCTCACAGCTGTGTAGGAGCGTTGGTTGCTTCCCTCCTTTGGAAGCTTGCATGGTGTCTTCTGACATAGTCCCAAGGAAGAAGCTTTCAGGTCAGATTCAACTTGGATATTCTGTGTCCTGTGTCCAAAGTACCTGGTGGCTTCACCATTAGAGATTTCCCTTCTACCTCTGGGCAGACCTCTGGGGGTTTCTCGAACAAAAGAGGGCTTCTCATGGCTAGTGCTGGGACTTTGTTAGATAGTCTAGGGCTCTTGTGGGGATAGGAGTGTTCATTGTCAGTTCAGATGGGAAATTTTTATTTAACCTATGTATGTATATGTTTAGGTAAATTGATAATAATATGATTCTTTGTGACCTTTTCAGACATCCTTATGGTTATTTTACACCCTCCCTCCTTCTTCTGTATGTATCTCCCCTTTCCTAGTCAACCATCGTCACTTGTTCTGCGGCAAGCCTGGGTTCCTGGAGTGGGGACAGGCTCTGATAGGCACTGATCTTTCAGGAGTGCCGTACACAGCACACTTCCTACTTGGCACTGTCATGCTGTGCTGTAGTGATACTCTTGTAGGCTGTTTCTGATACTTCCACCACTCTCTATTCTGTGGGTGTAGCAGACAAGTATAACAAATGCAGACGTTGTGGAGAAAAGTCATCACCTGTGGCCCTAGTGCGCAGCCTGAGTTTTTATACACACAGATAAAAACTTTATGTTCTGAGTTGGTTCTGAGAGGTAGTTGCTGAAAGTGTGAGATCACCAAAGGCTTTTGGTTTTTGTATTCCATGTGCATGATTCTGAGATCTTTAATATAGCTCAATTGTGTAAATTTCTTGCTTACTTGGAAAAACTGGCACTCTAATACTCAGTTTATTGTAGAACTCTATTTGTCTTGCAGAGTTTGGGCTTTGCAGTGTTTTCTTGCTCACTTCTTCAGTTAGTGAATCTAACTAATCAATTGGAGTTTTATTGGAAATTTGTGTTTCTCTTTAGCTGGATCAGTAAGGAAGTCATATAGTTAATGTACTGTGCAGGATCAGACTGTAACACATTGTACACAGTAACAATGCAGGACTACATGTGTCTTTTACATAGATGTGTGTGTTTCCATTTAAGACTTGGGAGAAATAACTTGGGATTTCATTCAGTCCTGGTACATAGCCTTCTGAGCGTTGATTTTGCAGGTGAAGGCAGATCAGAATTTCCATCTTTATGGATGAGAATCTGAAACTCTCAATGTGGTGCTCTCTATTCTGTTAAGAGCTTGACTCCAAGAAGGCTGCAGAGTGGGCTGTCTTGGGGTTAGGTACTTGTCTTAGTCACTGTTCTTTTTGCTGCAAAGATACACAGTGACTAAGGCAACTCTTATAAAAGAAAGTATTTGATTGGGGGCCTTGTTACAGTTTCAGAGGGTTAGTTCTGACCATCGTGGCAGGGAGCGTGGTGCTGGAGCAGTAGCTGAGAGCTGCATCCTGATGCACAGGTGGGATGGGTGGGGAGAGAGGGAAATAAAGATAGATGAAGGAAGAGTGAGAAAAAGAAAGGAAAGGAAAAGAAAGAAGGAAGCAAGGAAGGAAGGAAGAAGGAAGGAGAAGAGAGCCTGGGCCTGGCACGGGCTTTTGAAACTCCCAGTGATACACTCCCTCCAACAAGGCCACACCTCCTAAACCTTTTATTCCTTCTGAAATAGTGACCCTCCTGATTAGTAAGCATTCAAATATATGAGCCCATCAGGCGATTCTTTTTTTAAAATTTTTAAATTTATTTCAATTTATTTACTTTGTATCCCAGCTGTAGCCCCCTCCTTTATCCCCTCCCAATCCTGCCCTCCTTCCCTCTTCTCCCATGCTCCTTCCTGAGTACACAGATAGGGGAGGTCCTCCTCCCCTTACATCTGACCCTAGCCTATCAGGTCTCATCAGGACTGGCTGCATTGTCTTCCTCTTTGGCCTGGTAAGGTTGCTCCCCCCTTCAGAGCATGGTGATCAAAGAGCCAGCCACTGAGTTCATGTCAGAAACAGCCCCTGTTCCTCTTACTAGGGAACCCACTTGGATACTGAGCTGCCATGGGCTACATCTGTGCAGGGGTTCTAGGTTATCTCCATGAATGGTCCTTGGTTGGAGTATCTCAGAAAAGACCCCTGTGCCCAGATTTTTTGGTTCTGTTGCTCTCCTTGTGAGCTCCTGTCCCCTCCAGGTCTTTCTATCTCCCCCTTCTTTTATAAGATTCCCTGCATTCTGCCCAAAGTTTGGCTATGAGTCTCAGCATGTGCTTTGATACCCTGCTGGGTGGAGACTTTCAGAGGCCCTCTGGTGGTAGGCTCCTGTTTTGTTCATTGTTTTTGCCCTCTTCTGATGTCTAACCCATTTGCCTTTCTGAATGAGGATTGAGCATCTTACCCAGGGTCCTCCTTATTGCTTACCTTCTTTAGTTATACAGATTTTAGTATGATTATCCTATGTTATATGTCTAATATCCACTTATAAGTGTTCATATACCATGTGTGTCTTTCTGCTTCTGGGATACCTCTCGCAGGATGATCTTATCTAGTTCCCACCATTTGCCTGCAAATTTCATGATTTCCTTGTTTTTATTACTGAGTAGTATTCCATTGTGTGAATGTACCACAATTTCTGTATCCATTCCTCAACTGAGGGACATCTGGGTTGTTTCCAGATTCTGGCTATTACAAATAAAGTTGTTGTGAAGATGGTTGAGCAAATGTCCTTGTTGTGTACTTGAGCGTATTTTGGATCTGTTCCTAGGAGTGGTATAGCTGGATCTTGAGGTAGCACTATTCCTAATTGTCTGAGAAAGCACCAGCTTGATTTCCAAAGTGGTTGTACAGGTTTACATTTCCACCAGCAATGGAGGAGGGTTCCCCTTTCTCCACATCCTCTCCAGCATGTGTTGTCACTTGAATTTTTGATCTTAGCCATTCTGATGGGTGTAAGGTGAAATCTCAGGGTTGTTTTGATTTGCATTTCCCTGATGACTAAGGATGTTGAACATTTCTTTAAGTGTTTCTCTGCCATTCGATATTCCTCTATTGAGAATTCTCTGTTTAACTCTGTACCCCATTTTTTAATTGGATTACTTGATTTGTTGCTATTTAACTTCTTGAGTTCTTTATATATTCTGGATATTAGCCCTCTGTCAGATATAGGGTTGGTGAAGACCCTTTCCCAGTCAGTAGGCTGTCAGTTTGTTCTGATGACAGTGTCCTTTGCTTTACAGAAGCTTTACAGTTTCATGAGGTCCTATTTATTGATTGTTGATCTTAGAGTCTGTACTGTTGGTGTTCTGTCAGGAAGTTGTCTCCTGTGCCATTGAGTTCAAGGCTCTTCCCTACTTTTTCTTGTAACATGTTTAGTGTGTCTGGTTTTATGTTGAGGTCTTTGATCCACTTGGACTTTAATTTTGTTCAAGGTGATAAGTATGGATTTAGTTGCATTTTTCTACATGTAGACATCCAGTTAGACCAGCACCACTTGTTGAAGATGTTATCTTTTTTCCATTGTATGGTTTTGGCATCTTTGTCAAAAATCAGGTTGTACATAAGTGTGTGGGTTTATTTCTGGGTCTTCTATTCGATTCCATTGATCCACCATTCTGTTTCTATGCCAGTACCATGTAGTTTTTATTACTGTTGCTCTATAGTACGGCTTGAGATCAGGGATGGAGATACCTCCAGAAGATCTTTTATTGTGGAGGAATGTTTTAGTGATTCTGGGTTTCTTGTTACACCATATGAAGTTGAGAATTTTTCTTTCAAGGTCTGTAAAGAATTGTGTTGGTAATTTGATGGGAATTGCATTGAATCTGTAGATTGTTTTTGGTAAGATGGCCAATTTTACTATGTTAATCCTGCCAAGCCATGAGCATGGGAGATCTTTCCATCTTCTGATATCTTGTATTTCTTTCTTCAGAGACTTGAAGTTTTTTTCACACAAGTTTTTGACTTGCTTGGTTAGAGTTACACCAAGGTACTTTATGTCCTTTGTGGCTATTGTGAAGGGTATTGTTTCCCTAATTTCTTTCTTAGCCCATTTCTCTTTTGTATACAGGGGGGCTACTGATTTTTTTTTTGAGTTAATTTTGTATCCAGCCACTTTACAGAAGGTGTTTAACAGCTGTAGGATATTATGTATATTATCATATCACTCATGTGTATTATCATATCATCTGCAAATAGTGATACTTTGACTTCTTCCTTCCCGAACTGAATGCCCTTGATTTCCTTTAATTTTCTTATTGCTCTAGCAAGGACTTCAAGAACTATGTTGAAGAAATATGGAGAGAGTGGACAGCCTTGCCTTTTTCCTGATTTCAGTGGGATTGATTTAAGTTTCTCTCCGTTTAGTTTGATGTTGGCTATGGGTTTGCTGTATATTGCCTTTACTGTGTTTAGGTATGTGCCTTGTATCCCTGATCTCTCCGGGACTTTAAACATAAATGAACGTTGGATTTTATCAAATGCTTTTTCAGCATCTGATCATGTGGTTTTTCTCCTTCAGCTTGTTTATATGGTGGATTACCTTGATGGATTCCCGTATATTGAACCACCCGTGCATACCTGGGATGAAGCCTACTTGGTCATAGTGGATGAAATCTTTAATGTGTTCTTGGATTCGGTTTGCGAGTATTTTGTTGAATATTTTTGCATCAATGTTCATAAGGGAGATTGGCCTGAAATTCTCGTTCGTTGTTGGGTCTTTGTGAGATTTAGGTATCAAGGTGACTGTGGTTTCATAGAATGAGTTTGGTAATGTTCCTTCTGTTTCTATTTTGTGGAATAGATTAAATACTCTTCAATCTATTCCACAAAATAGAAACAGGCCATTCTTATTCAACCACCACAGTACTGCAATGAAGTTGGGATAGTGACTTTGTTACCTGTTTGTGGGACTTCACACCATTTACCATTAGGATTTTAAGTAGACAATGCAGAGTGACCTGCCCGAGCAACAACTACCAAGCCATCTCTGCAGTACCCACTATGTTTTCTATAACATATTATTTATTGCATGTATGCATGTATGTGTGTGTGTTTCATATAGTGTGTGTGGAGGCCAGAAGAACATTTGATGGAGTAAGTACTGTGAACAGATGAGGCCTGGATCCCTGCAGTTGGTTTTGTTAGTCAAGGAAAGACAGGCTGCTGCTGCCCCGCCCCCTTCTATCTTGGTCTCCTTGTTTATTGACCTTCATCATTTTGCATCATGACGCTACAGAGATGTGCATTGTGTACTGGGATTACTGGCAAATCCTTACAGTTATGTGTGGATACTGGTAGGGCTAGTTCTTGAAGTACCAGCCCTTGGTCTGGTCTCCATTCTCATTTGCAGAGCCTGAGGTATGAAAATGTGTATTTGCTAATCACAATAGGGCAGAACATTTAGGAAGTCTGTTCAGATTTGGTTTTCATGCTGTACCTTTGACATTATATGATTCCTCTTTCATGTCGTAATTAAAAGTCATTAGCCAGTTCTTGAAGGATTTCTCAATGCTTGGTCCCAGGTACAAAGGCATCAGCTCTCCTTTCTGTTTGGACCAGATAGCTGTTGATCTGGCATTCTGGGTATGGTGCTGCAGACACCCAAGTCTCAGTGCTCCCTTCTGTGGTTGATGACATCACTTTCTGATTTGTAATAGCTCTTACTGTTGTCAGCCGATTCGGTACCATGTCAGCTCCACGAACAACACTGTTTTAAATGCTCATTGGTTACCTGATTTCCTTGGCTCTGTAAAGAGAAAATCAGAGAACATATTATTTGCTAAGTAGAATTTTCCAGATTGTGAAGCACCTGTGATCTTTTAGGAAAAAAAAAATCACCACCACCATCATCATCATGTGTGTGAGAGAGACAGAGCTAGAATGAAGCGCAGGTGTGTTCCTGCCATGATGTGTATGGAGAGGTTAGAGGGAACCTTTGTGAGTCTCCCCTATCCATCTGTCAATGTGTTCTGTGCTGTGCCTGTGATCTTGATGATTTCTTCTGTCTTCTGCAGATGTTGCTGCCATTGCATGTGGTCGTGAATTCTTGGTGAATTCCAGCCGGGTGCTCTTGGACACCATGTTGCAGCTGCTGGGGGACTTAAAGCCTGGCCAGTGCACCAAACTCAAAGTGTATGTAGATAATAGCTCGCAGTCTCTTAACTTGCATAGTGGTTATAATAGGCTGATGTAGCCTTTCTTAAAGTAAACACAGTTGATTTAGCAGTTCTAAAAAACAGGAAGCAAATTGCCTGAGGACTTGAGGGATGTGTTATATTTTATCTAATTTTATTTGAGATAGGGTCAATGTTTAACAGAAGCTGGTCTTGAACTTATCTTCTTCCTGCTTCAGCCTGCCGACTGTTGGGTTAAACAGTATTTCCGAAAAAAAAAAAAAATGAGTCAAGAAAAGGAACATTTACAGCTTAGAGTGATCAGTAGATTCTAAATATTTCAGGGTTGTGTTACTAGTTACTCATAATGAACCTCAGTAGGTGTTTGCTATGGCAGTTTCTTACCCAGGTAAAATTTGTAGCTATTTTCTTAAGTCATTGTAACAAATCATGACAAATTTCCATTTAGTATCTCAGTGTTGTAGGTCAGGATCTGGGTTGGTTTGACCATATCCTCTGCTGGGAGTCTCATATGGCCAAAACTAAGGTGGTGCCCAGCCGGGTCCTTTGGAGAGGCTGTGAGAATCTCCTCCTTGTTCTGTTCTCTCAGGGGGGCAGCTGAAGTCTGTCCTGGGATGACCGCTTTTCTCTCAGACCACCCCCACAGTGCTGTTTTTAATGACAGGGTTATTAGGTGGAGACGAAGAGAGAGGAGAGAGCAGTACATGATAGGGGAGGGGCGCCCCAACAGAGAAGGGGGAAAGGGCAAGAGGGAGAGAATGCCACAGCGCTCCTTATAATTGGCATCTGCATTAGGTGCCTTTCTGGTTACTGCGACACAGCACTTTAAAGAGGGAAGGCTTTTTCACAGTTTAAGGGTGCAGTCCCTCATGGCAGGGAAGACATTGTGGCAGCAATGTGAGGCAGCTGGTCACATGGCATCTATAGTCAGGAGACAGAGGGAGATTGCTGATACTCAGCTCAATTTCTTCTTTCAAAGAGCCTTTTAACTGTTTTCTTATTTATGTGTGTGCCCATGTGTGCTCCTCATGAATGTGTGTGCATGGTATAGCATGCATGTGGCACTTAGAGGACAACTAATGGGCATCAGTTCTCCCTGCTGTGGGGTTTCAAGAATTGAACACATGTCAGCCAGGCTTAGTGAGAAATATTTACCCATTTAACCATCTCACCAGCCTACTTTATCCTTTTTATAAATCAGTCCAGGACCCCAGACCATAGGACGTTACCATTTATATTCAGGATGAGTCTTCCCTCTCAAACCTTCTGGAAACATCCTTAGAGTTGCCTTTTCATGGTGATTCTAAATTCAGTTGAGTTGATGATTATCCATCACAGTGTGTATCAGACTTTCTCTGTTGCCCAAGAATCATCTCGCTTTCTGTGGGCTCATGTGTTTAGATTAGGCATATTGGATAAATATTTTTAATCAGCTCAGAGCCTGTTGATTAGTAACTGTGATTGCATCTTCAGAACCTCCTTTGCCATGCAATTTAACTTTATCAGAGTATGATGTATATATAGACTTGGGGATTAGGCCAGGAAATCTATTTTCCTTTTGGGGAGGTTGGGGGGAAGTTCTGGGAATGGAACCTAGTGCTTTTCACAAGGTAAGCATTCCTGTGCTGACATGCAGCCCCATAGCAGGACATTTGGGGGATTATTAGGGTTCCTGTGTGATATAGTCCTCCAAGTATGTGTTTTATGCATTGCAGGTTTATCTTATTTGGTTCAGTGTCCTTTTTAACGTCTGTGACAGATACTTCAGCATTCGTGCTGTCTTGGCCTTGGTGTTTCTTATCTTTTCCTATGCAGATGAGATTATTTTTTTCTCTTTGTATGCTGAATAATTTTGCATGTATCCTGGGCACTGGGAATATTATGTTAGAAGCTTCATTATTTAACGCCTTTGGAAAATGCAACTGTTGGATTTGAGTCCCAAGTCACAGTGTCGTTTCAGTGTCAGCCCCATGTCTGTAATTAGCCTCCAGCCCTGCTGGTGGAGCTGCCCTGTGAGTCTCCTGGTGCCACTCAGGGGCTTGTTAGAGGCCGGGAGAGTAACGCTGAGTGTGATGATGTCCACATATGCCCAGCCTGGGGCAGGGCTAGGAATTCACAGAGAGCCCTATGGAGTAACTTTCCTGAAATGCTGATTGTCCATGATGACTATAGTGCTTTGTTGTCTCCCCAAAGCCCCCATTTTTAGCCCCCATCTAGAATGCTGAGGCTTGGTGTGACCTTAAGTATTTACTGTGGCTGCTGCTTAGCTCCTGCAGCCACCAAGGTGGGGAAGAATTCCTGTCTGCAGCATTTGAATCTCCGGAGGCTCCTACTATCACTGTGGCTGCCAGCAGACCCCATCTTTCTCCTTAAGACTGTGATAGAGCCTTCTGTGCATCTGAGTCCAGGCCAATGGAAGCTGGGGGTTTGGTGGCACTTCATGCTCTGTTCTCATTTCCTAGCTCATGCACTGCTAACCTGTCATAGGTCTCAAGTAGCTGCTCCGTGTATCCTGTTCAGAATTTATAGTTGTGTTCAGGAGGATTAAGAGATATATGTGCTGTGACATCCTGTGTGGACCACGCTGTAGTCTGCTCTAGTGTTTTATGTCGACATGTCTGTGTGCAAGGGCAATGTGTGCTGCAATGTGACACGTGGCTTTTTTTGTCATAGTGTTAAAACTTGACTGTGGATCTGATCTGTTTCTTTGAGGTCTCAAAAATTACAGAAGTTCTAACATTTGGATCACACTTCTATGCTTGAGGGGGCATTTAGGATATTTTTAGTTTTTCTACATATACACTGCTACAATGAACACTTGGTAAATATCTCCCTGTGGACCTGTGTGTGAATTCCTATAGAAGTTTCCCCAGAAGTGGGATTTTTGAGAAGAGGCACACATTCAGCTCTATAAGATGCTTCCACTGTATTCTTTCCTGCATCCTTGTCAGCATTTTGTTATTTACTGCTACAGAGAATATATGTATCAGTCAGTTGATCATCCATCCATCCACCCACTTGCCTTCCTTTACTTGGAATACCAGCAAAGTTGGAGTATTTCTGCATGTCTGTTCCTTTAAGTCTCCATGAATCATCTGTCTGTACCCTCTATCTGTTTCCTGCTAAGCTGTTTCCACAGTGATGTGCTGATGTCTGTGTAGTTTCTGTATGCTAATCCATTGCCTTCTTCTGTTGTCTCCATAAGGTCAGTGTTCATGGGCCAGCTAATCCCTCCTTCAACTTCCCAGCAAGCTTTGTGTGAGGGCTGCTTCTCTGGGCCTTTCTGTCTCCCTTATTGTCTGTGCTTGTTGATCTCAGTAAGCACATGTTGATGGCAGTACTGGTGAAGGAACTGCCTGCAGAACCATCACATTGGCTTATTTTCCCAGCAGCATTCCAGGTTTTGTATATAGTTAGCTTCTAACCCCACGTTTGATATTGGCAAAGTTCCAGCCTCAGGTGGCTTCCTCATGTGGCTGTCTGTCTTCCATGCAGGCTCTTTGCCTCCTTCTCTCTAGGGTAAATTTTCAGGCTCTCCTCTACTGAAGTCCCTTTGCTGTTGACAGTAGCCTGAGTCTAGAGGACCTGTGATGAGCTGTGATGAGCTTTTTTGCATGTCTATGACTCACTTCTCCCCTGCAGATTTAGCTCTTATCACTTAAACCAAAGGATACTATTCACTTTCAGAGTTGGTGCCTCAGGCCTAGAGCTGCTGGTTTTCATGTGTAAAACTTTCTTGAAAAACTGAACATTTTGAGCTGGAGAGATGGCTGAGTAGCTGAGGTGGTTTGATGAGAATGGCCCCATATGCTTGAATATGTGAAACCAGTTACTGGAACTGTTTGGGAAAGATTAGGAGGTGTGGCCTTATTGAATGATGTGTCACTAGGGGTGGGCTTTGAGGTTCCAAAAGCCCACAACATTTCCAGGTAGCTTTCTCTTTGCCTCAAGCTTATGGATCAGATCACATCTTTCTATTCCACTTGCTACTCATTTTAACTGTAGACCTAGGTCAAAGCAGTGTTCACATTCCCTCCACCAAACAATTCCATTGCTTTTGAATCTAGCCTCTCTCAAGTTCTCAGGACAGGGGCAGAATGCAGCTAGAGTCTTTGCCATAATCTAACATGAGTGGTTTTGTTGTGCTACCTTTTTTCGGAGATGTGAACAGATGCCTGCTTACCCCAGATAGGGCACTGACAGCAGACTAAATTAGCAATTATACCTAAATCTAGCTTAGTTGAATGAAAATTTATTGGGGTTACTTAACTGAAACATGGATGACTCAAAGGCAGCCGCATCACTGAAATTCTGACCCCAGCATAGGTGATGACTCACAAAAGCTGTGTTCCTCCAGTTTTTTTGGACAACTTGCAGGCAGCTTGGCTCATCCTCCAGCAGTTGTTAGTGCATATATAACCTTGGGGAGCAGGTCTCCTAAGTTTCAGGAACTTTCCAAGAAGTATAAGTTTGTTTACTTCCTGAATTTTTCTTTCCCTCCTGTCATGTGACACTGATATTTCCATTTGACTGTAGATGAAAGTAGGCAACCAAAACTCTTGCTTCATATTAGACATGTGAAATTTCCAGCCTTTAAAAGGTGTTTTTCAATTGACAAGCATGGCAGAAAGGAACTCCCTCACTGGGCACAATAACGTGTAGGCTTAGCCATTCCCTCTTGATGTTTGGGTCACAGATATGCTATTGTCTTGATGTTTTGTGGAAACACTTCTAGAAGCATTTTGTAGTTGTTGGGTTTGTTTTTTGTTTGTTTGTTTATTTATCCATTTGACGCAGGGTTTCTCTGTAAAGCCTTGGCTGTCCTGAAACTCACTCTGTAGACCAGGCTAGCCTTGAACTCACAAAGATCCACCTGCCTTTGCTGGGATTAAAGGCATGTGCCACTACCACCTGACTACTTCTAGGAGCATTTTAAAGTACAGTCCTGAAGTTGAGGCTGAGGCTGTGGCCTAATTGGTAGAGGACCTGCCTAGCACACAGAGGCCTACCTTATCACCATATATATCAGGCACAGTGGTGAGTACCTGTAGTTTACACTCTGAAAAGAGGCAAGAGAACACAACACAGGTTCAAGGTCATCCTCAGCTACATAGAATTTAAGGCCCAGTATAGGCTACATGAAACCCTATCTCAAAGCAAACAGATAAAAAAAAATAGCAGCTCTCATTCTGACTATCCCAGAGTTGTCTTTGGCAGATAAGAGCTTCCATGAGTAAGGTCTTACAGCAATCCACATGTGGTTGAAAGAAAGACATGTCTTCTAGAGAGTGAGAAAGATAGGATCCAGTGGGTTTGCTTACAAAAGTGGGCTGGCTTTCCTGCACGACACATAACCATAGCTACTGTGAAGTTGGCTGTGAAGGCCCTGAGACTGTGAGGCTGTGAAGGCCAGTACTTGCACTGATTTCTCCCCCAGTGGCAACACTGAGGGGGCATAAGAAAATAATGACTTCATGGAGAGAGACTAGGTGGAACTCTAACTCTGAGAGGTATTTCTACAGTCTACCATTCTCTGACTAAAAATGGCCTTGCAGACTGTCCTCCCTCCTGCCCTTTCAGAACATAGCCCTCAGTGAAATGCTGTATCCTCTCCTTAGGCTCCATATAGGAAAAGGGTATTCTTTTTTTCACTGGGCTTACAACCCAGCCCTTACCTGAGGTAGAGCATTCCTGAGAAGCGAGTGGTCACTTAGGAACAGGTCCTTTCCTGGAACTCTATTCCATGTCATCTGCTAGGGGTCTCTTCCCTGTAGGTGAGGAGCACTTTACACTCAGCTCTCAGCCACCCCTTTCTGTGACATCCCTAATGGTCTTCTTTCCTTTAAGCCCCATCCTCTGAAAGTTCCACCACCTCCCAGTACTGTCACAGACTGGCATCCAGGTTTTTACCACACAGCCTCTGGGCAACATTGAAGATCCAAACTTTAGCAGCTGCCTTTCAGAAAAACTGATACTCAAAGCACTGTGTGTGGATTTCTAACCAGTGAGGCTGGTGTTGGTCTTCTCTCTCTACTTAGTAATAAGTCTTAATATACAGCTAGTGGTTTAGAACCCCATCAGTTGTAAATCCAATTTTAGGTTCTTACTTGACAAGGGTGGGGACACAAATCTAAATAAGGATGTAAAGTAGTTAATTATCAGGGCTGAAGCTGGTTCAGTGGTAGAGCATCTGGCTGCTGAATATGCACAAGGGCCTGGGCCTGGGCCCCAGCACAGTAGGAAAATGTACCCCATTGTTGTGTTTCTTCTTAAAAATGAGTAGGTTTTTGTCAGTCATCTGTGCAGGGCTTGCAGGTGTATAGGGTAGTGGCAGAACATTGCCTAGCACGTGTAAGAGCTGGGTCCTACCTCCAGCTAGAAGATGGCTAGAAGATTATACAGTTCTCTTACAAATCACATGCATTCTTTAATGAGAAGCTTAGACTTGGTCAGTGGTGCTGACTTGTCTGTTGGGCTCAGCTGGCTGAGGATGACTGGGGTCTAAATCTGTGTGTGTTTCTGCTATCTCAGGAGTTCTCTTGATTCTTCCTGTCTTTGCCAGATTAGTTTTTTCTTACTGGGTGTTCACTGTTGCTTCTTGCCCATGGAGCAGGTATTGCTTTAGGCGAGGAAGGAGGTTTAGTTGTATCACTTTCATTTAGGGTGGCTCACTTGCAGGTCCTGCTGGAGAAGAGCAAGTGAGTGCTTTCTGTCCTGGCCCAGACTTTGGCCCTTGAAAGAAGACAGCTTCCATTAATTAATTTATTACTATTAAATAATAACATTATTATTAATATTCCAAATATTAATGCTTGGGTGGCTTTCCAAGCTTACCCCTCCCATTTAAAACATTTTTTTCTTTTGTGTATCATAGAATACTTCTGTTACAAAAGATTTGTTCTACTAAGGAATCCATTGAAAGCTAAGCACTTTAAGGCCACAAAGTTATCAATAGACAGGTCTTGCAACATGTTTGTTTTCTGTCTTGCCTTCATTCCTTTTGTTCTTAATGTCAGCTGCAGTTATAACAGGGTCAGGAGAACAGATACTGGGACACTTGACAATTGGAAACTTGATACATCATTCATAAATATTTTTTGTTGGAATGAAAATGTCATATGGAGGAAGCATTTGCATAAGAAACGAGTCTTCTGAGTTGGTGACCTTCATGACCTAGAGGTCACTGGCTTCTGTGACATGTACCCTGGCAATGACATGGGGCTCAGGTGACACCATGTCAGAATTGCATTGGTTTCGTTTTAGCTTCTTAAGGACATCTGATCTGGGCACAAATATGAAAATTCAAAGACATTCACTGATACATGAGTAATTTTTACCACTTCCAAGTTACATGAGGGTACCAAATCAGCAGGACACATTTGCCCAGGCTTCCCTGAACCATAGTCATCCTCACATGGTTGCTTTGCTTTTTGGGGTCTAGAGAAGATTGGCTGGCCTGCTTTGATGCTGTAAATTGGCAACTTTCTGTAAAAGTGTTTGAGAGATGTTTGGGGCTTGATGAGTCATACCGTTGGCTCTTGCTGTTACTCAGTCCTGCTCTTGTGACCTTTATAAAAGCAACTATTGGTAACAGAGTTTAAGTGGAGGACTTGCGATTGTGCATTTGTGATCTGAGGTAGAGGCTTTCCCCTTCTTGAGATACTGAGTAGAAATCCCAGGAAAGCCAGTCTCAGGGCTGACTTCTCCAGGAGCACTGTATTTGAGCAACACTAAGGCCTACCACATAATTTATTAGGGACAAATTTTGTAATCCTTGTGAGGCTGCTAATGAAACTCAGATTGCCTGCAGCCTGTTGGGAGATTGGAGGACTGAGAATCCCTGCTGTGCTGGTAATTTTATGTCAACTTGACACAAGCTACAGTCATCTGTGAAGAGGGAGCCTCAAAAACCTGCCCCTACCAGGTTGGTTGTGAGCAAGCCTGTGGTGCATTATTTTGATAGGTAATTGATGTGGGAGGGCCATTTCTGTTGGCAGGGCCATCCCTAGGCTAATGATTGTGCATTCTATAGGAATACAGGCTGATGGAGGAGCAAGCCTTACAGCAAGCAGCTCTCCTTAATGGCCTCTGCATCAGCTCTTGCCTCCAGCTTCCTGCCTTTTTTGAATTCCTGCCCTGACTTCTCTCAGCAACAGAGTGTGACCTGAGAGTTGTAAACTAAAGCCATTTCCTCTCCAACTTGCTTTTGGCTATGATGTTTTATGACAGCAATAGAAACCCTAACTAAGACACTGCTCTGAAAAGTGCTGGTGTCTATTGACTTCTGGTATTGCAATTGCTTTGAAAATTGTTGATGGAAACATGGGAGGAAGGGAGATGTTGTGCCCAGTTGAAGTTCTCGACTACTGTAGCCATGTGCTAGTCTGTGATACGCTAAAGACAAGCCAAAGAGTCTGCCTTTCTAAGACTGAAGTTGTGGGGGCCTAGTATCCCAATAGAAAACGGTAATAGGTGTTGTCTGTGGTATGTATGCTTGTGCCATCATTTTCTTAATTGGTCCCTTTAAATAGACTGCATCAGTGTTCCTGATTTCTTCTTGCTCCAGGCTGCTGTACATCCTGGCATGGTGCTGTTGCCTATTCTGCCTTTATTTATAAACTTGTAGCCTTTATAAAATTTTTATATTAATTCCTATGTAAAAATGACGGCTATAGAGCATTCTGGCAATTCTTTAGATTTGTGCCCAAAGGAAGTACTTAGCTCCCCACACATTCCCTTCTAAGTTAAATATTTGACGGTCAGTTGGCCATTGCAGATGATGTGGCGCAGGCCTCTGGGCTCCGCTGTACTCTCTGAAGAGAGCTGACGCTTGCTTTGCAGGCCACCGTCTGTGCCAGTCCTCAGTTCGCAGCACTCTTCTCTGTGCCCCAGCATCTGCCGCAGACGCGCAAGTGCTTCCGGCCAGCTGAGCCCTCAGGAGGCCTGTCATGTGCACCAGGTGCTTCTGCTTTGTAGTCTGCACTCTGGGAAACCGAGGCTCTGTCCTTTAACTCAAGCTGTGTGGGCTTGCTTGAAAGCTGCCCTCTTTGCCTCAAGCAGCACTCTCCCTTTGGAAGGGGCGTTGCTCACAGGTCCTCTGAGCGCTCCTTCACTGTGTCCAGAATTGGAAACACTACTGATGTGAGGGCTGTTGCCATGCAGTCTGCGCCATCATCGCTGGTGCTCATTTTGTTCCCACCTTCCCCTAAATTGTATGTGTGTGTGTTCCACTAGTTTTGCTTAAAATTTTCTTATGCCATATATTCATTATTGTTCAATTCTACCTGTCATCTGACATTACTCCTAGTTAGTTATTTGGCTTACTTTTACAGAAACATTCTTTGTAGCTGGGAGGGGAAAATTATTTTTTAAATTATGTGTGTAAGTGTTTGCACACTTGAGTGTGGGCGCTGTCAAATCCCCTGGAGTGCCACGTGGATGTGAGCTGCCATGTGGGTGCTGGGACTAAACTCTTCCGAGTGATCTCTCCAGCCTGGAGACATTATTTTAACTTTCCAAATGTTGTTTGGAGTTTTCAAATTTACTTTAAAAATAATTTTAAGCCAGTCTGCAACAGGAGGATGACAGTCCTGGCTGTGTAGTCAGATCCTGTTTCAAAGCAATTAAAATTGTTTTAAACTTAATTGCACAGTGAGTCAGAGAATCAGTGTAATGTAGTAGGTACTGTGAGATCCTGCTGCTGTGCACCGGCTACTTTCTAGTTCTGTTGATATGTTCTTTAATATGGTATATACTTAAATTTGTGGATACATTGTGTTTGTGTGTACAGGTACATATATGTGTGCCATAGCATGCATGTGAAGGTCAGAGATCATAGGACAACTTGTGGGAGTCCATTCTCTCCTTTGATAGTGTGGGTCTCTGGAACTGAACACGGGTCAGCAGATTTGCCAGCAAGTACCTTTACCTGTTGAGCCCGTGCACATTCTCCTGTGGTGTATATTTGAGGAGCAAGTCTAGATTCATGCCAAGTTAGAATGATGGCTTTCTGAGGAACTGGGTGTTTGGCCTTGCAGTTATCCTCCTTGTCCGGAAAGGGCTCTGTTTAGTTTATCGATTTCACTTCCTCAGTGTTTCCTTTCTGTTCGTATTTTCTTGCTGTCACCTCTGCTGTTCCTTTACGTTCACCCTTCCTGCGAACTTTCATTTTAGGTGTGTTTCATGGTTATGTTGTGATGTAATCCAGTCTTGCAATCTGCCTTTTGGCAAGATAATCCTACCTGCTAACACTTCTAACTATTGAAGTCCTTGGCTTTATTTCTTGCATCCTTTCTTGTTTTTATTGGGATTGTTTGGGTTTTTTCCCTCACTATCTCTATGCCCTCCTCCTTTTCTTTTCTTTCTCCTTCTCTTTGCTCTCTCTAACACCTTTCTTCTCTGAGTTTCCTTCTCTCCCTGGGGCTTTAAAGGTCGGCCTCTACTCACTGATTAGCCTCCCTGTAAGGCATGCCTGGGTATATTTGGTGTCTACTCGATGTAATGAATACCTTTCTCTTCTGACAGTGGAAGGACCTCAGAAGGATTTAATTCTTACCTCCCAGTCCACATGTGTTTGGAGGCTGTGTCCCTGTTTGTTGGAAAAATATTAGCCACAGTGTTGACATTGCTATTACTGCCTTTGCTCACAGTGTTTCTTTCATTATTTGCATCTCTGTACTGTGGTACCCTTTCCCATTTCTCTTTGTAGCTCAAAACATTTTTCTGAGGTCATTTTCCTTTTTTCTGATTCAAATTCAAGTTTGTTTGTTTTTTTTTCAAATTTTTGTAGTTCAGGTTTGTTTCCGGGAAAATCCCTTGAGATTTCTTTTACATTATTTGCTGAAATTATTTTTTGGTAGGCTTTTAATTCTGGGGTTACAGTGGTCCATGTGTTCTTTTGAAAAGCACACATGCCTGCCCTCTGACACCCATCTTTGAAAAAATGCATACTATGTGTGTATATAGGGTACGCGTGTTCATGTGTGTGGATGTAGGCAAGCATACTATAGTCAAATGTAGAGGCCTCAAGTTATTCTTTGTCTTCCACCTTGTTTGAGACAGGGTATCTTCTTTCTCTTTCTGATGTATGGGAGACTGGCCTGTGATTTTATAGATTCTCTTGTCTCTGCCCCTTATCTCCCTGTAGGAACGATGTAACATGCCTACTCCAGATAGGGAGCCCACAACAGACCAAAGTGCAGATACCATTAAAGCCCAACTTGATGAAGCAATGAGTTTTATTGAGGTCACTTATAGGAATATGGTTACTTACAGGAGCAGAAATGACTCAAAGTCAGTTGTATCACCAAAACCTACTCCACTGTGTGTAACAGCTTACCAACGCTAGAAACCTGGAGCACATTGCATAGCCTGTGGGTACTCAACAGGATGGAGAGTGCCCTTTCCAGGTTGTTCAGTTGGGCTGAGCCTATTCCAGGCAATTCAGCCAGTCTTTATTCTTCTAGATGCTTCAGCTAGTTCTTGGTTCTTCTAGGTGGCTGGGCTGGTTTCAGAGTCATCTTTACAGTTTGGCTTGTCTGAGAGTGATGGAAGAAGGGGCCAAGTAAATCTGGTCAGTTTCAGGAACTTCCTGAAGCGATGTTTGATTATTTTCTTCCTGTCTTAATGGGTTTCCCTGAAGGAGGTAGTGTTTTACCCCATACTCCCCAAAATATCCTGTCTTTTCATCTCCTAGATGAATTCTTCTAGAATACCCTGTTATCTCACTTTCCCTTTGCATCCTGTCTTTTTTAAAAATTTATTTTATTTCACAGAGATGTATCTGCTCTTGTCTCTGTCCCTGCCCTGCTTCCTGATTTACATCTGTATCCTAAGAAGTTGCCCCCGAGTTGGAAGGCGAGCTTGGAGGGAATGGCTGCACAAGACCTGTAAGCTACCACTCTAGCTTCCTGTGGGTTACCGAGACTCAAACTCAGAACTGAGTTTGCACAGTAAGCGTTTTGACACTTGCGCTATCTCCCCAGCCCCTGGCTCCTGTCTTTGGTGCTGAGAGTCCAGCTTCGGGATGTCTGTTGTAGATAGTGTCTTTTACTCTAACACTTTGGAGCACTTTCTGGTTTTGGTACACTGTGGTGGGATTGTGATATGTATAGATTTAATCTGAAGGCTGTTTCCTCATTTCTGGAAAAGTCTCAGCATTACCTTTTTGAAACACCCCCCCCCTTTTTTTTTCTGTAGCTCCTTCATAGATTCGTACTTGGAAGAAAGTTGGACTTTCTCTCTCTAGCTACTCTCATTTATCTTTTTTCTTTGTTTCTCCTTTCTCTTGGAATTTACAGCTTTTTAATTTTTAAAATGATTTTACTTTTTAATTAAAAATTATATGTCTGTGGTGGGCATGTGTACATGAGTCAGAAGTGGAGTTCAAAAGAGGATATTAGATCCCTTGTAGTATGTGTGATGGTGAACCATTCTACATGAGTGCTGAACATGAACTGAACCAGGTCCTCAACAAGAACAGCCAGTGTTCTTACCTGCTGAGCCATCTCTCCAGTCCTCATAGCTTTCCTTTTCATAAGTTTTGTTAAAAGGATTTTTGTCTGTATATGTTTGGGTACCTGCTTGTGTGTGTTCATGTATGTATAGAGACCAGAAGTTGATGTTGGGGGTGCCTTCTTCAATTCCTCTTTATGTTATGTTTTATTTTTATGTGGGTGCTTGGCATTGAGCTCAAGTCCTCATATTTGTGTAGCAAGCACTTAACTGACTAAGACATCTCCCTAACCTAGGTTTTATTTATTTAGTTATTTATTTTTCCTGATGATCCATAACTGTAGCTCTAGCTTCTTGGTCATATTTTAGTTTCTCTTAATTTTTACTGCTGGTCATAGTGGTACATGCCTTTAATTCCAGCACTCAGGAAGCAGAGGCAGGCTGATCTCTGCGTTTGAGCTCAGCCTGGTCTGTGTTTTCAGCACCAAGCCTGCATTTATATTGGAGCAACCCTCAGTAGTGTACTGTGTTCTTGAGGTTCAGTGAACATAATCACAGCTTTTATCCAAAGAATGCATGACGGTCTGTATGGGAATGGTTTATAGGCTCATATGTTTGACTCCCTGGCCCCAAGCTGATGTAACTATCTGGGAAGGATTAGGAGGGATGGCTTTGTTGGAGGAAGTGTGTCACTGAGAGCAGGCTTTAAGGTTTTACACTTGTGACATTCCCAGCATGCTCTTTCCTGCTTAGGGGTTGAGACATGAACTCTCAGCAGAGGCTGTACCACCATACCTGCCTATCTGCCATGCTTCCCACCTTGATGGTGATGGACTGTCATCCCTCTGGAGCCGTGTGGCCCAAATTCCTTCTATAAGATGCCTTGGTCATGGTGTTTTACCACAGCGACAGAAAAGTCACTGAGATAGAGGTTGATATCAGGGTGTAGACTATGTATACTGACAGATTCGACCATGTGGGTCTGCAGGATATGGAAGGCTTTGCAACTTTAGATTACAAAAATGGTTGAACATTGTAAGCAGAGGTTAATGGTACTACAAGGGCTGAGGCACTGGTAAATAGGGTTGTGAGATTTCTCAGGAGATTCTCTGCACACAGAAGGTGGTGCCACAATGTTACTGCTAAAGATTCCCACTATCTTCTGGCCTTCCTTAGAAGAAAACCATTAAACATGTTTTCTACTTTGTAGACGTTCTGCCTAGATGTCATAGTTGGACATCTAGGTCTTTTAGCGTAGGGGATGAATTAGGGTGAAGCACAATGTAGATACTCTAGCATGTCAACACTGTATTCTTTTGCATTTCAGTCTAATGCTGATGTCCCTGTACAATGTGAGCATCAATTCAAAAGGCTTGAAGTACATCAGTGAGAGCCCTGGATTTCTCTCTTTGCTGTGGTGGCTTCTGAGTGGTAAGGAGTATTCTGCTGTGTTATGTGCGGTCATATGCTCCACCTCCACAGCGGGAGGAGATATTGGTGTATTAGAAATCAGGAACCACTATCTCATGATATTTACTCTTTATAAACAACTTCCCAGAGCAGCCTGACAAGGTACAGTTTCTTTTGTGTTGGAGTGGTTTCTGGAAATGGAAGAGGAACACTCTTTCATGGCGGCAACTTTCAAATATGGGTACCCTCAGACACTGGCTTCTCAAAGCCTGTCCCTGCTCCTCCCCCAAATGACTTCCTACTTTAGGAAATCAACTGGTATGTTAGTGGTTTATAGTTATGTTTCTCCAATCTTGTTTTTAGTTTAGTTGTAACCTTTGACACAGATCATTTTATGAAACAGCACCAACATGCTCCTTCTCTGAAAACAATAATAGATGCATGGTGGACATGGAAAGAGAAGTTCAGAAATCTGGGCAAAATGAAATAGGAGACATGACGTTTCACATAGACATAACTTCAGAGTTATAAATAAAATAAAACATACCTTACTGCTTTCTTTCTTGTTTACCTTTACCATTAATTTAGCCTAAGGTCTTATCCCAATTTTACCATAATTGTAAAGCCTAAAAAGTATACATATCATTCAAATATTCAAGTGACAAAAATGGGAAGTTTTATGATTCAAATTAATGCTTTTAAGTTTTAGTTACCCTTGATGTGAATACTTTCTTTTCTAACAGTTTTGCTGAGATCCAATCACTGCATATATCTTAAATGAGAAATTGATCATTTGCATATAAATATCTCTCTATAAAATCATTACCATAGTCAAGGTTGGCCTCCCTGCTTGGATGGAAAGATGTCCTGGGTCTTGAAAGCCCAGAAGCTACACAGCTCTGAGATGGAGCAGTCTTCCAATGGAAGGGCATCCTGAAACACTGGAGCCCAGGAACCACACAGCTCTGAGAAGAAGCCTCCTCAGCAGAGGCCTTGCAGCTCCTAGGGGAGGGTATCCCCAGCTGAGCCGAGGAGCTCAGGAGCCTCACCCCTGATCCACTTCTTCTCTTCATTTCTTCTTGCCTTCTTCCAATGAGAGAGTCACACCAGGCAGCAAATCTCATAAAAAGAGATTTATTGGGAGGGTCCAGGGTGTGGAGGGACAGATCCAGGGTTGGCTGCCCCTGCTTCTGGGAGAGGATAGCAGGAAACCAAACAGACACAGACTTTATGTAAGATTTCTTAGGGAGCGAAGCTTTTGTGCAGAAATTTGCAGAGTGAGGATTGGAGAGATTTCTAGTCCTGAGCTCAGAGAGCTCTGTGATTGGTGGGTTTTCTTGTTCAGGGATTGGTTTTTTCAGGGTTTTTTTGGGAAGCTCAGAAATTGGTGGGTTTTCCTGCTCAGGGATTGGTGGCTTTTTTTTTTTAACTCACTTTTCTCTGAATCAGGATAAGAGACCTTTGCTGGGGAACTGCTCAGAAAGGTTGGAGAGGTGAGGCCACCGGGAAGGTTCCTGTGGTGGTACCTTATGGCAGCCACAGGCTGGGGCTGGAAGCAGGTGCTGCCTCTTTGACAGCTCCTGCAGTGCTGCTCAGGGACTACATAGTACATTACAGTACAGGCATTTTGGTGACATTCAGTTAAGTTCAGTTGAGTTTGAACAGTTTGGTGCAGTTCAGAAGCAGAACAATTCAGGAGAAGCTGAGAGAAGCCAGTTTGAATCAGTCAGCTTGGAGAGGAGTTTTGAGCCAGAACAGCTGAGTTGAATCAGCCAGCCAGAGTTCAGAAAGAACTAGAAAGGGTGAGCTTGTTAAACAGTCAGCCTCCGATGGCAATTGCATCTGGTGAATAAAAGATACTATCACAAATCTACAAGTAGGTTTGGGATTGTGGTGTGTGCTAGCACACCTGCCTCTTCTAATATATCTTAATGTACCACTTTACTTCTGGGGCTGTCTGGCTTCCTAGGATTTGTCCTTGAAGACAGTTCCTGTTTTTTTCAACATAGCAAACAGCCCAAACCCTGAGAACCTGTAAGCCTTCCACAACAGGCTGAGTGGGCTTTAGATATACATGCCCCAGGACTGGATACTCAACTAAACAGCTGTTTTCTCTTGAAACTGCATCACAGAATAAGTGATTCCTGGACTTGTGTTGATGTGCAGGTCCTCAGTACTATCCTATAGGACTAGCAGAGATGGTTAGGGAGAAGATAATTGAAGAGGAAGATAATCCTGGATGGTTAGGGAGAAGATAAGTCCCAAATGAGCAACAGTTGCAGCTATTCTACAGGAACCACATATATACTTTGTTTATTGTTGTCAGGCAAGGCATTACTTCCTGCTTCTCAGATGAGAAGGCCAAGTGGCTTGCTGGACATTAGCAGCTGTGTGGCAATGAAGCTGGGTTTGAACCCTGATTGCCTGCTTCATGGCTCTGTCTCCCACCCAAGCTGCTCTGCAGGCATTTGTGAGGGCCATAAACCTTATCCATTCAGGAAATGGCCTACTGTAGCACCTATTAGAATTGGCTTTGCTTGGGTTTGCAGAGACTTTTGCTCTCAAACAATATGGTTGGCTCTGTTTAATCCAGTGGGCACCAGTGACCCTCTCACAGCCTTTGTGAGGTATTTACTTGTTCATAAAGGAAGAGTCTAGGCTAAGTGGTCTCTGAGCCCTAGCTGTGCTAGTCCAGAAGTATTTGTGCGATGAGTGAGAATCTCGGTGCTTCAGATGAGTTTATGCTGCTCTGTTGGGTGTGCCCTGATGTGAGTAGACTTCCTGCATTGATTTTTGGTCACAGACACAGTGGAGTGGTTTCTAAGGTATGTGTGTGTATATATGTATATATATATATATATATATAATTTTTTTTTTCAGGGTGGGGAAGGTTTTGAGACAGTTTTCTCTGTGTAGTAGCCCTGGGCCCTGGGTGTCCTGGAACTCACTTTGTAGACCAGGCTGGCCTAGAACTCACAGAGATCTACTTGAGTTGTGTACCAGCACACCCACCTCTTCTAAGGTATCTTAATGTACTACTTTGCTTCTGGGGCTGTCTGGCTTCCCAGGATCTCTTGTCCTTGAAGACAGTTCCTGGTTTTTTGAATATAGCAAGCAGCCCAAACCCTGAGATCTATTGCAAGCTTATCTCACTTGATAACTTTAGACTCATTCCTTCTAAAGAAAAACAAAACATTCTGGACTCACGTCCCAGATGCTTAACCATTGAATTATGTATGCTCTATTTTATGTTGCTCTAATTTGAAGTGTTTTGAATTTAATGTGTGTTTAAAGGGATCTTTTGGTTGTTGCTGTTGCTGCTGGTACTGCAACCTGGGGCTGCAGGCATACTCGGGAAGTCTGCTCCTGAGCTGTTTCCCCGACCTGCCCAGAAGTTTAGAAAGCTGAGAAGATGTTTTATCATGAAGTGGGGGAACAGGAGCACACGAGCTGCCTGAAAACTGTGCTGTTTGTGCTTGCGACTGTGTTGCTGCTCTCAGGATCTGGCCTTGTGAAGACTCGCTGCCATTAGGTAGATCCAGGCTGTGAAAGTGTACTCAGTTTTGCTCAGAATCTCTAATAATCTTTGAAAGGTCTGAAACAAAGAGCTTGATTGCTTTCAGAATTTAGCCCCTGTTTTATCATCTAATCCCTGTTATGGAGCTTGATGTCTTTAAAAAGCACAGCTTTAGACTTACCACACGGAGATGTGAATTGAAACTTTCTTATTGGCAAACTGATCCAATCTGTTAGAACTTCACTTCTCTGGTGCTGTACAATGGGAACCCACCTCAGGGTCTTACACCTAATGCAGTCGGTGCTGGGCTCTCCCTTTTATTTCTGATCTAAGTATCTTGTGCTGCAAGGGAAACTTGTTTCCTTTTTCTTTGCTTGACCTAAGCAAGTTGCTTCTGGGTTTTCAGACCCTCTACTTCAGAGAACAGGACTAGTTGCTGCTGTGCTTATCTCTGGGAAGCTCATCTCATTCCCTCTAACCTTTGCTGGATTTCATTTTCTTTCATTTGTTCATCTACGTGGCTGCCTTTTTCCCAGGCTGGGTCCAAATTCTTCACATTCCTCTTAAGCCACAGAACTGGCACAGAACTCTAGCAAATGGCTGATGAGGACAGTGTGTATTGGGTGGTGACTACATGTTATGTAACTGCTAATGCAGACTAGTGTAGAAACCCACTTGTGGCTCTGGTGCTGCATTCCCTGGATACAGTGCCGAATGGGCACATGGCATCCACACCCATCTTGCATCTATTTGGCTTCTCTGAGTGATCTGAAGCATAGCAAGCTTTACAGACTTGTGTCTTTACCTCAGACCTTCCTCCAGAGCTCCAGACTCAGAGCCAGCTCTGTGTGATGAATCCACATGCACACTGAATGGACATCCACAGCCAATGTTTATGACAAACTCCCAGTTTTTTCCATACCAGCCCTACCCACAGTCCTCTTCCCAGCCTCAGAGAATCACAACTTTCCTTCCCAACTTATCAGGCTGTTAAAAACCTCTCAGTAACTCTTAATTTCTTTTTATCTTTTACACCAAGATACATTCTGTTTGGAGTTCTGATGACTGTGCTTTCATACCTGGGATTAGCATAGCAGCTGCCATTTCCTCCCTGTTCCGAGCCATTATCATCTTGTATGGAGAACCCCTGCAGATCTTTTGGTGGTCCATCTTCTAGGCCATGAGTTGGGAGCCAGAAATAGGAGGGAACAGACCACTGACCAGCTTTCTTCCTTGAACCAAGAGCTGCGAGAGGAAAAAAAAAATTGTTTCAAATGTTCCTTTGAACTGGAACAGTGCATGGTACCTAAAGAATAAAGCTCAAGTAGGACAGATATGAATGGAGAGTTGCTTGTTTTTTAGCCTAGTTTGGCTTCCAACTTGTGATCCTCCCACCTCAGTTTACTGTGTGCTGGGATTAGAGGTGTCAGAAGCAACTGAACATCTTACTCAGACTTGACCTTAAGATTTTGAGGCTCAGAGTTTGAGGACTGCAGATAAAGCCCAAGTCTGATTCTAGGTAGTAGTCTTCTAGAAACTTCCAAAGGTACTTACTGGAGATGCTCCCCCAACTCTGATCTTCACGAAAACATGTTTCTTTGGCCTTTGAGTGCAGTAGAGGGAAAGTCTCTTTCAAGAATGAGTAGCTGATTTTCGTGCTGGGTTAAAGGCTTACTTCAGCTTCCTGGCTGGACCCTGTGGTGTTAATCTGTGTGTCAACTTGCCTAGGCAACTGTTTCCACACAGTTGTTAGACATTCTCAAAAATGAAGATATTTTGAGATGATTAACTTTGCAGTCAGTAGACTTGATTAAAGCATAGGGCCTAACTAGTGCAGTGAGCTGTGCCCAGTCAGATGGAGGTCTGAGTAGGACACAAAGGCTGGCTGCTTGGGTCCTATGTGGCCCTTTCCTGCCTCACCAGACATGCTAGTCCTCGGTTGTGAGTCTGATGGCTTCAGGAGGTGGGGCCCAGCTGGAGTTGTAATTTACTATGTGCTTGTTAGCCCTCATTAAAGCATTTTACCATTTTTAAATTAAATTTTTATATTTTAATACTAGTTACAGTTTATTAACTTTGTATCCCAGCTGTATCCTGCTCCCTCATTCCCTCCCAATCCCACCCTCCTTCCCTCATCTCCTCCCTGCCCCTTTCCAAGTCCACTGGTAGGGGAGGACCTCCTCCCCCTTCATCTGTTTATCAGGTATCTTCAGGCCTGGTTGCAAAGTCCTCCTCTGTGGCCTAGCAGGGCTGCTCTTCCCTTGGGGGATGGGGGGAGGAGGAAGGTCAAAGAGCCAGTCATTGAGTTCATGTCAGAGACAGCCCCTGTTCTCCTTATGAGGAAACCCACTTGGATACTGAGCTACCATGGGCTACATCCAAGCAGGGATTCTAGGTTATATCCATACATGGTTGGTGATACAGTTTCATAAAAGACTCCTGTGCCCAAATATATTTGGTCCTTGTGGAGCTCCTGTCCTCTCCAGGTCATACTAACTCCCCCTTCTTTCATATGATTCCCTGCACTCTGCTGAAGGTTTGGTTATGAGTCTCTGTACCTGCTTTGATACACTGCTAGGTAGTCTTTCAGAGGCCCTCTATGGTAGGCTCCTGTCCTGTTACTTGTTTTCTCCTACATCCAGTGTCCATCCCATTTGTCTTTCTCAGGGAGGGTTGATCATCTTACCCAGGGTCCTCTTTCTTGTTTGTCTTCTTTGGGTGTACAGATTTCAGTATGTTTATCCTATCTTATAGGTCTAATACCCACTCATAAGTGAGTATATACCTTGTGTGTCTTTCTCCTTCTGGGATGCCTCACTCAGAATGATCTTTTCCAGATCCCACCATTTGCCTGTAAATTTCATGATTTCCTTGTTTTTAATTGCTGAGTAGTATTCCATTGTGTAAAAGTACCACAATTTTCTGTATCCATTCCTCCGTTGATGGACGTCTGGGTTGTTTCCAGGTTCTGGTTATTACGAATAAAGCTGCTACAAATATAGTTGAGCAAATGTCCTTGTTATGTACTTGAGCATCTTTTGGACATATGCCTAGGAGTGGTATAGCTGGATCTTGCACTTTACCATTTTTACCTGATATTTATCACTGGCATTTCCAAAGTTTATTCATGTTATAATATGGGTCAGTGATTTATTCCTTTTTATGGCTATATAATATCTACAGTATGGATTTCCAGCATTTATCCATTCATCATCTGATGGGCACTTGGGTCATTTGCTGTGAGGCATGCTGCGCAGAGTGTGCCCACACAAGTTTTTGTGTCATTCTTTTAGAGTGGGCCTTCAGGCTGTGATCTCAAGTCTCCCTCACTTGAGCATGACTGGAGCTTCCCTTCATATTAAAAGCTTGTTCCCCTGGAGATAGGTCTGTAGAACTATAGTTCTCTTTTGTTCAAAGCTTCTCCTGGGCCTTCATTTCCTGACTATGTTTGGATACTTTGCAGGCTTCATTACCGTGTGCACTGTTCTTTAGGGTGAATTGTGTGAACTCTCGCTGTTCACTTGCTAGTCCACCCCGCTCGTCTGTCCACACATCTTTTGGGCTGCATTTCTCTGGAGAACCATTTAGAAAAAAGTGTCTGAAGTAACTTTTGACTTCAGCTAAGTCCTTCATGAATTCTTACCAATAGCATTCCAGGATTTAAAAAACATTTTCTTTATTTTTTGAGAGTACAATATAATTACATAATTTCCTGCTTCTTTTCCTCCATCTCACCTCTCACATCTATCCGTCCTTGCTCTCTGTCAAGTACATGGCCTCGTGTCTCATTAATTGTTACTGTGTACATTTATATTCCTAAATACGTATGTCCGGCCTGCTCAGTCTGTAAAACGTTAACTTGTTTTCAGGGCTGACCATTTGCTACTGGATAACCACTCGGTGTGTTCTTCCTGTGGAAGACTATTTTCTCCACTCTTAGCACTTCTTAGTTGCCTGTAGGTTGTGTGTGTGTTGTCCTTTTGTTGTTCTTTTTTCAGCTCATTTTTAGGCAGTCATGTTGGTAAGACATTCTGAATATAGCTTCTGGCGGCCCTAGGGGACACGATCTCACAGCAAACTCCCCAGTCCTCTGGCTCTTCAGCTTCCTCTTCTGACTTCTGCAAGCACTGCAGCCACATGGTGCACATTCATATAGATGCACTACACATACACACAAATACAAATAGATAATTCTTTAAAAGTAAACCATTGCGAAATGTAGTAACCCTTGAAGCAGGTGGATAAAAGGTAAAAACTTAAAAGAAATATCATGGATTGATAGTTGTCCCTCAGAGCAATAATGTGATCCCTTATTAGGAGAAAAAGTAACTGTCAACTATGATCTGTATGCTGACTTTCTCTCTTGTGTTAGTTACCTTTCTCATCACAGAATTCCTGACGTAAATAACCTAAAGTGAAGGAAGACTTATCTAGCTCATAGTTTCAGAGTTTTTAGTTTTTCCTGACAGGGAGGGAGGGGTGGCAGAGTAGCCCCGATAATGCCAGACAGGAAGAGGGGAGAGGAAAGCCCAGGGTTCGTACATGTCTATCATAGGCATGCCCATAGTATCCAGCTAGGCCCTAACTCTTAAAATTCCAGCCACCCCCACCTGCCCTACAAAAAACACCAGCTGGGAACACAGAAGCCTGTAGGGGATCAGATCATGACACCCACCAAATACCTGTAAAGAACATCCTAGACAAAACAAAACAACCTCCGGGACAGTGATCAGAGACAGTGGCAAATGAGATGGTTGAATGATAGCATATAATCTCAAGAAAAACTGTAAAAATTGTCAGAAATGACTCCAGTGATGGGAGAGATTTCAGCACTTCATGGACAGTGACTGACAGACAGATCAGCATTACCAGAAGCTCAGCAGGGATATGAATAATTTGCCTGCTGAATACACAGAACACTATGTCCAGCTACATAATGTCTGTCTGTTTCCTACACACATGGCTACCCACCAGAATTGGCCAGTTTATGGGCTGCACATCAAGAAAGTTTCACAGATGTTAGACAGCCATAATCATATGGAGTGTCTTCTAAGGGTAGAGCAGAATGAAGCTGGAAGTCAGAAAAATACCTCAGGCAGACACAAAAAGAGGCAATCATAATAGAAGCCAGATGGCTTGGGATTAAGTGATGAGAATATTATACCAAAATGGATGAGGTGATTTAAATTCTCTCTCTCTCTGCATGTGTGCATACGTGTGTGTGTGTGTACACAGTGGTGCTGCATATGATGACATGTCAGAGAACAACCCTCAGGAATCAGTTTTTTTTTCCTTCCACTGTGAGATGGAACTCAGGTTTTCAGATCTATTCTTGCAAGCACCTTTACCCTGCTAGTCCAGTGAGATACATTTAGATCATTACTTAGTGGAAGGGTTAAGTGTTTATATCAGAAAGGAAGAGAGTGGAAGATTAGTGAACTAAACTTCTACCTTAAGAACTTAAGAAATTGGGGGATGGTCAGATGATTCATTGGGCAAAGGTACTTGCCACCAAGCTTGAGGACCCACATGATGGAAGAAAACCAGCACTTGCAAGTTGTTCTTTGATCTCCACATGCATTTGTGGCATGAATCCTGCCAATGAATAAATTAATGTAAGAATTTTAATAACAAGCTTAAGAAATTAAAGTCAAAAGAAGCATAAAGAGAAAAATAAAAGCAAAAGGGAGTGGGTGAGGAGGCAGGTGGGTACCCAAAGGCCTACTGAGTGGCCACTCACACCAGGTGCCACCACGCTGTTTAAGTGTGTAGTGGAGAGATGGGAGAGAAAGAAGGGCAGAACAATTTGAGCATCATGAAGAGAAGTGGAACTGATGAGGCGAGAGGAGTAGCTTAACGAGAGTAGCCTGCCCTGCCACCTGAGGCCATGGTGAAATCCTGGCCCGGGCTGCCACTGAGGGCCTTGTCTGGGTCTATGGCCGTGCAGCAGCAGGGGTCTGTGTCCATGTCTGTGGCTCTTATTACCATCAAAGGCCATGCAGATGTCCCTGGTTTGTACCTAGGACCAGATGTCCCAGATGTACCTAGGACCATGTTGATGTCAAAGGGCTATGCAGATGTGCCCTCCCCCTTCAGCCATCCGTGGTAGATGGGAGAGCTGGTCCTTCCCCTTGCCTGCTGCAGCAGTCAGGAGATCAGGTACCATACCTTGCCTGGGTAGCACAGTAGAGCTGGCCATGGTGGTGTGGGTGCAGGTGAGCTGACCCGGAGGGTGTGAGAGAGGGAGAGCTGGACCTGCCCCTTGCCAGCTGCGGCATTGGGTAAGCTAGCTGGGGCAGTGTTGAGAGCTCTCCCTGGTAGTGTGGGTATGGAAGAGCTGGTGGGCTGACCAACTCAGCTACCATCCAGGCCCAGATCCAGGACTTTGAATTGGTGCAGCCCGCTTAAGATGTGCTGGAGCACATGAAAGGTCTGGTCCTATGGATCCAGAGCTTCAGGATCTCCATGAATCAGGCAACAGCAGAGTATCTGAGAGGAGTCCTGTTGAGGATGCAGTGTTGATGGTGCAGCCGAGGCGACCAGACTGATGACTCACTGCAGCGGACATTTGCAAGTGAGGATGTATGGACAAAAGGGTGTGCTGCGTGACACGCTGTGACACACTACAGCTTCCATGACGAGATTTTTATTTTAATTTTAATTTTCTTTTGTAAGGGAGGTTGCAGGGTGGAGGGCAGACATGAAGGAATGGGGAGTTGAGGGGAATTGGGGTGCATGATGTGAAATTTATAAAGAAACAATAAAAACAAACAAAAAAGTGGATGTTTTCAGGAAGGCCCAACAGCAGATCTGAGAGGAGTGAAAAGAATTAGCACCTTTAAGGCTAATCAGTAGAGTAGCCAGTCTAAAGAGCAGAGAACTGATTAAAATGAGACATTATAATACATAACGACAAAGGAAAAAGGAAAGGAAATAGGGTAGAAAAAAAATGCTTCCTGGGCTGGAGAGACGATTCAGAGGTTCAGAGCCCTGACTATTCTTCCAGAGGACTCACCTTTAATTTCCAGCACTCATGTGGTGGTTAATAACTCTAACTCCAATTTCAGGGTTGTGATGCTTAATATTATCAACCTGACAGGTCCTAGAATGGTCTAGGAGACAAAACTGTGAGCATGGCTCTGAGGAAGTCTTTAACTGAGACTCTGGGGGAATTTAGACTAAACGTAGGCAGCATCATTTGTGTGTGCCGAGTCTCCTAGTAAATAAAGGACAAATGGAATAGAGCAACAATATTGCCCTCATTGTCTTTTAAGCTTGGAAATGGTGTGTCCATTAGCTGCATCTTCCCTGTGGTGAACCTTGTCCTCACAGACAGTGAGCCTTCCTCACACTGCTCATGTCAGGTATTAGATCAGAGCAAGAAAAGTTATGAATCTGGAGTCTGATAGCAGTCTTTCTTTTTCTTTTTTTAAAAATGGTGTGTATGTATGATGTTTGTATGTGTGGGGTGGGGTGGGATAAGGTGCATGCCACAGTGCATGTGGAGGTCAGAGGACAGCTGCAGGAATTGATTCTCCTCTTCTACCTTTCTCTGGGTTACAAGGATCAAACTCAGGTCTCCAGGCTTGCCCTCTGAGCATCGCATTGCCTCCTGCACTATCTGTCTTAATAATTCCAACAGTGAGAGGCTGCCCGGAGTACTGTTCACTGCCAGAAATGGTTTGTAGAGCAAGCAGCTTAGTAACAGCTTGGCCTTTGAGAGTTTCAAGGCTGCTAGCAACTGAACAACCACCTCCATCTGGAACATCTTCTTCGTCCTAAGGAAATCAGACCACCATCATCTCAAGGTTGCTCTGAAAGGAAACCTGTGGAGTTACAGGCAGAGGACTGTCACCCTCAGCATGCCCTGCCATGTAACCGTCAATACCCTTTCTTCACAGTCTTCCCTCAGCAGTGCCTCCTTTCCAGTTTGCCTTTCTACGTTCTCTGCTCCCTACTCAGCTGTGTCCCCATGTCAGGGTTCCATCATTGTTAGCAAACAAGCAAACTTCTTAGTCTTTGGAGGTTACATCAGGGCTGCTCTGACATTAGTTTGGGATAGCCCAGGATCTATTTTTGTGCCTCACTTATTTTCTGAGGCCTCTTCTCATATACATTTTCCAGGCTTCATGATGATACGACAGCACCACTCACAGCTTCTTGGGGGAAGCCTTCTCCTGTGGGGCAGGTGAGTACCCAGGAGCCACAGCTTCTCCATGCACTTTACCCAGCCATCAGCCACAGGGTAGAGCAGTCCATCCAGGAGCGTGGAAGAGAACACTCAAAGCATATTTTGAGAATAAGAGGTCTGTGGCCTGCGAGACTTTGTGGTCACCATTTGTATCTGGGCAGCCTTTGGAGGAGCCCTGATCTGCAGCTAATACTGTGAATAATTTACTACACCTGACTAATCAGCACACACAAATGTATATAGCATAATGTGCTATATTAGCACACCACAGCAGATATAAGCAATAAGTAGATTTCAAAACTTTAGTGGAATTACGGTACCATTTATTTGTTTTTAGCTTTTTGGCATATACTTTAATTTAAATTGGCGTCTTTAATTTCCAAATGTTTGGAGGTTTTCCTGCTAGCTTTCTGTTATTGATTTCTGATATAATGCTACTGTGCCAGAGAACAGTCTATGCATGATTATAGTCCTTCTGAATTTGTAAAGACTTGTTTTATAGTTCAAAGTACAGCCCATTCTGTAACTGTCCTTAGTACACTCGAAGGAGAGGGTACACTCTGCTGTTGTTAGGCCTTTTGAAAATGTTAATGCTTTCTTTTTAGTTGATGAGGGGTTTTTGTTTTGCGGGGGGTATGTCTTAGCTGATTTTTCTCTCCAGTTGCTCTGCTGATGATTGAGAGAGGAGTGTTGAAGTCATTTGACTCTTATTTCTGTCCTACTTTGCCCTGTGCCTCTGAAGCTCAGCTGCTAAAACCCTCTCCTCCCTATTGTTATATCCTTTTGATGCCATTTCTGAATGCCTCTCCTTGTCCTTAATGATAACTCTTGCTTTGAAGGCTGCTTATTGCTGGATATCATACCTGCTTTCCATTTCTATGCTTCCAGAATACCACATGTCTTAGTTACTTTTCTGTTCCCATGACCATGGCATCTTATAAAAGTGTTTAATTTGGAGGCTCACAGCTAGGCATGGCACTGGGGGCAGTGGCCAAGAGCTTAATCCTGATCTGCAAGCTAGAGGTAGAGAGAAAGAGAGCAAAGGCAAGAGCGAGGATGAGAGCAAGAGAGAGAAAAAAGGAAAAGGTAGAGAGAGAGATCTGGGAATGGTGTGGGCTTTTGGCCCAGGCTGGCCTCTAACTCATGATCCTTCTGCCTGTGCCTCTTTCAGCAAGTCAACTGGTGTGCCACCACAACTGGCTGGTGTGGGCTTTTGGAATCTCAGAGCTGTGACCCACCTACTTTAAGAAGGTCACACGTTCTGATTCTTCCCAAACAATTCCACCAGCTGATGACTATTCAAATACATGCACCTATGGGAACCATTCTTATTCAACTCACAACACTGTCTATATTTAAAGTGTTCCTCGTTTTGTAGTTGGGCCTTGAATATTTATTTCTTACTGGAGATTAAACCACGACCTTATGTGTGTTGGGCAAGCACAGTGACCACTTAACGGTAATCCTCAAATCTTTAAAACATTTTAAAATTTAAATGAGGGTCTCACTAAGTTGTCTAGGCTGGCCTTAAACTTGTGATCTTCTTGCCTCAGCCTTCTAAGTATCTGGGATATAGGCTTGTGTTAGTAGGCTTGGCTTATTTTCTGCCTGTCCTGTTTTTTGTCCTTATTCCATTAAATTCCTGTTCTCCAGATTAATTTGGTAGTGGTCAGCAGTAGCAATTCTTTGTCTATTATTGGCTTATTAGCTTTAGTTCTTTTCTCTGTCCGTGGTTTAGGAAATAAAATCTGACTAGTATATTCTGGCCACACTCTGATGCTGTTACACCTATGTGAACAGCAGAAGCTTACAGATGTGGATTTCTATCCTGCAGCTGCTCTTATCATCCTGTCTTATTTTCTTTTCCTGTTGCTGAGAAAAGCAACTTAAAGAAAAAAGGTTCATTCTGTCTGCAGTTAAAGGAGTCTATTGTGGCAGGAAGTCAAAGCAATAGGAGCTTAAAGCAGCCCCTCTCATTGCATCCACTGTCAAGAAGCCTGCAGCCATTGCTTGCCTGTTACTGCTCAGATGCCTTCTCCACTTTACACAGTCCAGGAGAAGAAGCACAGAAGCCAGAAGTGTGCCAAAGGCCTCTTCCCACAGAATCCCTCCTGGTGCCTGACATTCTCTCCCCATCCAGCTGTGTGAAGCTCCAAGAGAACCTTCTCCTTTTTTCTTACTGTGAAGCCAACTCAGAGACTAGCAACACTGCTTTTCCTGCCCTGCCCACCCTGATCCCTCTGCCTGAGCTTGTGTGTTTCTCTGTGCCAGGCTGAATTCATTAGTAAAATCTACATCTAATGCAAAGTGTGAAAAGTACATGCTGCTTCCAATATAATAGATGGCGCACCATTCTGAGAGCTCTGTGCCCATGGCTTTTCTGCCCACTTTAACGTGTCTTGCATGTACTGGAGTGGGACTCAGAGTAGAGCCACCTGCTACAACAGTGTCTGGAAGAGCAGCTTGTCTCTTTGCCTAGTTGGCTAAGCCGCACCTCTTCCACTGCCTTCCGCGTGATCTGCTAACTGCAGTATCACTTGAAAAGTGCAGATTTTGTGAGAGGGAAGTGAAGAATCTGTTGCTAGAGTGCAATTTAGAAGCAGACAGCACTGCTTGTGGAGTAAGTCAGGAGGCTACATTCCATCATAAGATGATTTTGATTTATTCTAAAGTGTGAGGAATAGTGTTGTTTTGGATTTGAGAAAGAAAACTTTAAAAATATGAAGTAGCTGATGGTGTGGTTTTACCAGAACATCTCTTAAGTGTCTGAGTTATTTGCTTTGTTATTGTCCCAGACCTTCACTCACAGTCCTTGAAGCCACTCAATAGGAAGCTTTTTCTTATTCTCCATTTCTTGGGGGAATGGCACTGTTGTGTGGCTGATCTGCTGTTTTCTGATACCTGTGGTACTACCTTGGAAGTTGCTGGCTTGGTGAGAGAGCTGGTATTCTGAGTCATGTTTCATGTATCACTCTATAGCGATAGAATCTCCATTGTTTCACCAGTTCTGCGGTGAGTCTTCACCAGTTCTGCGGTGATGTGGGTGGCTCTTGACAGGGTGGCACTCAGAGGAGCCAGCCCTACTTATTACTGCAGTATTCTAAGTGAGCACAACTGAGCTCTTCCCTCAAGAACGCATATCCCGGTTTGACAGTAGACAAACAAAATGTTTGTGGTGCAGTGACCAGATGAAATGGATTGGGCTGTTCCTCTTGGTGTTTGAGTGGAGCAAAGAACAAGCCATGCAGAGAGCTGTGAGCTGAGCAGTAGGAGGATGGGTGGGCAGTGGACAGGGCATTTAAAGAGTGACTGTAGGCCAGTGACTCTACAGGGGGTGGCGCTAGAAGGGGTGACCAGAGATGGGGCTAAATCACCCATGAAGACTCAGGCAGTACTCTGAACAGAGGAGGCCTGGGCCAGAGCTGGTTTTGACTCCTTTGGGTGAGCTAAGAGGAGTCATGGGGACCTTGTAGTGTGAGAGGGCCCATCCAACCTACCACAGATAGTGGCAGTGGTCCCGAAGAAGGAAGGCAGTTCAGTCAGGATAGTACCTGGGTTTTCAGTCTGCATGTCTGGGCCAGCAGTAGTGCTGTTGTAAGCAGAAGGAAAAAACCAGGAGTTTTAAGTTCAAGACATCTGCTAGCTGTTCCCCGGAGGGCATTGTCCATGGCTGGGTTTAGGGACTGAAAGGCAGGAAAGCACTGGTAACAGAAGATATAACCTTGGAAATTACTATTATATAGAAAGGGCTGATAGCCAGGCAGCAGATCACATGGCAGATAGCCTAGAGAGAGGGCTGGAGATGGAGCCCATGGCCTGCCTCATCCTCAGTATTCTCTTTCATCAGCTCTCGACTGAGACTGGTTTTTTCTTTTTCTTTTCTTTTCTTCTTCTTCTTTTTTTAATGGCTTGTATACAACTTGTTCCCCAAAGCATTTTCCTGCAAATTTCATTTTCTTTATGGATAAAGTTGCATTGTATATGTACACTACATTTTTTATTTATTAATGCACACACATATAGACATGGTGCACATGTGGAGTGAGAGGACCATTCATATGAGTTGTTTCTCTCCTTTTATTATGTGGGTCCCAGGGATCAAACTCCAGTCTTCAGGCTTTGAGGGAAGTGCTTTTACTCACCAAGACATCTTGCTGACCTCCTATGTGCCACATTTTCATTATCCATTCATCAGTTGTTGTGGCTGATTCCATCTCTTTGTTGTGACTGGAGCAGCAACAAACATGTGTATGTAAGTATTCCTGTAGAAGGATATAGAGTCTTTTGGATATATGCCAGGAGTGATGGAGCCAGGTTATATGGAAGGTCTGTTGTTATAGTTGTTGAGGAACTTCCACATGATTTCCATAATGGCTACATCATTTTACATTCCCACCAACAATGAATAAGGATTCCTGTTTTCCCACATCCTTCAACATTTGCTATCATTTGTTTTGTTGATAATTGTTAAGATAATTAGTTTTGGTTGTTTTGTGAACATGGGTTTTCTTGGCTGTCCTGAACTTGCTTTGTAGACCAGACTAGCCTCAAACTCACCGAGATCTGCCTGTCTCTGCCTCCCAAGTGCTGGGATTAAAGGCGGGAACCACCCTGCCTGGCTCATGCATTTTCTTTTAATATATAGTGGCTCCCTTTCAGAGTTGAGGTTTCAGGCTGTTTGGAGCTGGCTGACATGGTACAAGAGCATCAAGTGCTCTTAACCCATGAGCTACCTTTCCAGCCCCGGGAGGAGTCCTTTGCTCTGCTTTTTCCTAAAATAGCACATTCTGTTGGCATGTAAAAGAGTCTGAGAGAAGTGGAAGATTTCTTTTCCATGGCTTTGTGTGCTTGGACAGAGCTTCACTGCAGTGAGGACATGGCAGACAAGGTTCTTTACCACAGCGGGCAGGGAGAACGAAAGAGGGACATTGGAATGTGCCAGGGCAAGATAAAAACCCTTTGTCTTCTAACTCATTTGGCCTGGAAGCTGCTGGTGGTGACACTAGTGACTGTAGTGACCGCAACAGCACCATCCTTATCAGAGGCATGTGTCTTTCCTAGACACCCGAGGTTGAAGACCTCGTTGTGGATGCGGTAAGATGCTCCTGATAACCACGCTAAAATCACACCACTGTTTTAGTGCTCTTCTGTTACACTTGTTCTAGATTGCTGGCTCATGTTCTCTGCCTCATGCTCCACCCCCCCCCCACCCCCACCCCCCCACACATGATTTAGACAGTGGAAATACCAACAGGGAGCCTGTCCCCAGGGAGGAGGAGGTATAGTCTTCCCAAACTCTTGAAAGGACTGTGGAGAAAATAATCCCTCAAATACAGGGGAAGAGAGAATGACACACATTGAGGAACCAGAGGAAAAACTTATAAGCAGAAGTTACTTCATACTTTGTTTGAGCTTTTGTAATAAAGTAGCTTGTTTTGTTTGAGGGTTACCATAGGGACATAAAGCATTTCCCCCTAAGGCTCATGTATTAAAGGCTTGATTCCCAGCTGGTCACACAGTTTTGGGAGGTTCTGGAGGTGGGCATAAATGGAGGAAGTATCTCTAGGGCTGGGTTTTTAGGGACTATCTTATTGTGTTCACCTTCCCCCAAATTCAGGAAGCTGGGAACCATGTGTTCACACTGCCTCACCACAGGCACAGAATCAACCATAACTATGGACTGAACTTGTGAGCAGATGTCCCTCCTTTAAGTTGTTCTTTAGAGCATTTTAACCACAGCTACAGGAAAATGAACGTTGGTGCTACAGGTGGAACCTTTGTGTGATAAACCTGACCATGTATAATGTGTTCAGTATGGATTTCCAGCATTTATCCAGCATTTATCCATTCATCATCTGATGGGCACTTGGTTTATGTCTTAGCCTTTGGAACGAGTGTGCAGAAGGGTGAGGACTTTCAGAGTGGCAGTGGGATGCTACAAGCAGAGGTGAGGACCAGCACACCCACAGGGATAATGAGCTGCAGAGCCTTGAGCTCTCAGGCTTCCAACAGAGTGAAGACTGTAGGGGATTGCACCCGACACCATTCATGTTCCTGGTGGTATGGAACTAGTCTATGCTTTGTCCATGCCCTAAGACTTAGGGTAAGCTGAGTTTACAGGTAACAGATTAATTAATTTGCTGAAGTTTCAAAGCAGCCAGCTTGTGGCCAGGGTTTTGCTGTCTGCTTTCAGTCAGATTGACAATGAGAAATAGGAATAAAAGAAAGAGGGAAAATTTCAGAAGCATTTGGCCAGAAAAGCAAATTTAAAGTTGGGGCCAAAGTTAATAAGAGTATTGTTCAAGAGATTATTGCCCTTCGAAAAGTTCGTTTTCACAGAGACAATAGAAATGATGACTTGAGGGTGTCTCAGGAGTCAGCTTGATCCCAACTGTGGTAGGCTTAAAGTCATGAATTCATTTGAGATTTTCCCTCCAGAACACATTGCCTCTGAGTTGCCCTTCTGGAGTATCATCACCTAGCAAAGTGTTCCCCCTCAGCCGTCCAGGCTCTCAGAGGCTGCTACAACTGTAGTTCAAAAGGGCATGTTTACTCCTTGAGCCAGTGGCAGACCTTAATGCCATCCACATGATGCTAACTTTTCAAGCATGCAGAATGCAAGAGTTATAGTCTCATGGAGGATCACCTGATTTAGAGGAAAACCTGGGAGTCCAGGCAATATGTAGCACAGTTGGAATCCTCACAGGAAGCTTCTGAGAGGATGGGGTGAAGCTGAACATGTAATAGAGACCATAAGAAATTGGAGATGCCAGGGAGTGAAATGTGTGAAGGAAAGCCTGAAGTAATGACGTGAGCCAGCTCTGGGGAGAGGCTATGTAGGCTATGAATGGCAAGGCTATAGGGGTGTGGCTCCCCAAGATTTCTGAGGCCCATATTCCATCATCACTTGCTCTAGATGATAGATAGAAAAGCTATAGGATTTAACATTTGCCTTTCTCATTTTAGTCCTTGCTAAGTCTCTCTTTTCCATACATTTGTCTTCCTCATATGGAATAGGGAAGTTCATTTGGTTCTTTGCATCTTGGCAGTGTGCTGAGAGTTCACCTTGAGTTTCAGAGGACATTGAACTTTGCCTGCTGAACAGCAGTACTAGAATTATGATGCTTCTTAGAGATGGACTGAAGGTGTTTTGTGTTGTGATGGACAGGAGCCTTTGGGTGTAAGGGCAGAATCATAACATATGAAATGCCTTTCTGAAGAGCCCAGATGGTAAAAGAACAGAGCCTGGTTTGTGGCCTGTTTTAGGAGTTTCTAGAAGCTTCAGGAGGTGGAGCCCAGCAGGAGGTGTAATTTACTGTCTGCTTGTTAACCCTCATTAAAGCAGTTTACCATTTTAACCTGATATTTATCCACTGGCATTTCCAAAGTTTATTCATGTTATAATATGGGTCAGTGCTTTTATTCCTTTTTATGGCTGTATAATGTCTTCAGTATGGATTTCCAGCATTTATCCAGCATTTCCAGCATTCATCATCTGATGGGCACTTGGGTCATTTGCTGTGAGGCATGCTGCGCAGAGTGTGCCCACACAAGTTTTTGTGTCATTCTTTTAGAGTGGGCCTTCAGGCTGTGAACTCAAGTCTCCCTCACTTGAGCATGACTAGAGCTTCCCTTCATATTAAAAGCTTGTTCCCCTGGAGACAGGTCTGTAGAACTGACAGTTCTCTTTTGTTCAAAGCGTGGGAAGTGCAGCATCACTTCCTCTGAGATGCCATCCTCAATATTTAGGGGTCGTTTCTCTTTTGTATTCAGCATAGACTCCCGAGGTTTGGGTATGTTATGCATCACACTGTGCATTTCATTAGGTTTTCTGGCAGCCTGTCTTTTGCTTGATCAGGTACATGTTCTGTCAGTGTTCCTCAGCTGTTTTAGCCCTCCTAGTTTTCTTCTTCTAGACTACAGTGATGTCAACATTTTGTCTCCTTCATATTTTAACATCATCTTTCTCTTACTAACTCACATTGACTCATTTCCATTTTCCTTTCTTCCTCCCTCTCCCATGATTCATTTGTTTTTCTGTGCGTGTAGGCACAGGCATAGAATACCACCTGCAGATGTGAACTACCACATCCAACATTTTATGCGGGTTCTGGGGATCAAACTTGGATTGTCAGGCCTGCAGGACTAGCACTCTACCCACTGAGTTGTCTCCTTGGTCATCACTGATTTTTCTTGATCTGTTTCTTTGAATCTCTGTCTACCAACACCTTTATTTCAGTTACTGAATTTTCAATTCCAGCTTCTCATTTCGTTGCTCTGTATACCTTTTATTTATTTACTGAAATTACTTTTAAAACCTTACATCTTTGTGCATTGAGGAACTTTCATGGTGGCTGCTCTAAAACTATTGTATTAGCCTGTCTCTACCTGAGGCAGGCTAATTTGTAAAGAAAAAAAAATGCTTCTTTTGGTTCATGGGCTTGAGGTTCAATATCCTTAACAGCTCTGTTCATATTCTGGTGAGGGACTCCCAAGCTGCTTCATGTTGTGGTGGAGAACTCAGGTCTATATGTATCTTTATCTCTTCTTATGAAGCTACCAGGTTTCAGTCACGGGACACCATCCTAATGACTGAACCACTTTCCAAAGGCCTTACCTCTAAAGCCACCAATAGATTATCTACACTTTAACACTACTCGCTTATGACTGGCATTTAGATTCTCACATGGGTTCTGGGAGAGGGGAAAAGGCCTATTTAGAGCCTTGTGAAATAATCCTAACATCAATGTCCTCTCTGTATGAATGACAGGTGGTGACCCTTCACTGCTCACACTGCCTCACCTGTCTCTAAGCCCCAGGTTTTTGTGATTAGGTCTGAGTTCTGTATTACTTGCCTGTCTACATGGTTTATGATATTTTCCATCCATGATCTGGCTACCCTCAAATATTGTCAGTGACTGAGCTCTTATGGTGTCATGATGAAGTCATTCCTGTTGGCTGTACCCTTGGCTGCATTTATCTCATGACTTAAGTTTCAGTTTATCCTTTGCAGGAATCCACACAAGCTCTCTCCATAATGTGCCGGGTGTAAGTGAGGGTGTAGTGAAACCACCAATAGCTAGACCACTCTTCCTAGACCACTCCATAGGTAGAAAGAAGGGTTTATTGGGAAAATCCAACTTCCAGAGCTATCTCAGAGTGGAGGGAGAACAGCAAAAAACTGGGAGAAGCCTTGCGGTTTTAAAGGGACAGGTAGCAGTTGGGGGAGGTATGTGAGCCAGAACATCCTGGGAGTTAGAGTAAGGAGAGGTGTGGTGTGGACCAGAACATCCTGGAAGCTAGTGTGGGGATTTTAATCTGTTTCAAGCTTGTTTGAGTTAATCAGGAACTAGATGCTCCTGCCGGAGGCAGTTGGCTATCAGGGGCAGGTAAGGGAAGTGATATCTTTTCCCAACAAACAGAAACCCACTTTACAAGGTTTCTGAGGAATGTTGAGTTCAGGCTTTTGTTTACCCACTAGCAGTCCTTCTGTTTACCTGATCAGAGTCCAGCCTGAACTAAGCCCAGACTGTCTTTCAGGACACTGTCAGCAGCACTGCCGTATGGGGGTCTGCTGTGGACCTAACACCTAGTTATTTCATTTATCCTGTAATTTCTTTATATTTGTGTTACAGTAGCCTTATCCACACACAGGATTCTTTTTACTTACAGAGTAAATAGGCTTTCCTCTGAGTATTGCATATACAGTGGGTATTCTGAGTACTGGCAAGACAGCTGAAGCCCTGCTCTCATGACGCTTTCAGTCTGGTGGGAAAAGACAGAAGATCCTTTTGTAGAAGAAGTGATGTGCACTGAATAAGAATGTTCTGATGGTCCTTGGCTGCTGGTGCTATTTTAAGAGGGTCTGGGAATTTGTGTGGAGAGAGAAGCCTAGCTGACAGAAGTAGGTCACAAAGGCAATTCCTTGGGAGTGCTTTGTCCCTGGCCTCTTCCCCCTTCTCTGTTCCCTATCCACCATGAGGTTAAAAAGCCCTTCCACCACATATCCCATCAACATGATGCTCTGCCCAAGCACATGAAGCCATGCAACTATGGACTGCACTTTCCAAAACCGCAAGTCAAAATGAATCTTTTTTCAATTTGTTTCTGTTAGATGTTTTGTCACAGAGATGAGAAAAGTCATATAATAAGGTTAGAGAATGAAGACAAATTAGTTGGTGACTGAGTAAGGAGGTGATTTGAAATTTGATTCTTTCTTGGAGTTTTCATCTCTTTTTAAATCCATATGTTTTCAACTTTTTCTATTAGACTCTGCCATGGTCTGAATTGTGTTCTACATAGTTTATAAGCTGAAGCCCTGGTCTGAGGAGGTCACTGAACTTGGAGACTGGGTCTTTCAGAGGTAACTTAGTTAATGAGTTCACTGTGGTAGTCCTCTATGAAGTCTGACTGCTGTCCTTATAAGAAGAGAACAGACATAGACACACAGAGGGATGGCCGTGTGAGGACATAGGGGAGATGCTGGCTGCACACTAAGGAGAGGCCTGAGGAGCAGCCAGCTGCTGGCACCTGACTCTCTGACTTCAGCCTCTAGGACTTTGATGGATAACTTTCTGTTGTTTACACTCCTTCTCTGTGGTGTTGCCATGGCAGCCAGAGCTGCCCTGAGCATATTAATCAGCTGTGTAAATTCCCAGTGTGTGTCTGCATCTGTTTCTAATGCTTGATCTCTCTTCACATCTCCTCTTCTTCTTTTTAAAAATCTGTTTTGTTTTTCTGCTATATTTGTGTTACTTTATGTATGCCTGTGCACCTCCTGCCACAGTGTCTGCTCTGGAGGCCAGAAGAAGGCATCTGATTCTCCGGAATTGGAGCTGTATGTGGTTGTGAGCTGCTATGTGAAAGTACTCTGCAAGAGCAGCCAGTGCTCTTAATGGCTGAGCCGTATCTCCAGCCCCTTGTTTTTCTTCTTAATATGCCATGTAAAATTAGAGTTGAAAACTTTGAGACCAGCAGAGGATTGCACTGGGAACAGGTGTGTCCTGTGCCTATAAACTATGGCATATTAAAGAGCTTGAGGTAAGGGGAAGTTTTCAAAAGTAAAGTGAAGGTTATGTAAGATCTTGTGAAACAATACCTCTTGTCTACAAGGATCAATAAAGTGACGACAATCCAAGGTTCAGCATTCTGCTGGCGGGCTGACCCTGTAGAAGTACTTTCTGGGCAAGGCTACAGAGAACTCATTGCAAAACTGGTCTCTGCAGCCTGTCATGAATGGCTCTTGATATTAGGCATACCGTCATGAGAACCTCTCCATACCATCCTAGCTTTTTTGATTGTGTTTGGGATTGACAGCTCAACACAGTATTCTATTTTGATTCTGACAGATTTTGTATTGGGTATCAGGAACTGAGGGAAATAGGCCTTTACACTGAGATTTTCTGTTAATCTAGGTGGGATTTGGGTTGTGCCTAATGTCGGGGCTCGTTTTTTTCTCCCCTGTTGCTTTTTGGGTTGCATGGGACTTCTTCCTGAGATGAGATATATATGTGTCTGGGAGTTCTCTCATCCGTAGACTCCATTACAGTTGCTAGCAGTGTGAAGTATGGAAGAGGAGCAGAAATGTTCTGTCAGAAGACAACAATCTCAGTCTTAGTGGCATGTGTCTCTGGGCTGTAACTATCACTAATATTTCTCTCTGAGTAAGTCAGGCTGCCCTTTCCTCGGGTATGATCAGGCCCTGGGATCTTTTCCTGAGGACCAGTTTTGCTATGTAGAGCATCCGTGGTGGGGTCTTTCTTTCTCCCTGCCACAGCTTCTAGATCACCATGAGAACCTGGTGAGATCCCCAAGGCAAACCCAGTCCTAAGACCATGACCCCCAGGATGTCCCCACGGACCCAGGTGTTTCTTTTCCAGGGAAGTAGCTCTCGTGGGCTCCAGCTTCCACAGTGATGGGTGCGTTGAGTTCTAGCCGTCATGACTGAAAGGGCACTGATTGTGTTGTGAGGACAGAGAGAGAGTTTTCAGGCGCTCTGCATGTCACCGATGAACTGCTCAGCTGCACTTTGGAAGATGGGCATTTGAAATAGGGTAAAGGTGTGCTGGGTGAAAGGACAGAGGTTTTCGGGAAATCAAGGGCAAGCAGTGTTCCCAGTGTTCAGAAAGGACAGCACGTAGGGTGAGGGAAGCCATGGGGAAGCAGGAAAGCTGGTTGGGCAAGGCTTCTTCTGGTATATTCAGGCTGTGCTTTTGTCTTGAGTGTGAAGCAAAGAGAAGTGCTATTTGATTTTCACTTAGAAAGTATCATTTTTGTCACAGGAAGATGTGGGAGTGGAAGTGTTAAATGAGAAGGCCTCTGCAGCTCACTGAGTGGAGGAGCTTCATCTAGGGTGTAGTCATTGTGGGCTTAGGGTGTGCTGGAAGGAAGAGCAGGCAAGACTTCTGATGGGTGAGAGAGCCCGTACCCACATCTTTGTGTTTGGGTGTCTGGGAGGAGCATGGGGAACTGTGACATGGACGCTGATGCTGGGCGGGTAGGTGTGACATCAGACACTGAAGGTGAGCTTTGCAGTAAGAAATCCAGAACTCAGAGAGAGAGAGTTAGAGAAACAAAGATGAGTATCACTGGTGAGTGCGTGGCATTTGAAGACATGCCATGGGTGAGGTCACCTAAGGAGAAAGGGGCAGGGAGAAGGACCATCGAAGACGATACGCTATGGAAGCCGTGGAACAGGTCTTCAGGGATTGGGGAGTGAGGGGTTATCTGTGTCAGAGCACTAAATAAGAACTGAGCGGTAACAATGTAGAGGTCAGTGGTGACCTTGAGAGGTGCCACGTCAGGGACTGATGGGGTGGCAGTGTGGCTGCTAAAGGGGCAGTGTGAGGTCGAGCGGATGCCAGCAGCTGCAGCCAATCCCCAGAGTCTTCTGGAGGGAAGCAGAAGGCAGGCGTGGTCTGGACATGAACTGGGGCCGGGCAGGATAGTTCATCAGCATTCCCCCTGTTCTCTGAAGTTTGGAAGCACAAGGCTCAGGCTGCCGCTGGAAGTGGCCAGTGCTTCCACAGGCGTGCCCTGAGAGCTCGGCCATCATCTGGAAACCCTGGTGGGAACAAACGGCCTTGCAGCAGGTGAAAGGGAAGGCCTGCTGGGTTCTTTCAGAATAGTTTCAACCATTAAACACGTTGGATGGTTGAAAAAGAATTGTAAACTATTACTAATGTATAGACAGAGATGATTTTTTTTTGGTGATTGTGAAGAATTTTTATTACACATTCATTGCATATTCTCAAGTTATATTGTATGTGATTTGGAATATGAAATCTAATATACAGAATATATGCATAGAAATAGGATTCTCATTAAAGTAATTCATATTTTATTTAAAAGCTTTGTGCAAATTCATTTATTATTTTCGTATTAAAGCCCTGCTGATCCCTCAAGCAATGCCTGTGGACACTGCTTCTTGCTTCTTATGGGTACTGTAACTAAGAGACTCAGGCTTTCCCCATGACAGCCTTCCTAAGAAACTTATTTCTCAGCATTGCTTGTTGACTCCTGGTAACAAAGGAAAAGAGTCTTCCATCATCCTACCATCCCAGAACAGTCAAAGCTTGGTTCAGATTAACATTCATTTTTTGTATTATTATTGCTGCTATTATTCAGACCTGAGTCTTAAATTATTTCCTTTTCTCCCAGCCTCTTATTTCTGCTAATAATTTTCTCATTTTGTATACTTTTCTATTATTATTAATATTATTATTATTGTGTGTCGTTATATGTACATACATCTGTATGTGTGGAGGATAGGTATCAACCTTAAATTAAGACAGGGTTTCTCTCTGGAACCAGTAGCTCACCAATTAGGCAGGCTGGCTAGCCAGCAAGCCCAAGAATGTCCATAGTTTCCTGTTCCCACAGCAGCCCTCTCCACCCCCCACATCCCCAGAGTCTCGTCTCATCTTCTTCTGTGCCAGGGGTTCACCTCCTCCTCCTGTCTGCTTCCTCTTGCTTTGCTGTCTTGTCTTGGAGAACGAGTGTGTGGAAGAGCAAAGGAGATCCTTTGTATCTGAGATGTTTTTGTTTTCCTTTTAACTATGGGCATAGATTCCAGGATGAAGACTTTTCATTCTGTTCTAACATCCAGTGCTGCAGAGAAGTTTTGGCGTTTTTGTTTTTGTTGTTTTGTTTTTCCAAGACAGGTCTGACTATGGAGTCTTTGTACCTGATTTGTTTTTAGATACTTGTACAGTCTTCTTTATTTCATTATTGTTATTTTTTTTATATTTTTTAAGCTAGTAAGAAAGTTATGGCTTTCATTATGACATTATCATACACTGTGCTGTTGTATTTTGTTCTAATTTATCTCATCCTCTGTGTTTCATTTTCTGAACTCCTATATTTTGTGCATCTTTTATTAATTTGTCTGAAAAATTAAAGTACTCTTTCAGTTTGCAAATGCATGCCCTTCATTTCTGAGAGGCTTTCTCAGTTCCCGACGTCTTTGCTGACTAGTTTTCTCACTGTGGTAGCTATTCTTTGGAGCTTGGACTCCCTGTCCCAGTCTTTGTCCAGCAGTGCTAATAGACAGACTCCATTTTCCATATTTCCTGTTGAAGTTTTTATTTCTGTGATCATGCTTTAACTTCTGACGTTTCTGGTTTGGGAGCATCTGACTCTGTCTCAGTGGATGGTGGGACTTTGTCTCCTCAAGAAAGGTGCTGGGATCATTTAGAAAGGATTCTTCTTGCAGCAGCCTCTCCTTTGCCCTCCAGTTGTCCAGGAAGGGCAGGACTGGGGAGCTGGCCCAAGGTCTAGTAGCCGCTGCTGTTTTATTTTATAAAATAAGGATGAGTCATGTTATAATCTATATAAAGTAGTATCCTTGGATCATCTGGTTCTGGATTCTTCAACCCTCCTCACTTATTTCCAGGTCAATCCCATGGTAGTCCCCTGCTGTCTTAAGAACTGTGAATGCAGGCTCTGTCCGTGGAGCCAAAGACCTTGACTGTCTTTTTAAACAGGCCGTGTCTTACCTTTCCAATAAGCTCAAGAATGGCTTGTTGGGTTTTTTTAAAGTTACTTATTATTTATTATGTTCTTATGGCCTAGATCTTAGTTGTGCTGGAGGCTTGGTCCTTAGTAGATGGTACCAGAAAATGAAGGAGACTTAAGAGATAGTTGAATACAGTGGGTCACTTCAGGGAGCTTGAGTTTTGAAGGGGACTGTAGAACTTTAGTCCCTTCTTCTACCTTCATTTCCTGTTCAGTGTGAAGTAAGCTGCTTTTCCTACTATGCACTTTTACTGTGAAGTTCTGTCTCATTATAGGCCTTGAAGCAACCTGACAAAGCAGCCAATGAGCCTTGTGTGAGTTTCTGTTGAGTAGAAAGCTCGTCTCTACCTAGGGCATGTCTTCATTTCATAAGCTTCAGTCCTTACTTTAGTGTCATGGGTTTTACCTTTTCAAGCTTCCAAACATTCTATACAACTTTTTGCTTAAATTTTATAACTTTTTGTCCTCATTAATGGTCCTTAAAAAATTGGCTTGCAATTTTTTTGTCAATGTGTAGATAAAACTAATTTTTATGTGCTGACCTTGTAATCCTGAAACCTGGTAAAACTCAGTTCCAGTGGCTTTTTGCATATTATTTGAGAAGTTCTGTGCAGGTAATCATACCATATAGAGACAGTTTTAGTTCTTCCTTTCAATCTGTATGTCTCTGTATTGCAGGGACTAACTCTCAGATAGATTTGGATGAAAGTTGTAAGGATGGTGTCCTTGTGTCTTAGAGAAGCATTTTTTCCACCATTATCTGTGATATTGGCCTCCTGGTGTTTGTAGATGCCCTCATATGGTTCAGAGTATTTCATTCTGTTCTTCATTTGCTGAGAGTTTTTATAATATAAACAAATATTATATTTACCAAAGGACTTGTCAGCATCTGGGCAAAAATATAAATATTCCTTTATCTGTGTTATGATCAGAAATATTGGCATAATCTACTCTCGTTTAGTCTTCCCAGAGTGCGAATGCATATTAATTTTAAAGTATTGTCTTTATATATTCCTGGATCTGATTTGCTAATATTTTGTTCATGATTTTCAGAAAAGATATGGCTCTGTTGTTATGTTTGTGTGGTTTGGGCATCAGGATAATTCTGGCCTCATTTTAGAAAATTGAGATTTGTTCCTTTTATTTTCTGGAAGTGTTTTTTTAAATGGGGGGAGGAGGTGTTGTGTACATGAGTGCAGTATCTGCAAAGGCCAGAGGGTGTTGGATCCTTTGGAATTGTAGTTACAGATGGTTGAGAACTGCATGATGTGGGTACTGAGAACAGAACTTGACTCCTAGAAAAGCATCAAACACTATTAAGTGCTAAGCCATTTCTCCAGCTCCATCTACTTTCTAGAAGTCATCTGTAGAATTACTATTTCTTCTTTTAAAATGTGTGATAGAACTTATAAATTAAGACATCTGGTTTTTTATTCATTGTTTAAACATTTTAAACTTCAAATTCAATTTCCTTAGTAGATGTAGGACTAATTTAGGTTATTCAACCTAAAGAAAAAATTACTGAACTTTGAAAGTGCATTCATCCAAGTTTTAAAATTATGGACATAAAATTGTTAATGTCTCTTTTTGTTCTTTTACCATCTGTAGGATTTGTAGTTAAAGCCACTCTCTTATTCTTGATACTTCTTATTTCTGATCTCTCCCCTTTCCCACTAGTCTTGACTAGAGTTTCACTAGTCTTAGGAATTATTTTTTAAATGGCCATTATTTTGCTTTTATCGATTTTTTTTCCTCCTGAATTTTACTTATTCATAATTTTGTTGTTCATTTGGTGACCTTTGAGGTAAGAAACCCATTGTGTATTGCTGCTGTTAATGTAATGGTAGGGTCTAATTATGTTTATTGTTAGCCCTATAGTTATTACACCAGTATTTTCTAACGCACAATCATAATCAGTAAAAACACAGACACTTGTTAGATTTTAGATTTTCCCTATTTCACCTTGGGCTGGGCAGATAAATCCACCTACGCTATCTCAGTATCTCCCAGCCTCCACCCCATGCCATCTGCGTTAACCATTCCTACTCATCCAGCATCCCAAGATAGTTGCTTATATTTTTCATCTGGGCAGTTCCTTTGCATGCCGTTCCCAGAGTCCTTCTCCCTGCCTGCATGGTTCCTTCCATGCTAACCCATCCTGGCTCCCTTCTTCCTTCTGTACTGTTTCCTCCCCAAGATCTTCCCTGTCCTCAAAGCCCTCAAACCTTAGCCACACCTACCCCATTTGCCCTGGCTATGTGTGTTGGCTTTTTATTGTTCAAACAGGAATAAGTTTTTAGACAAGGTTATAAACATTATTTTGGGGTATGTGAGTGTCTGCTTGTTTGGGCAGCAACCAGGGGCCAATCTTGGGGGCCAATAATTAGCTTCGGAATATATAGCACCATCCAACCCCCAACAGTCTTTATCTCAGGCTGTCCTCGAGTTCAAGGCCCGGCTTCGCCAGGAACTCACTGCGCTCTGTGGCCCTCCTGCCTTAGCACTGCGGTTGCAGGCGCTGAGCCACTGTGCCCAGCGCTATATTCTCAACTGTACTGATTGCTGCACATTTCTTTATTATTTTTCCTTTTGCATGTTTTGGTTTAGCTTTTGTCCCCCTCCATTTTTAAAGTTTAAATCAAAAATAATTAGAAATTATTCTATTTTTTATGCTTAATCTTAAAAGTGTAGTATTTGGAAAATTTTAAGGCTGTCTTTATGTTCTTGGTTATAAAACTATTTTCAGCTTTTTGCCTGTGATCACAAAATATACTTAGAAGTTAAATTAAATTTTCTTTGAGATTTGTTCTGTGGTCCTGAACAGTTTCTATTAGTACTGTTCCATGGGCCCCAGGGAGGAATCTCTTACGCTAATTTTGGGCGTAGTGTCATCTAAATGGCCAGGCAGGGAGGATGGTAGTATTGTTTAGAAATTCTATCTCTTGCCAGGCACGGTGATGCACGCCTTTAGTCCCAGCACTCAGGAGCCAGAGGCAGGAGGATCTCTGTGAGTTCGAGGCCAGCCTGGTCTATGAAATGAGTTCCATGGCAACCAGGGCTTTCTATCTCATTTTTTCATTTTTTTCATCTTTAAAAAAATTAGTGATATGAATAGTGTTAAAGTTCCCAGCTCTGATTGTGAATGTTGATTTTTCCCTGGGCACTCTGCCCTACTGCCTTATTTCTGGACACTCTGTTATTAAATACTTATATATTTAAGACTGTTTTATCTCTGGGTGCACTGATCTCTTAATTATTCAGTGTCCCTCTTCATTCCTGATACTTATTGTTCTGATAAATACAAATAAAAGACTATGATAGTAGCATGGGCACCATTGGGCTCTTATAGTTAGTGTTTACATGACATAATTTTGTTACTTAAACATTTTATATTGTGTTTTTGAGACAGGCTGTCATCCTGTTCCCAGCCTGGGCTAGGATTTTTATCAGTCCTGCCTCAGTCTTCTCAGAGCTGTTTTTTTTACAGGGAAGAGTCCAGCTCTTTTGACACCTGTATTCATCTCTAGAAAGCATCTAGAGGTTTGCTTCCATGTGCAGAGTGTTTTCTGTCTCTTGTGCTCATGCAGCTTACAAAAAAACTTGTCTTTATTTGTGTGTGTGTGTGTGTGTGTGCATGTGTTTGCTTTTTTGTATGTGCAGTGCCCATGGAAGCCATAAGAGGGCATCTAGCCCCATATTGTTTCTCTTAATGTAACTATTAGCTCAACAGTTAAGAATACTTACTGCACTTGCAAAAACCTGAATTCAGTTCCCACTACCCATAACAGGTGGCTCACAACAGCCTTTAATGCTGCTCTAGGGGATCTGACACCTTTTCTGGCCTCTGTGGGCAACTGCATGTACATATACATAAAAATAAAATCCTACACACACATACGACTTTGTGCTCATAAACATAGTGTCCAATCTTAAAAGAGAGAGAGAAATCATTAAGAATTATTATAGAGGCAGGTGGATGTCTGTAAATTCAAGGCCAGCATGGTCTACAAAGCAAGTCCAGGATAGCCAGGGCTCTGTTACACATAGATACACTATCTCAAAAAAGACAAAACAAAAGAATAATTAGAAGAGATCACTATGGAAATGCAGAAAGGAAGAAGGAACATTGGGCAGTTGATGACTGCTGGGACAGAGCAGTCAGTGCTCTTCAGATGTAGCCTCTGATAGGTGGCCATGCTCCAGCGCATGGACCCATATCTGCACAAACTGCACAAAGCTCTTTTTTTTGTGAGTTTAGAAAAGAGCACATGAAGTTGGAAGGAAAGGTAGTGATGGCAGGGTATGGGAAGAAGTGAAGGGGAGGGAGCTGGGGGTAGATTTGATCAAAACATATCTGAGAAATACCTGAAGGGATCTCAAACCTATTTCTTTCCTTCTATTTATCTGATATGGACTGTTTTAATATTCTATTTTATTTGTATTATTGGATTGTCACATTGACTTTTTTTGTTTGTTTTAGCATTTGCCTTAGAGTTTATAATGTTTAATCAGAATATACTTTTATGGGGCTGGAGACATAACTCATTGGTGAAGAGCACTTGTTGTTCTTGCAGAGGGCCTAGCTTCAGTTCCCAGCATCCACGTGATGGCTCAAAATTATCTGTAACTCCAATTCTAAGGGATCCAGTGCCTTTTTACAGGGATCCATGGGTATTGCATACATGTGGTACACATACATTTTGTGCAGATACATGCACACTTATACTGATTGTCACAGTAGTTAGTAGCTTTTTGGTTTTTGTTGTTGTTGTTGTAGTTTTTGATTGAATATGGGGTATGGCATGCAATCCAACAGAGCAGGATCAGACATTTCTATTTGAGGCCTCATAGTGAACATTTTGAGCTTTGGGGGCCACATGTGGTCCCTTTTATGTGTTATTTTTGTGTACTTCTTTAAAAAAAAAAATGAACCCAGGCTGAAGTGATGCTTTGTGGTTAAGAACATATGCTGCTCTTTGCGAGGGTCAAGTTTGGTTTCTAGCACCCATGTCAGGTGGCTCACAACTCCTGTAACTCCAGGTTTTAAGGGTATTCAACACCCTTTTCTAGCTTCCAAGGGCACCTGTGCTCACTTGCACATACCCACAGGCAGACACACTTAACTAAACATAAAACACATCTTTAAAAATATTGAAACCAACATACTGCATGGCAGGCTATGGAGTGCCCCTGGCTTTGGAGCCTGGGCACCCCTTCTAAGGGAGTATGAGAGCAAGGTAGGGAGACCTTGCATTTACACTTGGGAATGCCATGCTTCCCGTTCTCCTGGGGTAGCAATTGGGAGCAGGGCTTTGGATTTGTTTTCAGGTTTGCTATGTACCCTGCTAACTGGAGTCAAATTACTCTCTCCCTTCCTTCAGCTCTGAGGAGGGCTGAATTGCTAGTCTGTACCTTCAGCTGTTGACCTTCCCTGCCTTAGGGGCTCTCATTCTGTCCTTGGCCCTGATGTAGTTACCAGGTATTTGTGGGGCTCTGGGGAATCATGGCAGAGGAGTATTCCATTGCTACTGTCTCCTTGTGCCTGGTGTGGGCTTTCTCTTGTAATATTGGCCTTTTCCTTAGCAGCCACCCTACCTTGTATCTTCACAGCTCTTACCTCTCTTCTAGAATAGGAAGATTCCAGTGGTCTGGGTTTAGGATGGCTCTATGTACCTCCCTCAATGAAGAACAGGTTTTATTTTAGCCTTCCCAAACTACAATCCCCACTTTTGTTCTACAGGACAAGTCACTGGTCCAGGCTAAGGGAGTAGTGTTCAGCCCCACTGACTTCTTGAAAGGTACTCTTGAGTGAGTGTACCACTAAGAAAGAGGTGCCGGCTGTGTGCGTGACTCCCATTACAGTCCTCGTCCATAGTGTATCCACCAGAGAGCAATAGTTTAGAGTTTATCCTGGTTAAAGATTATAGCTTTGACTTAGGCTATGATTTTGCTCTGTTTTTCAGTGGTTGTTATAAGCAGGGTTAGCAGGTTCTGTAACTCCTGAGGGGCATTCAGACGGAAAGTAATAAGTGTACTGTGAATCTTATGCCCTGTGTGTGGTGGTTTCAATGAGAATAGCCTTCATAGGCTCGCACATTTGACTCCCAGAGGGTAAACTGGAAAAAAATTAGGAGGTGTGACCTTGTTGGAGGAGGTTTATTTATTTATTGAAGTTTCTAAAGCTGATGCCAGGGCCAGTTTCTTGTTCTCTGCCTCCATCTTGTGTACAAGAAGCGAGCTCTCAGCTATTGCTCCGGCACCATACATGCCTGCCTGCTATGCTCCCCGCCATGATGATCATGGACTAACACGATGAAACTGTAAACAAGCTTTCTTTTATAAGCAGCCTTGGTTATGGGGTCTCTTCACAGTAGTAGAATGGTAACAAAGACACTTCAATATTGTCCATTTCAAAGGCCCTGAGAAGACACTGTTTATGTAGTTATAGAGGGATTTGTCACAGTTGGAGTGAACATTGCTTGAGTACCTTCTCAAGAAATTGTAGAAGTAGACAGTCCAGCAAAACATGGGAAAACCCATGTTAGTCAGCTCTGCATAACTGCAATTATTGTCTCAAAAGGAAGAAAGGGTTATTTGGCTCGTGGTCTGAGATGTTTCAGTCTTTGGTCAGTTTGCCTTGTTGCTTTGAGCTGTGACAGCAGAATATGTCTGTTTACCACATAGCAGCTCAGAAGCAAGGAGACAAACAAAGGGACTAGTGTTCCCGTATCCCCTTCAAGAGCATATCCCTTGTGACTTAACTTCTTTCCATTAAGTACCATACCTTACAGTGTTCACTACCTCCCAAGAACACCTTAGGCTAACAATCAAATCTTTTACGTGGGAACCTTAGAAGAAACATCCAACCCTTGATATTTCTAATTTAGTAGGTTTTGTTTTAAGATTTATTTTATTTCTGCACACCTTTATTAATTAGCACTTGGAAGGAGGCAGAGACAGGTGGAGTTCGAGGCCAGCCTGGTCTACAGAATGAGTTCCAGGACAGCCAGGGCTGCATAGAGAGCCCTGTCTCAACAAACAAAAACAAAACAAAACAGTTATTTTATGTGTAGTAATATTTTGCCTGTGTATGTATGTGTATGTACCATGTATGTGCCTGGTGCCCATTGAGGTCAGAGAAAGGTATTAGATCCCTTGGAACTGGAGTTATGGATGGTTGTGAACCAACATGTTGGTTCTGGGAATTGAACCTGGGTGCTCTGAAAAAAGCAAGTACTCTTAATTGCTGAGTTTTCTCTCTAGCCTCTAGTGTTTTAAATTATACAATCATGATATTCAAAGAGGGTGGCGGTGACTGTGTTAAGTCACAAACATTACAAGGTAGGCTTTCTGTTTCTGGATTAGCCGACAGCTTTCTCAACTTAAAATCAAAGCTTCCTGAAGAGGCTTTGATTTTAACCAGCAGTGTCTCCTCTCCCCAGACCCAGATGCAGAAGTGTGCCTTCATGCCTTGAGGCTCATCCAGTCTGTGGTTCTAGAACCAGAAGTCTTCTCCAAGTTGGCCTCAGAGCTCCGGAGCTCTTTACCCCTGCAGCGCATCCTGGCCATGTCCAAGAGCCGCAACTCTCACCTGAAGACTGCTGCCCAGGAGCTCCTGGAAGACCTCCGTTCCCTGGACTGTGGTGTTTAGGCGTGCTTGACCACCAGGGGCTTGGTGAAAATGCCAGTGGCCCCTCCTCTCTCCAGGTCCTCAACTTTCTGTTCAAAACTAGATATCACTGTAGGTCATGTGTTAGAGATTGCAGGCCTTGACTGACTGTGGAGATGGACAGGATGGGTAAGCATCCTGCCTCTCCCTCCTGGGTGTGACACTTGTTAGATAGCTGGTTAATCTTGCCAGAGCAGTGAACACAGCAGGTTATATTCTCCAGGAGGGTCCCCTCTGAACATCAGGAAACTCTCAGAGTATCTTCTTGCTGCCCTGGAGGCTGCCCACACTGGTTTTGTCACTCTAAAGATGAGAGTTTAGATCACTATCCACCATGTGGTCAGTGTTTTCCAGAAGCCTTTCTGTGATAGCCATCCTCTTTCTCTGGTAACTATAACCTTTGTAACCTTTTGGTGAACATATTCTTTCACGTGGTTTTGGACATTTGAACTCTGTTTTGGTGCTTCTTTTGTTTTTTAATAAAGTTGAATCAATATTAACTGTCACATTCTGAAATATAATCTTGGAGTTAGGAAGTTAGTGTCCTTTGCACATTAACAATGTTGTTTGTTTAGCAAAACAACTTTCTTTACTTTGTTCTAGCTCTTTGACTGTGAACTTAAGCAAGTATTCCCATACTTGCAAATGGCCTCAAGATGAGATATATGAGATTAAATTCCATTAAGAGGTCCATCTGCCTCTGCAGTTTGTGTGTGTGTGTGTGTGTGTGTGTGTGTGTGTGTGTGTAGGCTCCTGTTTTGTGCAGCCATCACACTACCGATCTTATGTTCTAAGATACTGGCAGAGGACAAAAGAAAGCATTGCACCTGTCACAGATAGTGAAATTTGTGAGAGAATTCCATTTAAGTCAGCACACACCGTCCTTTATCTGGGTGGCTTCCTTCAAGGCAGGACAAGTTACTGCAGGACATTGAACCTGGGCATCTTGAAAGGGAGGAAGTGAATCTCAGCATCCCGAGCCACTTCTCTGTGGCATTGTAGGGTGACTTCTTCTTTGTCGTCTTCTTCATCTTCATCTTCTTCAGAGAATAATGTATTTTATGTTGAATGAAGAACTCAGAGAAAGGCATGGCTGCTTGGCTCTCACAAGGCAACCTCTTGGGGAGCACTAACTCAGCAGAGCTGGGGAGACGTAAAACAGCTTAAGATTCATGGCGGGGAGACAGATGCAGATCCATCTGTGCTTGGTGGGTCTGTAGGTCCCAATTAAGGGTGAATGAGTACACACTCTAGCATGGCACCCCTTCTGCTTTCTTGCTGCATATTTAATATCCTAGCAGAGGGAAGCTGTTGTGATTGGTTTGTGCTTCTTTAAGGTTGCTGAGGTTTCTCTACCAAAAAAGGCCTATCCTTGTGTAAATAAGAAAAAAACTTCTAAGCAGGTGGTGCATGCCTTTAATACCAGCAGAAGCAGACAGATCTCTGTGAGCCTGGTCTACAGAATGAGTTCCAGGACAGCCAGGGCTACACAGAGAAACTTTGTCTTGAAAAACCTAACAGAAAAGGAGAAGGAGGAAGAAGGAAAAGGAATAAGAGGAAAGAAGAAGATGAGGAGGGGAAAAAGAAAAGAGGAAGAATGATGTAGTTTGGTAGTTATTAGATGCTCATGAGGCTAAGGACTTGATCACTTCTTCCGTTCTGAGGTATGTTGTAGGTAAGTGTTCCAAGGCTGTTTCTCTTGGAATTGCTATGCACAGGTTTTCTTTGTGAGTAGCACATAGAGTACACTGCTCTGCCAGGGACCTTGCTCTTTACCGCAAGACCAAGAGGAAAGCAAGGCTTCCTTAATTTTTTTCTGTACCTAGAAACATGCAGAAAACCTACTAAGCTAAACAATAAGAATATACACTGGGGCACATGCCTTGCAGAGACTGAACCCCATGAATTTAAAAACCAGAGATAAAGCAGTAGAGTAATACATACATGTATGTTTAATTTACCTTTTAAAAGTATTCTTGTATTTGTGGAGCCAAGGAGCTCTTCTTCCTTGGCACCATCAGCTTATATGAGAAGGTGGGAAACCTGGCAGAAAAAGAGCCAGACTGTACCCACTGAGCCTCTCTGGCTCTTTTATTAGCACTAGCCTTGGAATCTGCTCTGTCAAGTCTGAAAGCTGATCCTGGAAAATACACAGAGCCATGTGAAGTCTGGGGATAGATTTGGAGACCTGTCTTTTCTCTTGATGGTTTATGACTGGGATAGGCCTGGTGTGCAGCAGTTCTGGGGACAGAGCTGTGCAGCCCATGTACCAAAAGTTAAAGCATAGAATCACAAGTCCGTGGAAAGAAGAAAATCACATCAAGGCCCATGGCCAACGAGGAATGTGAAAAAGGTTGTAGGGTGCCGGCCACACCTGTCCTTCCAGACCTGCTGTTATGTGCTGTTGTCACATTATGCTAAATGGGAAGGGCTGGCAAACATCTTTGCAGACTAATTTCCTGAGAAATTGTGATGTTGATATTGAATTACACCCTCCCGTGGCATAGCTGCTTAGAGTGTCCCAGAAGGACTTCTTTGAGCCAGATAATCCCGAGGTAGCATAGGATGTAGGGTCAGACTCAGCATCCTACCAGGACAGTGTGTAAGTGCTGAGGATTGTGGGGATCCACTGAAAGGTCCTTGGATACTGTCCCAGTCCAGGCTGCGGTGGGAAAGTCAGGAAACAATTGCAATGGCCAGCTCCACAGATGCTGCAACTGCCGCGTCTTTGAGACTCAGCTGTCTCTGCCCCAAACGTTCACATTTGGATTCATGTGGAGACTTAGGATAAGAAGTTAAGAATGTGCTATGCAATGAAAGCTGTCTTTGTGATTAAAAAAAGTTTTAGGGCTGGAGAGATGGCTTAGAGGTTAAGAGCATTGTCTACTCTTCCAGAGGTCCTGAGTTCAATTCCCAGCAACCACACAATGGCTCACAACCAACTGTAATGAGATCATCCCTCTTCTGGCCTGCAGGTACACATGCAGACAGAGCACTCATATACATAAAAATAAATAAGTCTTTTAAAAAAAAGTTTCAAAGTTACCAAATGAGTTTAACATAAAATCTTAGCATTTTAAAGGCAGAATTCAGCAGTAAATCCATCACCACTGTCTGTTTCTAGGACTTTGTCTTTATTTCAGATAGAAAGACCCAGCAAATCACTCCCCCATTCCCCAAGCCTCTCTGTCCTAGCTTAGCATTCTTGTTTTTGTGTCTGTGGATTTAGCTGAGACACTTGTCCGGCTTGGTCTGGCTTATTTCCTCTGCATAATGTCAGGGTTCATGTGTGTTTAGCCTGTGTCAGAGCTTCATTGTTTCAATGGCTGTATATGAACACAGTGTGTTTTACCGTTTGTTGTTGAACATTTGGGTTCATTCCATTTTTTAGCTACTAATGAATAAGTCTGCCAAGAACATGTGTGCACAAAGGTCTCCAGAGATTATTTGGGACCATGTGGTAACACTATGCTTAACTTTTTTTGCTTGCATATGTGTGTGTGGTTGCACATGCACTGTGTTCATGTGCATGTATGTAAGTGTGAGTTTGGAGGCCTAAAGTTGATGTCAGGTATCTTCCTTAGTCCATCTCCACTGTATATACTGAGGCAGGATCCCTCACCAAACCTGAAGTTTGCCTATTCCAGCTAGTCTAGCGAGCCAGCTTGCCCTGGGCATCCTCTGTCTTTACCTGCTGAGTAATAAGGATTAGAGGTAGCTGCCACACCCACTTGGCTTTTACCTGAGATCTAAGAATCCAGGTTCTGGTCTTCACACTCTCATGGTAAATTTTGATCCACTGATCCATCTTCCTAGACCATATTTAACTTTTCGATGAACTTCCAAAGCCTTATCCACAGCAGCTGCACACAGTCCCTTTTCTCAGCAGCGGCAATACAAGGGAGTCCTCATCTCTCCCTCCTTGTCAACATTTTCCCCTTCCTATCTTAATGCTAGTCCACTGATGGTAGCTACCTTGAAGCAGGTCTCACTGTAGCTTTGTTTTCATCCCTGATGGTGAGTGCTGCCTGGAATGGCCAAAGCCTACTGTGGAGAGCGGTCTGTTGAGGCTCTTGAGACATTTTTTGATTTGCCCTATTGCTTTTTGTTACAGAGCTGCAGGAGTTTGCACACATTCAATATCCCTTACCAGACTAAGGGCTTGTCAGTGCTCACAGTCATTTCGTGGGGTGTCTTCACTGTGTACATCCTGCTTTCTTTCTGTCTGACTCTCAGTGCCATCCATAAGAAATTGCCATGTCTGCAGTCATGAAGGCAGCCCTCCCTTGTTTCGTTTGCCTTTTATGGTTTTTATCTCTTTGGTTTAGAGCTATCTTTTTTTTTTTTTTTTTTTTTTTTTTGAGATGAGGGTCTCACTGTATTGCTTGGAGCTCCTGGACTTAAGCAGAGGCCTTAACCTTAACCATAGCCTTTTGTGTAGCTGAGGAACCCGCTACTGGGCCCAGCTCATCCAGTTTTTCAAATACTATTTGTTCAATTTTATAATTGTCATTTTATTTTATTTTTTTGTAATTTTTTTGTATTAATCACAGGTTATTTACTTTGCACCTCTCCTTCATTCCCTCCCAACCCCACCCTCCCCTCCTTATCTCCTCCCATGCGCCTCTCCAAGTCCACTGATAGGGGAGGTCTTCCTCTCCTTCCATCTAACTCTAGCTTATCAGGTCTCTTCAGGGCTGGCTGCAATGTCTTCTCCTGTGGCCTAGCAAGGCTGCTCTTTTCCCAGGGTAGGGGAAAGGTCAAAGAGCCAGCCATTGAGTTCATATCAGAAATAGTCCCAGAACCCACTTGGATTCTGAAGCTACCATGGGCCACATCTGAGCAGGGGTTCTAGGTTATATCCGTACATAGTCCTTGGTTGGAGAAACAGTCTCATAAAGGACCCTGTGCCCTGATATATTTGGTCCTTGTGGAGCTCCTGTCCTCTCCAGGTCATACTAACTCCCCCTTCTTTCATATGATTCCCTGCACTTTGCCAAACGTTTGGTTATGAATACGTTTGGAATGATAATTGTCATTTTAACATGTCATCACAAATGTCACTTTCCAGAAAGTGACGTGTACTTTGCTTTCTGGTTTTTGTTTTGTTTTTTAACACTTTAGCTTCATGAGTAGCCCTTGTTATAAGGATTGTAGATTGTGCCCAGAGGGGCTTCCTGACTTGCCTCTTGTTGCTCACAAAGGTTTCTAGAACACACCTGGCACAGTGACTGGCAGTTGAAAAAATGACGCCTGCTCACATGATCAAATGTGGTTTTTAATTGAAGACATTTTTTATAGCTCCAGCTTTATGCATGAAGAACATTCCAGGCAGCAAGAAGAGGCAGAAAGCCAGAGCACGTTCGTCCGGGACCTGCAGTGTGAGGTGAACTTGAGTGCAGCTGTGGAGGGCCTTGTGGTGCATGTTGTATGATACTGGCTGTTGGAAGGTGGAGGCAGATACCTTGGATTTACATTTAAATATAAAAAGATTATGGTTTTGAGCATTAAATGGGCACAGTGTCTTTCTTTGATCACAGTGCCCTTTCCTACCCTTATATGTGGCCAGAGACAAGGATGTCAAGATGCAGAGAGCTGATGGCCACAAACAGCTCCCCAGGATTAAGGCCTCCTCCTTCTTGGTTCCCTGGAAACCAGGACACTGATGAATGAAGCTGGACTAGGCAGTGAAGCAGCCCCAAGAGGGTGCTGGGAGGGTGAGAAGACTTATATGAGCCTGGGCATGGTGGCTCCAAGGTCAGTCACAGCCACATGACAAGACTCTCCAAGAAGCAGGAATCACAAGTAAAGGCCACAAGCTCCTGAGCAGTCAAGTGAGTGGGTTCGGATATACTGAACGTTTCTCCTCTCCTTTCCCTCACTTAAGCCCCCTGCATCTGATGGAGCTGGAGAGCATTGTGGCTGCAAGAGTGTGGGCTCAGGAGATAGGTTTAAAACCCTGTGTGTTTTGCAGACAAGGCCTGTGCTATCAGTGTGACTATTTTTTTTTTTTTTTTTTTGCCTGTAGACCAAGTGTACCTGCTCAGATAGTTGGTCAGGTCTGCAGAAGTGGTGACAACATATTGTCCTTCAGGACCAACTTAAAAGTTCCTAACTCGCAAGATTCCAGCCAAGTGCCAGTTAAATTGCCAGAGGTTCACTGACCAGGGCCCTGAGCAGAAGGCTGGCTTAAAGTAGAGTACCACATCCTGTTACTGTCTCTGGCCTTCTTGTCACCTAAAGCCTCCCTTTTATCTTGTTTTCTCTGGTGGTCTAGAAAGAATCTCATTTCTGGGAGTTACCAGGAGAAAAGCTTTATTCAGATTATACTAGAATCTCAATGAAAACAAGTAAATCCTGGGCCTAGGCCTAGGGTTCAGCTTTGGGGTAAGAGTAGTGTCTGAGGTCCATGCACCTGCCAACTGGCTAGCTCCAGGGCCCCTGTCTATCCTGTTGACGTCAGTAGCATAGGAGACTCCCAGCAAGGAACAAAGCTGCCTGTACTCTTGGGCTCTTGATCCTATCATCTTGTCTCAGGAAACCCTTGACCAAGGTCCAGGCAGGTGAAAAGCCTTCCTGTTTATCACACTGAACTCTGGGCAAAACAGTTCACTTTGGCATTAATCCCTGCCCTGGGGGGCATACTGTAGCTGGTGTGGCTTGCGTGAGCCATGCTGCAGGTTACGGTGTGGTTTCTCTTTCCTGAAATTTGTCACCCCAACCCTTACTTAGTACACATTTAATTATTTCCCCAGTCCTTTCAGAACATTCTGACCTGGGCCATGCCTTGGGCTGTGGAGATGTAGCCTTCACTTCAGAAAGGACAAGAACTTCTGTGCTGGGAGGGCTCAGTGTCCTTCCTAGGGACTGCTGTACAGGCTTGGAGACCCCGTCTTCCTTTCTGAGGATTTGTAGCTGGAAGTGAACCATGACCTTGTCGAGAACAGGTAATGCTGGGCCATGTATGGCCAGCTCCTGCCACATGAAGTGGCTTCACTACCTATTAAACCCAAAAAGGTAGGCAACGTTTATGCTTTGGGGTGTCCAGGGTTAAGGGATGTGGTTACCAAGAAGAACACACAAAAGCTGAGGCTACCTGGACTCCTTACAAATCTGCATATGATGTGCTTCAGGACTTCAGTGAGCCTACCCACCACACCAGCCTGCAAACAGTATTCCTTGCAGAAAAGCAGAACATTTCTTGAGGCTCCCAGGCCTCTCTCGTCCATAGCCACTGGCCTCCTAACACTCCACAGATCCACCTCTGCCCACAGCCACTGGCTCCTGCACACTGCTGCCCGAGTGTTCCCCCAAAAGAAAACAGCTTAGAAGAATCAGCATTCTGAGCTATCCTCCAATAGGCATCCCAATGTTGAGAATATGGTGTGCTCACCTGCTCTCACTGAGCACCCATCTGCCCTCATTATCTGAGTTTGAGTGGTACATGGCAGGTGTGGCCTTCTTGGGGGACACACTCAGCAACCTCATGCTATGTTGGTGATTTCTGGAAGCCTTATTTGGAATAGACTTATGAAAAAAAATGGGCTTTAGGTGTATTAGTGAAAATTTTTCGCTAAACATAGAAATGTTACAGGAATATGTTTTTGTTTTAATCCAAGCTATGGGATACGGGGCTGCTTCAGATTGAACACAGCAGCCCCATTTGTCCCGTGCACTGGCAGGGGCATGATTTTGCCAGCCAAAGATATTTTACATTTGGAATTCTGGGGATCCTTCAGAGGGTATATATATTCGAGATCCCCAAGAGGGCCAGTGGCAGCTGTTGCTGTCCTAGCTGCTGCCCCCGCTTGTTCCTGCTACTGCTGAACTCATCCCAAAGTAACTGGAAGCTCCTAATCCGAAGGAAGTAGTCTAATGATACTGACATCTCCTTTCTCCTCTAACTTTCTTTCTCTCCTACCTAGTGTTGGGGTTTGGAAGGGGTAGGGGTAGTGAATGTAGGAAAGTAGAAAAAGAACCCATTAAACTAGCCAAAAGCCCAGATATAGGTAAATGTGTCTCCTAGCAAACCAGTGCCTCCAGTTCCCTCAGGCCTGTCACTTTCCAGTGGGAGAGTTTTTCATGCTAAGACAGGCAGGCAGGCAGCTCTCAGAGCAGTATAATTAAGAAGACAGTGCATCGTCCACACTGTCCCTCATCACCTTTTTATGCATCAGTTTTTCTGTACTTGTACTGTTTAGGTATCTGTTAAAAATCTATCTGCTTGTCCTTGGCATCAGGTTGCTGTCGTGTGTGTGGTGTATGGATATATCTGAGAGTTCACTTGGCTCCCCATGGTTTTGCAGCATCTCCCAGAGTGTTCTAGGGCTACCTCTGTCATCTATCCTCAGTCCCCAGAGAGTACAGCTGGGCAAGTGTCAAGCAAAGTTTTGCTGTCTTTGGCTAAGTTCTTCAAAGACTGTACTTTAGAACTTTTCTTCATAGGACTGCAAGCATCTGTCTCTCATGGAATGCCGGGCACTATCATGTCCACTTCATCTCCAGCCACTTCTGTTGCCCAGGTGGGCTTGCAGCTCTCTTGATCCTCTCCTAGTGATCTCTAATGAGACTCCCCCACCTCCGCCAGTCAGCAGCTTTGCAAAGGAAGTTCCCTGAAGACAAAGCCTCTACAGTCCACGGATATGGACAGCTGGAGAGCTGACCTTTGAGAGTAGCCTCCCCTTCTCTCTGGTTTCCTGGCCCACTCCTTCCCTGGGATTTCCTAAGTGCAGCAGAGCTGCCTGTGCAGGAGTCCTGCCTCTGGCTTTGCTCTGGGGCAAGCCAGGTCGCCGAGAGAAAGTTCAGTTACACTCCTGCCCGGTGCAGGTCAGGGTGTGTATGTTCCTGTCCATCCAGCCCTCCAGATGTAATCTCTACCCAAGGCAGGATAAAGCACCAGTGAGTCAGTGAGTGAGAGTGAGGGAATGTCCACAGCCCAGTGAGCAGGTGTGTCAGCATCCCAGCACTCTAGTAGGCTAGACTGAAGATGGAGTGACTCAGAAATCTGAGGGTCAGGCTTTATGTAATCAGAGTGTTTCCTAAGAGCCCAGCATGTGGGCAAGCCAAGCTTGCTGTAGCTGCTGGTCTGGTCTCAGGCAAGCCTCCCCAACTGTCTGGCAGATACAGTGATTAATTGTAATCAGGGAGGAAGCTGAAAGTTCAAGATCGAGTTCTAGAAAGAGTGGGCTGGGATTTGCACCCTCCCCATGTGATCCTTGTCATCAGAGGATACTTCAGGGTTTGCAGGCTACAGAGATGGGGGTCACAGGGAAAGGGCCTAGAAGCTGGGTCATGCTGTATGGTGTCTTCATCTGTATTCTGAGGGACACAGAGGGTCTGCTAGTGACTCAGAGAATGGGGTTGGTGGGGAAAAGGGCATCCTGGGAAGCAGTGGGATGTGTATCCTGATAGTGTCACATGGTGGGCCTGGTGTTTTCTGTCTCTTCTAACTAGGTTGGCTTTGCTACCCAGGGTCTGGATGGACTAAGTGCCATGCCTATCAGGTGTTGCTGAAGTCCAGTGAAGGCATGCGGGTGGAAATCAGAAGATAGCTTTGGGTATAGTTCTCTCTTTCCATACTGTTCAAGACCGGTCTCTTAGGTTTCTACCACTGTACTGTGTACACCAGGTTTCCTAGGCTGCAGGCTTCTGGGGATCTCTTGTGTGTGCCTCCCATTCCTCCATCAGAGTACTGGGATTATTAGATATGAGTTGCCATGCCCAGTTTTATGTTGGTCTGGGGACTCAAACTCAAGTCCTCACAGTTCCTAGCCTTCTCCCCAGCCCATCTGTGCCTTTTTATAGTGATGGATCCACTTTGTGTTCTGGGAAGACAGATAGCTCAGCTAAGATTGCATTTCTGGCCTCCATCCCTATACCCAGAGTGAAGGACTTGTCCTGTGAAAGGATTGTGGTTTCTTAGGCCATCAGGTCAGAACAGGGATCGGAGCAAGTTCACCACAAGTTCAAGGTTAGCTAGAACAACATCCCAGCTCCTTCCTCTGGGAAGCTGGTACCTAGGGAGCGGGGACTGGAACCCTTTGGCAGAGGTTGTAAGGAGACAAATAAGCCACAGTGGCCTCCTCTCTTGGCAAAACTTGCTTTAGTGTAAATCCCTTTCCTATCAAGAAGGCCAAGTGTAATGGGGTATTGACCCTGGCCTGCATGAGGACAGGCCAGCTGATTGGTGGTTAGGGGGCCTTTGTTTCAGAAAAAATGGGCAGAGCCAGCTAGTTTAATGTTACCAGGTCTATCAACAGCCATTTGGGAGGGGCAGCATCTTGTCTCAGGCGACATCAGAATACTCTAACATTACACCTCAGGTCTTTCTCACTGTCCTTGGACAGGGCCCTTCCCAGAGACTGGCCCTCCACTCCCACTGTCCAATGCCTGCTCTTCCTAGAAAACTTGCCATTGGGATTTTCTGGAAGTCTAGATCTCTCCTCTGGAAGCTGTAGGGCTGAGGCCTGTCTTGGGCTTAATGAATCTATTCTCCAGCTCCATGATCTCAGGCTGAGCCAGGTTTGTGACATCCTAAGACACTTGTTTCACATCCCTCTGTGTCCTGACCCTTTCTTTTTCTCTAACACCCAATAGCTCAAAAGTGCCCTGGGTTGATGGAAGCTGGGAAAGCCTGATAGAGACCTCCCTGAGGAGTCACACCCATCATCCTGAAGAGATGTTAGAGGGACACGGTAGAAAGCTGGAGCCACCTCCAGAAGCCTCTGAACTGTGTGCATGTGTATGTAGTCACACACATGCCCTCATGTACATATAGAAGGGTGTGCATATGAAGATTGGAATTCACAGGGAGGCAGTCTTTGATCGGAAAGAATGCCTTCCCCAGGATCCTGCTCTTCACACACTGAGGTGTGGTCTGAAGTGGGGGCTATTCAGGCACATACTTGAGGCACAGTGGCCCTAGGTTACTCACCCTGTGGCCCTGTGCTTTCATATGAGCAGAAGTGGCTCAGAGAGGAAACACCCACTGCCCTTCCCAGTCTGTCTCTGTGGCTTCAGCTATTTGGTGGCGGTGTCTGGGGCCCCTCAACTACTGGTGGTCTTTCCAGTTTAACAGCTCATTGGCATGTTGTCCCTTTGGAAGACCTCCTACGGAGCACATTTCATTGCTTAAGATTCCCAGGACTTTCCTATGGGCATGGGGAACGGGGTGCAAAGCCTGCTTCTAAGGCTCTAGACCCGCCACCTCTCCTAGGCTCTGACCAACGCTGCTGGCCAGCACAATCCTTGCGGATTATCTGTCTGGGTTTGACCTTCCTTGCTTCTGTCTCAGCCCCCACAATGTTGGTTGGCACAGGTCAGCGGGCAGTGTTACCAAACAGTTGAAGGACCATGAGTGCTACACACTTAACCATGGCTTCTTGATCACTAAGGAACCCCCAAGCCCCATCAACTCCTACTAGATCCCCAGCCTGGATGGGAAATTGTTTGCAGCTGGAGAATTCTTTGTTCTGTTGACCCAGATGTATGTAGCTGCTGGGCCACAGTCCCTTCGCTCTGCACAACTTTGATGACACAGTTTTTGCCCCTGGGCTTTGTACTTGCTCTGTGGACCTTTTAGAACCTTTTATACCTGGCAGAGTATCTCCCTTTGGACAGCACTGGCCCAGACCCCTCTTCTGAACTCTCTGTCGACTGGAGCCCAGTATAGAGTCAAGGAGGCTTTTCTACTGCAGTGCCCCTTCTGGCCAGGGTGGTCTGGCTTTGTTGTCTGATCCTCATGTGAAGTTATGAAAAGCTTCTAAGGCTGGCCTGGGCATCAGGAGGAACCTTTTCGTGTTGTATCTGCTGCACCTCCCAGGTGTTACATGGTTAGTTGCTCTAGTCTCGATTTGTTTGTGATACCAAGGATCAAGCCTAGGGCCTAAATGAATGCTAGGCAAGTGCTGTACCAATGCACTATAGCTTCCACCCATTTTATACCTTGTATTAAGACAGCGTCTGGATGTGATTTGTAGACTGGATTTTAACTAGCTCTACAGTTTATATAGCTCTAGAGTTCAAGATATATGGCTATATCTTGAATAGCTGTATCTTGAGCTTGTGATCCTCCTGCCTCAGCTTCCCAAGTTGAGAGCTCTTTTTCTTGTGGGACCACTACACTGGGCAGGATGGTGTGGAGGAGACACCCTGCATTCAGCGCATTTTTATGGGTTAAGAAGGATCAGAGGGAGGCCGTGGAGAGGCCTCTCTTCTTCCCCCTCCCTCGTTTCCATGCTCTGCCTGAGCAACGATGTTTTCCTAAGATGGCAAGCCATTTTAACACAAGCACTTTGATGCCGCAGAGTCGCAGAGCACTGACCACCGAACCTCTTGGGCTGTGAAGGAGGAAGTGAGTCAGTGCCGTGGCCACGGCAGTCACTCAGCAGGGTGGAAAGGAGCCATGTCCTCCTTCCTGCTCCTGGCCTGCGTAGGCTCCCTCCCCAGCAGAGGGGTGCTGTTGGAGGCCCTGAGCTGGGAACAGAAGGCGGTGCACAGGTGCTGTACTCTGAAAGTTCCTTCTGATTCTCAGGACCACCTGGGCCAGGGCTGAGAGCCCTGGGTGTGGGCAGGGCTTCCTCACCAGAGGTTCTGAGAACCCAAAGTCCTGCCCAGCACTGGAAGAATGACGTTTACTCTTCATTAAGGAAACTTCGAGGCTCAGCTATTACGGGGGGAGGACAGGCAGCAAGCCCTCGTGCTCGGGATGGTGCAGGGGTGTAGAAGGACAGTGGGGAGTACCCAACTTTGCCTTAGGGAGACCTGAGTCCCAGAGACTCCCCAGAGATGTGTGGAGACCATGGAACGTCTACTGGATGAGCCTGTGAGTTGTGAATTCCACCACACAATGCCCTAAGGAGGCACACAGGCTGCAGCTGACATGGGGAAAGGCCTGATGTGCCCAGAGGTGCCGGGGCTGGGCCCTGGCCACACAAGCACACAGTTCACTGATCTTCCCCAGATGTGTGCTCTGTGCAGACAGGCCGTGCTGTCCTTTACTCCAGCAGAGAGTGGTGAAGGGTTACAGCTGGCTGAGCACAGTCTTCCAGGCCATAGGTGAGGCAGGGCTGCTCTGAGTCACGCTGCAGCACAGAGGGTGTCTCTGTGCCCGTCAAGTGGGCCAGCTCCTGAAGGAGGCGGCAGCCGCAGGGCGCCTGGACCTGTGCTCTTGGCTGCTGTTTCCTGGTGGCTCCCCGCGACAGACACATTATCTTCCTGCAGTGCTGCAGCGTAGAGCTGCTCTAAAGGATGGTGGGAGACGGGCCAGGCCGCAGCTGTCACAGTGTCTGTCAGTTGCTCAGGGTGCTGTTGCAGCTGTTGCCTGGGGCTCCCGTGGGGTCTGTTCTGGTTGTCTGGTGCCTTCCAAGTCTGTGGGCCTGCTGGCCACATCCCTAAGGGTAGGCTGGTCCTTCCTCCCTCTAGGCAGCTCTAACCTCTCAGGGCCACCCCAAACCTAGGTCCTCAGGGCCATACAGCCTGCTGACTGAGCTAGCCAGCTCTGGCTTTCCAGACAACAGTGGCCTCCTACTCTGAGTATCCCCAGCTAACGAGGCCTAGCTCACATACATTTCATTTGTGGGGAGTAGCTTGATACCCCTCTGCCCTTCAAGAGGTCAGTGTCCTTTTGGACTCTATGTTTCATGAGACAGGAGGGTCCCTCAAGAGTTTTACTTGAAGCCTCTAGTGATAGAGACATTCTGCAAGTATACTCTGCTAGTAAATGGGATGGGGTGGCCTATGTGGCCAGTTGGGGGGTGGGGAGTACCCACTTACAGTGCCTCTCAGGGCCTAGAAGAGCTGCAGGTGATTAGGCAACTTGTCTTGAAGATGTGGAAAGAGTTGGTCACTCTCTGCGTAGGAACCGGCGTACTTGACCATAATGGGAGCAGCACTACACCAGCCAGATCTGCAGGAACAAGTACAGTGTTGGAGCAGAGGGGGGTGACTCCCATCTCCAGGTGCTGGGGAGCAGCAGATTACATGTCAGAAAGCTGTGTGCCTTCCTGGGACCCCCCAAGCATGTGCTTAGGAATTCCAGCATCCTCCTGTGTCCATCAGCAACCAGGCACAGCTGTGTACTGTCACCAAAGGGAGGACAGTAAAGAGCGAGAACACCTCAACGCAAAGACCTGCTGTGGCTTTGAACGTGGATGGCCACATGATGGCCACGTTCACATGGACACTCCTTAGTAACAGAAGGCCAAGCGATGGAGCAAATCCCAAAAGATGTACACTGTGGCCCGCATCCTGTGAAACTCAAAACCAAGCAGAGCTCACTGTGTGCATGTGATTAAAGGTATAGAAGGAAGATCATGCTGAAGCTCAAGAGTCCAACGGGTGGGTGGGCTGGGTAAGGAGGGCAAGGTCAACCTGCTTTGGTGCCAAGGATCTTGGATGGGCCAGATTCATAAGCATCTGCAGCATGAAAAAGTGAGTGAACACAGTAAAAGTGAGAGAGCTTTTCCTCACTGACTTAGCCAAGGCTATCCCCTTTATGCCTCTGATTTAGCCAAGGCTGTCTCCTTTTGTGCCTTTGAGTCTGTGGTGAGAGAGAATCCCTGAAAAGAACTGTTTTTTCCCGAACTTTGCTGCTTCCATTTTAAATTATGGGCTATAGTGGGGGGCTGCTTGCCCCCTGCCCTGTACGAGGTCACCTTCCCCCACAGCAAGGGCACTCTGTGCACTGGAAGGCCTAGCATCTGCCCTCTGTCCCAGCAGAAGGGACACCAAGGCCCATCTCTGTGTGGGTGGCTCTGGCCTGACACAGTGGGAGACTTGGAGGAAAGGCTGCAGTGAGTGCCACATGAACGTGAGCGCTGTGGCCGGGCCTGCTCCGGGTAGGCCGGCGCCGCACCTAAGCCCCCTCCTCCCCACCTCCTGACCCAGGAGGGTGCAGCCCAGGATGCGCAACAGTAGCAAGGTTTTTTTCTTTTCATAAACTGCGTATGAAATAGACGCTCTTAGTCATGTCTAAGGGCACAGTTGGGATGTCAAGCACACTGGAGTTATTGGGTGGCTGTCAACCGTATGCCTCCAGATGCTTTTTGCCCTCTAAAATTGAAGCTCACCCCCGCTGAGCAGTAGCTCCCATCTTCTCGGTTTGGCTTTGAAAGCAGGTGGATTTTGGTTGAGGCTCAGCTGTTAAGTAGCAGAACCAAAGATGAAAGCACATAGTCTTAGGACTTCTGATGCTTTAATAAAACACCATGACCAAAAAAGAGGGAGAATGGGTTTATTTTTATGACTCTCGGGTCACAGTCCATCACTGAATGAAGTCATGGCAGGAACTGAAGAAGAGACATATGGATGGATGCTGCTTAGTGGCTTGCTCTTCATGGCTTGCTCAGCTTGCTTTCTGCCCACATGTCCCCAGACGAGGTTTCTCTGTGTAGCCCTGGCTGTCCTGGTATTCACTCTGTAGACCAGGCTGGCCTTGAACTCAGATCTACCAGCCTCTCGACTTCAGCATGCTTTCTTATAGAACGGAGGACCACCAGCTCAGCAATGGTGCTTGCTACCCACAGGGGTCGGGCCCTCCCACATCAATCATTAATCAAGACTATACCCCACAGAATTGCCTACAGGCTGATCGTACGGAGGCATTTTCTTGAGGTTCTCTCTTCCCAGGTGTGCTAAGTTTGTATCATGTTGACAAAAATCAACCAGCAGTGTTAAAGCCTGGAGCTGGGCACACAAGAACCTTTGATAGTGCAAGTACATTGGGCAGGTGGTCCTAGCTAACCCGTAGAGATAGCTTTGTCTTCCTAGAATGCTTTTGCTATCCTGTCCTAGGACTTAGATAGGTGCCACAGGAACATATAGCCTTTATAATTCTCCACAGAAAACTGAGATTATAGCCAGGACTAGAAAACATCAAAAGAAATAAAGTCAGGGACAGCACAGCAGAGGCCAGACCTCAAGGTGATTCTTTCTACAGTAGGCGCTGAGTGAGAGCCCAGGCTTGGACAGATTGCCCACAGGCAGGGGCCACCAAGGTACAAACACTGCTAGCTGGAGTTCCTCAGGGTTTCTGATGGCCAGCTCAGAGGTGTTTCCAAGGCACAGCCCTTCTTTCAGGAATTGGCACCTTCCTGCAGCTCCCTGCTCCTAACAACTAATGGCCAACAGTGGCCTGACTTGATTTGGGGGCAGCCTTGGTCCTCAGCTCCTGTCCTTTTAACTGCCTAGCCATATCAAAGTGCTGTTTCTGAGGTTGAAGGAGCATATACTTCTGTACCTGAGGGGCAGCCAGAGTGACCCTCTGGAGGCCAGCTGAACTCCAAAGAATGGGGAGCTCACAGGGCCACTGCCCTGTCAGTAACAGGTAGGCAAAAGTGAAGGGTCAGAAGGACTTCAGGGGTCACCCTCCTCACTCACCCTCACCTCCACACCTGCATGGCCTCACAGTGGACAGCATCGAAAGCTGCTTGAGTCAGTCTGTGAACTTGATGGAGAAGCACACTTTGTGGTTGTTTCCACGCCTGGGGGGCTGGGCATAGATGATCGAGATGGGGCCTTCCATGAGGCCTGGCTGCTCGCACAACACCAGGTGTGCTTAGTCCCTGGCACTATTATCTGTAGCAAGGGAGGTACCCCGTGCTTTGGGCTTGGTTCCTCCTGAACTGGCACCACCATGGAACCTGAGAACAGGAGAGTCTGTTCCCAGGGTAGGGTGAGGCCCAGTGAGTTTTTGCCTGTCAGGGTTGGGTTAGAAAGTCAGGAAAGTACTTGCCAGTGCTCAGACATGGCCAATGTAGCATAATCAGGCCTCCAATGTAGCTGGTGTGGAGTCCCAGCTGACATTTTCACAAGTTCTTGGCTTGCCTCTCTAGAAGTTTTAGGTCCAAGGGCAGGATGCTGGGAACCTGGCTTTCCAGTCTGGCAGAGAGCAAGATCCAGGAAGACTAGGCTTGTCCCTGTCTGTGGTTGGGAAAGCCAGTGTGTAGAAGGGTAAGCTTGCACTCTGCCCTGAGGTTAGGCCACTTTCAAGATCCTGTTCCTCATCCCTAGTCCATTTTCCTGTGGCTTGGGAACAATGACTGGAGGCCCTTACTTCTCTGGGGAGGTTTTGCCAGGAATCCTGTGTTCAGGAAACTCAGATCCATGCCAGAAGTAAAGCAGGGAGCTCTTTTACTGGACTGCTCTCCTGGGCTCTGTGTGACCTTGTGGAACAGGAGCAGGCGGCCTGAGGAGCAGAGCAGCCAGCTGAGCCCTGTACCTCCCTCACCCCAGGGAGCCACTGCCTCAAGCTGCTTCCCCCAGCTCTCAGGACAGTGACCAGGCTTCCTGGAACCAGCCCAGGGAGAGGCATCCATCCAGGGCCTGGGGCTAGGCTGAGGCTGTGGGTGGAGGGCCCTGTTGGTCCTCTGGAGAGATGCTGAGCCTTCCGGAAAATCCCAGCCACCAAGGTTTGCTGAAACCCTGACCTCAAAAGGAAAGATCGAATTCAGGCTCTGGCAGGGCGGAGGAAAGGTTCCCATGTGGGCTTGCCAGCCAGATTCAGCTACAGAGATCAATCCACTCACAGGAAGAGCATGTATGTGTGTGGGGAGGGGGGAGTGCAGATAGAGTCTTGTCTGCTCTAGGCTGTGATCCCAAATTGTGAGATGAGACAGCCTCTGAGTCTCTGAACCTTTTCCGACATGGTTCCTGAACAGTTGGGGACAGGAGGCTCCATTCCTGCCCAAGATGGTGCCCTATCTGGGTCCTAGTGGCCACCTAGGCTGTCCGTGCCAGGCAGGAGGGCTCTAAGTGGATAACCAAAAGCTTTGTCCTCATGGTGCTGCCAGCCCCTCTGGCCCCTCATGGATGCTGCTCTGTGGTCAGTGTCGGAGAGGCTGGGCAGGTGAGGCCTGGCCAAGGCACATTTATCAGTTGCAGGTTCTGAGACTAAGGCAGAGACAAAAGAGAGAACAGGACCAGGAGAAGAATGGAGATGTGGGCTGAGGGCTCCCAGAAACAGGAGCCACCGAACCAGACAGACCTTTGGGATCAAGGCAGCTGGCCCCAAAGTGCTTGTACTTCAAGGGCAACCTCCATATGGCCAGCTGTGACAGGTCTCTGTCTTCTATCCAACATGCAGGGGTCTGCCTCCCCTACTTCCCTCTAATTCTTAAATGGTGCCAGGCACCCACGTAGACATAAGGGACAGAGCAGGACAGGCAGAATCCAAATGGGATGGAGATGACAACGGAATGAGTTGCTCAGTAATCTACTGCTGCCATGTGAGAGCTATGACAGGAACGGGGACAAGCTGGGGATAGCACCTGCAAAGGCCCTGGAAAGCCAGGTACCTTGGGGGACTATGCCAAACCGACAGGCAGGGTGGGAGTGTTCAAGCTCCCTTGTGGAGTTTGGAGCCCACTATTGTCCTCATTGCCTAGTTGGCGGGTGGTCAGAAGCAGATAGGGCTAATGACCTCTCACACTACCCTGGTGTGGGCTGACTCAGTCCCTCACCAAGGCGTGTGATTGGCAGATGACAGATGACTGATGATGTCCTTAGTCAGTGACCCATGGTAGGCAGAGGTGGTCTCTTCCTCTGTAGTTCTCCAACTAGGATAGGACCCTGTTCCGAGAACAGAGACATCAGCCCTCCATAGTTCTAGGCATGGGAAAGAATGGGATGGTCCATTTGCCTACTGTTCAGGGTCTCAGAGATCTGGGAGTTAGAAATGGACCAGAGCAGGCAGCTACTGCCACAGCATCTAGAGCAACAAAGCCAAAAGCCCCATGGCCCCACCTGCCCTCCTGGGAGCTGGAGTCTGGCTGGGCCTTGCCCTCTTAAGGATGTCTCTGGCTAACCCCTCCATTGCTCTAACTGCAATGAGATCCTGGCAGGAGGCAAGGCTCTCCTGTTCTGGAAGGAGGATCTTCCTGACTGTATTGTACTGCCTGCCACTCGCCATGAAACTCCAGTTTGGAAGTGGGAGACCTGCTCAGAGGACACTGCCCCGGACCTGTTTCTCAAGCATCTGGAGAGGTGACAGATGCCTCTTTGGTCACAGTGCTGCTGAAATCAGAGGCTCTGAGCTCTGGAGAGGGTGGGTACCTGTCCAGAGCCCTAGCTTGGGATCGAACACATGCCCTGTGATTCTCTGTGGACTTCTTGCCAGATTCAGGACGCCACGATGGCTGGAAATTCACGAATGCTCATCCTTGTGGGAAGCCTCAAAGCTAAAGGAAGATTCGGGGAGGCCTGGAGACTATAGCAAAGGGTGCCCTGCTGGAACACCAGTGCCTCATGATACTGCTGGGTTAGTGTTGACAGAGTTTCAGTAAGAATGGAGGAGGTCTTGTGGACATGGCTACTTCATGCAGGTGGGGCCCACATCTTAGTTGTCCACATTACATGCTGCCCAAAGAGCTGGCCGTGCATCAGAGCCTGTGGCCGCCCTGGTGTCTGCTCCAACTGGCCTGGAGGTAAACTGCGCTCTAGTCTAAGACCCCCTCCTTACTTCCCTCAGCCAAGGAGATGTGACAGAGTGAGCAAACTGCCCAAGATGAGCTCAGAGGGCAGGGTTGGCTCCCCCAGCGTGCAAGCCAGGGTGGGGAATGCCAGTAGCCGTCAGTGCAAATGCAGGGGCCAAGCTTATCCGGCCGGGGTCTGAGGACCCTGCTGCTGGGCACCTGTTGTTTTATTGTTTGTAAGTGTGAGGATCTCAGCATGTTTGGGGAAACCAAGAGGCACCCATAGCTGATGTCGCATGTGTGTTGATTAATCTTCCCAGTAAACTTGAGTGGATTAACAAAGGCCCAGGATATTAGTGAGACACACATTGAGTGTGTCTGTGCACATGTTTCCAGGCAGGATTGGCTGAGGGAGGAAGACCTGTCCTGAATGTGGGCTACACCATGCCATGGGCTGGGGTGTTAGAGACACAAAGGGAAAAGAGAAAGTGAGCTGAGCACCCCTTCCATCACTCCGGGCTCCCTGACTCTGGCCTCATTCCCCTGTCACCATGCTTTCCCCTCCTCCGTGGGCTGCACCTTCAAACGCTGAGCCAAAAGAATCTCTTCCTCCCTGTTGTTTGGCAGGTATTCGGTAGCAACGACAAGTTGAAGGGTGGATTCTTCCCTCTCTTCATTTGCTAGAGAGGCCCAACAGTGATCAGACTGGATGCTTCACCCCACAGGAATTTCTCACAGTCTGGAGCTGTCTGAAATTGTGGATGGCTGGTTCTCTCTTCTCTCGTTCTGAGGGAGACTGTTGCTGGCAGTCTTTGGCATTCTTTCGCTTGCAAAAGCACTGCACGGACTTCTGCCTCTGTTTTCACATGATCTCCATGTGTGTCACATGATCTCCATGTGTGTCTGTATCCAAACACGTCCTTCCTATAAAGACAACACGTGGAACTCAATATGGCTCCACCTGTGCTAATTGCATCTGCAATGGCTCCATCTCCAAATCTGGAGTCCCTCTCATATGTCCCGGGAGTAGGTCTGCAACAGAAAATTATAGGAACCACAAATCAACCCCATAACACCCACTAAGGGGAGGAACGACACAAAGATACCTGGTCTACCCTGTGACCTTTACCTTCTAGACCCTGCTCTGAGTCACAAGGCAGGAAAGTAGAAGAAGTGGCATATTGTTAGAAGGGCAGAGCCAGCTACAATGCTCAGTTGACACCAGCAGTTGCAGAGGAAGTCTTATGCAAACGTACAAAAAAGCCCGTTCTTGGCTCAGTGAACTGTTTAGTTGGGCCAATACAAGATTAATGTATAGAAATTAACCATACCTGTTCACTAGCAGCAAAGAAGTCAAAATCAAAGTGGAAGCCACTAGCGAATGTGGAGTGCCTAGGGAGGAATCTTATGGAAACTGTGCAGATTGGCTGGAAAATACAAATCATGGTTGAGGGAAATTAAAAGAATAAGTGAAGATGCAGGCCAGTCTCAGCAGTCAGTTCCCAAGGCAGGCAAGGTGGAATGAGAAAGCTAAGTCCTGCAGGTTGTCCTCTAACCTCCACACATGCATGTGACACTCAGCCACTCCAGATAGACAGACAGACAGATAGATAGTAGGTAAGTATGTAAATAGATAGGCAATAGGTAAGTAGGTCTATATACAGGTAGATAGATATAGATAGATGGCAGATAATAGACAATTAGTAAGTAGGTAGATAGATAATAGGTAGATATTAGGTGATAGATAATAGGGATAGATAGATAGATAGATAGATAGATAGATAGATAGATAGATAGATAGATAGATAGATAGATTAGAGGAATTTTAACTTAAAACATGGCTGTTCTGTCACGAGATCATATCTAAAGACCTTTTAGATCTATGTGATCCAGCTGGAATACAGACATGCCTTTAATCTCAGGAGAGAGAGGCAAGCAGATCTGAGGCAAGCCAGCCTGCTATAGAGAAAGTTTCAGGCAAAGAAAAGATTAGGTCCAGGCATGGGTGGTACATGCCTTTAATCCCAGCACTCGGGGAAACAGGCATGCAGATCTCTGAGTTCTAGTCAGCTCTGTTCAGGCAGTTCTGTTGAGCCAGGTATTTGAGAGGCAGTGCAGTGGAGTTGAGTTTGTGATAGTTCAGTTCATGGAATTCAGAGGCAGTATTACTGGGAGAGTTTTACAAGCTAGACACAGATGAAGACAGAATGAGCCAGAGCATGAGTTAGAGTAGAACAGATTGCAAGACTTAGTTTGAGGCCAGGCAGAGCAATTCAGTCAGAGGCCAAGAGAGGGAGAAGCCAGTTTGAATTAGTCAGCCTGGAGAGGAGTTTGAGCAAGAATAGCTGAGTTGAGCCAGCCAGTGAGAGTTGAGAAAGAGCTAGAAAGGATGAGTTTATTCAGTAGTAAGTCTCAGAGGCTGAATGCATTCTAGGCCTATATTAGATTGTAAGGAGGCTGGAAACTTCCAGGACTAGGCTAGATTAGCAGACGGAGTAAGCCTCCAACAGGACAATCACATCGGGAAAATAAAAGTTACTTTAACAAGTTAGGTAAGTAGGTGGTAGGTAGGTAGGTAGGGAGATATATAGATAGAATGAAAAAATGGAGAGAGGCTGAGCCTATGGATTGGAATTACAGTGTTAAATGTTTGTTTTCTGCATTAATCTGCCCATCTAAAGCAATCCAATCAGGATCCTGAAAGTCTTTTGTTGAGAGCAATGGTTCTCACATCTATAGGGAACTAGAAAAGAACTAGAATGACCAAATAAAACCAGGTAAGTGCAAAGTAGCCAGACCTGTGATCATAGCTGCTCTGAATGAAGGCTGAAGTCGAAAGACTGAACATTCAAAGCCTATGGAACTTAGTGAGATCATGTCTTAAAATGTTAAAACAAAACAAAGTAAAATGGGGGGTGGCCAGTAGGAGATGCCTAGCTAACCAGCTAGCTTTAAGTCCTAGGTTCAATCCCCACTACTGAAAGGGGAAAACCAGACAAAATTCAGTTTTGGAGGACATGATCTGAGTGACCACAGTGGTGAAGGTGTGACATTGGCATGAGGGCAGGTAACCTACCAGCAGACTGGAAAAGAAGCACCAATAAACGGACAGTTCCTGACGAAGGTTCGAAGGCTACTCAGCAGAGAAGGGCTTTAAAATTGACATTGAGGGGCTGGGGAGATGGCTCAGTGGTTAAGAGAACTGACTGTTCTTCCATAGGTCGTGAGTTCAATTCCCAGCAACCACATGGTGGCTCACAACCATCTGCAACGGAATCTGATTTCCTCTTCTGGTGTGCATGAAGACGGAGTATTCATATACATAAAATAAATAAGTAAATCTTTTTAAAAAAATGACATTGAGCCAGATGCGGTGGTGCACTCCTTTAGTCCTAGTACAGGCACATATATCTGTGAGGTCAAGACTACATTCTTTATCTCTGCAGCAAAGGTTGTGTAAGTGGGATCTTGTCGCAAAAAAAATAAACAAAAAAAAAAAAAATGAAGAGGAGGAGGAGGAAAGACAACCCCAGATAGGGAAATTTTTTCCCAAAGGGGTGGGGGGGAAGAAGACTTGCATCTGGAATACTGTGTGAATTCCTCAGTCCCACAACACCAAAACAGTCCAACATCAAAATGGGTACTGTGAGTGACATTTACCAAAGATGAGATGTGGGTGGCGGTGACCTGACAAGTTCAGCACCATCAATCATCAGGAAGATGCAGATGAGAGCCACACCCAGAAGCACAGTTCAGTAGAGTTGTCAAAGATCTGTGCCGGGCTGGGTGTTGAGCAATGGGGAAGCTGAGATTCTCATACCATGTTAGCACAGCTGAAACTTGGTAAAGCCGCTCTAGAAAACAGTGTCCGGGTGAGGAGGGAGGAGCTGGGGAAATGGCTCAGTGAGCAAAGCACTTGCCGCCTGAGGTCGGGGACCTGGGTTTTGCTCTCTAATGCCCCCATAAAAAGCCAGGTGCAGTGATGTGTGCCTATAATCCAGCACTGGGGAGACAAGAGCATCCCAGGGGCTGGCTGACTCAGCGAGCTCTGGGTTCAGTGAGAGACCTGTCTGAAAAGAAGGTGGTGGGTGAGTGGTTAAGGAAGACACCAGACATTGTCTGGTGACATCACCATGCACAGACACACATACCTACCCACCACACAGAGAGACACACAGGAGCAAGTACACAGGATTTAACACACACACACACGCAGTCTGGAAGTTTTTTTTGAAAGCACGTTGTTAGAGTTTGGATAGGAAGTAGTTTATGTTGCCTTGGTTCTATAGTACATTGGTGTCACCTTGGTTCTAGTACATTAATGTCCAGAGGTAGAACTTTAGAGATTAGATCCAGAGGGCTCTGACTTCTTTGGCAGGCCAATCCATTAGTGTGTTTATGAAAGGGTGGTGTTATAGGAGGTGGGGCCTAGTTGGAGGGAACCAGTCACTGGGAGCATGCCCTAGAAAGACACTCTGAGTCCCCATCCCTTGCTGTCTGAATGCTTCCTGGCTGTCATGAGGTACACAGCTTATCCCCGTACCTTCTGCCATGATGTTTGCCTCACAGCCTAATAAGAATGCAGCCAGCCAGTCACAGCTGAAACCTCCAAAACAAATTAAATTGTCACTCTCAGGTATTTGTCACAACGAGGGGAAATATTCCCAGCCAAAATGGTTCTAAAGAAATGAACATATCAGGCTACTCAAAGACGTGTCTGTGTGTGTGTGTGTGCGTGCGTGTGCGCGCACACACACACACACACACACACACACACGGGCACAGCAGTCGTGTTAAGACTAGCCAGAAGCTAGAAGCACACCCATGAGAAAGTGTGTGGATAAGGAGCCATCCTGAGAAGGTAATGGACTGTTAGTTCAGCATCCAGCATGGCTGTTTGGAGCATTGCTAGCTGAGGGGACCATTGCTAGCTGTGAGATCCCTTTGGACATTCTAGAATGTCCTAGCTACCTTCTAGTGGCCAGAAGCTCAGCTGTGGCTATCTGATTTGCTTGGGAAGGAGGTAGAAAAGGAAAGTAGGATCAGTGGTGGGGTGGAGCCTGAGGAGAAGCAGGAGGCTTCCCAGGATCCTTGGATGTGATGGGCAAGCTCACTTTCTTACTGTTGCCAAGAATTTCCCCCATAGGTTTGTATCAAAATGCATCAAACTTCATGCTTGAGCTAGTGTCTCCATACTTTTATGTCATAATGAACCAAAATCCCTCTAAATATGGGTAAGTTACTGTATGTCAATTATGGCTCAGTAAGGTCATCTATTTCCAGATAAGGAAGAGCCCAGATATAGAACTTCCCCCAAAGGATGGTTCTGCATATGAGCTCATGAATGCATGTATTTCTTGTACATCTATACAATTTTCCAGAAATCCCTACTCATTTAGTACATGAATTTATAGAGGTATACATTCTACAACTCCAGTGGGGTTGACCAGGAAGCAGATTTAATTCTTTTTCTAGCCTGTGCTCCCAGAACTCCTAAAGTAGAGGCAGGAGAATGATAGTTCCAGGCCAGCCTGTGCTTCCCAGCAAGATCCCATCTCTAATGGACAAAACCTTCTTCTATCCAAAGACCCCTCCCCTGTTAAAGCTCACCCATCTGGCTGAGCCGAGAGCAGAGGCCCTCACAGTCGGTGCTTCTTGAGCCTTCTGGGCTACCTTGCTTTCCTCTAGTGCAGTGGGAGCTGGAGCACTAGCTGGGGTTGCAGCTCAGTTCACAGAGTACCCACCTAGCATGCATGAGGCCCTGGGCTCAATCCGCAGCACTACATAAACTGGGTGTGGTGGTGCACACCCGTAATCTCAACATCTGAGACAAAGCAAGAGCTCAAGATTGCCTTCAACTACATAGTGAGTTTGAGACCAAAATGGTGTGTAGGTGGAGTCTCACTGTCCCTCCCTCCCTCCCTCCTTCCATCCCTCCTACTCCTTCTTCCCTCCTCCTACTTCTTCCTCCCTCTACCCCCCTCTCCCTCCCTCTCTTCTTTTCTCCCTCCCGTCCTCATTTACTCCTCCTATCCCTATGTTTCCTAGAAAAGGTTCCATGCTAGAAATGGGTCATAGAAGGAGCTGGGGCACAGATGGACAGCCAAAGCCCTAGCCCCTGAGAAGAGAGGCAGGGCTCTCAGCGGCAGGCCTCCCTCTGCCTCCCTCAGCCCAGGGCCCTGCAGGCTCAGAGGCAGACCTGCCATCAAGGGACATCTAGACAGAAGGGAAATGGGCAGAGGTCCCCTCCTGCTCTGTACCACAAACCTCAAACTTCTGAATGCTCTGAGCACAGACAAGATGCACTGGACTCTCCCCCAAGTGGCACATAGCCACCTTAGGCCCTAAGCCCTGTGACCTGGAGGGGAAAAGCAACTTTTGTCATCTGCTCTGTTTTCTGTGAGTGACCCAGCCTGGCTGCCAGGGCGAATAACAAGCCTCAACTACACCCGCTGAGTCACGCCAGGCAGGTGGAGGGAGGCAGCAGCACTCAGGACGGCTGGTTGCTGGGGACGGGGTACTCCTGCCATCTGGCTTGCTGGGACTGCGCTCCCTAGCAATCCATTCGAGACCCAGAAGCAGGACAGATGGCCCCCGCAGCTATGCATAGGCCACGAGGAATTAAATGTCATGTCCCAACAAGACATGTCAAGGGGCAGAAGCCAGCCTGGGTGGGGCCAAAAGCAATCTTCTGGAAATAGCACACTCCTAATATTTGCAGCACGATTCGGTTGCCATGGTGAACCCCCAGGCTTTCTCTAAAGCACCTGTTGCAATGTAAAGTTACATATTCACTTGGGAATTTGTCATGGGTTGAATCATAGTCCCTGCTCAAAGATGCTAAGTACTAACCCTTAGGACTTCAGAAGGACCTTATTCAGAAGGAGGCTTTTGACAGATGTGGTCAAGTCCAGATGAAGTCCAACTACAGAGGGATGCACCTGAATCCTGCATAACCAATGTCCTTTAAAATGGGGGGGAACTTGAGGGGCTGTGAAGCATTTGCTGTTTGGATCCCCAGAACCCATGTAAACCTGGACATGGTATCATACCATCTATATAACTCAGCATAAAGATACCCTGTCCCAAATAAGATGGAAAGCAGAAGACCAACACCCAAAGGTCAATTCTGATTTCCACACATACTGTGGCACATGCATGAGCAACACACACACACACACACACACACACAAACATACACTCGCATTAGAGAGAAAGCAGGAGCTGAGAAACTCCTCTAGAGCTGCCCAAGGCTGACAGAAAATCCCAGCATCTGGGCAAGGCCTGGGGCAGCCTCCCGCGGACCCAGCCAGCCTTCCCGCAGCTGGTTTAGACTTAGGCCTCTAGCTCCGTTAAGATAGTTTGTTCTTTGTTACACAGCTAGCTGGCTGACAGATGGGGGCTCCACTCAGGCAGCGGGCAGCATGCCACGTTGTCATCTGGATCCCCTTGTCCCCTCTTCTCTTCTTCTCCTCACCTCCTCCTCCCATCCTCTCCTTTACACCTAGGCCAAGGAGGTCTTAAAGGAGTGAGGCTGCCCCAGCCTGTTCTGAGAGTTGCATGGCAGGGCATAGCCATGAGTGGGGCCCAGGACTGGCTGCCACTCCGCTGTGGTGTGTTTGAGGACTTTTCTTCTTTTCTGAGGACCTGCTATGTGGTGAGATGAGTTAAATTCTGTGGCAAGGGCATCTCTGAGGGCACCTTCTGGGTGGCACAGAAGTCCAGGGGCTTTGCCTGGTGGAGACATCAGCCAGACAGTCAGCCATCTGCTGAAGGCAGGTGTACAGTCTCGGGGCTAGCATGGCAGACAGATCAGCTGGTACACATCCTAGAGACCACATACAGGTAGACAGTCCTGTAGCCAGATGCCACCTGAAGGCCTTTACAAATCCGTGCCCAGCGTCCTCTGAGTTGCCCTGTGTATCTGCAATTATGTGACATCGACACAGGCCCCAGGTCAGGGGCAACCATCTGGCCGCTTCAGCGGAATGCGCCCTTCAGTCTGGTGGTGTGCAGACCACAGGAGCGAGCTGGCTATGCCTTCCTCAGTGATCCAAATGTCAGGCTGGCCATCAGGATTCGGAAACAGCAGGGAAGCCCCACCTTAGGCTAAGAATTTCCTGCTCTTTGAAAGGATCTTGGTCCCAAGTTCCGTGCCTGGAAGGTCCGGGACCCTAAGGGAAGGGGGAAGAATGTGAGTTAATGAGCTGGGATGTGTGATCCGGCTTGCCCTTGAAAGCTCTGATCCGCTGCCAGGGACAGCCACACTGTTCCCCTGTGTGCTGCTGAATGAAGAGGAAGCACAGGAGGCCCTCGCCACTTAGGGGCAGCAGATGATAGAGTTGCCTGAGAACCCACCAGAACTGGATTTGCTTAGTGGGAAAATGGGCAACTGTATGTCAGAGAGCTTAGATCTGTTTACTCTGGGGGTCCTGGCCCAGACAGAGCCTCCTCTGTGTTGGGCACAGTTCACATCAGCTCAGACAGGTGCAGGCCCCCATGGCCTCCGTGTGTCCTGTTGCTCCCTTTGGAGAGCCCTGTTGTGTCTCGCTTTCTTGGATTGCATATGGAGGCGCTGGTGTACCCTTGCCGGTAGTAAAGCTGAAGTAAGTTCATCTGCTGGACCCTTCACAACAGTTCCACCCCACCACCTCTCAGGACAGTCACCCCAGCTTAACTCGGAACACCCACCGACACTTCTCTTCCAGGGTTCCAGGAAGTGTACTTACTCCTCATTCCCAGTTTGCCTTCCTCTTTACTTTTATTTCAAGAAGTGTGGAAAGCTGTTGCTAAGGAGCATACCCCGCCTTGACCTTTGATGCATCCAGACACCTTTCCAGCCTCCCTCCCTCTGCTTTCTGGCTTGGGAGCTGCCCATTTGGGGGAAAGAACTCATTTTTTGGTGGGGCTGCAGGATGTATCTCTGTCTCTAGAGTCCTTAGAAAATGTGAAGGGCTGGAGCATGAGACACTCCCTTCTGTTTTTGGAAAGATCCCAGGACTGCTGAAGACCCGCCAGGCCTGTAGTGGGCCCTGCTGAGGGCCATTCTGCCAGTGCCCCAGGTCACCACAACATTCCTGTGATTCATGGGTGGAGAGGAGGTACAGCCACCCATCCCACAGGCTGGCCCTGGGTCAGCGGCTCTGTGGAATTCTGTCAGCAGCTCCTAAGTACACATACCCCACCTCCTCTGCCCCACCTGGGGCCATGTCCAGGGCTGTCCTCAAGCTCTGCAATCACCAGGAGAGAGCGGCTGCCAAGAACAGACTTCTGGACACACACCACCCTTCCAGACCCTCAATGGTGGTTTTGACACTTGTCCCAAGTGTTCTCCTGGCTCCCAGGAAGGGCTTCAGTCCTTCCCTTCAGCTGCAGGCTTGAACACTAGGTCTGTTCCCTGACACCCACTCTGACCCCAAAGGCTTTGTCTTCCAGTCCAGAGGCCTTTTAGTCATGTCCCTCCTGGTAGAAAGTGTTTGCATTCCAAGAAGGCTCGCTGTATGTCAAATAAAGGTTTCAGGAAGGCATGGTTTGTTCTAGACTCCTGCTCGTGGCTTTAGCAGACCAGGCTAAAATTGAAAACAGAATCACACACTTAAGTTCTACCTCAGCAAGCTGAAGCCAGGCTGCTGTCTTACCTGGGTAATCAGGAAGAGGAGGTGACAGCTACATCTCCTCAGCAGGTCAATGTCACCTGCTTGGCAGAGACATTTCCTCTGAGTCCTGACCAGGAAAAGCAACATAAGGTGACCTTGAATCCCACCTTTTCCCAGTTTCTGCTTCTCCAGCCCCGTGAAGACAGTAGAGTACTCCTCCATCACTATCATGCATGTCCTTAAAACTGCATCCATTTTAAAATTGCTGTCTTTGTGTTTGTGGCAATTTTGCCCTCTGGCATCCATGTGCATCTGCCAGGGTAGTATTGGCCAACCCCTCAATGCTCAGCCCACCTAACAGCAGGGAGCCAGTGGTAACAAAGGATGTTAACCCTGCACAAACAGTGTCAAGCCCACTAACTCCATGGCGACCTCTCAGCAGTGGTTTCTCAGAGCCCAGAGTAGTTCTAATGGTGGGGATCCTCGCTGCTCCTGGGGGGTCCACAAATCTTCTCAGCCAGGGAGCTTTTTTGTTTTTGTTTTTTGAGACAGGGTTTCTCTGTGTAGCCTGGGCTGTCCCGGACTTGCTTTATAGACCTGGCTGGCCTCAAACTCACAGAGATCCGCCGGCCTCCGCCTCCCCGAGTGCTAAGATTACAAGTGTGTGCCATCGTGCCTGGCTCTCGCCCAGGAAGTTTTGAGGTGAACTTCCGAGGGGGAACTTGCTGGTTAAAGAAAACTGCCACCATATTAATTTCCCGCATAGGTTATTATTAATAATCATTTTTCATGGGAGCTCATGGTGTGTGGAGCAGGGGTCCCTGAGCTACAACTGTCCACATCACATTCAAGATGGCTCCAGTGTTCCTGGCAGCCTCAGAGGTCCCAGAAGAACCCATAGGCCAGGAACTCAGGAAGTGTCTCCAATGCTGGAGAAGCCCCACTGAGGTGACATTCCCACCAGCAATGCCAGCAGCTCCGGTGAGTCTGAGGGTCACATCCCAGAGAGATGACTGTCCTCTTTTCTCAGACTTGCTGGTACCCACACCCCTCCTCCACTGCATATACCACAGCCCTATTCAGTACTCTAGGCTGGGCCCCATGTCTTCCAACAATCAGACTTCTTTAGTGTGTACCTCTGTTTGATGTCCTTTTAGAAATTATGGTCAAGTGGCATGATGTCATACTCACCATCTTTATGATTCTACGTTGCTCAGCTCTGCTGTCTACATCCGCCTCCACAGCTCTCTCATCTTTCCAAGCTGAGATGTTTGCCCCCATTACCCACTCACTCCCAGCTACTCCTCAGGCCTCAACTGTCACCACCCTACCTTCCTTCCCTCTCAGTTCCGGAGCTCTTCCTCACTGTATGTAGGTCCATACAGCCTTGTCCTGTTATAACTGGCTCATTTCACTCAGTACAGTGTTTTCAGGGTCCAGCTTTATTGCCACGTGTGGCAGCATTTCATTCCCTTTTCGGGCCAATTAACGCTCCATTCCGTGGATCTACCATGCCGTGGGCTTTCATTCATATGATGGAGGCCCCTTGTGAATACTGTACTTTGAGCTCAGACATTGTGGATGTGTTTAGGGTACAGACCTAGAAGTGGGGTCTCAGGCTCAGTGCAATCTCTGTTTCCCACAGTAAATGTGCCACTTCACATTCCCAGCGATGGCACAGTGATGGCAGCTTCCACACACTCTCAGCTCACCTTCTGCATCTCTGCTAGCAGCCATCCTGTGGGCGTGAGGTGGTTTCTCATGATCTCGATTTTCACCTCCTCTGTGATTAATGTTTCTGGACATATTTTATATGTGCATAATAGCCCATTTTAAAATTTTCATATGATTTTCTTTCTCTTCTTTCTTTTTTTTTTTTTGAGACAAGGTTTCACTGTGCAACCTTGGCTGTCCTGGACTCACATTGTAGACCAGGCAGGACTCAAACTCACAGAGATCCACCTGCCTCTGCCTCCAGAGTGCTGGGATTACAAGCGTGTGCCACTGAACCTGGCTCCATGTTATATAAAAAAAAAAAAAAAAAAAGAAAGAAAAGAAAGAAAGTGAAAGGAAGGGGTTTTCTTTAAACAGTGCTATTGAACTTTTAGTATGTATTACATTGAACCCATATATTACTTTGGGTACCATTAATACTTGGGTAGTGTTAAGTCTTCTAATTAATGCCTGTAACCCCAGCATTTGGAGGCTGGGGCAGGAGGAATAAAAGTTTGAGGCCAGCCTGCGTTACATATCAAGATGCTGTCTTGAAAATCTTCCAAGGCACGAATATGGGGTGTCTTGCCACATCTTTGATTTCCTTAATCAACATTTTGTAGTTCTTGGTGTAAATGTTCCACCTCCTCTTGAATTCCTAAGTATTTTAGCCATTTTGATACAATCACATATGTAATTACTTCTTAGCTTCGGATTGCTCACTGTGGATGTATAGAAACGCAGCTGGTGTTTGTATGCCGTGTCCTGAAGCGTCACTCCATTCATCTGCTGCTCTTAATCAGGTGTTTTGGTCCTGGAGTTTCCCGTACGTAACTGAGCTGCTTCACTTTGCACCGACTGGGTGTCAGTGACATGGTATGTGGAAGGTACACATGTGTGAATATATGTGACCTGTGACATACATGCAACACATGTGCCCCATTTGTACAGTGGGTATACACTCAGGTGCGTGCGTGTGTCTGATGGCTGCCACGGGGCTTTCTGTGGGGTGAGGCAGGGTCCTGGCTGCCCACTGGGCAGCGCATGGGGGCACCAGCTATACACAAGACAGAGGGACTGGTTGGACTCTGAGCCACTAGCAAGGCTGTCTGAAGATGTGTTTCTGTGTCCAGCAGCCAGCAAGACTGAGGGGTTATGAAAGCTGCCGGGTAGCTCCACAGCTTCTCAGCCTGTGGCCTTCCTCACCATGCAGAGAAACCAGCCTCGGCTGACCCTCCTCCCTGGGGAGGCCCCGGCTGGCAGGACTCCCGCCCAGCTGCTGGTTTAGGCATCACTCCACAGGCCAGCGCTGTCCCTTTCCATGAAGTGGGAACCTGAAGCCCATGGAGGCGAAATAGCCTGGAGAGCCGGAGGGTGTGTTGAGAACTCAGGCTGCCAACGCTGTGCTTGGCTCCCGGGGCCCTTCGAGTGGAAGGAGTGCTCTGTACACCACAGAGGACCATCCTGGACTGGGAGCATTTGCAAGTGATCGAGGCCTACAGGGACCTGCTGGCACATGGACTGTGCTCCTGGCCCATGATGGCCCTGTAATACCAAGGAACAGGTTGGAGACAGTGGGGGGGGGGAGGGGTCCTCAAGCATCTGTGTATAAAGTGTTGCTGTTTCAAGAACAGAAATTATTTGGTGCTGAGGACAAGGACCTCGTGAGGCCGTGTGTCACCAGCATGTTCCCCAACCTCCAATCTTGGTGCTCATTTTGAGTCTGGAATGTGTTGAAGGATTCCACAGCTAAGTTCTCTCCCAGAATTCACAGCTTCTGCTGTCCTCCCTGCCCCTCCCCATGGACCCCAGGGGCCTGTGCCCTTCACCCTCCCCCCACTTTCTAAGAAGGCTGAGTTCTAAGAAGCACTCCACACCCCCATGTTTCCACTACAGGCACCTGTCAGGGCAACTCAGGGCGTGGTGTCGGCATCTGGGTGGAGTCGCCCACGCGCCGGACATCCCTCAAATAGCTGGCCAGCGATGCCTTTATCCTCTGTGCCAGCCCCACCAAGGAGCTTAGCACAAACCTAACCGGCCACTCAGTGGCCATGGGCGGCCGAGTCACTGAGGTAAACACACACCTGTCCCTCCAAATGCTCGGAGGCTAAGAAACAAACCATTTTCTCACAATTTTGCATAGACACAGACAGAACGTCATACAGGACTCACTGTGGCCACGACAAAGCAAACCAACCAACCAGCATTTGAGGGTCCAGCTTTGCTGATGGCTGGTCCTCACAGCCTGTTCTCACCCAGATCCTTCCCTATCTGGGCCAGTCCACAGTCCAGGCCTCCCACCATCCAGCCTCTGGCCTCAGATTGTGTGAAATGAGATAAACAGTGGGCAGAGCAGAGGAGGTTCATAAACGTCCCAGAGGATGGGAAGAGGCTTGAGACAGTTGCTGATGTTGGCTTAGGAATTGACTCAAGGATGCTCCAGTTAAACGCAAAGGATGGTTTTAAATCATGACTTATCAAAAGGCCCAGGGGAGGCCACCATGGACTAACCCTGCAGGGCCACCTGACTCAGGAAACAGCTCTACCACCTTTAGCCTGCTGTTGCCATGCCTCCCAAGACTTTGGCCACCTCGGCTATATCACCTGTGCTGTGTTTTGTCTTGACATGTCAGTGCTGGAGAGCAGACCAGGGCCTCCTGCAGCTAAGCAGGCTCTGCCTCAGAGCCTCAGCACCAGCTGGTGTTTGCTCTAAATGCTTCTTTGTGGTGGTGGTGGGGGGGGGGGGGGTTCTCTGCATAGCCCTGGCAGGCCTGGACACTTTTAAATAATTTTATTTTTGACAAGTTTCACATTTGCAAAATTGCTGTGAGGACACGGAGAATTCCTGTAGCCCTCCACCAGTGTTACACCAATGTCTACACCTGCAACAGTGAACAGACCAGACCCACAATGCACTGCTCTTCCCCGAAGTCCATGCCTTAGTCTAATTCCCTCAGGTGTTTGTTCTCCCAGGATCCCATTCAGGAAGGAAACTGACATGTGACTCTTCTGCCTCCTCGGACTGGGTCAAACTCCCCCACCCCCGTCCCCCCTTTGTTCTTCAGCCAGAGTTGGGCCTCAGGATTTGTCAGGGATGGAGGGAGCCCAAGTCACCTGGAATAAGCTCGCACACACCGGGGCCATCTTCCTGAGGTCACACCCACCCACTCCAACTCGCTGTTGTAACACTGTCCTGGAGTAGCTGGTTGGTTCCTACAGGGTGCAGGGTCTCCTCCCCTTCTCCCCTGCTGAGGAAGGGACCCTGCTGGGCCACACCCGAGGGTAGGGAGCCGCACTTCCTCTTCAGAGCACTTATCTCTTCACAATCTGTGGGTTCTTTTGGAAAGGGAGCTTCTTTCCCACGTTACGTATAGACCATCGATTTTCCTTCATGTAGTCTCCTGGGTGTCCACCCTGCGCTTCGGGCCTTCACCCCGCATTCCTTTATTTTGCTGCTGAAATTTCAGCAGCAGTGCCCACCTCCAGTTCCTCCCGAGCTCCCCACCTCCCAGCCTGTCTGCACGGCAGCGAACTTGGAGTTACCTCTCAGTAATGTACAGCCGCACATAGTGCGGAGAGCCTTGTGCCACACCAGGCTCGGTCCCCAGGGTGTACTCCAGTCTGAGTCACTCTAGGTCTGTGGGGACTTCAGCAGACACCACCTGCTATACAGCATGCCAGTCAGCTTGAGGGCCAGCTTCTCTCCTCACTCCTTCCAGTCTCTGCTCTCTCTCCCTTTCTAAACACAATCCTTCTGTCTCCGAGCTTGGGCCCTGCCAGGCTTGCTCCCGCCTCAGGCCTTTGCTCAGGATATCCCTCCATGTGGGGGCCTCCCCAGCCCCCCCCCCCGCATCCCAGCAGGTAACCTCTTGCACAGGAGGCTCACATCCTGCCTCAGCCTGCCGGTTCCTGTCACCCGTCCCTCACCTCCTTACCTTTCCGCTTCGCAGCTTGTTTCGATTGGAATCTCTCTGCCTTTACCAGCTACCCGGCAGAAACAGTTCAAAGAAGGGAAGGTTCAGTTTGCCCACCCTGCAAAGGTTTCGGCTCATCGTGGCCAGGAAGGTATGGCAGATCAAGGCAGCTCTAAGCACGGAGGCCAAGGAGGAAGAGATGGGAAACAGGGCTGCGGAGATGATCCAGTGGGTAAAAAGAATCAGGGACCCGAGTAAAAGGCCGAGCGTGGTGGCACAAGCCTAAAACTCAAGTGCTGGGGTTCGAGATAGAGACAGGCCAATCCCTGCAGCTCATCGGCCAGTCAGCCCAGCTACATAGATGAGTTTCAGTTTCAGTGAAAGAGCCTGTCACAGAAAATAAGGTGGAGAGCAATCAAGCAAAGACCTCTAGTGTGACCTCCACATACATTCATATGTGTAGCAAGTGCTTATAACACGCACATACATACTCTCACAGATGCATACTTACCCATGTGGCAGAAAGGGATCAGAAATGAGAGACAGACCCCTAGGGTGTGTCAATCAGTTTCTTCCGCCAGCGAGGCTTACCTCCTGAAGTTTGTACAATCTACCCACCGGGTATCAACTGCTACCAAGCATTCAGCACACAGGTCTGGGGGCACATTCACATTCCAGTGACACATCTCCTGTTATCACAGTTAGATTTTGTAAAGTTAGTTCATTAACTCTTTGTTTTTGGAGTCAGCTAGGGAACAAGCCTGCTGTTCTGTAAGCTGCTGAAGAAGGCAGATCCAAGGATTTACCATTTGTGCTGGTAAATGATGAAGGGAAATTTTACATAGAATGTCAGCTAAGGGTCTGGGCAGGGTAGCGCTCGCCTTTTTCTAGCACTGAGAGGCAGAGGCAGGTGGATCTCTGTGAGTTCGAGGCCAGCCTTGTTCACATGACCCCCAAAGGGACACTAGCCACTGGTTTTCAGAAGATAGAAGGTTGTGCTGGCTAATCTTCTGAAAGAAAGAAACCTCAGTTGAGAAAATGCCTCCGTAAGATCTGGCTGGACGGCATTTTCTTCATTAGTGATTAATGGGTGAGGGCCCAGCCCATTGTGGGTGGGGTCACCCTCTGGGCAGATGGTCCTGGTTGGTAAAGGAAAGCTTACCATGATGGACCAGTAAACAGGACCTTTCCATGGCCTCGGCATCAGCTCCTGCCTCCAGGTTCCTGCCCTGTTTGAGTTTCTGACTTCCTTCAATGATGTACAGTGCTATAGAAGTATAAGCCGAATAAACCCTTTCCTCCTCAATTTGCTTTTTTGTCAGTGTTTTGTCTTACCAATAGGAACCCTAAGAGAAGGACCTTGCTGAACAGTACCAGAAGCCATGGGCAGACCCAGGGACTAGGATACCATTCCATCTTTCTCAAAAAAAAAAAAAAGAAAAGAAAAAAACAAAAACAGATGTAGGAGACCTGGTGGCCATGTGCAGCCTTGGACACAGCCTGGACCCCAAGCTTTTAGTGAAGCCAGACTGATAAGGGACAGAAGCCACAGCTGTGACAAGTCTTGGGGAATGGGAGCCAAGCTCTATTGCGGTGGGGAAATATTAGCTCTTTTTTTCTGGAAGGGAGCCTGGTATTGGGCTTGTTGTAGAAGGACTCACCATGCTGAGATGCCTCTGCCCATTGACCCCTGAAAGAAAGAAATGAAGGTGTAGGCACAGGGCAGGGTGCCATTAGGTTATGGAGGAGGGCACCCTGGTTTTCAGCCAGTGTTGGAGGTTGCAGGGCAGCCGGGTACAGCGTGGTTGCTATATGCTTGTCTGTAAAAGTTAAAATTCGGGGCTGGAGAGATGGTTCAGCTGGTGAACACTTCACCGTGCACGCACAAGGACCTGAGTTTGGGTTCTACCACCTATATTAAAGGCCATGTTCACATGTAATTCCATTGCTGGCGGGCGGAGCAGAGACCCGGTTTGCTGAGGTTGTCTGGCCTAGTTCCAGGTTCTGTGAGAGAGCCTGTCTCAAAGGGATACGGCAGAGAGTGACAGAGAATGCCCAAGGGTTTCCTCTGGCCTCTTCAAGCACATGAGCTTGAACACACGTGGGCAGTGTGCACAACACACATGCACACCAAAAAAAAAAAACCCTCAAAAAATAAAAAACACACGCACACCAAAAAACAAAAGAAGAAAAAAAAACAAAACACGAAAGAAAAGTTAAAAATCAATTCCTAAAGACAAAATGAGATGGGGTTGGCTCCTCTGTTTGACTCTAGGCCCGGGTATCCGTCAGAGCAGAAAGGTTTCCGGTTCCAGCAGGCAGCTGGCCCTGGAAACAGCAGGATCGAGGCACAGGGATGACACCCCCGCCCCCCCCCATTCCGTGCATGTCTCCGCATGCGCGCATGCGCGAGATCTGAGGCCGGCTGGAGCCCAGCCTCTGCCTGATTGAGCCTGCAGCCACCAGGCCTGCGTTGGGTCAGCTTTTGTTACAGAGGTGCTAGGCTTCGCTGGTTACACTTTAGACTGCAGAGTGTGACCCGGGTTTCCCTACGGAGGCCTCCTTTGGTCAAATTTAACTTGAACCAATCCAGCCCATAGGCGAATCACTCAAATCACAGCCATCTCTCTGTCTGGGAAGAGACTTTAAATTTGGGTCATTAAGGACGTTTATAACTTCAAGAGAATGTCAGCGCACATCACTTGAGCCCCAGGCGTACCTCAAGACAGGCAGCCAGGCAGGAAGGCTTAAAAATAAGCGTGGGAATGAGCAAGGGGCTGTAAACACCGAAGCTTCAGAACCCATGTGAGGGTGACGCAGCGCGGCTTCCTGGGCTAATTACATTTGTGGGCGTTTCCGCCGGTCCAAACTGTTCCAGACGCTGGAAGGGTTCAGAAGAGCCGCTCACCCCGCAGCGAGCACGGATGAGAGGATTCGGTGATAATCAAGGCAGTAACCAGCCCAGGCAGCTGTGGCCACGCCCCCTTGATTTCTGCAAGAAACGCAGTAAACCAGAAAGATAGAGGGACGTTGCCAAACACCCCCACTCCATGTTTCTTTCTAACTTTTCCCTACTCGTCCCCGATCCAGTAACCTTTCTGTTTAAGTCTCCGCTGGGCCCTGTGGCATGAGCTAGGGACTTTGTGCTCTGTTGAAGGGAGAGCAGGCAGCAGTCAAGAGGCGGACTTGGCGTGTCCTCGTTGATAGGATGCCCGGGAGGGCGGGGGGGGGGGGCATTTCTCCCAGGTCCTTGTTGCTCTGTGGGGTCGGGTGGCGTGGCATCTTTATGAGGGTGAAGTGTGCAGCCTAGCCCAGTACTGACCCTCTGTCAGCTTAGCGGCACAGCGCCCAAAGATGTACCCACTGAGGTCCCGGGCCACAGAGGGAGGGTTGCGCTACGGGTGCTAAGGCTCCAGGGCAGAGATGCCAGCTGCGGCCAATGGCGTCAGACAGCTCTGCCTGCACAAACAGAGACCCACGGGGGCTCTGAGACGGAATGTTCCCACCACAGCCAGGACGCTGGGTGCGGCTGCCCTGCCTGGCTGCCTTTTTTTTGTTTATTTGTTTAAGTTTCTCTTCTTTGAGTACAGAAATGACATTGAAAAAGGAGTGTTCTGTGTGAATGCCAGGCACAGCCTAGGTAAAGGCTTTCCGGTTTGTTTGCCCTTCCACCTGAATTCTTTGTGGAGTACCTTTCACTTGTGTGTGTGTGTGTGTGGTGAATGTGCGTTGTATTTTGTGTGTATGTATGTGAGATGTGTGTGTGTGTGGAGGCCAGAGGCTGACGTCAAGGATGTCTTCTTCCTTGATAGCTTCTCCACATTGGTTTTTACATGGTCTGCAACTAGACCTGCAGCTTGTTGCTCTGGCTGCTGTGCCTGTTCTTGTAGGCGCTGGGGATCCGAACTCAGGTCCTCCTGCTTTCAGGGCAAGCGCTTTACCCACCGAGCCATCTCCTCAGCCCTTGGTTTTGCTTTTGAGTGACTTTACTGAGGGAGAAGCTCTATGCCATAAAATTCACCTGTTTTAGGTATATTGCTTGGTGATTTTTTTTTCTTTTGTAAACAGACTGAGTCACAAAGCCCCACCTAACCTACTTTGGAACAGCCATCCCCAGAATGATCCTCTGTGCTGTCTGCAGTTAATCCCTGTTCCTGCCCTGCCCCTGGCAACCATTAATGCTGTTTCCGGCTCTGAATATCCATGGGCCGAGGTCTCCAGCCTGGTTTCTTTCATGAAGTGATGCATCCCAGAGGCTTGTCCACCCTGTGCAGGGGTCGCTCTTTCAGTCCTGTGTGACTGGGATCACCATGGTGTGGACCGGCCAGTGGGGTTTCTCCACTCAGCAGTGGCTCCTGCCTTCCAGTCATAGTGAAGGAAGCTGCTGTACCTTTCTGCAACATTCCTGAACTAGTCTTTAAGTGGATATGCAGTTCTTTCTCTTTAGGTACAGAACTGATGGCTTTAACTGAAAGTATATTTTGGAGGTAGATCGTGTGTGCACACGATATAGGATTTAAGAGGGCCAGGTGTGGTGGTGCACACCTTTAATCTTAGCGTTCGGGAGGCAGAGGCAGGCAGATCTCTGTAAGTTTGAAGCAAGTTCCAGACTTGCAGAGTGAGACAATGTCTCAAAAGACCAAAACAGCAATAACAACCCGACTTACCCTCACACAACCAGACAAAAACATATTAGAAAAAAGGCACCGAGTTTCATAGGAGGTGTGCTTTAGTTTGGGTTTCTGAGAGTAGAGGTAAGCCAGAATCAGGTGGGTCCTTTGAAATTGACCCCATCAAGCCCATGGGAGCCGAACAGGAGGGTCCAGGCAGAGTGAGCTGATGAATATGGCTTGAGTGAGGTTCAACTCTGCCCAGCCCCAGGGAGGGTTAGAGGATGAATCCTGGAAGAATGGAAGGTAGGCTTTAGCCTGACGCAGGGTTATCTCTTCTGGAGTCAGACTTGCTTAGTAATCAGTGTCGTGGCTGTGTGAACCTCACAGCGTGCACCTCACAGACCAGGTTGGCTACAATGTCACTGGGGACACAGTCTCCGCCATTGACACAGCTCATCATGAACCCAATATGAATATTGTCACATGGCTTGGGCATTCACTCACTCCAACGGCAGCTTCATCTCGTCATGGGCAGATCTCACACTGTTCTAACCACTTGGGTATTTGCCTTGAGAATGTGGTGTGTCTTGGGAAATGTTGTCAAGTCTACTCCCCCAAACCTGCATCACACTCACACTTTGAGTCAAGAGCTTGCTGTAGAGCCCAGGCTGGCCTTGGACTTGTGATCATCCTGCTTCAAGCTCCTGAGTGCTGGGATTGTATCGGTGCATCATCATGACTGGCTGCACCGCACCCTTAAGTGGCACATGATATCCCTACACAAGAACATGCCATCTTAATTTCCTGTCTCTCTCTTGTAACGGACACCATTGTTCTGATCATCTCTTAGTAGTGATGTTGTAGTCATTTACTTTGGAATGCACCAAAAGTCAGGTAGTTGGAAGAACAGAGGGATGGATGGATGAGGGATGCATGGATGGGTGTGGGTAGAGGGATGTTTGGATGGGTCAATGGATGGAAACATGGATGGAGTTATGGGTACATGCGTGATAAGTGACCTGAGCAGTGGGATTGAGGAGTGGCTATATATTAATTGTTTAATCGTCACTACACACAAAGAATTTTTGAGAGTAAAATGTGGGTAGAATGCTGCCCTGAATGCCTGTGTGCCACTGTTTCTGCCATGGGACCCCCTCTGGGCTTGTTCTTGGTGCCCTATTGAGGGAACGCTGAGCACAAGGAAAAGTCTTAATGTGATTAGAAGGCTGCAAGCCAGGACACAGTGGGGTGTGGTGTCCACCAGCTCCACCATGAACAGGGGAGGTTAGAGACCTGAGGCTCTAAGTTCGTCTTAGGAGTCCGCCTGAGCATAATTCAGTGGAAAAGTCCCCCTCCCCCACCACCCATCCCCAGAGGAGATGGTGAAGGTTCAGGGTTGGCTGTGCTTGTGGAGACTTTCCTGAGGAAGAGCCCCTGGGCCAATAGCTGCCTCAGGATTCCTGAGCCTGTGTGACTTCAGGTTCTGATGCCCGAGTCCTGGGCCCTTCCTAGACCCTGGGCCCTAGATCTGTACCCACATTTAAACTCCTGGATTTAGTGTGTGTTGAGGCACCCTCAGCAACAAAACTCATCAGTCCCCCTGACCATACGTGTTTCATGCACAGGAGCCCACTGCTGGAGCTTCTGGTCTTTCTTTTTTTCTTCCTTACTTTGTGTGGGTTCTTCTAGCTGTCTCCTAACAGTATCTTCTCTGGCTCAGCTCAGCTTCTCCTGGCTCAACTGTCACCAATGGTCTTCTCACTCTGCTCGCCCGATTTAACTATCTTTCCAACTGTCTCTTACATTCACCCTGCTCATTCTCTTTTCTCCTCTCTATCCCTGTTCTCTCTTCTTCCTTCCCTCACCAATTGTTTTCTCTGACGCTACATTTTTTTTCCAGCTGAACCCTACTCCCCACTCTCAGCATCTGCTGGCTTTTTACATCCTCTCCCATTCCCAGAAGTTCAAGAGGCATATGATACTGAACGGGATAGATAGCGTCCTTTAAAGGGCCAGGCACACAAAATAAATCGTACTATGTTTCCCCCCATTTGTTTTAGCTACTAATCATGCAGTTTTGAAGCTGCTTCTCAGTTCTTTCCAGTGTCTTTTACAGGGTTCTCATGTGTCTAACAGGATCTTTCTGTTGATCTCTGAGGAGCATATCCACAGCTGAGATAAGATCCTAACAGCAAGACTTCTCTTTCCTGTGGCTTGGGTACTGCTTCCTGAACCTTTTATATTCATGGGCTGTTTTATCTTCTAGCATCTTGTGTTCTGGAGTTCCTCACTAAAGTCTCTTAATCTCTGATCCCAGCTTTGTGAACTTTGGCTTGAAGCCCTGACTTGGGCATTCAGGATGTGGTATTCGGCATAGTCTGTCTTAAAGTTCTGCTCACAGGCTTGTTGCTCTGCACTGCGGATAGCCTGGTACTGCAAGGGACCAAAGTCTTGCTCATAGGCCCATCAGTGGTTAAGAGCTCAATGTTTCTTGTCCAGGCTTTTCTGGATGGCCGGGAAGGCAGTGGTTGATCAAGCTCTCTTCTTTACTCTTTATTCTGTGATCAAGGTTTTCAGAAGACCTCTCCTGATCAACTGTGGAGAGCTGTGTGTGCTGCGCCACGGCGCCAGTTTCCGCCTTCCGCCATCCCAACGGCGAGTGCTCTTGCGGACAGCTCCTTATTTGGTGCGCTTGCCGACGACAGCTCCTTATTTGGCTGTCCTGTGTCTGAGGATCCCCCTTCTCTTGCGTGTACCTATCCGCACTTCCCACGTGGCTACCTGGGGTTGGCTGGCTCAGGGGTACTTTTTCCTGGGACGGGCTCTTGAAGAAGAAGAAGAAGAAGAAGAAGAAGAAGAAGAAGAAGAAGAAGAAGAAGAAGAAGAAGAAGAAGAAGAAGAAGAAGAAGAAGAAGAAGAAAGAGGAAGAGGAGGAGAAGGAGGGGGAGGAGGAAGAGGCTAAAGCAGAAGATTGTTCAAAACTCCTGAAAAAACTGCTTGAAGAAGAGCTCGTGTGCCGTGTCTTTCCTTGCTGGTCGAGGTGGACGCAACAATCAACTCCACTTTCGCTTCCTGTGGAAATACAGGCCGACTTAATTCCACAGTATTTTCTATAACCCAGCACCTCTCCACTGCCGTTCCTTTCTCATCAATGTTCAGAAAATTTAAAGTTAACAGAACACTCTGCGTATTATCCCTGGAGGGGTCTTTATTCCTTTTTGTTTTACAAGCATTCCTCTAAGGTGCGATTAGATCTTTCTACAACTGCTTATTAACAGTCTCCATTTCCCCAGTTTCTTTTTCTTTTCCTTTTTTCTTTTTTTATAACAAGTACAGGGGCATTTCATGTAGACTCTTCTGTATGTTGAGCCTCCAACTGCTCAAGTGCTTGTAATTGCTTCTTTATTCATTTATTTATTTATTTAAATTTTAGTTAAAAGCCATTGCTCTGCTCACACTGGCTTGTTAGTCAACCATTTTAATGGTAGGGGCCATTGGTATAATTTCAGCAGTGGTCTCCCTTGTAAATTTGGAAACTCAGTTTCTGTTGTGTCCTGGTTTTGGACAACCTGCACAGATTGCGGCTGTTCTGGTTGACATTTTTCAGTGCCTTCCCCAGAAGCATATTCCATCTTACCCCTTAGGGATCTTCATACGTTTTTCTGTACTTCCAAACCTTTCTCCATCTTTGACGGTTTGCCTTTGATGTAGAGACACAGTAACAGCCCGAGCATCCTATCACCTGTGTTAAGTTAGGCATCTTTTTTGCACCATTATTTTAATTTCTCCTTTGAGCTCTTCCTCTGTAATTCTTGGATGCACAATGAATCCTTGAGAAGCCAAACTGTTCCTTCCCCCAGACCATTCTTAACTGCTCCGGAGGGCAAAGGAACATAAATGCCAGTAGATATTTTTATAGCGTTGAATTTTGGGGGATAGTGTAAGATGTCTATCTATGGCCAAGTCTAGAGCAGCATTGCCTAGCATGCATTAGACATACAACATTTAGTTGAGGTTTTTCTGCTTGCTTGCTATTTCCTGGCTGAACAGAGGTAAACAGCCCGTACATTTTGCTGTGGGGCCTTGAAGTAGGTCCTCATTTTGTTTTCTGACAGGAAGAAATTGCCTTGGACCTACACTTATTGGTCCAATGGCAACCCTTGCCACATCGCCTGCACAACCCTGGAAGCCTGGGCCTTCCTTCTGATTTATATTTAGAAAAAACATCGCCCTTAGAGATGCCTTGTTCACAATTTTGTTTCAAATGTCTATATTGCCCACAACTAAAACTCCAGGCATTTTGATATTAGAGACCTCTACCTATAGCTTGACCTATTATATTAGCATGGTATATGTTAGAACCAATATCACTTGTAGTCTTTATCCATTCATACTTGGGGGCTGCCCATGCCTTCAGTGGTAGTATGACTTTTTTACACTCTACATTTGCATGTTTGAATGCTAGAGTCTCTATCAACATCTGTCTTGTGTCAGAGTCAGATATGGTCTTATTTATTGCAGAGCTCAATCTTTGTAAAAAAAAAAGAAAAATCAGTCACGGCTTCTCCAGACCTTGTATACTTTTTGTAAATGATGTGGACTCTTTTCTGTCTCAACTTTGTCCCAAGATCTTAAAGCTGCTAATCGACATTTTTCTATGGCTGTCTCTTCAAACTGAACCTGTTTTTGTATATCAGCCTTTTAGCCTTCACTGATCAACTGACCTGTCACTGTATCAATTCCTCTCTCGCTCTGTTGTGCTGTTCCAAATTCCTGGCTTCTTCTCTCCACCATGACAACAATTTCAATTGAGGAACCGCCTATAATAGAGTTGTTAGAAATCTCTCCTCTGGTCTTAGGGAACAATTCTATTTTGAGTAGCCTAATTATTTAGAGTTAGTTTCACACAGGGCAAGTGCATCCTGTAAGACATCATTGCCTCTTTAAAATGTCTTAGGTCCATCATTTCCACAGGATGGCATCCCATTTTGTCATAACCTTGTGGATTATCTCCAGTAGCAGGCATAGGCTTTATCAGTACCGGGAATGCTGTTGGTGACTTTGTAACCTAGGACTGCCTGACCTCAGAAGGTGCTGCTGTGGGTTTAAGTCTGTCTCCTGAAGAAAAAAAAAAGCTGTCCCATCTGACTTTCCTCCTGCTTTTTTTCATTTCTTTGACTTGACTGCCCTTTGACACAGTTCCTTTCCCCACTTCCTACCTGGGAGAAACTACCTCTTTTTGGTTCAGTTACTGGAAATGAACCAATTCTCTTTTTTCTTGGGTTTGACTTTTTTTTTTTCTTATGCTTTTTTTTTTTAATTCCCAAGATTCTCTAATTCCACTCATATTTTTCCAGTTGCTTAGCCAGGTTTTTAACCTTTTTATAAATAAGATAGAAAAAAATGAAAACAAAAAGCTGCTAAAAAACATGTGAGGGGTGTACCAACAATCGCTCCTGCGAACACCCTGTGCGCTTTTTGAAACAAAGTATCTATCTCTCCTTTTCTGTGTTTGCTCTACCATACTTAAAGTCAAGCCTCCCATTCTGCCTAGCCACCTGTCTTTTAATGTTTCTTTTTCCTCCAAACAGCTTGCCACCATCAAACAGGTGCCAAACGTAGCCTTTTTTTTTTCTTTTTGTCTTATTTTTCCTTTATTCTCTACTTTGTTACTTGTGGCTTCTTCCGGGTTCTTCTCCTGTGTCCTAACAGTATCTTCTCTGGCTCAGCTCAGCTTCTCCTGGCTCAACTGTCGCCAACTGTCTTCTATATGTTGCTAGTGTGGTGCACTTTCAACTGTCTCCTGTTTTCTCTCTGCTCCATCTCGTTTCTTCTCTCTCTTCTTTCTTCCTGCACCAACTCTCTTCTCTGACCCTACTCTTCTTTCAGCTGTACCCTCCTCCTCCTGCCTACTCTTCTCCAGTCCTACTTCCTGCTCTCAACCTCTGCTTTTCATATCCACCCCTGTTCCCAAAAGTCCAAGAGCCAACACTGAAGGGAATAAGGTCCTTCAAGGGCCGGGCACAGAAATTAAATCACACCACACACTGCAGTGAACATCTCTGTATTTAGGGTAATGTCTGATGCCCATAGAAGCTGGGAAGACAGGCAGAGGTCTGCTGCACGCCACACTTGACTGTGGTCCCCCTGTGGCTCTGGTGTGCAGCCCTGGTAATGCTCTCCTTGGCTGGTGAGCCCACTGACTCCTCCAGGTACACAGGGTTTCAAGAGCCAGCAGCTGAGGAACAGATAGGAAGAGAACAGGAGAGAAGAGGAGAAGGCATGCTCCTGGTGTGGCACTGGCGTTGCCTGTGGAATGTTGGCCTCGGTAGCCCAGGAGTGGAAGGGTCCATCTGGCAGAAGCTGCAGGAGCCAGGGCCAGGCTGGCAGTGACTAGCTTGGATAAGGTCAGGACTCTCTGAAAAGCCATGTCAGTCTTGCCAATTCCAAGTTCCATGCCCAGGTCTGCTTGGCATGTCCAGGAAGAGACTTCCTGGAGGGCGGGGCCAGAAGAGGGTCTGCATGTGCCAGTGGTAGATTCAGAGATGGCTTCGGCCACAGGCACCTAATGCCAGACAGGCAACAAGTTATGGATTTTGGGTTTATTGAGGACACCCATTACTGCCAGCCATTTTAGTGAGCACCACCTGCTCCCAACTGGCCCATGGGATTTAGAGAGCTAAGCTGGACTTGTGAACTGAGCTTTGTTCAAGATTTTATATCCTTTCTGTGAGCATAATCAGGCCGGGACATGGGATTTGTTGTGTGGATCAGTAGGAACAGAGCTACAGGTCTGAATGCCTGTGTAACCCCCCTCAAATTCATGTATTGAAATAAACCCTCACCCCAAGTTGAAGGTGATGGGAGGTGGAGACTTGGGGCATGACAAGGTCATGAAGATAAAGCCACACCGTAGGGTGTAGAAAAGGCCTCGGAACACCCATGGTCCTGCACTTCTGTGAGGACACAGGATGGCACCATCTACTGCCCAGGGTAGGTGCTTCTGGGGTCCTGAGCCAGCACAGGTAGGGAGAAAGCACTAGACAGTGGCTATGTTGAACTCTTTGGCCACAGCTTCCTTGTTACTCCTCCTTTCCCTCACTTTACCATCCCTTAACAACTCTTCCGTAAAGCCTCCTTGAAGATTAGGCAAAAGGACCTGAAGAACCACCTTGCCCTAGCTGCTACTTTTCCTGTCAATGCAAACGTCACAGCTGTCCCCACCACGCTGGACTGTCCGTGCCCCCTCCAGGCCGTCTCAGGTGTGGGCCTGACTGCTACCAACCTTGATCCTGTGGCGTCCTTCACAAAATAGAGACTCTACTCTGGAAGTAAAGGGTGTGGGACATTCCACGGGGCGATGGCCACTGGGGCTGAGTCAGGGATTGTGGCACTATGCAGGTGTCCTTCCTACGGGTTGGTAGGGGACCTTAAGCAGGGATCTTTACTTAGCCATGAGTGCTCTGGGACTGGGTCCCAAGCAAAGTCTCTGTTTACACGGGGGAAGGAACAGGGCTGTGAGCTTCTCTGTAGCATTTGGTAACACTTCCAGACAGAGTCAGTTCTCCAAACCCTAGTCCCAGGTTCCCCCATCCCCACTGCTCACTGTTCTTTATAAATCTCGGGATTCTCTCTGTGCACCAGTCCCCTCTCTTCTGTCCTATCAGGGGGTATCCACATCCTGGGTGGATGCCAGCCATCTGCATCAAGAGAGGGACGCTCGGGCCCCAGAGGCCTCCTCCAGGTTGGTTGTTTCTGAAGCGGCACCATGCCTCCTCCCAAGGGCTCATACCTGCAGCCCTGTCCCATGCTTCCTGCCTAGTCTCAGCTGCCCTCGCCCGGCTGCCCCTAGCCAAGTTCTCTTTGACAAAGCCATGTTCTCCTTGACACAGGCATAGTGAATCAGGGCCTCGAGGCTGGTGCTTGGGCAGAAGGTCTGGCCTCCTTGCTAGAGGCTTGCAATTGGCCTAATCACATTTGCTTCTCCCAGTTCTTCCAGAAATGAGGGACCAAAGAGAAGACCCCAAGCTTCCACGTCCACGTGGGACTGGCCCAATAGCTGGAGATGCCTTTGTGTCTCCCACGCATCCATGGCATCCATGCTTATTTCTAGAGTGGCATCCGGCTTCAAAGTTCAAGTCTCTTGGCTCTGCTCTGAGGGCTGAGTGACACCACAGGTGGTGAAGGAGTCTGTAATGAGGCCACGGCCTAGGGCTCCTTAGTGTACAGACACCAGCCTCAAGGGCAAGGCCAGGAGGCAGGGGCTGCACCCATGATGATTTTCAACAGCAAACCCCTGTCCTTGGCTCTATGTAGATAAGCTAGCCTGACTCTCGCTAGGCATGAGGGCACCAGACCCTGGCAGGGACACAGAGACTATTCCCAAGCAGAGGATAGTCCAATTGTAGGTGGACGCAAAGCTGTGGCCACTTTATCTTTCTCTCCATTGCAGGGTCAGACTTCGAGAATCACTCGAGGTACAGGTGGCAAATTAATGTCCCCTTCAATGTCGCCACGGCGCTGTATGAGCACCGAAGCCAGCTTTTTTAGGCACACTGTGCAGTCTTTACCTAAGGTCTTTGGGGGAAACATGTATGTGACATTGCTTTGTACATTGAGGCAGGGACTCCCTCAGAGCTCACCAGTCAGCTGGTCTAGCTAGCTGTTTTACGCTGGGTGCCCCCCCCCCCGTCTCTGCCTCCTGAGTGCTAGGATCGGCAGGTGGCCGTCACACATCTCCAGCTTTTACGTGGGTTCCGGGGATATGAACTGTGGTCCTTCCGCTTACACAACATGAACCTTTCCTACCGAGCGTGCCCCCCCCCGGCCACCTCCCATCAATTTCTTTTCAGAACGGTTCCTACCGTGGGACATTCTGGTGAGCTGTTTGGCGCGCCCTTTCAGAAGGCGAACACAGGCGGCGCTCATGGCTCAGTCCCTGGCAAGCACGCCCTGCCGCTGTTTCTCCACCCCCTTGACTCTAGATGGCGTCGTAGCTTCCACGGCTGCCATCCTGAGCCCAGGGACACCCCACAGGGTGTTTGTCTTCGGGTTGCCACTCGGCCTTCCCACTCAGTGTCCTTCCTCCTGGTACTTCTGTTGCTAGTGAGCTCACGTCCACCAGCTCCTAGTGTCCTTGACATCGGTGTCATTACTGTTGGGACCCTGTCCAACCTGGGACCAAAGGTCATGTGTTAGGGCCCCAGGGATCTCACTGAGAGACTACATAAGCGTGTACTGGTCGGGAAGGGGTCAGGAGGGGTGCACTGGTTCTCATCTCTGGGGACCTCTGACCCTTGTAAATTCACAGTTCTCAGGAGCCTGAGGAAGCCAGGAAAAGGGGATTTCTAAGGTGCTGGGGGCTGGGCAGAGGCTGGCCTCCCTTCTGGAGAGGGTGACTTGGCTGTGCTTCCTGCGGGGGTGGGAGTTGGGAGTTGGGGGGCCCTACGGAGGGCTTCTTAGGTTAGGACGCTTCCTGCGTATTCATCTCAAGTGGTGAAGTCAGCACTCAGCCTATCTGGCCAGAGGACAGAGAAGGCTTCCTCTTTGGGGAGTGAAAAGGAACGTGGCCTCCCAAGCTTCAGGAAGGAAAGCCCTGGCTTCCTGGTGAGAGGGAACAAACACAGGCCTTGACTCCAAACCCAGAGGAGCACGTCAGAGCCTTGGCCGCTTGGGACATGGACAATTGCCTGGCCCAGTCCTGTGGCTGTACTTGCCGATGACCTGACCTTCTGAGGACAGGCCAGGGAACCCATGGGGATATGAAAGGCAGAGGCTTTCCCTGGGGGTCACCCGGAAGCCTGACCCAGGCTGAGGTCTAGATGCCTAGGGTGCTGAGCCCCCCACAGAGCCGGCTGGAGGCCTGTGCTCCTCTGCAGGTACTCAGAGAGCCATGCGTGGGAACTGTGAGCCACAGGCATTCATTCTCTCAGTTGCCCTCCCTGGCTGGCTCTGCAGCCTTCTAGGCTCACTCTACAATGGCTACTGCTGGGAGGAGTCCAGAGAAGAGGGACGCTGTCCTCTCACTCTGCCTCCTGACACATTTCCTCAGCCTTCTGCAGCCAGGCCCTGACCTTGAGCGGGAACAGCCAGCTCTAGCCTCTGTCCCCTACCTGGGGCCAGGCACTATGGGCCCCTTGGTTTTCACTGTTGGGGACAGACATGTGGACTTACCTCTTTGGTAAGGCAAACACACTGCTCCCTGATTCCCTTGCAGCTTCTGACCGATGACAATTAGAAAAGTGGCCCAGCTTCCCGCCTGTTTCCGTGGGGGACAAACCTGAAGTGTCTCAAGTGGGGTGACCTGGTCCTGTCCTTCCCTACTCCCTTCCTTGGGGGCAAGGGCAGGGGTCTTCTCTACATAATCTTGAGCCTGAATCCAGCTCTATTCCAGGGGTAGGGGATCTACTCTAACAAGTATGTGCTGTTTGTCAGCTGTCCTTTTAACCATGAGTCTTTCTGGGCACCCAAGGCCATTGTCATCCAGAGAGGAGGGAGAGGACCTGCTTCTTGGCCTGGGCACTATTTATCTTTGGCTCTAACGCTATGGGCATGGGTAGGGAAGTAGAGTGTGGTGGGGGAGATCTGTCCTCAGTACACTAAGCCAGCCGAGCACTGAAGACTTTGGACAACACCTGGAGTGGCCAGCCCAGCTTCCCCTACCGTACCCTCCCTGGCTCAGCTAGTCCAGTTATTACATAAAGCTCCTTATATAACCAGGGCAAAGGCGGAAAGCCCCATGCAAGTCAAAACAACCCCACATGGGAGCAGGAAGCCTAGGTGGACAAACACATTCCAGAAAGTGGTGACCCACCGCTAAGGACCGCACGGTCACTGCCAAGAAAGGGATGGGGCAAGCACCGAGTGAGAAAGTGATTGCATAGGTACACAAACAGATGGATGGCAGAGCCTGGCGGTCTGTGCAGCCTGCGGTGGGCTGATAGTCTGACCTGCTGGGGTTTGCTGTACCTTCTGCTGTCCTGCCTCATGCCCCAATGGCTAGGGAAATCTTGTCTGACAGCCCTGCTGAAAGGGAAAGCTGCACCCTGTCCTCTCTGGCCTTCTCCTTGGTGGCCTTAAAGGGACATCAGGTTGCATGAGACTACGCTGTAACCTGGCTCCCGGTTCTGGACCTTTCATTACACCCTTCCTCCCAGAGTCTTTGCCTCTCTCTACCCTTTTCTTCTAAGGACTCATCCTTAGTGCAGGGTGTTCCAGTATGAGAAGGCTTGAAAGCATCTCCCCGTTCTCAAAGCCCCCTTTCCAAATCAACTCACATTTATAGTTTTTGGGGTCCATCTTTGGCACGGGAGAGTCCCCTTATCTGGCATGTCCTGGCTGTTCCTATGAGCAAACCCAGTCCTGCTGCTCAAAACAGAGCTGGCCCAGGACATGGCCTCTAAGCAAACCGCCAGCCTCCCCTCGCCAAGCCCCTCTTCCTTCAGGCACCAGCCGCAGCTGCCTGTCCCAGGAGCCATACCCCACTCCCACCCCCACCCCCATGGGCAAAGGGCTGCTGGGGGTTCCCCTCCCCCTCACAGCTCAGTTGGTCGTGATGAGACCACCACCCCTGCCTAGTGGGGATTGGAGCTGGCCAACCCACATGTGGATCTCAGAGACAGTGAGGATGGGAGGGCTGTGGAAACAGCTGGAGAAGAGGGACCGCCATCTCTGTAAAAACCTAGAGACATAGCATACCTGTTCCTATCCTTTTGGTACCTCAGATAGCCTCACCCCATGCCACAAAGCTCCATCCTTATGGAGTCCCCCGGCTGGCTTACAGGGTCCTAGACTTCAACTGTGTAGCTACTATTCTGAACAGGAAGAAACCAAGATCCTGAGACTTGGGGGTGTTGTTTGCCTCTGTGTTCTGGTAGGCCCTGCCCTCAATCTTAGCAAGTGTCTAAAAGCAAATGTTTCTCTAAGCCCATCTTCTAGACACGGGCTTGTCCAACCCAGCCTGGCCACCCATGCTGGCTCCACCCTATCTTCACATACTCTATGTCCCTCCCCTCCTCTGAGGCCCTGGTGCACATGCCAGGTGCTTAAAGCTCTTCTGTTAGGGTAGAGTTTTAGCTGGAGTGGTGCCCAGGGGTGACATGGACGCTCTCGGCTTACCCAGCCCACTCACCAGGAAGGCCTTGGAGTAGCTGTTTCTGAGGAGGTGCTCAGGCACACAGAGCAAGACCCCAGCAGCCCCATCCCCTCTCCCTTCCGTGGCTGGATAGGAGCCTGGAAATGGCTATCTCCCGCAGGTGGCTATCTGAGGAATGCTCTCAGAAGTCCCGGAAATAACTCAGAAAAAAAGCAGGAGTACTCACGGGGACACTGGGACCAGTTAAGCAGATCCCTTATCTCTGTCACCATGGAAGGGTGCTGGACTCTAAGGTGGCAGCAGGAAATGAGACATGTTATCAGCGTCCCCGTGCTGTGACCAGCAGACGTTCTTGTTCTCAAGTAGCACCTTCCTATCTTCCTGGGTCCTGAAGTCCAGCCCTGAATCCTAGTCCCGGGTCACAGGCTCAGATGCCGTGTGCCCCAACAGCTTGGTGCTGGAGCCCGGTACTTGCTCTGTCTCCTGCCAGACTCTACGTGGGATCTTGTGTGCCTTATTCTCTATGTATCGATACATAGCCGTTGGTCAGTCCTTCAGTGTTTTGACAATAGCCTCAGCCAGTATTCCGGACTTCATGTTGTTGGGTTTAGACCACTCACCCCTTACGTAATCACTGCACAATGGACTCAGGTCCACTACCTGGCTGTTTGCTTCACTTGTTTTTTCCTATTTCCTTGGTCAAATATTTCTTCATGTTCCCTATTGACCTTTGCCTAAGTCTTCTCTTCCTTTTGTCTTTTTAGCGTTTTCTCAGAGACCAGTCTTGACCTATGTGATCATCTCAGGGTCTCTTTAAATAAGTGTAAAAACGAGTAACACATGCAGCCCTGTCAGAGCACGTGTGTGTGTGTGTGTGTGTGTGTGTGTGTGTGTGTGTGTAAGTGTTGTAGTCTAGATATAAAATTTATTCCCGCCAGGCTTGTGTTGAGGCTTGGATTCCAGCTGATGGGCTTTAGGAAAACAACTGGATCATGAGCCCAAGGGGTGTCTAGCTATTGCTTGCGTTAGAGGCTGAACTTGGTGTTATCCATCGGTGCCGGTTTTGCAAAACACTCAGAATTCGAGGAGTTGCAGGGTCATGGCAGCTTTCACGGAAACCCCATAGGAAGGCCTGGGAAGACCTGTGTGTGGCATGGGGTCCCTGTAAGGCTTGGAATCTCCAAGAGAGTTTGTGCTTGGCACTGTAAGGGTGCTTCAGTGGAAACTCCAGAGCGTTATAGATGTTACAGATGCAGTCTTCATTGTAGGATGAGTGTGAGCCTTTGAGGAGCAGGGATGAAGTACTGTACCTTGGATAGGAAGGGTCCTAAAAAATCATGTGGTAAAGGCTGTGGATCTATCCATGGACTCATAGTTTGGTGGCGTCATTGCCACTGGGCAGGAGGCAGTGGATCCTTGTGAGCGTCCCCTGGAAGATTCTGCCTTGTCCCAGGTCCATTTCTCACTCTCCTGCCTGTCTGCCCTGAGGTGGGTCTGTTTCTCCAACACTTGCTCCTCACTGCAATGTCCTGCCTTCCCACACACAGGCTTAGAAGCATGAGAACCAGCTGGCCGTGGGTGGAAATCCCCGAGACCTTTAGCCCAAGCAAACCCTTCCTCCCGTGAGCTATTTCTCAGACACTCTGTCACATCGGAAAGTGACAGCGGTGTCTGCAAACACAGAAAGCTCCACTAGCATGGTGTGCTAATTCACCAGATATTTATGTTTTTGAGAACTTTTTTTTACATCTAGTGTCAAAGTATCCCCAGAGTCTCGGGCATACCACGACTCCTTTCTCTTTTCCTTCATTCCTAAGGGTCTCAGATACTCTGGAGGTAGTTTCCATTTGGCGTGGGAGCATCCTTTTGAGTTTCTTTGGAAGAAGGTCTCTGGTGGTGAAGTCTCTTTGGTTTCTTGCGTGTGAGAATATCCTTACTTGACTGCCTCCCTGAGGGGTTTCTAGAGCAGCAGTCTTCAAGATTTTGTTCGTTAAAGATGACCACTATCTCCTGATCTCCACATTTCGTCTTTAATACTCTTAATTTTTTTTTCTGTGCTCATTTACTTTGTCCCTGGCTTATTTTTAAGTCAGTAGACCTGTAAAGGGCATATTTATGGTTATAGGAAGATTAGGAAGCAGGTAAAGAGAATTTTCATGTGTCCTGCTCACAGCCCTGCCGAGCCTTGTTTTAGGTAGGGCGTTGGTCCCACTCGTGAACCATGATTAGCAATGTTTTCGGAGCTGAGTCCAGTAGCTTTGGGTCCACTCTTGGACCCACATCCTGTGGGTTCGGACAAAGCTGTAGTGACATGTGGCCACCGCTGAGGCATCTACTGTCACCTCTGCTCTGCCTACTCCTCCCTCCGTCCTTAACCCTGACAACCATTGTGTCATAGTTTCTTTTTTCTGTTCATGTGATGAAAATAGTCTGGGGGAAAAAAACTTGGAAAGAGGAGAGGGGGACGGAGGAAGGGGAGGCTGGGAGGGGAGAAGGGATGGGGCTACAACAAGGATTAAAGTGAATGAAAAAAGAAAAGAAAGATTTGGAGAAAGGATTATTCTGGCTCTCAGTTCAAGGGAACATCAATCATGTCAAGGAAGTGGAGGCAACTTGAAGCAGTTGGCTCTGTGACATCCATGATGAGGAAACAGAGTGTTACCACCACCCAGACTCCTTTCTTTTTTTTATCCAGCCCAGGACCCCGCCTCAAATAACATAATCAAGACAGTCCCCCACCGGCATACCAGACCCCATCTCCCACATGGTTCTAGATTCTGTCAAGGTGTCAGTTACCGCTCATCACGGCATGCTGACCTCTCTCTGACCTCTCACTGTTTCTGTCCAGCTGTTTACAGGATGTCACGCAGTGAACATCATATGTCCGGTGCACTCCGAGCCTGCCTGGCATGTTTTACATACTGACATGGGTTAAGGTTTCTCCTAATTTTTCCTTTCTTTTCTTGTGGTGCCAAGAAATGGAATCCAGGGCCTTGGACATGTGAGTCACAACCCCAGCTTTGCTGCATGTCCCTTTGTGGCCTCCATGGCTTTGGGTGGAGAACAGGACATGGCGCAAGAGAGAAAACACACATGGCTGCACCATGTGTAGGGTTCGCGGAACATACAGCCTCTTGTATCAGGCTCGTGTCTGTACCTCCCAACTTCTCCAAGATGCCCACCTGGCCCTGCTGGTAAGGGGTATCTACCTGCCTCTTTCTCAGGATGTCACTCCCAGCTGACTGCCTGGTGCAGGCCTTGGCTCTGAGCAGAGTGCTGTTCAGTGGATCCTCATGTGGTTTGTCCTAGGACAGCTGGCTGAGGATTTGGGATTGCTGAAGATGCTCTTGTCACCGTGGAAACCAGGCAGATGTTGGCAGGTGGTGATGGTTTCTGAAGCTGATTATCAGACCATGGTAGGAATCAATGCTGGCTTTCTTCAGAGCCCTATAAACTCCCGGCACTGTTCAAGGCCCACCACCCAGAAGGAGCATGCTGTAAGAAAGGCAAGGGCCCCTCAGCAAGCCTGAGCATTTGCAAGGAGGATGCAGCTGTGGGAGGGAGGGAGGTGAAGGGTAGGATGGAGGTGAGGGATGGGAGCATGCATGCAGATGTGGGCAGGAGGCGAGGGGTGGAAGGGTTATACAGCTGTGGCTAGGAGGTGAGTGGTGGGAGGGAGAGGAGGAGGTTGCAGGGAAGGGAAGAGGAAGGGGAGAGATGGGAGGAAAGGTGGATGCAGCTGTGACAGGGAGGTGATGAGGCCTGCTTGGAACAGGAAAGGGAAAGCTTCATAGAGGGTTGTCTGTGTCTGTGGTCCCGTGGGTTGTGGTCAGACTGTGCAGTGGTGTTGCACTGAGCCACATGGAATCCTCCTGAAGGAAGGGCCCAGCAGCACGGCCCACAGGAAGATGGTATCCCACACCCCAAGTGTCACGGGGGATCTGGATCCAGTGTGCTCTCTGGTGGTGGTACCCAGTGGCTTTTCTCCCTGCTTGCTAATGTCAAGTGCAGGCAAGGGGATTCCCAGGGGCTGAGGTGCCTGGAGCTGAGCCCTGAAATACTTGTTTTGAGAACCAAGGAGTGCACTTGGACGCTTCAATGTTTTTAGCTGTGAAGGACTTGTCTAAAAAAGGTGGCCAAGTGCCTTCAAGGGGCCATGTTGGGGTCAGGATACGGTCAGCGCATGTTCTGGCCCTGAGCAATCAGGCCTGCTGTGCCCAGGACTTTGGAATGTTCTGGGGCCTGAAGTATGTGTTGGCCGCCTAGTTTTCTCCTGAGCCACGAGAGCAGACCTGGCAGCTGCAAGGAAATTTTAGCCAGGGTAGAAATCGAGGGGTGTACCCAGCTCTGCCTGACTTAAAGTTTGCTTTTCTGGACCAACAACCTAGGATTGGGGGGAGGGTCCCTTCACTGGGTGCCCATGGTCTTGCCAAGCATCTGACCGTCCTCAAAAAGGAATGCCTGCAGCTTCTACTGTGATGTCAGCACATGGGCAGCCAGGAGCCCATTCTCCTAGTCTCCCAGACCAAGTATGCTCTTGCCCGAGATAAACTGAGTCAAACAAGATGGAAACTCCTTGCAATGTGGTGATGAGACCAGACCAGTGTGGGGGAGACATCACTCAGGGCTCATGCTTAAGAAAACACAACTCTGCTCCCCACCCCCCTTGATTTCCCCACACTCAGAGCCCTGTCAGAGGCATCCAAGAGCTCACAATAGAAGAGGCAGACACACACCTGCCAGGCAGGTAGGAACAGCCTGGGAATGCTCTCCTGTGTGTCTAGACATTCCAGACCAACCACTACCTCTGCCTTGGTGACTGACAGTCATTCCAGAGCAAGGGCAAGCTTTGTGAGTGCTGCAATGAGGGACGCCCCTCAGCCGGGACAGGACCTTGATGTGGTTACTTGGAGGTACTGTGAGAAAAGAACGGCTTATCAGCTTTGCTTGGCCAGACGACTGAATGGCATCAGACCCCAATTCCATTGGCTGATAGTACTTGCAAGGCGGCTCACAGTATAACCTTGGTGTTTCTGTTCTGTCAGGTGAGCCATGCCCAGGCCCAAAGGCCAAGTGAGCAGCTCCAGGAAGATGCCACTTTGGGGAGGACACAGCTTTTGAGGCAGCGTGGCAGGCGCTCAGCTACCTGTCTGTTTTGTGGCCCCAGCACTGTGACTTCAGGCTGGCAAAGGCAGATCTTGGAGTAGCACTGTGCCATGGGAGTTCCGGAGTTCTTGAGAAGGGTGGTACGAAAGCCTTGTGACATGCTACAGATGTGTGTATGGGGGTGTGTGTATGCTCACCAAGTAGACTAGGCTAGTTGTTCAGAGAGGCCCAGGGCCCTTCCACCTTCCGTCTCTATTTTCTCAATACCCAGGCTTTTTTCACAAGGGTTCTTGAGAGACTGAATTCAGCGCTTTGAGCTTGTGTGGCAAATACAGACTGAGCCAGCTTCTCGGCCTCTATCCCATCTTTCAGCAATTCGGTGTGAAGAACATGGTCCTAGTATGTGAGTATGTGCTTATTTTTAACACATGCCACATGAACAAATGCACCAAAATATCGAATGGACAGTGATGGAAAGGCACCCTGCGCATTCCAAAAAGCCGAGGTTGGAATCTAAGCGTTTTCCCTGCCATCCCAACACATTCCTTAGGTGTGTCTTCCTCACCTCCCTGCTGAACCCTCAGTTCTGCTTACTCGACAGTAGATTGATCTGTGCTCACAGTTCAGGTTTGCTCTTTGTAGTTTACATTTCTGGCCGCATATCAGAAACCTTTTTTTTATTATTCAGACATGGAGAACATTAGAGAGAGCAACATCACAGCCCATCTCAGTGGGTCCATAGTCCCCTCCCCTCCCTCCAAATTCTTCCTGAGTTCTTTAAAAGCAACCATCAGGAAAATGATCTACGGAATAAGGGCTCTTAAAAAAAAACAACAACACAGAGTCACAGTGTCCTTATCACACCTCATATATTAACAGATTCTTTGATATGATCTGGTAGTCACTGTTGAAAGTTCCCAGATTGTCTACTGTCTTTTTCAGGTTGGTCTGTTTGCGTACAAAGTCCGTGGACATGACTCTGCGTTTTTCTTTGAGCTCCACTTACCCCTTTTCCGGCTCTCCCAACCCTCCCTCTCATCTCCTCTTTCTTTACCCATCAGGCATCGCTGAAGAAACCTGGCCATTGTCCTTTAGAGTCTTCCAAACTGAGGACACTGACTGCATTCCTGTTGCGCCGTCTAATGTGTTCCTCTTAATCATATCCCTCTATGGCCATGCTATTAATGATGGGGAGGGCGATGGTGATGATGGAGACAGTGATGGGGGCGGTGGTGATTATAGGGGTAGTAACGGTGGTCATGGTGATGATGGTGATGATGGAGATGGTGATGATGGTGATGGTGATTATAGTGATAGCAATGATGGTGATGATGGTCATGGTGATGGAGATGATGGTAGGGATGATGGTGAGATGTCCTCACAGGTGCTATGTTTCTCCATTAGGAACAAATCATATCTGGTTGCTTCGGATGGGTGGCTCTCTCTGAGGGTCCAGGATCACCACTGTGGAAGTTGCTATTGTCCTGCTGCTGGTCAGTGTAGTTGCCCCTGGGGACAGTTGCCTGGTTCTGTATTTTATTAATTGTTTACTTGGGTTTTTGTGTTGTTTATTTGTTTTGTTGTTGTTTTGTTTCTTTGTTTGAGACAGGGTCTCTTTGTGTAGCCTTGGCTGTCCTGGAATTCATTCCGTAGACCAGGCTGGCCTAGAACTCACAAAGATCCAAGTACCTCTGCCTCCTGTATTGCTTGAATGAAAGGCATGTGGCACCCCACTCAGCTAATTGTTTACTTGTTTTAAAGACTTTATGTGTGTGTACATGTGTCTCTGTGAATATACGTACATATGTGTGCAGGACTGCCAGAAGAGGGTATCCCTTGGAACTGGAGTTACAGGTGTTTGTGAGCAAAACGAATGCTGGGATTTGAACACTAGTCTTCATGGTTGAGCAGCAAGTACTCTCAACACTGAGCCACATCTCCAGCTCTTCTTAGTTATGTATATTTTTTCTTTCTTTCTTTCTTTCTTTCTTTCTTTCTTTCTTTCTTTCTTTCTTTCTTTCTTTCTTTCTTTCTTTCTTTCTTTCGTGTGTGTGTTTTACATCCGTCTCTAATTTCCTCTTTGTCCTCTCCTCCCAGTCCCTCCCCCCCTGCACCTTCCCTCTGCCCCTACACCAATCTACTCTTTCTCCATTTCTCTTTAGAATAGTGCAGGCCTCCCATGGATATGAAGCAACCATGGTATGTCCACTGCCTAGTCTTACTGAAACTTAGTTTTGTTTTGTTTTTTAATGGCCAACATCAGGGTTCAATTCTGCCCACTGCAAGAGTTGTCCCTGCTGCTGGAGTGCAGGATCCCAGGATGAAGCAGTCACAGAGGCTGATCTTTACAGGGCGGGCGTGGCTTCTAGGGTTGCTCGCAGCTTCCGGTGTCCTGTGTATCATGGGGAAATTTTCAAATACCTAGTTTGGAGGACATCAGGGCATGAACTGAGGGCAGGGCCTTCGAGGGTTCTCAGCTGGCCCTACCATCAGCAACAGGGCCATGATAGGGCCTTCCTGCCGCAGGCCAGGCCTGTGTGTAAGGGGCAACAGGTGGGTTCATTTCAGTGAGTCCAGGAGGAACAGTAAACTTTGTTGGGGAGCATCATGACTGTGACACCCTTCCCTGCAGTGATTAATCCAGGAGGAAGTGAGACTGGTGTCCCGAGATGCCCTTGAGTTTCCTTCTCTTGACACCTAGAAATAATACCAGCTCCCCAGGTCCCCAGGAGGACCTGGCTGCTTGATCATTTCCTATAAAGCCCATTCTCTTCAAGGATGATGGAGAGAAGCTGGTGGAATGAACTATGGAAGAGATGGGCTTAAGTATGTGTGTATGTGTGTGTGTGAATGTGTCTGGGTCTTTGTGTATATGTTTATTTATCTGTGTATGTCTGTGTGCATGTGTCTTTGTCTGTGTACATGTGTCTGCTTGTGTGTGTGTGTGTCTGTCTATCAGTCTGTCTGTCTGTGCCTCTTTAGAAAAATGATTTACTGAGAAAGACAGGGCTTAGGTGTGAAATGGAGAGATTCTGTTATTTCCCCAATTACTGCTGTCAAGGGGAGTAGCTCATCATTGTTCACTCTCTCTGTGGGCACCTCAGGCTTACTGACATGCTTCCTGGGCACAGTGCTGCCACCTTCAAAGAGACATGGCCTTTTTCACCCAGGGCTGGCTGCTGGGCAGCAGCTCTGGTGGGCAGGTGGAGTGGGTACCGCACCTTAACCAAAGATCTTCTGGTCTGAGCCAGCTGGCAATGCTCTGTGGTGGCATCCACTCAGAACGCCACAGCGAGATGGGAGGGCAGGCCGAGGAGCTTAGTCATCGGTGCCGCAGTGAATCATGTCCTGGCACCTCCAGACTAAGTGGTGATTTGTCAAGGCAACTGGAGACAGGCCCCAGCTGGCTGGCTGCCCCAGGCACAGCCTGGAGTCAGGGAGGCGAGGAGGCCCCAGGGGTGCCTCCAGATGAGGCAGGAGGTGGTCAGGTTACAGGGTCGTCCTGAGAGCCCAGAGCATGGCTGCTCATCCAGACACGGCTGAAGGGAAGCCTCCCATGTCTGCAGGGCACACAGGCCCAGACTCTGAAAGCTACTCATGCCCCAGAGAGTTGGAGTTGTTAAAAAAAAAAAAAGTCTTTGACCTGATAATTCTCCTCCTCCTCCATTTTCTGTTGGAAATGGAAAGACTTTATTATCTTAGAGTAGTTTTAGTTTTACAGAAAAATTGACAATGACGAGAATACAAAAAGACTAGCGTAGCTCTTCCACTCCCTCCAATCATGCGGACTCCCTATGACTGCCACTTTGCGCTGGGAAGGGGCGTGAACACACTGATGGGGTAGATATGCTAGGCATTTAGGGAAGTGTACAGCAGCATGTGTCCCAAGTGACAGTGACTGCAGAGTTGCTTCCCTGCTCGAATCTCTTCCTCGCCCTGCCCATCTCTCCCCACCTTCCTCCCCTGCCCTGCATCCCAGACAACCACTGGCAAGTTTGCTGTCTGCCTTGATCTGCCTTTTCCAGAGTGGCCTGTGGTTGCAATCTCACGGCGCTGCAGCCTGCCTGGCTCTTTTCAAACGACAGCCGTGTGGAATTCTAAAGACACGCAGGGGTGTGTCAGTGTCTCAGGCTCCCCTGGAGTTTTGTTCTCTGGCACTCGAAATGTGTACAGCCAGTCTTGTTTTCTCTTTGGCTTCCTAGACTCCATCTGAGATCCCAAGGCCGCTGTGACTCCTGGAGTTGCAAGGAGTCGAAGGAGGTGTCTCAGAAAGCTGTTTAGAGAGATGAGGAAAGGGAACAAGGCCTCAGGTCCTCTGACCTTCAGCTCCTCCAGAGTCTCTGCTCCTCCAGGGTGTGTTGTGTGAGCGTGCTCGTGAGTGTGTGCAATGCACATGTGCCGACTGAATGTGGCACTGCATGTGTTAGGGTGCTTTAAAGGTGAGGGAGGATGTGTCTTAGACAACACACACAGATAGAAAGACAGAGACAGAGAGAAAGAGAGTTCATGTGTTTCCAGTGGGATGGAGATTTTCCAGATGCTGAGAGGTCAAGCTCCATCACCGTGGCTGAGAAGCGAAATGGCTCCTTTTCCAAAAGAGTTCTGTGTGGGCACAGGCGCAAGTGTTCTCGGGGTCATTGTGTGTTTGGAGGTCCTAACTAAATTCTCAGCAATGGCTGCAGAGAGTGTGCTTCCTTGCCTTCCTTGCCAGGGGGTTATTTAGCTTTGGCTGTTGCTTCCTGGATACTGGGGGGCAGAGGCCAGGCTCCCATTGGGCTGGGGTACCGATCCCCACAATAGAATCGCTGAATGTCTGACAAGGCTTCTGTGGTGGACAGAGGCTGGCCCGGGGCCTTCTGAGAGCGGGGCTGCTAACACTGACATGGAGCTGGGCTGGGGTCCCTCCTGTCTCTGCCTCTGTCCTGGCCGCTAGTCCTTGGAATCACTTGCTCATAACCCAATAGTGGTATTGGGGTACTTGGGGGCTTCTTCTCAGTCTATTAGTGTGTACCAGGGCCCCAATGGTCTGCTAGTTGATGGTCAGTTCATGGGCAGGCCAATGGACTGCCTTGAGTTGTGGAAAGGAAAAGCCCTGGAGGCCGGGGAGGTGGAACCTTCTGCCCAGCCCCTGAACCTCAGGAACACAAACATCAATAATTCAGCGTTTCAAAACTTCAGAACTCTTTACAGGTTTTTGTTGCTGTTTTTTTTTTTTTTTTCCCCCTCTCCTTCTCCTTTTGACTCAGGGTCTTAATGAAAGTCCAAGCATTCCAAAGATAGTTTAATATTTAAACAGTAGTCTTTGCTCTGAAGGTCAGCCCCAGCGTGTGGGGTGTGAGACAGAGCCAGGGTTGGAGGAGGTGGGGGTGGGGGAGGGCTGAGTCGTGAGGCTGGAGGAGGGGTGAGAAAAGGGTGGTGGAGGAGGGGTTGTAGAGCCTTTTCTGCCCTAGGTTTCTAGATATGTCGGCTAAGTGCTTTTATGAACACTGGGTTCCCCCACACACACACCCGGGCTCCCACAAGGGACCAGCTTCTAGGCCCTAAGCACAAGGCATCCTGTGTGTTCTGGCCGCACATGGGGCCTCCCAGCTGGGTGCAGTTACCTGGCTGCTGGGTCTCCTGAAGGAGACCCTGGAAGCAGGATCCTCCCACCTCAGAGGGTTCCGCCTGCCTGCTCAAGGCTGGTGCTTCAGTGATCTCTCTCTCAACGCAGAGCCCCCTGAGACAGATGGGAGCTGTGACAGCTACACCAGGGCCAACCCGGAGGACAGGGCTGACCTGAGTGAGTGGGAAGGAGGGAGGAGCCGCTCGGGGGCCACCTGCTGCATTCCTAGCTCTCAAGTTAAACCCCTCCCTGCCTTTCCCAGTTAGGCTTCCCCTGGCCTGAAAGGAGCCTTTGTCAAGAACAATGAGCTGATTTTTAGACGGAAGGGGCTTCATTTATTTGGCCGTGGGTGATTTTTTAAAAAGCCAAATACAGCTACAGGCTGAAGCAGGGTGCACTCACAGGAGAAAGCGACTCCAAAGCACAGCCTGGGGCCACTTTCAGGGACTCTGGGGTCAGTGGAATGTGGCAGGCGATGGGACACAGCTGATGCGGAGGCTGCGTAATCAGGCCACATTTGACCATTTATGGTGCCCACAATCCAAAGTCCCCAAATAGAAAAGCATCCAGACCCCAAGCCGTGTATGAATGATAAGCCCGGCGCCCTGACGGTGCAGCTGTCAGTGTGCCCAGGCCAGGTCTTGAGTTGCTGCCTCCACAGCTAAAGTATCTACAAGGCCCAGTGGTTTGCTCACGGCAGGGCCGGAGGTGAGCCAGTGCTGTGCGCAGTGTCTCTTGGCGTCTCTGTGGACATGGGTACTGCAGGGCACTGGTGTGCTCACTGGGTCGGAGGAATGTCCGGGGATGGGTGCGCCAGCCCTGACCCCAGCAGCTTCTCATGAACCCTGGAGCAGCCCTGTCTCACATCACCCTGCAGCACCCTGCCCCCAGCCCTCTGGGTGACTCCCAGCTCTCACTAGCACCTTGCAACAGAGGTTTCTTTTCTTTTTTTTTTTTTTCTGCCCATAGAGGAAATATTTGCAGGGGTCTCCAAGTGCCCCCCTGGGCCCTCCACTCCCTCTCCAGCCCACCTCCTCATCAAGACTGTCCGTGACACCCAGCACCACGAGGCTTCAGGACATGCTATACAAGCAGATGACACCACTAACCGGCACCTGCTCCACTCCTGGGACGAGGAGGTTGAATAAGGCAGCAAGTTCTCGCAGGGCTCTGCCTCCAGGAACCCCTGCGGAGAGCTTCCAGGGCCCTGGGGCAGCCTCTCACTGGGCCTGCCTCTGAGGCTTCCTTGGGGAGCTTTGGATTTTGCAAAGGCACCATGAAAACAGCTCTTACATGGGGCGGGGGGGGGGAGGCTAGCTCATACCGTGAGAGGCAGGAGATGGGGGTCCAGTCAGCACTCTTGCATTCTCCTGCATCATGCCACCCCATTTTGGGTCATTGAGTCAACATTGTCAGGATTCCCGGTACACCTGAGTTCCCCTTGACTCCTCAGGGTCCCCTAGCATGTTCTTTTCTCTGACCTCTGACATCCACTGTGTGTCCAGCTCCTCTCCATGAGTGTCTGACTATGACCTAAGGCTGAGCCTATGGCCGCAGCAGACTCCTGATCCAAGACACCAGTCAGAAAGCATCTGGTTCAAAGTGTCAGCAGACACCAGCCGGTCCCACTGGAAGCAAGGAAGAAGCGTCTCTGACCTCAGAGGGAGGCAGCTCTTCTTGAGTGACCAGGACAAGGCCCTGACAGGCCATTCAATATGTGACCAGCCATGTTCCCAAAGAGCTTGGAGACAGAAGCTACACACCAGCACCAAACAGGTGCTCATCTGAATGAGCCTGAAAAGTGAGCAGAGACATTCTTTGACTAGCATCCAAAGGAGCACCACGGCTATGGGGAAGTTCTGGACCTCAAGGAGCCCTCTCAGAAGATCCTCAGTATCCGGTAAAGACACGGCATGCCCTCCCTTCTCCGTCGCACACCCCCATCAGGACCCCATGAAGTTCCCGCTTCCACTTACAGCTGCCTAAGGGTCACAGCGTGTGACACAAAGCCTGTGGCTGGCACTTCTCACCCAGGATTGAGTTCCTGAAGTGATGCAAGCCTCACCCATGTGGCTCCTTCTCACTGCCCTGTGATTATCTACAGTTCAACTTTTACACTGAGCCTGGGGCCGCAGACCTGAGGACACTATTGTGTGTGTGTCCCGGTGTGTGACTCTCTGACCAGGGCCCACACAGGGGCCACCCCTACTTCTTCCTTAGTCAGAATAGCGTTGGCCCCATTGGGGGGTTCTTGGGGTGTCATTTCTATGTCTGTTGGTTATCTTGCTTGTGACATCAGACCTGTGAGGTAGAGTGCACACTAGGGTAGACATGGGCACATGTGGGGAGGGGTGCGTTGTGGACACTCTGCTCCCAGCATTTGTAGGGTCAGAACAGATGGTGCTGGGGAAGTGTGGGGCCTCTCTGCCGACCAGAGGAAAGACCCGCCCCATGTCTGAAAGGACAGCTGGAAAGATGAAGATGAGTAAAGACAGAGACCCAAAGGACATTCCCACTGTCCTCCTCGCAGCTGGTCCTGCTTCGGAGCAGTGGCAATGGCTTGTCCTAGGTGCTGAGTTCCCGGCCACCCTGCTGCACAGGACCCTGCCATAGATATATGCTGCTCGTGACCCTGGTTAGGCCTGCCTTGGACTTGGGGAGCACATGGGTGCCGTGTACCTTGGCATGTGTCTCTGAGGTTCCGGTAACCCCCAAAACAACAGTGCTAGAGATGCTGGCTCACCCAAAGTGGTTCTGAATGGACCTCAAGGGCTGGAATCCAGGACTGGGTACATACCCAGGGTTTTGAGTGAATCATGATGAGTACTGGGTTTTCTTAAAACACACACTACAATGGTCATGGTGGCCCACAATCCCAACACTTGGGAAGGAAAGCAGGAGTATTCTGAGGCTGACGTCATTATGGGCTATATAAGGAGATCCTATCTTAATAAACAAATAAACAAACCCACATGTTGTGTTAAGTAACATTCCCTAAAAATCCAGTTCAGCTCACAACCTCAGATGTTAACTCACAGGGTAAGAGGGTCTTTTCCAAAGTGTTGCTTCCATGCTGGAGTGACGCTGCCCCAATCCAATGATCCAATGATCATTATGTTGAGGGATGTTGGATCAACATTCTCACGGGAAGAAAGGCAGCATATGACAGGAGGCTGGAGGGACAGGAGGGACCCTCCCTGGAGCCTCCAGGACAACAGAGAATGTGCTCTTGCTGCTTGGAGTCCTCCAGATGGTGGCGACCAGCCCACACGGACACTTAGCCGTTCAGAACCTCCTGAACGTTGCTCCTTCACCTGTCACAGACATCTGTAGCCCTCTTTCCACGGTGATGGAACTGACGGCAACGGTCACATTCTCAGGGACCTTTCTCTGTTCTCAAAGACCCTGCCTATTCCTGTGCTGGCCACCCACCTGTGCAGGGCCAGAGCCCCAGGGACAGGGTGACTATGGGGACCCAACCCCTGTGACGGTGGTAGGAAGGATAGCAACCTCCACTGGAGGCTGGACTCTTCGTCGCTGTGGTATGGCAGTGACTCTGCTCCCCAGGCCGGCTGTCCAACAGCCATGGAAAGTTCTAGAAAAAAAAAAAAATCCTTGGCAAACTCCTCCTGTGCCGATGCAGCTGAGGGCAGTCTCTGACTTCACTACAGTCCCAACATTAAAATCAAGGGAACTGACAGTACAGAGTAGAGTCCCAAGGATTTGACATCCTGGTGGCGTGGGGGTGGGGCTGGGGGCGGGACAGCTGACAGCACCCTTTAGGAAAAGGTCTGGAATGACCGTTCTGGACACAGTCCCTCAACACCCAGCACCCGACAGCCAAATACACCGCCAACTGCAGCCCGGTGATATCCACAGAGCAGTCCCACCCACCTGCGCTGGCTGCTCAGTCCACCCAAGGGCCCTCAGAGAGAACAGGTCATGCTGGGTGCACGAACCCGCTCAGCCTTGATGGGCAGCCACAGGCCTTCTGTAGGAAGAGCCTTCCATCTGGGTCCTGCACAGCTCACCTGTTACCCAGGAGCTCCTCACACCTGCTTCTTTCTGTCCCCCACATCCCGGAAAGTGATCCCTGGGATCCAAGTAGGCAATGCAGAGAGGAGAGGAGGAATGACAGGGCTGTCCTTGGAGAGGGAGAACAGAGGAGTAAATGGGCCAGGAGGGGACTTGTGGAGTCAGTGTTTGCCTCTGGCCAACATCAGGCCCAGGAGGCTGGGGCAAGGGGGTTGCCCCGTGGGCTAGAATAGTTTTGATGATAAGGTCAAGGAAAGGTGCAGGGTGAAAAGTGCAGACTGCAAAGAGGCTCAGAGAAAGGACAGGCCCTGTCGGTTAAAGCAACCGAGTTAGTGTGGGCTGGGGGTGAAGGGGGTGGGCAGGATGACAGGTGATGATGCTTCTGGCCAGCCAGGCTCCGTTCTAGGGCCAGCTTGAGCCAGAGAATGTGGGAGAGATTAGTGGACTGTACCCGTCCGCAGGAGTGCCGCCCACCAGAATGAGGCAGGGGAGGCTTGTGACGGTTGGAAGCATGGGCGTGGGAGAGATCCTGGTAGACCTCTGATGCTTACGGCTTGGACTATGAGCCTATCTTGCCAAGTCTGCAGCCAGCTCTGGGCCCTTCGCCCTTTGTGACCCCAAAGAGGGCCTAGGTAGTGGCTCAGGACTGTGAGCAGGGTGTGCACAGTGGCTCAGCTGGGGCTGTGGTGAGGAACATATGAGAAGATAGGGAGTGACGTCAGTGGAGTCCCTGTGGGGTAATGTTTGCCCTAGCTACAGAAGCCCCCATGTCTGCCTGGGCCAGGGATCCCAAGATTTTGCTCCCAAACATATGGCTCCTGGACAGAAGTTTCTAGACCCTATTTATTATTGTTGTTGTTGTTTTTATTATTATTGTATTTTCTTTTTTTTAAAAGACAGGGTCTTTTTATATAGTCCAGGCTGGTCTGAAACTCTGAAACTCACGATCTTTCTGCCCCAGTCTCTCATGTGCTGAATCACAGCGTGTGTGCCGCAGGTCAGGTAAAGCATAGCTTTCTCATTATGGAAGAGTGGGTGGCAAAGCCAACACACCAGGGACTTGACTGTTACACTCTAAGGAGCCATCCCTGAGGGGAGCCACACGGCAAGCCAGGAGTCAGCCAGGAAGCAGAGGGAGAGAGGGGAAAGGTGGGCAGGGGCTTTGTGTGGTTTCTGTGGCAGGAACTAAAGAGGCCAGGCAAGCAAGCAACTGTGAACAGGTGGTGTGGGAGTGAGGAGCAATGGTGATCGGGGCGACTTGGGGGCTATGGGCTGTGGTTGGGTAGGTAGTATTTGAAAGATACCCTTGAGGGAAACTTTTGGATGTCTCTAGGTATTGACTTATCCTGAGTCTGAGTGTCTCTCCAGGGGCAGTGGAGTCCATGTCCAGGCCTGGGAGACTAGCGTGATTGGAGGGAAGGCAACAGTCAGGTGATTGACATGGCCAGTGATGGGCGTGGCCAGCAGCCAGCGCCATGCAGGCTTCCACCTGTATAAACATCTCTTATCCCATATGCTGGCATCTGGCCTGGTGCTCACGGAAACCTATTGCCCCATTCTACAATGGGGCCGTGGGCCTATGTGGCTCATTCTCCCCCTCAAAATGTCTTGAAAGAATCTTGAATGAGGATAGGGGGTCTCAGGACTGACCCTCTAAGGGCTTGGAAGGCATCCACAAATGGAGATGGGGAGCATGGGTGATCCCCAATCCTTACCAGCACTTCCAGAACAGCATTTTGGATGCTGAGGGGTTTCCCTGGTTCTGTTGGGTTTCCCCTGAAAGATGGCCCTGCCACCAGCCTCCTCTTTCTCCAGGACCTAGAACTAGGCGTGATTAGAATCAAAGGAGGCTGGATTACTTCAGGTGTCGGGGAAGCCAACCATTCACCAGCAGCCAGGACACAGCCCAGCCAGAGTCCCTGCAGGCTTCCGCAGTGACAGAACTCTCTCTGGGGCCCCAGCAGTGTTTTGACTTCCACACGGGCCCATGAGGAACACCCCAAGGCATCTGCCGGATGTGCTGTCAGAGGGTTTCTGGAAGACAGATGGCCAAACGGAAGTTTGGGATGAGGTGTAATGGCGTGGGTGCAAATGCTAACGACGCCTACTTCAGCTGAGAAGCATTCTTGGTCTTCTCTGAACCTCCATTTCCTCTCCTGTGAAGTAGAAAGGACAGCAGGCGTTCGTCAGAGAGCTGGGGAGATTGAGAGCTGGGGCTGGGCAGGAGGTGTGAGTAAACACCAGCTGCCATGGGTGCTGCAGCAGCAGAGGCTCCAAGGAGCAAGGGAGCCAGGAGGGAGATGAGGGCTCTGGAGTGGTTGCCTCTACCAGGAAGGAACAGGGTGCATATCAGAAAGAACGCTTTACCAGGAAGGCTGGATTCCCAGCACAGTAAAAAAAACAGCCATGTTGCAGGATCTAGCGAGCCCTTGCTGACACAAGCGCCAACTGCAAATTTCAACAAAGGAAGCCAAACAAGCTAGAGAAATCCTCAGGCTCATACTATCCAGAAAGAACCTTCTAGAAATGCAACACACCCTCCTGTCTTGCCTCACACCCTTCATCCAGGCCTGCTTGCAGAAGGAGCAGAGAGACAGTGGTTTGGGAAGCCAAGAGCACCCAGTCTCTGGCCCAGGAAGCTACTGTGGGGGCCAGGCTGACAGACTGTTACATAGAATGCCCTTTTGCTTATCTGGACTCTAGCCATGGCTTTCTACCCTTGACCCAATGTTGCTGGTTCTTGCACTGTCCCCTGTGGATGTTCTGGCTCATTCAAATAGGTTTCCCCCCCTAAAGCGACTGTGAAAAAACAACTTTCCAAAAAGGGGGGGGGCGGTATAACCCAGGTTTCTGTGGCCACAACTTAGGTATCTTACATGGCTGGCCAGCCTGGGTAAGTCTTCTGTCTCTGTCATTGTAAGCTCTGCGAGCCCATTCAGTACATGCCCATCTGTGGGACCACCCACACTGGCCTTAATAGAGTTTGTTCTTTTAAGAGAGCTATTCCATGTAGAGAGGAGGAAGGGACACAGAGTACCTGTTGGCTGGCAGGAGCCACCAGCTGCATTTTGTGTTTAATTTGATGTGAAGCTGAACACACACAGTTGGCTCTTCCCTGGCATCAGACAGGCCCAGGGTGACCCTTGTCTGAGCCCTGCTGGTGTCTCCATGGCAGGTGAGCCACAGGAAGTCCTGCCATAATGTCCAGCTGATGGCCAGGGGTTCCTTTGCCTGATAGGAGAACACACATCCCTCTTCAGGACCACTGTCCATCTACACTGCAAGCTCAGGCCACATCAGACCCTGAGAGCCAGAGCCCCACTGCCCATCCCACCTCGGACCCTGAAGGGCAAAGCAGAAGGACAGGAGGGTTGAAGTAGTTCTCGATCAGCGTCATGCTTGGGAGCTCGAGAGCCTAGGCATTCAGTGAAAATCCTAATTCTTGCCCATAGCTGGACACACCCTGTCATGAAGTCACAAAAGGGGACATTTCCATCAGCTGTCACATGTGAGGCCATGTCTGAAGGTGCAATTTTTAAATCTTATTTTAATAGGGTTTCTTATACCTCTACCTTCCTTCTCTATCCCTTATACCCCCAATACCCTAACACTAGGTAGGAGAGAAAGGTTATTGGGGAGAGGGGCCAGAGTTCTTTTCAGCTACTTCTGGTTGTTTAGGGTCATCGGGTTCTTTGGGGAAATACTAACCCCAGTCATCAGGATATCTAGTCCAGTTAACCGGCAAACCAGCAAATGCAGCTGCAGGCTTCCTCCTCTAACCGTCTCCTCACATCATCCTGGAAGCCCTGTCTTTATTGGATCCAGCGTTATCCCCTCTCCAAGTCCTCAGAATTAAACTGTCTGCAGTTGGCAAAGACCACGCCCTTCTCTGAGGCTGTTACCAGCTGGCGAAGACCACGGCCCTGACGAGACAGTTATCCGAGGTAGATAAACTAAAAGCAGCTCCATATCCGACGCTTGGGATTAAAACAGAAACCCGTTTACATAACATAACTGAGTTTTTAAAGAAACCGAAACTTCCACAACACACGTCTGTCCGTTCAAGACCATGTAGGACCACAGCACGCAGCCTCGTCTGGGGATGGAATCTTCACAGAGGTGCCTGAGGTGAATCAAAGTCCTTAGGGTGGACCTGAGCCATCAGGACTGTGTTCTCATGGTGCACAGAGGAAGGACCCACGTGAGGACATGTTGGGGGCAGGGAAGCTGCCTCAGAAGATGTAGCCCTGTGATAGCTTGACCTTGGACTTCCAGCCTCAGGATCCTCAGGATGAGAGGGTGAACCTGGTTGATGCCCTCAGTGTGATGTGTTTCGTTGTGCAGCCTCAGAACATTTGCACAAGACTCCCATGGTGATAGTTTCTGAAACGTTCTTTCCCTTGGGACAGGATCCCTCCCCTGAGCATGCTGGTGGAGTCGGGGTAAGGCAGGGTGGGCTCTGTAGTCTGCATTGCAGAGGCCTCTGAGTTCCCACGGCTGATTTCCTTTGTGGGTGGGTGGGCTGGGATCACCGGCCTGCCCACTCCACCTGGCTTTGTGGCCATTGGTTCTGTATCTCCAGGAAACTCATCTACCATCTCAGTAAGGTGGTGGCGAGTGCCCAGATCCTGCCTTCTGACGATGCTAGGACATCTGTCCCCTCGATTTCTGTGGAATTCACAGTGCTTTCTGCCTAATGTGTTCTGCCCCTTCACATTCCTGGCTGTGAGTGATGCCCAGCTATAGCAGGGACCAGGCAACAACATAGCATGGTTAAAATTGAAGGCTATGTATGTGAGACAGCTGATCACCATTGCCCTGAGGCACCCAGTGTGCAACCCATTTGATTGTCCCCTCAGAAGGCAGAGTTTCTTAGAAATCAGGTCTTCCCCACTGGCCCCCAGCTGAAGTGACGTGTGGAATGCAGAAGAGAATACAGTGTCTGTCAGACCATACTTCCTGGAAATCACTACTTCTCAGTAAATTGCATTGTGTTTCAATTTAGAATTTAACAGGTCAGACTTCCTCAGTTGGGTTCCCCAGGAAACCCCAGTGGTCACACTGGAGGAGATATAGCTGCTGATGGGATTTTCCCAGCATGCCCTGCTTGGCTGGGCAGAAATGCAGATAGGAGTGCATCTACCTATCAGTGTTGGGGTAAGGGGACACCCCACACTGAGCTCCCTATCAAGGCCTCTGGAGGCAGAGAACTACTTTCAACCACCAGGGATGACTTCATTATGAATCTGAGTTCTAGTATATTCCACAGCTCTAATACTGACAAAACAGCCATTAATTCTAGCTGACATTATTTCTGACTTCAGATGGGGTCAGGTCTGGAAAAGAAACAGACAAACAGGAATGCTTGACAGTGATGACTCCAATTCCTTGATGATGGCCTTGAGTGGTCAAAGGGGCCTAGTGGACATTTATTTCTGCCTCACCTGCCCACATCACCCACCTAGTCTCTGGGTAAGTGCTTCCTGCTGAACTTCTGCTGTCTGGCTGAGCCAACAGGGCAAGAGGGGAGGCCATCACTCACCCTAGTTCCCAGCCCTTGCCATGCCCTACCTTTGGGGTCAAACAGGCCAGAAACCAGTAGACCTGTGTGGCCCTGTAACTTCACCTTCCTCTGAGCTGCCTGATTTGTCCACACAGAACTTGGATTGGTGTGGGTTCCCCAAAAAGGCAGGCCTGAGCCTGGATGTGGGTAAAGGAAGTTGTTTTTGGAGTCCGTCCCAGGAATCCAATCGATCCCCAATGGGGACGTGGAGACCGAAGGACAGAGAAGCTTCGAGAACAGCTAACTGCTGTGTGCAAAAACAGTGTCTGCCCTTGGGGGTCCCATGGAGGAGGGGTAGAGAATAGCTCTGCATTATAGCCTTACAGAGATGCCAGCCAGGCATGACCAGCTCCTAGGCCTGCTGGCTGACCTTTGTTCTTGGGGGCTTAGCCAGAACAGATTAGCATCAAGCAGGGGCATACTGGGCACAGACCAAATAAGACCATTTTTTGTTTGTTTGTTTTTAATTTCATCTCATTAACAAAAGCTGGGTCCCCTGGGCTGCTCTTGAACTGTCCGAGCTGAGTAAACTGCTCTGGGCTGACAGGGAGATAGGGCAGAAGGCAGGCTACAAAGGGTGAGGCAGGCTAGAAGCAGAGAAAAGCTTCCCTGATGAGCGTGCAGGTCACCACCCCTCTGTCAAAACAGTACCTAGAGAGGCATGCTTTGCCACGAGGACTGGTCACTAAGGAGGAGGGACATTTGGCCTAGTTGCCTGGGGCTCTTCCTATCCCCGTCCAGGGGGTGGGGATCTCCAATGCAGTCACTTTCCTGGATCCTATTTTGATACGGAAGTTTAGTACACAGTGCTGACCCTTGCCCTCTGTGCAGCTGTGTCTCGTCCAACTGGGTGATCTCACCCTTTTTCCTGTTCGTTTCCAATTAGGCTGACTCACTCTGACCCCTCCACGGGTCACTCACCCCAGCAGTTGGGTGCTCTACCCAGGCTCCAGGGTAAATAAAAGGAGCATGAGTGCCCGCAGGCAAACTCAGACATTCAATACACTATATGCATAAGCACATGTAAGTGGGGATGGGTATACAGCAAGCCCACATTCATGACCACTGGCATAGGAGCACAAAGCACACACACACAATCCTGTGGACACACAGACATACACATGGGCACCGATGAGCAGGCACATGCACATTCATGCATGCATACAGAAACACAAACATGCAAGCCTGCACAGACACTCATTTGGGCATCGATTATGTACTAACTCACCATCCATTAGTCAGCGGCCTTGACTGCGCTCAGGGTACTGAAGCCATCGGCAAACACAGCGCCGTTGTGACATCCTCAGAGACCCCCAGGAAGCACCTGGTTGTGCCTGGCCTCACACTGGGCTTCCTTTAAAGGATACAAGGCTTCCCCCATAAAAGGAATCTCCTGGAGTTGGTGATGCCTGCCGCATCCCGCCCAGCACTGACTTCCCTTGGGCCACAAGGAGCAGAACAGTGGGCAGGCTGCTAGAAACAGGGCGTCCTTCTGCAAAAAAACGGCGGCAGGTACTTGTTGGGAAAGCCATGGCCACTGAGTGTACTGTGCTTATCCTACTGGGAACTTGTCTCCCCAGTGTCCCAGCCCCCACTCCTCACCCTAGCCCATGACATTCAGCTGAGTGTCTTTCTCTCTCCCATTGCTCCATCAAAGTATTTGTGCCTTGGTGACTTTGGTATGGCATGTCTCACCCAAGCGCCTCTCTACCACCACCACACACACAGGGCATAGGGTAGCCAGCATCTATTTTGGCCTTATCTAGGTAGAGAGCAGCAGGGGGCATCCACCCAAAGGGTTGAGAGACTACAAATAAAATGAAGGAGGGGGACCGTGAGGCCGCACATTGCCAACAGGCTCCCGAACAAAATGGCGAACCCTTAGAGTGTCTGTCCTTTGCCTCACCCACCTAGCTGTGTGTGACCCATAGGAGAAGCCTCGTTATCCCAGTCTCCCTCAGGGGTGATGCTGGAACCCTCACCCTGAGAGAGCAGGTTACCCTCCCTAGTTGAGGAGCTCTTAGAAGCCTCCTCACACCAGCTTCAGGATCCCTGTGTTTCTGTGTGAGCCACGGACTCAGCATGAAGCTGTGCACACAGGGCATACTCTAGTGGAGACCCTTGTCACCGTCACCCTGGAGAGACGCCTGGGCTAGGTGTCCTTTCCTTCCCGTCCTCCCCCTCCCTCTTTCTTCATCCCTTCCCTCCGGTATTCCTTCAGCACAGGAATTCAGGCTGCACTTGTACCCCCCAATCCCCACCCACGCCCTCTAACTTGCCCCTCTCTTTGCTGTTTATGTCCTGTACTACGTCACCTCCCAGGGGCTGCTGTCAGTCAGTGTGACATCTTTCCTTCCTGGGTAGTGACTGTGAGTGAACGGGTCAGCCCCTGCAGCCCAGCCAACTGGACCCTGAGTGATGGCTCCCTGAAGTTTGGGGGACACGGTTCCAGCATGGATAGGGTCGCTCTCCCTGGGAACACTTCCCTGATCCTCCCCCCCTCCCCCAGCCACTCAAAGCTATGCAGTGAGGAGCAAGTCCTTCAAGGGCCTTCGGCAACATAGCCCTTGTCCTCCTCCTCTTCCTCCTCCTCTTCTCCCGTGACTCTTGATTTTAAATCACAGAAAGGGAAAAGCTGGGTGCCAACAGAGATGCTTCGGAATCCATCCTAACTGGACCTGTGACTAGAGGGTACACCATGCCATGCAGACTTCTTGTCTCTTCCCTGGCTCCACCTGGTTCTTCCCACGCAGGGCAGTACCAGCCTCCGGGAGAGGTTGGCACATCACCTATTTGCCTTTAGTTCGCAGTTAACCGGATCAAAGTTACATTTCTTATCACTTTTGAAGATTGAGTGAGGACTTGTGTACTGGGCGGAGCGGCCCCTGGTGTCTGCTCTTTCTGCACAAACATAGGAGCTTTTATTCCTCCTCCCCACCCCCGCCCCCGCCCGCTGACCTTCATTAGGGGCAGCCACGGCCACTTGGCTCCAGTGTTTACCTGTGACGTCTGTGTGAGTGACGATAAGCTTCTTGATGCCAACCACACGCCGAGGCACTGGCTGCGCATTCTCTTCCCTCCAGTTCATACCCTGAGAACGTGGCCCGGTGAGAACCTCTGCCTGTGTAATGAGACTGCCCAGCAAGGGTATCATGGTCACCCTGGGACTCAAAGGCAGCCTCTGGCCTCATAGGGGGAAAAATAAAAACCTAGAAAACATAAAAAAAAAAAACACAGGGGAGAAAGCTGTGAAGGACCAACACCCTTAAATCTAGAAAGAGCTCTCGGGATAAATAAGAAAAGCATGCATTTACCTTGGGCATCTCTTGATTTGGGTCAACCAAAGAAAACTGGGACCTTTGTTTGGCAATAGCTTCCAGGAACAAACTCTTTGCCACCGTGTTTCCGGGGTTTGGGCGTCTGACCCATACACCACTCCCAGAGTTTAAATGCCACTTTCCCTGGCTGATAAAAGTCATCCCCAAGACAAACCGGAGCTATAGCCATAGGCATCTCTCTGTAGTCCATAAAGTTGGAACACCTGTCCGAGCCCACTCTACTCTGCTGTGACAGATACCCAGCAAACGCAAAGCAGGCCATCTCCTGGGAGCAGACATGCCATCTCACCGTGCAGGAGGCTGGGAAATCCAAGGTGGAGGCAAGGCCACCCGATGAAGGCCTTACCTACATGTGAGCCGGTAGTGGCAGGCAGAGAGCAAGACCGGACAACAACACCATCGTCTCTCAAAGGAACCTCTCATGCTGATGATCTTGATCCCTCTTTGTGGGAGATCCCTCACACCGCCCCCCCCCCGCAGCGTTGGGATCAGGCTTCAACACATACATTGTGGGGAACGCATCGAAAGCATGAAGTTTCCTAAGAAGGGAAGTGAGAGTGGGAACAAAGTCCACACCAGGAGCTGAGCTGAGATGCTGGGGAAGAGGAAGGGACAGGGCAGCATGGGGTAGGGACCCGGGTCTAGCTCACCTTTCGCTCCTGCCTGTGCTAACCACCAGTTCTCATTTTTAGGTTAAACGGGCTGAGCTGCATTTCAATGAGAGCCCTTGGCTGAGATCCAGTAAGAGAAACCTGGGTGGAAAATGATAGCTGATCCTTCAGACTAACAGGCAGCCAGTGGTGTGACGGTCCAGTGGGAACTCTCATTCAGCGGCATGAACTCCCATCATGGCTGCCAGAAAGTTCAAACAGGTGCCATTCAGGCTGAACTGTATCACCCCAAAGATGTCCTAAGTCCCCAGCCCATGTGGAAACAGAGCTGTTGTAGTGTCCTTGGTCAATTAAGATGAGGTCATCCTGGATATCCTAAATCCAAAACTGACCGAAGATCCTCATAAGAAGAAAGAGACAGCAATGGCACACACCTTTAATCCCAGCACTTGGCAGGCAGAGGCAGGCGGTTCTCTGTGAATTCGAGGCCAGCCTGGTCTACAGAGCTAGTTCTAAGATAGCCAGGGCTACCCACAAGGAAACCCTGTCTTAAAAGAAAAAGAGAAAACGAGAGACAGAGAGACAGAGACAGAGAGAAGGAGGAGAAAAGAGGCCAGCAAGGGCCTTCTGAGGCCTCCTGACCTGCCTTGAACCTACCCTGGAGTTCAGCAGGTGTGTGCCATATAGACACGGTGATATCCCATACTCTCTCAGCAATCCTGAGGGAAACACAGTGAAATGTTGGTGACAGGTTACTGCAACCCCAGGGAAGTGAATGCAAATACCGTTTTAACATCTGAAGTTTACGGAGGCTTCTTCGAATCTCAGTTCTTAAGCACTGGCACACCATAAGGTCTGGAGAATCCTGCGAGGCACCCTCCTCCAAAGGAAAAAGTCACACAGGAGTTCAGTGTGCTGCAAAAGACATCGTGCCCCCCAGCCCCTCCTCAGAAGGCGTGCACACAACACGCATCCAAATGCAGGAGGGTGTTAGGTAAAATGTGAGGCGCAGTGGAATATTAGATACTAAGCACAATGCTTCCAATGTAAGGCAAAAAGAATCATCTTTCTAAAAATGGGAAGTTCTAAATATGAATTTCTAAAGTTCTAAAATATAAATTTATATAATACAAAAATGCACCACCCAGAACAGTGAAATATGGATGCCCTTATTGTTTATTATTTCATATATATGTATATTTCTCACAACTATATGTTAAATTTCCCTTTTGAGATGGAGTTTTGCTTTCTTCCTCAGCCCGCTCTGTACTTGTAGGCTCAAGCCTCCAGGCAGGTGGGACTTCGGGTGTCATATCACCACACCCAGGTTACAGATCCTATTTCATCACAGGGTGGAGGCAGGGAGGAGGGGATGATGGCTCAATTCTCCGTCCTGGGGCGGTCACACTGATCTTTGAAACTACCACGGAAGACCCAGAGCCGTGATAACCCTGCTACCCCAACCTCGGCAAGCTCCCTGCGTATTCCAAGTCGTAAAGTAATTTAAATTTGGTAGCAAAGGTCTCCTTATGGGCTTGGTGTTTCTAAGTGACATCTGGGAGGCAAAACAAATAGTGGAGGTTTTCTTCTAAACCCTCTGGGGTGTGGCTGCACCCCAACTCTGGGTGAGCTGCACTTTTTCTCCGTGGTTCTCTCTGTGCCCCAACCCCAGCATTGGTCACTGAGTTTCACCTCTCTTTTGCCATCTTTGCATAATCTGTGAATACATAATGTTTGCGTAATTTGTGTTCACAGATTATACTCCAGAAGGGGCGATTTACACAGGACAGAGCCTACACCTGACAAGGTGGAATGGCTTGTCCCAGGCCAAGAACCAGTTGGTGAGTCTGGAGAGAAGCTCAAAGTGGCTAACCTCCCCCTGGTTGAGGTCCCTTTCTGGAGGAGCAGCACCACTGTCCAGGGAAATGTGTCACTAGCCCTCTGACACCATCCTCTCAGAGTCATGTGACAGACTCTCTGAGACCTTCCTGACCTCAGTGTAGACACATCTCTTGTCCTGAGGTTCTCCCAGACTGAGGCTGTGGCAGTTATAACCGGGTCACCTGCTGTGGGGCAGGACCGCTCCCACAGCTGATTCATTGTTCCTGCCCTCTCTGCCAGCATGAGTGGGTGAGTGGGTAGGGCCTGGCAAGGTCCCTTGGAGCCTATCTGGAAAGAAGGGGATATCTCTGCCTCTTGGCTGACTAGCCCTGCCAGGTTCCTTAGTCTTCCAGGACCACCTTTGCCCCATGGCAACCGATGCCGGCCACACTCAGAGAAGTTCCAGATGTCTCCTTGCTATAGTTCTGGTCCTCAGTGCCCAGTTGTCTCTACTGACCTGGCCAGGCTGCCCACGGCCTTACCCCTCCCCACCCTGCCCCATACACACATCAGGTTTTATGAGGCTGCAAGGGTCCCCCACCCTGCCCTGGTGTTGCATGGACTTACTGAGTGCAATGTGGCCAACCAGGCTGCCATAGTTGTCATCAACTAAGACACAGTCACATGACCCAACCCAGGTCAATTAGGTTCCTGCTTACTTATTTATTCCCATTAGCCTGTCCCATGGCATGCCCCACACATTGCTGATCTGGCCACTCAGCCCCTGGCTTCCGTGTGGATTTGATGCAGCAGACACCAGGGACCTTTTGAAGCTTAGATCCTGGCTTAGATCCAAGTCTCTCCCAGCAACCCCTGCCCTCCTCAGAGTCGACGTCTTAGCTGAGAAGAACACTTCCCTTAGGTCGCTAGCCTGCACCTGCTGTGCACAAAGGGGAGCCCCGACATTGGGGTCCTCTAGTTTTCCAGAACCCCAATATCATTTCCCACAAATCAATTAGCATTTCTGAAATATGAGTTGAGGTTTGTAAGTTTCTGGGGTCTCCATCTCCAGAAGGACCCCAGAGTAAGCCACAGAGAACTGGCCACAGCCTGACTGGCTCATCAGACTCTCCCTTCTATCCACTGTCACATGTAAACACAGCAGACACCCGAGAGAAGCCAGTCACTTGGGGTGGAGGGTGCTTTGGCGTCTGTCTGTCCAGCATGAGTTTTGTACGTTCCTGTGTAAGATTTGATGTGCTTGTGTTGCTGAGCCCTGGCTGCAGCTGTGTCCCGTGTAGTTGCTGGCCTCCGCCAAACACTGAGAGTGAGCAGCCTCAGGCCAGACCCTGATCCCATATCCCTGTCCTGGCCTCTCTGCCTGCAGGGTGGAGCCTCACCTCAGGGTGCTTGGGTGACCTCTGCACCCCTGTGGCCTCTGGAGTCTCTGAAAAACACGATGGAGGCTTCTGGGAGGTTTGGGTATGTTGCATTCCTTCTGAACTCTTGGAGTGGGCCTTAGAAGCTTTTTACATTTCAGTGAAACATAAAATATAAATTACACCACTCGGCCACTTATTCGTTTGTTTGTTTATTAGGTTTTTCTGTTGGTTTTGTTTTGTTTTTTGGGTATTTTTGAGACAAAGTTTCTCTGTGTAGCCCTGGCTGTCTTGGAACTCGCTCTGTAGATCAGGCTGGCCTCAAACTCAGAGATCTGACTGCTTCTGCCTCCTGAGTGCTGGGATTAAAGGCATGCACCACCACTGGCCCCTGGCCCACCCCCTACCCCCCAATTTTTTTTTTTGAGACAGGGTCTTGCTGTGTAACTGGAGCTGTCCTTGAAGTCATGATCCTCCTACCTCTGCCTCCTGAGTACAGGGCCTAAGATTATTGCAGGACCACATCTGGCCACCTTCAACCATGTTTGAGGATACGCTTGAGCTGCCTCCGCCTCCAGAGCCTTCCCACCCCGAGCTGAAGCTCTGTCCCATTAAACACCAGCTCCCCTCTCCGTTCCCAGCCTTAGCCCTTGCCACTTCACTCTCCGTGTCTATGACACTGATGCTTTAGGGACCTCGTATGAGTGGCATCACACGGTGGCCTCTTCGGACTGACTTATCACACCGAGCATGGCACCTTCGCTGTCCAGCCACACACACACACACACACACACACACACACACACACACACACACACAAAAGGGGGTAGGGAGTGAGAGATGGAATGGGTGTAGCAGATCAGGCTCTCTCTACCTCCAGGGACACTTTACTAGCCCAGTGCCTAACTCTTGAGCATTCTCTATGAGTGGAGGAGCCTGTGCAAGGGGCCCTGGAGCCTGGCAAAAACAGGGACTAGGCATCATCAGGATTGTGCCCCTCTCCAAGCCCCGCCCCTTTGGTCTCCTTATAATCCCAGCCTCTCTCTCATCATCCTAGCTCTGGACTTGCCCCTGCTTTAAGTTTGCCTATTGAGCACCTTCTGCGTTCTATCCTGGCTCAGTGATGTGTCTGGTTGAAGATTCTCTTCTGAGGAGCTGGCCCCGAAACACAAGTGTGGATTTCTGGGTTTCAGACTGGAGGGGATACATCTGCCATGCTATGCCCAAGCTATGTCCTGCAGCCCTATTACACTGTTGGTCCAGCTGATTCCAGGATGCTCAGGGTGGCTCCAAACTTTTTGATCTGAGCACTAACACGGAGCCTTGGACCATAGGCAATGCGTGTTTCCTCTGTGCCTGTTCTTTTCCTGTTTTCTGTGGCTTCCTAGTCCACAGAGGCAATGCCAGCCTGACAATGTGTGCTGAGGCCACTGGCTCTGTCCCACACTGCTGCACATCTTTGCATGGCTCCTGGCTGTCATGAGGTCCCTGTGTAGGGTCTTCAGGGTGTGTGTGATGTGACAATAGTGTAGCCATTTTTACTAGCTGATCCAAGGATGTTTTCATCATCTCATGACACAAGTTTATGCATTTCTCCTTTAAACAAACAGCAACAATACCTGATGCCATGGAAACCAGGTCAAAGAGAATGAATATCCTTCTGCCAGCCAAGAAAAAAATACCTGTCAACCCCTGCAGCCTTCCTCACAGGCGGGAGCCTGGGTATCGCCTTGGTAACCCAGGGACAGGCCTCCACATACTCCATGGCCTGGCTGTTGGTGACTGTCAGCCTCTGTCCCCTGACCAACGATGTCTCCTGTGCCTGTTTTCATCTCTATGTAGTTCTGCATCTTTCCGGTTTCTGCTGCACATTTCCCAGAAGAGCCATTCCACCCCCCACCCACCCTGACCTCATTTCACTTTCACGATGTCTGTTACCTGTGGTCATGGTCTAGAAATGCTTCATGGAAAAACTCTAGAAATAAATCATTGCATAATGCCTAAGCACCAAAGGTGAAACCTCAGGCCATCTTGTCCCACCCTGTCCAAGACTTCACAAGTCATGTGCAGTGTATCCACCAAGTATATCCAAGTATGTGACACCTACTCGTTTGTCTCACCGAGTTTCAAGGAGACTGTCTCAGAATTCCAGTGCTTGTGTTCAGGGGGGCCCATGCCAAATCCCACATGGTCACAATGTCTGTGTCACTCACCTCACTTCATCGAATTCCAAGGGCCCATGGTCATGGAATGTCACCCTCATAAGAAAGGTGAGCACAGCCCAGTGCTATTCAGGGGAAGACAGATCATATTACATAGCTTGTGTTTAATGCTGTCCCTCTGCTATATTTTGACTTGTTGATGTTAATCTCTTACTATGCCTAATTTATATGGCATAGTATATATGTACACACACATACATGTAAATACATGTACATACATGTATGTGTGTGTGTATATGGCCTGTATATGCAGAGAGACATGGCCATGTGTTATACTGTTATTATTACGGACAAGCCTGTATATCTGTATGTACACCATGCTGGTTGATCTTGACCGACAGCTTGGTGAGCTTTGGAATCACCTAGGAGATGACACTCGAAGACGTCTTTGGAGAGACTTAACTGAGAAGGGAAGGTCCTCTCTGAATACGGCAGCCCCATGCCGTGGGCTGGTATCTAAGACTGTATCAAAAGGGAAAAGGAGGGAACCAGCAAGTACCAGCGTTTGCTTCTCTCTGCTTCCGGCTGGAGACAACATGGCCGGCTACCTCACGCTCCAGACAGAGCTAGAGCCCCACCGCTGTGATGGACTGTGGCCTTAAGCTGAGCTTCATGAGAAACCCTCCCTTCCTTGCTTTTGTCGGGGATTTGGTGACAGCAGCAAGGAAAGGAACCAGCACGCACCCGCAGGGGACATGGACACACAGCTGTGTACACAGCCTATCTGTGGCCTGGCACTTGGCTCATTTTCAGAAAAAAAGGGTCTTTTGTGCATGAAAAGAGACTGTTGTAATTTCATATGAAAGACCCATATGCTTAGGGGGCCATCACCTCCACACATCAAGCAGCTGAAATTGTTGGAGACCCATCCAGCAACCAAGGGGAAAGACAGACTCCTGGCCCTTAGGTCTGACTATCCCATTGGGATGGTCTCTCTGTGCACTGGGTAAAGGTTGTCCTTGGATTATTCAAATGCTGACTTCCGTAACCAGAGACTTGAGTGCAGGTCAGACCTGGGGATTGTCATCTTTATAAAGCATCTACTGCCTCAGTATTTTGTAAACATTGTTCTCCATCACCTTCTGATTGTCTGGATAAAGAGATGAACGGCCTATAGCAAAGGCAGGACTTCCTGGCAGAGACAGGAGGTCTGGGAAAGAGGAGTAGGAAAAGGATTCAATGAGGAAGAGGTAACAGCTGCATGGCAGACCATAGATTAATATAAATGGGTTAGCATCAGTTATAAGAGCTAGTTGGGAACAAGAACAAGCTAAGGTCTAAAGTTACTACAGATAAACATAAGTCTCCCTGTCATTATTCAGAGGTGGGGTGGACATAGAAAGTTCATAAGGTTTTACGATTCCTCCTCAGACCACCGAGGGTCTTACTGATAGATCACCGTGGGTCCTCGTCTTTCTCAGGGTCTGAGCTGTGAGAAATGGCAGGGAATTGTTTTTACCTCTTAAGCTACTGGGCTTCCAGCTCTGGGCTCCCCCTCCCTCCCTTCCCCAGCTTGCTTGCCAAGGTCAAAGCTCAGTTTCTTTGGCTTTCTGTCTTCCCCAACATCCTCGTCAGCAATGCCCCAAGGCTGGGTAACCCTGAAGTGTCACACCTGCTCTCAAGCACCTCTGGAGAAGCCACGCAAACATTGGGGCAGCACATTGCAAATAGACACTTGGCCACACTCAAGGTCAAAGACAGATTTTCCACCCTGACCTCAGAGCTTGTCCCAGGTCCCATATCCAGCTCAGAATTCACAGGGAAGAGGCAAATGTCTGCCTCCTGCTTGCACCTTCTGGCCCATGCCAATGCCCACACCTCACCTCACAGGCAGTGTCCATCCAAGGCCTCTGTCCCTGCCAAGCCCTCAATTACACTGTCCTGCATCATTAGCCTCTGCAAGCGGTTTGCTTATGGTTTCCTGTCTCAAATGCCCATCCTTTTAAAAATATACATTATTATGTATATTAAATATACATATATGTATATACATATACATTAAATATGTATATTTAATATACATTATTATGTATGTGTATGGTTGTTTTGTCTGTGCATTTGTCAGCACCTCATGCGTGCAGAGGTCAGGAGAAGGTGACAGATTCCCTGGAACTGAAGTTGCCGTGAGCTACCACCTATCTGCTGGGAATTGATGCCAAGACCCCCAGAAAGGGCAGCCAGTGCATTTGACCACTGAGCCATCTCTCAAACCCCTCAATTATCTGTCTTCCTAGAACCAATGCCCTCGAGAGATGGTGTCTGTGGCATCCAACCCCAGGGCTTCCAATACCCAACAGTGCTGGCCCACAGTATGTATCCCATGAGCCTTGGGGAACGTCTGATACCAGACTCCCTGACAGTGGAAATCATACTTGGGTTGTCCTGCTCCTCCTCATCTTGACCTTGGCAGGGAGTCTTCCTGTCTGTCACCATTTCTTGGCAGTCTGGGACATGCTCACTCGAGTTCATACCCACGGCATCCAGCACAGCTCTTACAGATTGCAGAAAGCTGTATGTATGTTTTCCAGATGACTAAAGAAAAAAATAAATAAATAAAGCAGAACCAGCAGACTGCTGTGTGCAAGGCTGATGGATGAGAGGCGGAGAGCTGTCACTGAACATCTGTCGTGGGAGTCACAGAGGGCGCAGAGTAAAGCACAAGGCCAGCTCGGGCCTGGGGCTTCCCAGGCTTTGCCACGTGGAAAGAGTCACTCCCGGTGCTGGTTGAATGTGCTGTTGTCGATGCCCCCTGCCCAAAGCTCACTTGTTGGTGGTTTAGTCCCCAAATTTATATGTTGATGTTTTGTAGAGTTGAGGCTTTGGAGAGGTAGTTGGGATGAGATGAGCTCACAAAGGAAGGGTCCCCTGACGCCTTAGTGGCTTTAGAGGAAGAGGAAGATATGGAGCCTGCGCTGGCACACCTGCTGCCTGAATCAAGTTACAATGACGCCATGATGCAGGATGAAGACCCTGGAGGGAAGCCAGCATCCTGCCCTTGGACATCCCAGCCTTTAGAAGCATCAGCCATATAAATTCTAAAGCATCCTCAGAGACCAAGGAAGCCTGGAGCAAGGCAGGGCCAGTCTCGGCATTTGTTATAAGCAACAGAAAACAGACTGACACTCCCCAGTTTCTTGGTACCTCTGATGCAACAGTGGGGAGCTGACTTTAGAGACGCTGCTCCCTTCCCCTTGAAGGAGACACAGAGGACTTCCTCCAGACATGCCTCCTGAGGGCAGGTAACCAGGCCCAGGCAGGTGTCAATGCTACAGTTCATAAACACCTCCCTCAACTAGGTTCTGATGCTCCCCCTTTGGCCCTTGCTGACCCTCCTGGACACTGATCTCATCTTGTGCTCCGTCTCCAGCTACCTCACGATTTTGTAGCACAGGTTAGGGGCACAGGCATCCAAAGGCTTCACAGTCCTCGGGTCTGGAATAGGTTTGCTTGACCATCAAGCAAGACCATCAGCTGCAAGCACCCATGATGCCTCACTAGGGCTGGCAATGTAGCTCAGTGGTAAAACACTTACCTAGTACATTTAAGGCTTGAGTTCCATATATATATATATATATGTGTGTGTGTGTGTGATATATATATCACAACCTTTATTTTTTGATGGTTGGGACTACAAAGTTGTGTGGCCACACTATTTAGTATGGAAGCATTTTCCATTGCTTTGTAAACACCCCAACTAGAAGCATCTTGGGGAAGAAGGAGTTTATTTTAGTGTACAGTCCATTATAAAGGGAAGTCGGGGCAGAAAGTAAGGCAGAGGCCACGGAGACCCCATACACCATCCAGTATCACCCACACTGGGTGGGTTCCTCCCACACCAATTGTCAATCAAGAAAATGCTCTTAGGCAATCTGATGTTGGCATCATCTCGATTAAGGTTCTCTCTTTCCAACCGACTTTAGTTTGTGTCAGGTTAGCACAAACTAACCAGCACAGGAGATTTCTAAAACAAACAACAAAAACCCTAGAAATAGAGCTATGAAATGGCCCAGCCATACTATTCCAAGACGACATAACACAGATGTTTTGTACGTCCATGTTCCCAGCTGCACTGCTCACAGCAGCTAGGACGTGGGAGCAGCCTGGCTGTCCATCAGTGGGTGAACGGCCAAGGAAAATGTGGTCCATATACACAGAGGAATTTCATGCAGCTATGAAAAAAAAAATGAATTCATGACATCTACAGCAAAATGAATAGAACTGAATATTCCCTTAAATGTCCATGTTCAGAAAGACAAATACTTGCCTTCTCTCATGTCTACATCCTGGACTTCATTTCTGTATGTGTTGGAATTTAAAAAGGTTTTTTTTATATGCCCTCTCTAGCTCCCAATTAATGAGACAGAGACCTGTTAGATTTATAATAAGTTCTAGGCACCATACCCGAGCAGATATGGATCTATACTAACTGAACTCTGTTACCCTGGCCTGCTTTCCAGCCATGTGTCCTGTTACCTGTCCTCTAGTCTTGCCCGGGCCCTCTCTGCTGCATCCTTGTCCCCACGATGACTTCTCCATAGTGACCTCCTCCTCACAGCATGGCAATCTTTTCCTTCACCTCCCTGCACCACCCCCTTCTCTGGGACCCTCCAGACTGAGAAAGAAAGTCCCGCCTACTGTCTCCTCCATCCCGTCACTGGCTCTTGAGCTTCTTTATTAGCCAATCAGAGGTAGTCGGGGAATAATTCTTTCACGTTGAGACAGGAGATTCCTCAGTAGCAACAACAATACCCAAATCTGTTAGCATTTAGCTCACTGCTAGTTCAGCAGTATACAGAGACACACCTTAATACAATATGAATGAAGGTCACCTCGACGTATACGTGTGTCTCTATACGGAGCACAGGTCTTCAAATGAGGTCTTCTGGGAAGGCTGGAAGGGAGAGACAGTTAAAGAGAACACCTAAGATGTGGAAGAGAAAGGAAGATGCGTGGAGAGAAAGGACTGGGGGAGGGGGTGGGAGGAAAGAGGAAGGGAGGGACGGGAATAAGCAGGCCAATGTATGAGAGGCTTATGGCGAAACCTATTCTTTCCTGTGCAACTCTTACAAAAAAATTAATGAAAAATAAAATTCAAAAGACCCAAGAGTTGAAAAACAAATTAAATTCCCCACTACAAACAGGAAGCCCAGTGCTCTGGAATTAAGGCCAGCTGGTCATGGGAGCTGGTCATGGATGTTTCTGAATCTGCTATATATATACTGAGGTCGCCTCTCCAGAACTCAGAGACCTCCCACTCTTGTTCCAGGGTCTCCAGGTCCTCCGCCTCCCTCCAGGGGAGCTGAGGGACCCAACTTGCTTTGTTGTTTTGGTGATCTGTTAGGTGGTCCCTGCTGGCTGATCTGTCCTCTAACAACAGTGACGCTCTAGCCAAGTGCGGCTGTGCAGGTAGGATGCTGTCAAGGTCAAGGCCAGGAAGCCTTTGGTGGGCTTGCTCACTGAGCTCCTGGCCCATGGGATTCCTGGGTCTTAGGCCTTCTCCCTGCTGTCTTCCCAAACCTGGGCTGTTACTCCTGCCTCAGCACACACAACAGCTTGCCAAAGTTCAGAAGTAAGGGGGAAGGGGACGAACAAATCAAGGTAAGGGACCAGACTGAGGTAGCCCACTTTTCCTGACTGCTTCAGAAGCCACCAGGCAGAGCTGTACAAAACAAAACAGAATATGAGGTTGGAGGGACTCAGCCAGAGGGGCAAAGAGGCCATTGAGTACTAAGAGGAGCAGGCCAAGAAAGAAAGGTGCCTTGTTCAAGTCTTGATGATACAGGAAGCCACCCCTCTCCTGAGAGGGACACCAAGGTACCACCAAGGGACACACTGCTCAGGGTAGCAGGCCCATTCCTACTTAGTCTCAAAGTAGTGCAAAACTCTGCGCTCTGTGCATGTTGACTTAGGTCGTTGGGAAGGTAGGACCCTCGCACAGCCGTGCAATCATGAACACTGAAGGGTTCCAACAGAGCCTCCGGTTTCATGGTCCAAACAACAAAACCAACCTCCAGGGACCATCGCACCTCTGGGACAGGTGTGAGAATTCCAAATGAAAAAGAAAGAGTGATTCCCATCTGCCAGTCAGAATGCTATTTCAAGAAGGTGCCTCACCAGCGAGGCGCAGCGAGGCACAGGCCCTCCCTTGCTCTAGGTGAGGAATCCCTGAGTCATTTGCTCGCGTCTCTAGAAGCTCATGCCAGGTGTTTTCTTCCTCCTTGAGTGCCAAAGCATTTCCACAGCACACGACAGAAAACAGGGTGCTGGAAGGATCAATGACACAGAGCCACCTGGGGCAGACGGGGTTCTAGGAGGGTGCCAGGTCCCAGATGGGCCCAGGTGGGCCTGTTCCTCCTCACCCTCTGTTTTTGTGTACAGGTTTCTCTGCTAGGACCTGGGAGGGCCACTGCTGGCAAAGGACAGTTACGGGAGGCGGGCACTCAGGAGCAGCCAGACACCAAGCATACCTAGATTCAGGTTTGCCCCTGAGGCAGTACCCTCCATGGGGTCTGGGCCCCAAGTTTTCCTTTGGTGCTGACTGACTGAAAATAAAGACATGACAGCGTTTTGGTGTGGCTGAAGAGAAGCTTTTTTATTGTAGATATGAGGAAGGGGACATCCAGAGGCATCTGGAAGGGTCCAGACTGGGCATGGCCAGCACAGCCGACTAGGTCATGACAGGAGACAGAGAGGGAAGAGCAAGAGAGGAAGAGAGGAAGACCAAGAGAAGAACAGAGCAGAGGAGAGGGAGGGAGGGAGAGAGTCAGAGACAGAGAGACACAGAGAGACACAAACCAAGGGAAGGAGGGACCAAGAGAAGAATCAAAATGGTTCGGTTATATAGGAATGAGAAGTGAGAGGACGAAACAAAGCTCAAGAGCTGATCAGAGTTAGGGTCCCAGGTGGTAGCTGAGAGGAACCAGCGTCTGTACGAGGTACTTTCACACCGAGAGAGACTGGTGGCCAGTGTCCTCTGTGATATGTTACTAGGCACCTCAGTTCGTCCTTAGTTTCTTTGGGACCTAACGCTGAGGACGTGTCTGCAAACATCTCAGACCTTTTGAAAGGTTCTGGCTAGACAGAGGCCAGTGAGAGGACAAGCTGGGAAGGGAGGGCCTGTGAGATGAGAACAAGGAGGTTTCACACGGTTTCTAACCCTCTGTACAGCTCCCTCCTAGGAACAGAGCAGGATGTTAGGACCCCCAGGGGTGAGAAACCAAAAACACTCCCCCAAATCCTTGCTTTAGGAACCAGGGGCAAATAAAGGGAGAACACTGGAAGACTAAAGGGACTCTGAGAGGCCTTCAAGGATGAAGGTCCTTGAATGACCTTCAAAACACACTGGTCCCGGAAAGGCAAGGCTGAGCGTGGTGAAATCCTGCTGGGGCTGAGGTGTGGTAACAGTAGCACATGGCTGGGGGAGGGGGACCCTTGTAGCCTCCCTCAGGCCAGCCTGCACGACCCCCCACCCCCATCTGACCCTAACCGCTCCCTCCCTTGAGAAGGTATACCTGCTCAGGAGCTGGTCTGTGAAGTGCTAGCTAGTTCTCTCTCACACAAGAAGCCACAGGGAAAGGGTACACAGACATTTACCCCCCAATGATTCTTCCTAGCCTTGAAGAATCGTCTGTCCATGACTTTCATGTCTGCGGCCCTTTAGAGCACATCTTACTCTCTGATGAGGTGTGAAGGAACACAGCGCCAGCCCACCACAAACAAAAGGAGTCACACACATGCCATTTCCCCTCTCTCTCCACACTCCATCTCCCCTTTAATGGGCCCTGCTTCCGGCAGGCACTCTCAGGGTCAGTCCCAAGGTCCTAGGCGCCCTGTGTCCTATCTGTTGTCTGGAAGCAGCTTGGGGACAGACAGGGTGGGCCAACTGGCAGACAGCATCAGCCGCCAAGGGAGTGGGCAAAGTGCCCAGTCCTCCTAGGGCCCCACCTATCAGCCCTGAGTGGGGTGGAATGTTGGCAGAGGTTGGGTCCTTCTGCTGCTTGTGTCTGAAGCACCCTCCTATTCAACTGTCCCGGGACACTCAGGACCACGGTGGTGGGCTAGTCTTGGAGGGGCCCCGTCAGGGCCATTAGAATATGTTTTCTTGCTTTAACTTTCCAACTTGCTGAACATTTTGAGAGGTTTCTTTTTGGTTGTTTGTTTGTTTTGTTCTTCTGTAACGAAAGTAACTGGCGTTCAACTACCCGTTTCTTAGAGCCGGGCATTCCTGAAGCTAGCCGGCCCTCTCTGGGATGAGGTGAAGGTCAAAGGGCAGCCACTGCTGGCTGCACACCGAACGCCCGGCATAGTTGGAGTGATCAGTCCAGAGCCACCAGCTCTAGAGCCCCACGCCGAGAATCTCGTGGCTCTATTCCACCCTGCTGCGAAGGGAGCAATGAGCACCCACGGGGCACCGTGCCCACCACGAGGCCCCAGGAAAGCTGGTCCCCAAGCAGGCTCTGGCTCCTGGTCGGTGGGCCAGAGCAGTGTCGCCCGTGCCCGGCAGGGGGCGCCGAGAGTCCCAGGCGGCTGCGGAGCCCGGCCCCTGACGTCACCACCCGCGGTTGCCATGGCGACGGCCTCAACGGCGCGCGCGTCAGAGCCTCCAGTCTCTTGGCAACCGCCCGATCTCCGCTCCCCCTCTGCCGGCTCTGGGCCGCGCGTCGCTCTGGCGTCAAAACGACGTCAATGGGCTGTGCCTGCCGCGGGGGGCGGGGCGGGGCGGGGCTTGCGCGGGGCGGGGCGGGGCGGGGCGGGGCGTTGCCGCGTGCGGCCGGCGGCGGCTGGGCGCTGACATGCGGCGCGGCCCGGGCGGCGGCGGCAGCGTTGGTGGCGGCGGCGCGAACTGCGGGCGCCGGAGCAGAGCGAACAGCCGAGCGGGTGGCGTCCCGGGTCGGGCGCACGGAGGGCGGCGGAGGTGAGCGGCGGCGCGGGTTCGGGTCCTCGCGGCCCGCAGGTGCGCGCGTGGGGTCGCTGGGCAGGACTCCAGCCTCGCGGGCTCCCCATTGTTGCGGGTCGGCGCCCGGAGGCGGGTCCGCGAGCACCGGATTGGGGAGCCCGTCCTGGGGAGCCAAGCGCGGGCGCTGGCGGACGGGAGCGCGGTGAAAGCCCGGGACCCCAGGGTGTCTAGGGACTGGCGTGGGGTAGACCGCGGGTGGACTGCTGGCGCGCGCGCCCGGCCGGGACCGGGGGTCGGAGGGCGCGTGCGTGGGGGCCCCGCGCCGAGGGAACCTGGGATCGTGGGGGCGCGCGCGTGGAGGCGCGGGCTGGGAGCCCGGGATCCGAGGGCTCTGGCTGGTGGGATTCGTGGTAGAGGACCGCGTGCGTGGGGACTTCAGCCGGGGACACGGTGTCAAAGAATGAGCGGGTCGGGGTGCGAGCTGGGATCCAGGGTCGGGGGCCGCTCCGCGGGCTGAAGGAATACGGGGGTCGAGGACGCACGCGTGGGGGCCTGGCGGACACAGTTTCGGTGGCCACGTCGTGGAGGCTGGGGCTGGCGGGGGCCGAGCGGGGTCGAGCCGGCGTCGGCCGGTGCTGATCGCACTCCTCGCTGACCCGCAGGTGCGGCCCGAAGCCATGGTGATCATGTCGGAGTTCAGCGCGGTCCCCTCAGGCACAGGCCAGGGCCAGCAGAAGCCCCTCCGGGTGGGCTTTTACGACGTGGAGCGGACCCTGGGCAAAGGCAATTTTGCGGTGGTTAAGCTGGCGCGGCACCGAGTCACCAAAACGCAGGTGCGCGCGCGTGTTGTGTGTGTGTGGGAGGGGGTTACTAAACCCGGGAGGGGGGGTGTTGGTGAGTGGATCCAGCCAGGGGGTGGACCCCTGTGCTGATTCAGTCCTGCAGAGTTGATTGTCACCATTGTAAACGATGGCAGTGTTTAGTCTGGTAAAGGGGGGGGAAGCTTTGTATTATGTTTCTGCATAATTTGTACAATTACTAGGGAGCAGCAAAGATAATAATGACCACAACCACCCCCTCCCCGCCAAAAAATAAAAAGAGAAGGGGAAAAAAAAACCCAGAAATGAGTAGCTCCTTAGTAAGCACAGGGTTATTGGCTACTTTTTATTTTCTCCCAGTTTCTTGTGACCTTTTGAAGACATCAAATGTTTGAGAAATTCATTTGCAAAAAATAAAAAGTGCAAATAAGGTCTGTTTACCCCCTTTTCTTCTTAAAATCTGTAGGTTGCAATAAAGATAATTGACAAGACCCGCCTAGACTCTAGCAATCTGGAGAAGATCTATCGGGAGGTCCAGCTCATGAAACTCCTGAACCACCCGCACATAATCAAGCTGTACCAGGTGAGCCTGGGCGCCTCACTGCTCCATGGGCATGGGCATTGCTTTTCATGTGCCACACCCCGAGCCTGTGGTCCCTGAAGATGGCCTGGGTTTCTGCTGCTTTGCAGGAACTAGGGGGTACATAGTAAAAGCATTGACCTCCCTTAGACTGTGTAGCTCTATTGACGGTTAGCCTCTTGCTTCTGGGGTATACTTAATTTCCGCTCGTTTTGTCTAGTATTGTGATTTGTTGCAGTTTTGGATGTGTTGAGGTCTGTTGATGAAGTCCTGTCATTGTGAGAATAGCCACATGTAGGATCAGGCTTAGCAAAGAAGGACAAACTTGAGGGAAACTCGAAACTTCCGCCTTTGCAGATGAGTACTAAATGTTTTTTTTTTTTTTTTTTTTTAAAAGCAGCAGCTGTTCTTTCCAGTTTTCCTTAATGTATCTTTGCGATGGCACTGGCCAGCCCTTGTCTCGGGAGTGGTGCCCTGGTGAAGACAGGGTGCCACTTCAACCCTAGGAACCTGACATTTAATCTCGGGTGAGAGTGTGCCTCACCCGTTTGTTGGCTGTTCCCTGACAATCTTCCTCGATCTGCCTAGTGATAGATAAACCGTGGCTTCCGCTGCCATGGAACGGGTCTCTGTGTGGAGGAGCCTTGTGAGTGATGCTGTGTAAGTCTCGTCAGTGGCTCTCAGAATCCCCATGCGCCTGAGGTGGCCACAGGCGAGTGTGCAGCTGGAAAAGCTGTGTGTACGGTGCAGTAGGGGAGAGGACTGTAATTTAAAATTACCCCTGGCCGTCCTTCTCAGAACAAAGACAGACAAGTCGCTAGAGCTCGGATTTGGCCTGTGCTGCTGGCTCCCTCCTGTCTCTGAGCACAGAGCCCAGGGCTGTATGCCCAGGGGTCATGCTGTAGTCCAATTTTCATCTTTTAAGCTGTGCTCCAAGATAAGTTTCCTTCATGGCCAGTGGTTGGGAGAGGGGGCCGGGAAGATGCCTCCCCCCCGACCTTCGGGACAGGCCCACTCTTGTGCTCCTGCCCGTGGATGCCAACCTTTGCTGCTTGTAGAATCTTCCTTTCCTCCCTGCCTTCCACTTGCCGGACCAGGTCAAAGCCATGCCATACGGAGGAAATGTTATATGGTTGCCAGTGTGGATATTTTAACTCCTGTCTTCAGTGGCTCAGCTTTCAGGATTGGATGGGCTGGTCTCAACACCGGTGTCCAGCGTTCATTCCGCTGGCCTAGGCCATAGAGTCCTGCTGAGGCGTCTCATTTTCTCCTTTGGGTGGGAGTGGGGAGAGTTTGCTTGGTGTCATTTGTTGAGAATAGGGTCTTGCTGTGTCGCTGTTCCAGCTGGCACGCTGCTCCCTGTGTCTTGCTGGCCTTCCACTTGTGGCGGTCCTCATGCCGTAGTCTCCTGAGGGCTGGGGCTACAGATGTCTGCCGCCACACTTGGCTTATTTAGGGTTTTAAAAGGTTAAAAGACATGAACTCTTAAGTTTGTTTTCCTTTATCAAGAAGAGGAATAAGCAGAGGTCCTCTGCTGCAGTGTGGGGAGGGGAGATGACAGACAGCCAAATTTTTAGCCAAATTGCTGTTTTTTAATAACACTTTTCTTAGTAAATTCATGACTCAAAAAGATTATTTAAAATATCTTTTAAAGGAATAACAGTATGTCTTGAACCCAAAGAAAACTTTCTTTCTGTCTGGGTACATTCTCTTTCTCCCCTTGAAATGTTTTATTCATTTATTTGTATTGAGGCAATTTCGCTATGTAGACTGACTGGCCTGGAATGTGCTGTGTAGTCCAGGCTAGTCTTGAACTTCCGGCAGTTCTGCCTCTGCCTCCCGAGTGCCAGGTGTACGCTACCATACCTGGCCCCTCCGGAACATTTAAACTACACATGTACATAAGTGCCTTTTAATTTGTTTCAGAACCAAAAATTGAATTTTACCTTGTTGCTTAGTTATGGTTTAAATTTTTTTAACTAACAAAGTTGTTGGTCAATGAATGAATTCTGAAGGTGTATGTTGACACTGGCCCTTACTGTTGACACATGCCAAGCAATGTGCTGTACAAAGAGCAGTCCCCTGTAGCTTACCTGGCAAGGCCATGTTCTTAAGGCTTAATGTCTTGTGAGGAAAGCAAGTTGGGGTAGGATATTTGTATTGATTACTCAGTTTTCTTTTCTTTTCTTTTTTTCTTGAATGACCATTTGTCCATGGGGCTTCTGAAAGGATGCTCCTAGGAACCTGGCATCCATGGCCTCCAGAGCTCCCAGGAGGCATTGCAAGGCAAATGGCTTGCCCTGTAGAGCCTTGTTTGTGGCTCTTTCCCTTTTAAGAGCAGAGTTGCCAGGACAGACAGGACCAGGAGATGGTGGGGCAGAGGGGCTTATCCGAAGGCATGTAAAGCTGTATCTCTCTCCCTGGATTATGTTTCTTTCCCCTCCGTCTCTCCTTCCTCAAATGATGGAAGCAGTTTCTTGGAGAGGTCAAAGGTTGTTTGGGGTTCAGGTGCATCCATGATGGCTTCTGTGTGATCCTTTCTCCTTGGCTGAAGTTTTTCCTTTTTTTGTTATTTCAGGTTATGGAGACAAAAGATATGCTATACATTGTCACAGAATTTGCAAAAAATGGAGAAATGTTCGGTGAGTCGCGTTCATTTTAGCGTCAGGCGAAAGCTGCCTTCTCATGTGTGCCTGCCTCTCCTGTGGCTCTCAGTGTGTGTCCCTGCCCGGCCCCTGGTCGTGGCAGGCTCAGCGTGTGACGTTGTTTTATTGCCCCTCAGATTACCTGACCTCCAATGGGCACCTGAGTGAAAACGAGGCCAGGAAGAAGTTCTGGCAGATCCTGTCAGCCGTGGAGTACTGCCACAACCATCACATAGTGCACCGGGACCTCAAGACGGAGAACCTGCTACTGGACGGCAACATGGACATCAAGCTGGCAGGCAAGAGTGTGTGGCCCGGGAGGCCCCGTGGGGTGCCGGCGTGCCCTCCGGCACAGTGCCCACCAGTCCCCGACTGATGCCAGCGCCTCTTCCTCTGCCTCACAGATTTTGGATTTGGGAATTTCTACAAGCCAGGCGAGCCTCTGTCCACGTGGTGTGGGAGCCCCCCCTACGCAGCCCCCGAAGTCTTCGAGGGGAAGGAGTACGAAGGGCCCCAGCTGGACATCTGGGTAAGAGCCCCTTTTGGACCCTGCCGCCTGTTCCCCTGATCCCTGGAGCCGGCCAGCGCGGCACCAACGCGGTTCTCTGGTCGTTCACAGAGCCTTGGAGTGGTGCTCTACGTCCTCGTGTGTGGCTCCCTCCCCTTCGACGGACCCAACCTGCCGACCCTGAGGCAGCGGGTGCTGGAGGGTCGCTTCCGCATCCCCTTCTTCATGTCTCAAGGTGGGTGGGCGTGGAGCTGGGCCGCCCCGGTTTTAGGGGAGTGGTGGTGGGTGGGTCTGGCGGTGCCTGCCCAGCTGTCTATGGGGCCTGCTGTTAAGTCAGGACTTAGGTGATCAGGCAGCAAGAGAAACTCAACCCACAGGTGCTTTCCCACTGCCCTCCTTGCAGCACGGGCAAGAGCCTCCCCTACACTCTGTGTCCTGTTAGTCTTATCTCTGCAGTGCCCCCCACCATCAGGCGCCACGATGCCAGCCCCTCTCACACACATAAGCTTTTCTGTTTCATAAAGATGCCTTAACCCCATGTGTGCTAGGACAGGAGGGAGAATGGTTTCCCACAGGGGACATTTAGAAAGAGTAGAGAGTGTCTCCCCTGGGTCTGATGCCCCCGCTCCGTTCAGCACCCCTGTCCTCACTGTCAACCTTCACCCCTGCAGACTGTGAGACACTGATCCGACGCATGCTGGTGGTGGACCCCGCCAAGCGCATCACCATCGCCCAGATCCGCCAGCACCGGTGGATGCAGGCCGACCCCACCCTCCTACAGCAGGACGACCCCGCCTTCTCCATGCAGGGCTACACCTCCAACCTGGGCGACTACAACGAGCAGGTGCTGGGTATCATGCTGGCCCTGGGCATAGACCGGCAGAGAACGATTGAGGTGAGCAGGCACTACTTAGCCTTAACTAGGCCTCATATCCTGGGGTGGCGGCAGCAGGATGGGCTTTCTCAGGCAAAGCAGGCCTGCAGAATTAAAATGGGAGTACAGTCTAATTTAAGGGCCACTAGTCCCCTTCTCTAAGGATATTCTTGGCCCCCTGAGAGTTGCCTGGGGACGGTCTCATAGACAAGCCTAGTGGCCGGGACCTTGCTCTGACCCACTGTCCCTGCTCCACAGTCCCTGCAGAACAGTAGCTACAACCACTTCGCTGCCATTTACTACCTCCTCCTTGAACGCCTCAAGGAGCACCGAAGCACCCAGCCCTCATCCCGGCCCGGCCCTGCACCTACCAGACAGCCCAGGCTCCGAAGCTCGGACCTCAGCAGTCTGGAGGTGAGGAAGAGCTCCTACCCAGAGCCCTGCTCCTGTCCCTTTAGTTGTCCCCTCAGAGCCAGTAGCCCCCTGCTTAGTTAGACATGGCACTGACTCTCGGGGCAGTCCCCTGGACCCTAGCAGTGCTTCAGCCATGGACTGTGGGAAAAAGAGGGGCTTTGGGGAATCAGGGATGGGTTATGGCTGCTGCACTCTAGGCCAGGCCCCGCCCTCAGGCTCTCGTTCCTAGCACCCTGTCCTGGCCACCTGCACATGCATATGGTCATAGATGAAGACACCAGATCCCGAGCCCCAAGCCCAGTCAGGTAGCTTCTGGTCTCTGTCGGTTTCATCTGCAGAACCAGCTTGCTGTCACTGATAGTTGACCCTGGAATCACTTCCTAACAATTCCTCCCTCCTCTCTGGCCCCAGGTGCCTCAAGAAATTCTCCCGTGTGACCCTTTCCGGCCCTCTCTGCTGTGTCCGCAGCCCCAGGCCTTGGCTCAGTCTGTCCTGCAGGCCGAGATGGACTGTGACCTCCACAGCTCCCTTCAGGTGTGTGGTGCTGGTCCCTTGTGGGTTATTTGCCCTTTCCTGGTGGCCGTGTTCCATCAGTCTTAGGGCCCTGGAAGTTACCAGCCTCTGTCCTTCTCTTGCAGCCCTTATTCTTCCCCGTGGATACCAACTGCAGTGGAGCGTTCCGGCACCGTTCTGTCTCCCCCAGCAGCCTGCTGGACACGGCCATCAGTGAGGAGGCCAGGCAGGGGCCCGGTCTGGAGGAGGAGCAGGAGGTCCAGGAACCCCTGCCTGGTAGCACAGGCCGGAGGCACACGCTGGCTGAAGTCTCCACCCATTTCTCCCCGCTCAACCCTCCTTGTAAGTCCAAATACCCGCCATCCGGGTTGAGGGTCAAGTCCAAGTTGAATTCACTTGAAGTGGCACCCTCTTTGCCTGGCACCCTCCTCCAGTTAGAGGGTGTTTGTTGTTGGTCTTTCAGTGACCCATGGTTCATCCTTGGGCAGGCATGTACTTATCTCAGTGGCTGGGCACCCCCTGGCTGTCCCAGGCACTGGACTTCGTGTCCTGGGGTCTGAGTGATACCGTTAGCCTTCTGTCTGTCCTTGCATCCTTGGACTTATATCCAGGGCCTCCGGACTCTGGTGGCCCAGAATACCGTCCCATGGGCCCCCTCCCTAGCAGGATGTGTGCCCCACCCCTCAGGCTGTCCTCTGGGGTATGAGGTCTCCTCCTCAGGCAGTTGATCTCCCTGCAGGCATAATCGTCTCCTCCTCTGCCACAGCGAGTCCCTCAGAAGGAACCAGCTCTGACAGCTGCCTCCCCTTCTCTGCAAGTGAAGGTCCTGCAGGGCTCGGTGGCGGCCTGGCCACCCCAGGGCTGCTGGGCACTGGCTCTCCAGTCAGATTGGCCTCCCCTCTCCTGGGGTCACAGTCGGCCACCCCTGTGCTACAGGCTCAGGCAGGTCTGGGCGCAGCTGTCTTACTTCCTGTCAGCTTCCAGGAGGGGCGGAGAGCGTCAGATACCTCACTCACTCAAGGTAAGGCCCCCTTCCCTGCCCCTCCCTCCTGCCCCAGGTAGTGCTGCCGTTGGTGGGAGTTTTGCCCCAACCCCAGCATGAGCAGGACCATCAGCGCTCTTTAGACAGAATGGAGGTACCACCGCAGTTCTAGGCAGGGTGGACTCAGACCTGGCCCTGAGTGTGAGGGACAACCATTTGGGGCAACAACTCCTGCCTGGCAGGAGAGCGAGGGCCAAGGAGGGACTATTGACATAAGCGGTCCCATTCTGTGCCACTCAGGGTCAGGGGTACCTGTGAGGCCCTCTGTCTGTGTCAGTCCTGGGAGCTTCCGGAGCCCAGTGCACTGCACACACCCTCCTCCATAGCATACTACTTAGACACACCTGTCCTATTGTGGGAGGGACTGTAGCCCCAGATCTGCAAAGAAGGCTGGCCATGGAGGAGGCGTGGATGTTGGACCCAGGAGCTGGCGCTTGCCAGGCCCTGTAGGGAACCTTGGCCATAGCTGCCCAGTTTTCCTTTCCTTCCGTCCACCTCAGGGCATGGTAACTCCAGCAGGCTGAAGGTTGTTGGCCATAACCTAGAGCCAGGCCTGCTAACCCCTGCTCTTGTCTCCACAGGGCTGAAGGCCTTCCGGCAGCAGCTGAGAAAGAATGCGAGGACCAAGGGGTTCCTGGGACTGAACAAGATCAAAGGGTTGGCCCGCCAGGTGTGCCAGTCCTCCGTCCGTGCTTCCCGGGGAGGCATGAGTTCCTTCCACACCCAGGCCCCCAGCTCAAGCCTGCAAGGCTGCACAACCAGCAGCCGGGAGGGCAGGAGCCTGCTTGAGGAGGTGCTGCACCAGCAGAGGTAGGCCAGCCACGCCCTTCCTTTGCTCTTCACCCTTTCTTTTAAGGAGCCTGTGAAGCAGGCCTTCCCCCCTTCCCTGTGGGCTGAGATGTCCCCCGTCATGTGGCTCCTCGGTGAGGTCCCTGCAGCCTGGGACCTTGGTTGTCCAGCATAGAGCGAGAAGGGGCAGAGGGTAGGTTTAGTAACCTTCTGTGGGTGGAGGGCCATGATGACCAAGACTCTCCTGTTGAGCTGGCATCTCTGCTTAGGAATGTGTCACACCACATGCAAAGCTGTGTAAAAGCTTGTCTGCCAAGAGCAGCTCTGAGGTGGGCGGGACCCACCTGGGCAGTGTGGAAACCGGAGCGCTTCTAGGCAGAGCCAACAGAGTGACCTCTTCCCTCCTCATCTCTCTTCTTCAGACTGCTCCAGTTACAGCACCATTCAGTCACCTCATCCGGCTGCCAGCAGGGCCCCCAGCCGTCCCCTGTCCCATACGTGCTTGCGCCCTGTGATGGCCTCCTCATGTCTGGCATCCCACTGCTGCCAGCACCCCTCCTCCAGGCTGGCATGTCCCCCGTGGCATCTGCTGCACAGCTCCTGGATGCCCACTTGCACATCAGTGCTGGCCCAGTGGCCCTACCCACCGGGCCCCTGCCACAGTGCCTCACCAGGCTGGCCCCAAGCTGTGATCCTGCTGGGCTGCCACAAGGGGACTGTGAGATGGAGGACCTGACCTCTGGCCAGCGGGGGACGTTTGTCCTGGTACAGTGAGTGGGGGCGGCTCTGCCTGCCTCACCCCGCCGTGGCCGACTGACTCTTCCAAGCAATAATTTCAGAGTATGTGAAGATGGTTTCGGACTCAAAGCCAAGAACTTTCTAGACGTGAAACAAGCAATATGTTTGGTGTATGGGCTTTTTAGGAAATTTTTTTCTTTTTTCTTTTTTTTTTTTTTTTGTGTTTGTTTGTTTTGTTTTTCCTTGCACTGAGTGACCTCAATGGTGAGTAGGGACTGAAACCTTCTGAAGAAAAATAATAATTGAGGGTGTGTCATACAGGCGGGTGGACGGGAGGGGTAGTGGGGTGAGCGGAGAGGCCCGTGCAGCTGGGGTGAAGGAGAAGAGGGGGCCCACGCTGCTCAGGGACCTACACTCCTGTTGTCAGTTCATCGCCGTAATGTGACGAGCTTGGTCACCCCTAGAGGGAGCGGCACCGAGTGTGGCACCGAGAGTGGCACACGCCTGTGTGTTGGTCGTCATTGTCCTGGGTTTGGGTTCACAGCTCTCCACTTCTGAAATGCTCGTGCTTTAACAGAAACTGTGAACTTGCTGCTTTCCGAGTAGGACCAGCCTAGGGGAAGGCTGGGCGCAGAATCTGGGTTTTTCCCTGTCAGCCCGAGGACAGCCTCATCGTAGCGTAGCGTAGCTTGAGCTTTGTAGCTAGCTGCTCAAGTCAGTTTGCCAGGCTTATTCAGAGGACTGGAAGGGGTTAAGGACCAGCAGTAGGAGCTCTGTCCCATGGTCGCTCGCTCGGCCCAGGGCCCCTCACACCTCAAGAAAGCCGGGAAGCTCCTTCCTGCCGTCTGTCTTGACTCTGCTGCTAATTACCAGATTTTTACGCATTTCATTATCAGGGTCCAACAAGAACACCTGACTTGGGGAAATTGTGCAATACCAAGGGGATGTGACCAGAGGGTACCAGTCAGCCAGCGGGCATCTTGTTTATGACCACCTGCCCTTGGTCTTGGACCCAGGCCTGGGCTGTCTGGCTTGCTTTCCAGGAAGCTGAGAAGTATAGGTCAGTGTTTGTAAAGTTTCTTTTTTAAGCAAATACCGTATATGTATATAAATAGGAGACAGTACTTATTTTTTCTATTTTGTATACACTTTTGTGTTCCTGGCTTAACTCTCTTGGTCACATTAAGATGTGTCCCCATCTGCACCACATCGTGTTGAAGGGGCTGCAGGCTGCCCACCCCCAGCACAGGGTAGAGGTGTCAGGGAGTGGCCCCACCTGACCAGTCTACCTCGGCAGGTCGGCCCAGGCACAGCTCTGCCGTCTGAAAACCTCTGGAAGGAACCAGGGGTGTCCCCCCTCCCACCCATTCTGTGTCAGGCGACTGTCCCTCTGCCTCCCGGGACTTCCGCTATGGCATCCCACCACCTCAGTATTAGCTTGAGGTTATTAAGGGAGAGGAAAGGAGGCACTTTTAAAAGCCAAAGATTGACTGAGTTACCTGAGGCCAAGAAGAGGCTGCGCTCAACCTGACGTCACAGTGTGGTCCTCCCCGTTGGCCCCGTGGCCCGTCTTACACCGCTTACTCAAAAGACCGTTCTTCTGGGTCAGAACTGGTGCCCTCCACAGAACAAGCCAAAAAGTGTCCCTCCTGCTAACCTGATGTGCGGATTGGGGAAGCACCCCAGTATCCTGGGCAGCCAGCCCTCGTCCCCTGAGTTCCTGTCTGGATACCACAGATCAAAGGCCTGGGCACTGCTGTGTCAGAAGCGACAAGCACTTTACTTTCTGGCAGTTTTTGTGTCTTCTAGTCGCTGTCAGCCCTTCCTGGGGGACAGTAACGTCATGGTTTTTAGTTCTCATTTTTTTGTTTTCAGTTTTTTTGGTTTTTTTTTTTTTTTTTTTTTGGCGTGTGTGGTGTGTTTTTGTAGATCCTCACAGCCCTGTCCTGGACTGTAATGGAATCGCCTATTTAAAGACACTACGTGATCTCAGATGTATATATAATGGTTTTTTTTTTTTTTAATTTGTTTGTTTTTTACTATGATGGAATTGTTTCATTTCTCATGTTAATGTGAGAAACGTATGACAAATGATTAGTTGATGTATGTTTTTTTAATTTAATATTTAAATAAAATATTTGGGGGAAACCTTGACTTTCCATTCGTTTACCTCTGGGAGCACATTCCTTTGAGACACTGGAGGCCCCGGTGGCCTGGGGCCTGTTGTCTACAGCAGGCTGAGCTGTGCACACCTGCCGCAGTAGCCTGTCTTAGCACAAAGTCAACAACGGGCATTTCTTTCCCATCGCTATTGCCCTCCATGGCCTCCCTCCTTCCTCCAAATGTTCTCTGAATCCCTTTACAAATTCTAGAAACTTTTTAAGCATTTACAGGTTTTAGAATTTTGCAGGAAAAGCCCTCTGGTCTGAGTCCTTACTATCTCCCAGCATAGGGCAGTCTCATACAGCAGCTCCTTTGGGTAAAGAAAATTCTTCAACCTCTTCACAAGTAGATGCCTGCCCCCGGGATGGAGCCCAGGGTCCCTGCAGCGAGTAAACTCCACAGAAGCTAATGGAATACTTCCTACCCTCTTCGGACCTATACCCAAAATCTGGGTCTCAGAGTTGTTTACACACGGGGTTCATGGGAGCACAGTCAGAGGTCAAAGTTTAGGGGAAGGGGGTTGAGCCCACTGTCCATTTGTGGATGAATAGGTGGGCAAAATGTGGTCCCTCCCAATAGTGGAGTGTTTAGCTTTCAAAGTGAAGCCCCTGGTCTGTGAGAGTCCCAAGGCCTCGCCCAGTGAGTTAAATCAGTCACAGCAGGCAGAGGCAATGACTGCACTTCTGTGGGGGCCCCTTAGGGCAGCCAGACTCAGTAAGTAGCATGGCAGGTTAGGGAAGAGACAGTGTTTTTAACAGGGCCAGAGATGCAGCTTGGGACAATGAGAGCCGTCCGGAGGTGATGGCCGCACAGACGTGAACTTTAATGGCACCGATCTGTGCTTTCAGAAGCAGGGTGGCATGTTTCGTGTTGGGTTGGAAAAGACTTCGTGAGTGGACAGTATCTTCCCAGAAAGAGCCAGAAGGAGCCGAGGCCGAGCACAATGGACTCAAAACAGGGACACGGCGCCGCAGGTAGTGAGAAGGCAGAATCTGAGCCAGGGCCCTCGAATGTCTGCATGAGGAGCATTGCTCCCAGGGGACAGCCCGGCCCCTCAGACTGCTACATGGTACAGGAGGCTATGGGGGTACCTCCTTGAATCCTAGTGAGCCTCAGTGGCTCGTGCTATGTGGTTAATAATGGTTACCACATCCAGACTTGCTAAGCCAAGCACCCATGAGGAAAGCCAACCCAGACTACACCTCCAAGAAAATTTGGCAGGGCCAGTTCCCAGCCATGCTGCCCGTGTTGGAGGGATGGCAGGACCATCTTGGCCCTGTATGCCCTAGGCATCATGGCTGAGACTGTAGGCTCCATTCAGGCTTTCATCTTGACTCCGTAGCAAATGCAGGACTGTGTGATGAGAGAACCTGCTTGTTGAATGGAAAAGTGACCCAACTCCAAATGAACCTTGTCTCTGGGCCTCCCTTGACTCTCAATGTATGTTCTTGCCAAGTCGTATACTGATCTATATACCTCAGCTCCTCACCTAGGTGGTCCTCTTCTAATGGGGAAACAAGGATACGTATGTCATGGTGCCCCAGAAAGACTGAATACAATCCCATGTGTGTAGCTCACGTCAGCTGCACTTTCCCCATGGCTTCTTCAAGAACTAGTGGTGTGCCAGGAGGGCGATAGAGATGATAAAATGTCATTTACATCTCTCCGATTGGAAATCAGAGCCTTGAGATACTTGCAGAAACTTTGCGGGACCCCAGAATTCTGTCCCAGGCTAGATGGTCTCCTCGCAACCTTTTCCAGGCACTCTGAAGAGGAGCGGCCATTGTTGCTGTGGGCGGCTGAGGTCCCTTCCCAGCCCTGCCCAGGTCTCACTGCCAACATTTTTGCTCTGCAAATGGCCCCACCTTCCCAGGGAGTTTCACAAGATGTTTACATCAGGGACGTGTTCGTTCCTGTCCTGCAACTAGAGAGGCTAAGTGGTGCTTTGACACACCCCTCACCACACAGCTGCTTTTCTGAGAGATGGGGTGTACTGGGATGCTTCAGCTTTCTTCCTCCTGATCCTTCTGGCCAGGGTCCAGGCATACCCTGGAGCAGTGACCGCTGTGGAGCAAGTGGCTGTTTATGTCAGATAGGACCCTGTGCCCGTCGGACTCAGCACACAGTGTCTCGGTGGCGAAGAACATGGTCTTTGCTGTCACATACCGCCCTTTGTATCCTAGCTCTATAACTTTCCAGTCCTGTGACACCGGACAGATGACCTGGATGGGCTGTGTACTATTAGTGTTCTTGTTTGCAACATGACACACTTTTAGTCACAGAGTCACATCTTAGGGCCATGTGGGTTCTGACTAGTTTATGACACAGCGAGACAACAGCATAGCGCCTGCCTGGATGCAGTGAGCGCTAAGCAAACACAGAAGCAAGGACAGGACAGAACACCCCTCCCTTCCCCCACTTCGAGAAGGAGGGTTGTCAAAGGGTCACAGAGCTGCAGGCCCACCTACTTGTCCTAACACTCACACACAGGGTGCCAACTCCGACAGAAGTCAGGAGGCTTCACTCAGCAGCCCCTAGATGCTCCTTGGCCGGACACAACTAGGTGTTTTTATTGCTTGGCTGCAGACTGGCTTTCTCAGCAACATTGCAGGCAGGGAGGATTTCTCTTGGCAGTCCTTAGGAGTGGGACCCTCTTCTTCCCCTGTATCCTAGCATGCACCAGGATGTGAGGGTGTTCCAGGTGGGCCCTTCAGAGCAGGAACTGAATCTGCCCGAGGAGGAACTGAGTGCTGGGGGGCGGGGGGGGAGGTGCAGAAGAAACAAAAAAACAAAACAAAACAGATGTACTAGTTTTGCTTCTAGAATGAAGTGGCGTGAGTGGTTGGCCAAGCACCGCCTTTAGGAAATATGACCTTGGTCTTGCAGTGTGAGCCCTGAAGAACATCTGGTAGGGTTTCTGTAAGGCCTGGGAATCTGGACCAGCCACCGTTTGTGGCTAGGTAGGGGACCAGGAGTTGTTCAGTGAGGCTGAGGCATTTCAATTCCCCTTCCTCAGAGAGCTGCTCGTCCCTCCATCCACTTTCATTATTGGTGTTCTGTCTGTTTGAATGTGATTCCTCTAAAATACTGAAAGGACTTTAAAACACTAAGGAGACCCAGTAGCCAGCCCCACTGGCACTGGTTTCTTCCCCTTTGCCCTAGAATAACTCCACGGTGGGCTGGAGCCAGGCTTCCCGACAGGTACCAGAAGTTCTCTTTGCAACCTGAAGGAAAGATGCATTTTTCTTTTTCTTTCCTTTTTTTTTTTTGAAACAGGATCTCATCTTATTAAACCCATGCTGTGTAGTCAAGGATGACGCTGAACTTCTGTGTCCCAAATGCTTGGATGACAGGTGTAAGTCCCACGCTTGGCTAATACGATACTGAGGACTGACTGAACCAGGCTTCATCCTTTCTAGGCAAGCATTCTCCCAATGGAGCAACACTTCCCTGGCCCCCAAAGATGCATTTTAAAACACTCTCCAGGCGCCAGCAAGAGGTTGGATGAAAAGCAGGAACATACCCACCCCACACCTACCCAGCTTGCAGAAGGGAAGAGAAAGACTGAAGTTTTTCAGAAGAAATACCCTCAAAACCACCCCCACCAAGAAGAGATAGATGAGATGGAGACCAAACTGTCCTGCAATCCCAAGCCTTTGTCCTAACTTGATGGTCAAGGAGGATAGACCACAGATGGTCCAGTGCATGCCACATTGGGACGTTCCTACTGGGCAGTAAGACCTGCTGTCCCCACCCCAAGTACCAGAGGACCTACTTCCTGTCGCTGTGGGTTGGTTGGCATTTTCTAAAGTTTTCTACAGAGCCACAACAGTGTGGCTTTCTGGGCTTGGCTTTGTTCCTTGGCGTCACTGGGTGGAGACTCAGAGAGCTACATGGGTCACTAGCTCCCTCCCTAAATTGCTGAGAGGCATCCCCGGTGCACAAACATCACAGTGTGTTTGCCCAGCCACCTGGCTGTTGGCGTGTGGTTTGTTTCCAGCTTGGGGCTCTTAGAAACGCTGCTGCGGTGTTTGTGTGCCAGTCTGGGTTGGGGATGGTTTCATTCCTCCTGGATGATATAGGTCAAAGGGCAACAGATGGATGGAATGGCATGACAGCTGCCAACCTTACATGAAGCTGCCACACTGTCCTGCAGCCCTTATATGTTCCTTTTTCACCAGGGACCTTTAAAAATCATGTAATGGATCAACAGCCACCCTGTTTTTCAGGTTTATTTAAATCTATTTGCTACTTTCCCTCTTTGTGATACTAAGGTTCGAACCCAACCTCACAGATGCACATGCTACTGGTCCACATGCCTAGGTCCTTGCCAGTGTTTCACTGGGTTACCTGAGCCCCTATTACTGACTTGCTAGAGTTCTTTACATATTCATCATCTTAAGTCTCTCTTTGTTTTATGGGTGTGTGCATACAAATACATTTGTAAGAAGGGAGAGGAAGCAATCTTTCAGTGAGTGGCTTTCCTTTTATTTGAAAAGAGTTGAAGCTTTTAGTAAATTTAACTTGTGTGTTTTGACAAATTCAAATCCATTGGGTTTTGGTTTTTATTTTTTATTTTTTTTGTAGAGTGATTTTGTATCTTGCTTAAGAAATGTGTCTACTCTGACGTGTTTTAGAATTATTATTTTTGTTGTTTTATTTCTAGGTCCTTTGTATAAATTTTAGCAACATCTTGCCAGTGCCTGACTTGAATTTAAATGTCTGAGAAAGTGGTTTTCTTCCTTCTTTCCTTCCTGCCTCCTTTCCTTCCTTTCTTTCTATTGTTTTTTTTTTTTCATGTTTGGTGGAATTTGTCACCAGAGGCATTTCTTTGTAGGAGGCTTGAAACTTCAAATTCAATTTAAGAAATACATCTACAGCTATTCAGAGTCTCAATTTCATTTTCGAGTAAGCTGCGGGAATTCGAGGGCAGGGGCTGTGAGTTTCACCAGCTCTTATCATATTTTCTAGAATGATATTCTTATAAGATTTGTTTTTATGACCACCCCAAGGATAATAGTGAAAAACATTTTAAACCCACCAGCAGATGCCATCAAAAGGCATGGACTTGAACTCAACGTGTTCTGCTCCTCCAGACCCCAGCTGGGCACAAAGGCTGGCCTTTTGTCCATGTGGTTTCTGGATCCTCCAACTGTAGATGGAGTGTAAACACACACACCAGGCAGAGCTGCAGAACTCCGGCTTACTCCTCCTGTCAGCCGGGAGGCCATAGCTTCAGGTGCCCAGCTGCCTGAGGACCGGACATGGCAGGCCCAACAGAATGAGATACGGAGAATGACGGGCAACCCGGGCTGTGTTTTATGTTATAAAGCTCTTCTTGTGACACACATGGCCCGGCTCACATCGAGTACATCGGTTCCTGACAGGGAACAGAAGAGTAGGGAGGAGCTTGGGGCCTGGGCTTAGCACTTCAGGCCTCAGCGGCTGAACTTCATTCCCAGCCCTATTGTTAGATGCTATGCACTTGCCACCTTTGAGAGACCCCAGATGCCTGGGGCTCCCAGGAACACCTTCACTCATGCCCAGAGCTGCAGGCAGGCCAAGTTGGGCATCCAAGCAATGCTCATAAGACATTTCATGGGCCAGCTCCCCCTTAGCATGGGTATAATTATTTTTCCCAAAATAGCGTGACAGCCCATCGTCCCTGCCACCTGAGTCAGACAGAGATCATTGCTTCTCACGGGTGTGGCTCGCTCCTGGACACTCAGGAGTCACGCTGTTGGTCCGAGGCTCTCCAGGCCCACTGGAATGCCCCAGGGCATGAGGTACAACATGGTGAAGGAGACACTGTCCTGCTCAGAGCCTCTGCCCAGAGGCCTAGGATAAGAGACGGTTTCTAGGTTTAGAGTAGGCCAATTATGGGCACACAGAAGTCATAAGCTGGCAAAGGGGGAACTCCTTAAAGTTGGCAACGGCAGCTGGAACTGCCCTTTGTGAGAATCTGAGGCCAAGCGCTGCCAGGGAGAGGGACCCACCTCAGCGTGCCACCCCATGATAAGAAGGGGAAAGATTCCTGGGCTTCAGTGAGGTCAGGCTGATGACTACTGCAGGTTGGTCACGATCAGGAGCAGGGAGCCAGAAGGTGATGGAGGGTGACCCCGTGTGTTCGGGATATGAGCGCAGCTACTTACTCCCTTTACCTGCGTGAGGACACAGCCTCAGGCTACCTCTTGCACTTTGAGCCAAGCTGTCTGTTAGCCCAAACCTTGTCATTCAGCACTGGGTTCTTGTGTGGGAATTGCACAGATGGAGGTCCCCCTTTGTACCCTTGAACTCCCTTGGAGCTTCTGGCCTCATTTTGTTTGAGGTGCTTCCAGGAAACCTTCTTTTTGTTGTTTTTTTTTTATTTTGTTTTGGTTTTGTTTGTTTTATTTGAGACAGGGTTCTTCTGTGTAGCCTTGGCTGCCCTGTACTCACTTTGTAGACCAGGCTGGCCTCGAACTCACAAAGATCCACCCACCTCAGTCTCCCAGATAGCTGGGATTATAGGCATGAGCCACTGTGCCCAGCTCCAGGTAGCCTTCTTGTCAGAACTTTGCCCCTGGCTTCTCAAGCCCAGAGGCCAGATTCTCCCCAACTCCTGAGGGGAAGAGGCCTGTGGTGTACTCAGAGGCCTGGCCCCTAAGCCGTGGGTACTGTGATCCATGTCATCAGTACTGGTCTGTGGTCCCTGGCACCTTTCGCCTTGAGGTTCTCATAGCTGACCCCTGTTTGACAGGTCAGAAACAGGCAGGGGGAGGGGAGCTTGTCTCTGATTCGGGGCCCAAGTTGTCCTTATTCCCATTCCCTTCTCTGGGAGAAAATGTCGCTAGCACCATGGGTCTGAGGGGCTGGATCCCTGGGGTTGGTCTGCAGGGCACATCCACTCCCTCGTGGACTTTTGTTCTCCCCTGCTGTAATAGACCCTATGACCTCCGTGTGGAGATGAGGAAACTGAGGCCTCAGAGCTTACTGAGGAAGTTCCAAAGGGCCACTTCTCGAGGCTGAGCTTCCATCTGGCTTCCACAGGCTTCCCTACTTCCTTAGTAGGGAAGAAGGTTCTGTGGCCACAGGCTTCCATGATTGTGCACCCAAGCCCCCCGCCTGACTTAACCAAAAAAGAATCAGAGATGGAAGCCCTTGGTCATGCAAGAGTGGAGGGCAGAGAACACTCGTGGGTCTCAAGGGTCTGTGACATGCTGAGCTCATGGCCCTGGGCACAGCAGGTTGCCTTGACCTTTCAACCTATGGAGCCTCCCTAGCTCCAAGGCCTGCCAGGGACCACTCAGCTTAATACATCTGGTGACTTCGAAAGAAGGTGGCTGTGTAAACACGCTGAGACAAGGCCCCGTGACAGTGCAGGGAGAGCAGGAGTGATTTCCATACCAGCCAAAGACCACCGTGGGTCACCAGCAAGCAGATGAGAAGTCAAAACAGGTCCTTTCCCTCGAGCCACTGAAGGAGCACGGCCTGTCCATAAGCCTTGTTTTCAGATGTTGAGTTTGTAGGACTCTGTAGAACGAATCTTTGTAATGGCAAGCTGCTGGGTTTGTGGTAACTCGACCCGGGAGACTCCTACAGGGGTCCAAACCCTAAAGTTCCTCTTGTGAGGAATCTGCAATTACATAGCGTGGGGACACCAGGGCTCGCTTGGTACAGAATTCCAGCAGCTAGCTGGCCCTGACCCTGGTCTGGGGACCCAAGCGTGCTACGCCCTCTCTGGGTTTCAGTGGCTCAGTGAAGTCAGACTTCAGGGTCCTCATTTGTGAAGGGGAAATATTTTCCCCGGTGGAGAGGCTTCTTCTGCCTTCCCCTCACTGTTGTGTCTCTGCTTTGAGACCGAGTTCTGCTGCCAGGAGACATCTTTAAACAAACACACCCTCCTTGTTGGAGTAGACAAAGGCAGATGGAGCAAAGCAGAGCGGCAACCCGCCCGCCCACCGACCTCCTGGTGCCCTGCTGCCTTGCCTCTCCCAGGGCTGGGGCCAACGAGTGCCCGTCCCGCAGCCACAGAAATGGGCTCTCTACTGTTTAGTTCCCAAGGCTGAACTTAGGAAAAGCGTGATGTGCTTCAGCTCAGCCCCTCCACCACCCCAGCCCTCTGCAGCCTAGGAGCTCTAGCTCTGGCTTCCTGAGGATAAGGCACAGTTGTCCTGTCCTACCGACAGAAGGACGGATCCCACACGGTGTCTATCCCTCCTTGTGCATGACCCAGCTTCACCCCAGGAAACAGTTCCCTCTGGGGAGTGTCCACAGACTTGCTGAGCCTTCTGTCTTGGAGCTATGGTGATAGAATGGCAACCCTGACACCTAGACCCTAGGTCAGAGGGCAAACAGGTCAGCACAGGCTAGGATAGATAGTCCCGGGGGTAGGGCCTGGGTATAGTAGAAGGGGAGTCTCTGGAATCATGGGAAGAGTTAGGATGGTGTGGTGGAGAGCCAAGATACAGCCTGCTGCATCCAGTCACAGGAGCAGGCAGTGACATCCAGGGGCAGTGAGTCAGGCCAGCTGCTGAGTACAGATCTGGGAGTCCCAGGGAGCCAACGACACGCCAGCCATTGTTTGCAGAGCCATTGACTCCTCACTTCAGTGAGCAGCCAGTGCTGCAGAGCAGGCAGTGAGTTCCTAGCTACTGTGTGTGTATGGGGCCGGAGGCAGGAGCAGAAAGGCACGTGGCTCTCTTGCCCTATGCTGGACCCTGATCCTGAATCTCAAAGCCCTCTCCCATCAGCTGGAGGCCAGGTCCCATTGACACTTGTCCTGGTCTTGCTGGATGTATGGGCTCAGTGCAGACTCCTCATGTTGAGGATCTCCTGAACATGGCAGAGCAGACAGTTGGGGAGCTGTGAGGAGATGCCCAGGTGAGAGGCAACGGGCCATGCTGCCTTCTGGACCTGTGCAGGAGTGGGGCTGGCTGCCTGTCCTCACTCTCACCTTTGGGCTTTATGCCCAGCTACCTGGGCATGACATTCAGTGGAAATCGTTTTGCAATATTCTCGGCATCTCCAAGTCTTAGCCATCCCCATCTTTTTTCCAAAGTGTCCCAGCACCGAGGGCCTGGCCAGTTGGGGAAGCATGCCTGTGGCATACCTCCATAGCCTTTGCTAAGGGCTGGCTGGATTAAACTGTTGCATTTCATTTCCTTCCTGTCCGTGGTCAGGGGGTGCCTCTCCTGAACATGAATTTAGAAAAGATACAACCCCACAGTACCTCCCATGCCTCTGGGCAGAGGGTATTGGTGCCCTCCTGGGGAAGGGGAAATGGAAGCAGAAGAAGGAAGTAGTTTGCCACAAACTGGGGTCACGTTCGTGGCAGAAGGACACAGGGTACAAAGGTGACAGGTACGTTCTCAGGCTGCTATTCTGTCCCCAAAGCCTGTCTGCCCTTGAGCAGAATCTGCTTAGGATCCTGAAAGCACTTGTTGGGTCCTCTCAGACAGCTTCTCTGCCTTCCACCTCCCTGATGACTCAGCCGGGCCTCTCAGGCCCTGACGGTATAAGAACTCACCCTCCAGAGACTCTGCCTTCTGAGAGACTAGAAGGTTTATCTCCAGCAAATTGTGGGTGGCCAACAGGGTATACAACCCAGGCAGATGGCAGAAGCCTGGACCCAGAGTGATGACAGGGTTATAATGAGGGGATCTGGTCCAGTCAGGGTACTGAGGGCTCAGTGGCTGGGGGTCCTGAGAGACCATCGGGAAAGGCTACAACTGCTACAGCCTGCAGCTCCCCAGCTTGCTTGCCCTGCTGCAGAGCTCAGAGCTGCCCCTCAGCCAGGACCGGCCTGGCTGTCAGCAAAGGGGCTCTGGATCCCTGCAGTGAGGACCTTCAATGCTGATCCACACCCAGCAGGCCCTGCAGTACCCTAGGAAGAACAGAGGCTGGCCCTGGGTGGGGCCAGCAGAAAGCAGAAGTGGACAAGTGTGGCCACCTGTCCATGCTGTGCCTGCCACCACCAGTGGCATGCAGGTCCTAGCAGCCCCTTCTCTCAGGAGTCTCAGGGGACTGGGAGGTGCATGTCTTGAGCATCCTGGGAATCACCAGTGGGCATCTTAGAGATGAGTGCGTTTATACACACTTGCACACGCTCAAGCGCACACGCGCACAGGTAAGAACCTGGGCACACAGCAGCCAGCTGTCTTCCCTCTTGTTCTGGCTTGCTCACCACAACAGAGAGGAAAGGCAAATGTTTTTATCCCCGTGCTGTGGAGGAAGCTGGAGCTCAGGCACAGAGGAGTGAGTCAGAGCAGATCATCCAGCCTGCCAGGCAAGGCTGGCCATGTGACCCCAGGTCAGGTGTCCCAGAGCTGGGGAGGGCCAACTTCTGGGGGAACAAAGGCAAGAAGGGCTTCTTTGCTCTGGTAGTCAGCTTGAACTTGGGGCAGAGGTGACTTGGAGGGCTGACCACAGAGAGAAGGTGACTTTAGGAGGGGGGATGACCATGACGGGAGGTAACCACAGGAGGAGGTGACCATAGGAAGTGAGATGATTAGAATGAGAACCGTTATCTGTATCTCCCCAGAGCAGGTAGCCATAGGGGATGATCTTGGGGTAAGAAAAGTAAGCACAGGGACAAGTGACCACAGAGTGAGGCCACAGGGGAAGTGACATCTGTCCCACAGAGCAGGATGGGGGCGTCCTGTGTTCTCCCTGCATAAAGGCCCTTGTGTGCCCAGCAGCGGAGGCACATGCTGCTGTGGGCAGTGCACCCTTGCCCTCCCAGTCTGCAAATGTTTAAGGCTATATGACTGCCATGACCTGGAACCTCAGAGCTTCCAGCCCCTCAGCCCTTAGCCCTCTGCCACGCTGGGTGGTTTGTGGTTTAGGCACCTGCGGTCCAGGTGTTGTGTCCCACCCTTAACCCTCTCCCACTGTCCCCCAAGGCACAAAAGAACCCAAGTTGCAAACATAACTGCCCAGTTGCGGGGTGGGGGTGGGGAGGGAGAGTGTGATTATGATAATGAGGGCAGTGGATTCTGGCAAGGCTCAACCACTCAGTGGGAAGCAGGGACTGGGGCCTGTGTGGACGGAGAGCACCAGGGGACAGCCACATGGTTCAGAGACCAGCTTGGACTTTCTCTTCTCACTCAGCGGTATCCTGCAGGTCCAGGCAAGAGGAACTTTGAACTAAAACTGGTTCCTACGGCCTCGGTGTCCTCAGTTCTGTCACAAAGCCTGCTTGTGAGGGGCCCCTGTGAGGGAACCGGGGTGGTAGAAGCTCTGGGGAGGGCAGCTTCCTGCTTAGCTAGAGGCCCTCCCGGGAGGAGCTTGCTAGCAAGTTCTAGCTTCTGCATCTGCCCAAGTTTGATTCTGACATGATGTCCACCCTTGAAAGTCTGTGGGAACCCATCTCTCCACCTTCTTTTCTAGGTCTCTGAGCCCAGAGGGACAGAGTTAGGCTGTGAGCCAACAGGACAGAGTTGGGAAGTGGGGTAAGTGACTGGACCCATGCTATTAGCCACAAGGCCAGGCTGGGTCTGAAGGAAGCTGTGCTTTCTCTTCCCACAGCTCTGCTTGGGCCGCTGGATGAGCTTTGACTTGAGGACACCAGCAGGCCTCGAGGCTTGTAATAACAGGAGCCACATCCATCCTGTACTGACAGTCATAGCTTTCTTGAGCCATGAACAGTTCCCAGGACAGCTTGGTGCCATAGGAAACGTTTCTGCAATGTCCCAGGCCTCCCAGCTGGGACTCCCCATACCCCTGGGTATAAACCAGCCCCTGGAAGCAGTTCCTTGTTCGGTGCCCCTTGCCCAGTACCTACCCACTGCTCCCTGACCGCCATCCCCCTGGGAGGGTTCCTATTTAGAGACTGAGCCTGTGACCTGGGAACGTGGAAAGCAGAGAGACCTCAGGTGGAGTTCTAGATCTCTCTCTCTGCTCTTCTCCTGCTGGTCTGAATGGAGATGGACTCAGTTTCGCAGCAGAGCAAACCGCAAACAAAAGGTGGGCTTCCTGCCCTAGGGCCTTCCCGCTGTCTTTCCTAATCTTTCAGTCAGGAGCCAAGGCCTGAGTGGGTAGGTGGCTCATGCAGTAAAGTGCTTGCTATGGGCAAGGGGCTGAGTTCTATCTCTGGTACATATGCATTGAAAAGCTGGATGAGGCTGCATGAAGCTATAACCCCAGCTCTAGGGAGGTAGAGACAGGGGGCTACTGGGGCTTTGTGGCCTGCAGGTCCAGCCAAATCAGCACGTTCCAGGTTCAGTGAGAGACCTTGTCTCAAAAAACAAAACTAAATGAAATGAAAAAACAACAACAAAAAACCCTCCACCAAAACAAAACAAAAATAATGTGAAGAGCAATTTAGCCAAATACTCCATACTCCATACTCTCCACCATCCCCCATATGCAAAAGCCATAGTGTGCAAAGTCCACTCTTGGACAACAAGTTTGAAGTGGCCCTGGACACTGGTAGCCATGATCATCACAGCCAGCCTGAGTGGAAGGGCAGACTCTTGAGACCACGATTTGGATTCCTGGATCCGGCCGTGCCTGAAGCTCTGGTGTAGCTGCAAAGCCAAGACTTTGCATTGCTGTTCGAAATGCCACAGCCCAGGAGCCAGCACGGGCAAACTCTGCGGGCTAAATGGAAATGGCTTCCCCAGCAGGCACCGTGGTGGACGAACCACGCCACTCCCTGGGGTGAGCAGAGAAGACAAATGAATTTGGTTCATTTGATGAGTGAACCTTTCCTCATGAGCGGTGCCTTTCTTCATCCAGGTCCTCCCAGTTCTACACAAGCTGTTGAGCTAGCCTTCTGTCCAAATATGGTGCTACAGTTGCAGAAATGGCCACGAGGTGCCAAGTTCGACTCAATATTAACTACGGGGAGAGGCATGAAGCCCGGGCGTTCTGTGTGCGAAGGTCTTTGGCTCACTTTGTCTCTCTGGAGTGCCCTTCATACCCCTCCTCTTTCTTCGTTATCCATTTCTCCTTAAGACACAAGCAAAGTGTAGCAATTTGACCCTCCCACAGTGTGAATGAGGGCGAGAGCAACCAACTGCGCTGGGAGAGCACAGAACCACTGTATTTTGGGGTAGCTGCTGTCAGCCAGGCTTCTCTCCCCCTCTTTTAACCACTCCTGGGGCAGATTTCCCTAGTGCCTGGTCACTGTGTGTGTACACACATGTTCGTGTTTATGTGCGTGCAAGGACATATGTAGGTGTGGATGCCTGCACCTGTGCTGCTTAGAGGTCAACCTTGGATACATTACTCCTTAGGAGCAATCCATCTTGGTTTTGGAGACAGATTCCCTCACTGGCCTGGAATTAGGCTACAGGGAGTTCCAGGGACCCTCCTGTCTTTGATACCTCAGTACAAGCGCAAGCCACCATATTTGTCTCCTTTTTCCCCCTACAGGTTCTGGGGATCAAACTAAAGTCCTTATGTTTGCATGGCAAACTTGACCAACTTTACCGCTGAGCCAGCTCCCTAGCCCACATCTGGTTTTAACTGTGCAGGTGCGGACTGGTCCAGTTTTAACTTTCATCTATTGGCTCCTCTGGAGCTAGCCTTCAGTCTCTGTAGACATGGTGTGGGAACACAAACACAACTGCTTTTGCCCTTATCCCACCCATCTTCTGCCACCTTCTGGGCTGGCCCCTTCACGCTGCCCACCTCTGCAGACTCTTGCCATTCTCTTGCCCACATGGGCTGGGCAGAAGTGGACCCCAGTGAGGAGTCCTTCAGGCGAGGCTGGCTTTCTGGGATTCCCATGACATCAGAGAACTAATTGTACATGTCCTGGGGACCACCCGTAGCTTGGCACTTGTGACATTTTTTAGCTAGGACTCTTGACTTCCTGGGCTCTAGTAAAAGTCAAGACTTGTGGTGTCTTCCACAATGGCCCCTGGGCTCTTCACCTGTGTTAGTCGCAACACATCAGGTCCTCCAGGAACACAGAGCCAATGGGCTATGTATTTATTTGCTGTAAAGGATGATTGCACATGGTTATAGAGACAGAATCAGCCAGCCAGAGACCTAGGAGAGCCCATGGGTGGCTCCAATCCAAGTCCGAAGAGAAGCGAGCATGATGCTCCAGCTCAAAGGACTCTGAGGACGAGGGTGAGTCTCTTCAGCCAGCTATTGGGTCTACCCAGGGCCCCAGCAGACCAAAGGAGGCCCTCATACTGAGGAAACCCGCGCCTCTCTCAGCCACCAATTTCTACCTCATTAGCTCACTACCCAAAGCAATGCCTACCCAAGAAGGTACCTTGGCTCGGGGAAATTAACACATAATATGCCACACATTGTAGGACTCTATCAGTGAGGTTGCTGCTCTGTGTGACAATGGTGATGGTTGCCACAAGGTCACTCGTGACTCTGATTTCCACCTAGTTCCACCTTGGATCCCTTTGCAGAGGGAAGGTTTTCTGTCTTATGAGGAAACCCAGTCCATCCTATGGAAATGCCATGCACCATGTGGTAGGGGCTGAGCTACCACCATCAACCATGATACTCTGAAGCTTCCAGCCAACAGCCACACGACACACTTCATAGAAGTGGAGTCTGCCTTCTTGGCTACACGCTCATGCTAGGCCCTGAGCAGGCCCACTGAGCTGGTGGCTTCCAAACTCAGAGCATGAAAGCCAACAGGTTTGGAGGGATTTGCTATACCATAATAGCTCTCCTTTCCCTATCCTCAGCCCCCCCCCTCCCCCCCGCCCCCCCGCTGCCACCGTTTCGTGGAGGAAGGGCAGTAGTGTTTGCTGAATATCTACCAGTCTTTTTCACACTCCCTAACTTCCTTTGGGATTAGATTGGGATCACATGACCAACCATGACCAATGAGCTCTGAGCAGAAGTAACACATGCGCCTTCTTTCCAAAATATTCTTGGACTGCAATCTTCTACTCCCACAGTGGGCCTCCGGAAAGTATGTCTGTGGGGGACCAGGATCCTTAAGTCCCCAGTGTAGGAAAAGCTGACCTGTCCGTATGGCCCTTGGGAGTACATTATAACCGCACGGAGCCATAGGGTTGGAGGTGTTGGTTATTCAATCATTTACCCAGACTCTCTTGACTAATCCACAGCAGATTACGGTGGTCACCGAAGCTTGCTAGTGGACAAGGCCCAACTCCTGATGTTTCATCAGGAAAGCAGGCTCAAACAGTCTTTAAGATGCTGTCTCAAAGCTCTGGCAGGAAGGCTGGCTGTACCAACGAGCTGTTCCATCCTTGCATTGTGATATACGGGGTGTGCGCCTGAGGCAGGAGCCTGGTGGGAGGCAAGTGAGTGAGGCAGGAACAGGCACCTGGGCCCCTAACACACCTTGCACACTCGGAAGGGAAGAAGCTTTTACAGAAGGTCTCCAGCAGGTAACTCTATTCTATTCTAAGAGGTTTTTATAGACCCAGAATTCCCGGCCGAGTCCCTACTGATGCGAACCCCTGTGTTCTTGGGAGCTCTAACCTCTTGACCTCTCTCTCGCCATGGTGTGGTCTGTGAGGCTGTGGAGACAAACAGTATTTGAGTCCCCACTCTGACCTCCTTCATACCCAGCCAACAGGAAACCCAAATAACTTAGGACAGGAGAGGTAAAATTGGGATGAGATGATTACTTTTAATTTAATGGGTCTTTTTTTGGCCAGACTCTAGTACCCAGTTATTAGCCAGATGTTGTTAGGTGCAATTCTCACCTGCTGTCAGTCAACTCTAGGCAAAGGGGATGAGCCTCCAGTGTTTGGCAGGGCATGGCTCTGTCAATAGAGACCCTAAGAGCAATCCTCAGGTTTCTCCTAGGAAGGAATCTGGCCTTTAGACTTCCGCCAGCTCCCACTCACCAGCCTTCCTTCAACCAGTCCTTAAAAATAAATAGACCTCCTCTTCTGTCATTTGGATGTGCATTCTAGGTGCCCAAGGTGTCAGCAATTTGGCATCCACACACCGAACCAACCAGGGCAGGAGAACGCAATCGGGCTGCTGTGGCTGTGTGCGCAGACTCTGTTTCCTCATAATTGTACTGAGCAATGCAGGCTGACAACTTGACCTGACGCTGTCACTACGTGGATGGAGTGAGCTTCAAAGGGCGTGGGATGGCAAGTGTGGGTCATGAACAACACTGCCAGTTTACAGGTATGCCTTGAGCATCCGGCTGGTTGAGTCCGACTGTGTGAACCCACTCACAGACAGGAAGGGCCACCTACGGCATATGGCTCATTTCTCTGGAGTCCCTGCATCTTTGCCTGCACTCCAGTGGGTTGGAACTTGCCAGTATCCTTTCCCTAGAAGCTGTAGCTGATGTCAGGGTCTCCTATCGGTCTCTGGGGCTCACAAGTCAGTACTAAATCCTCAGACCTGGTCCCTTCAGCTACCTTATCCACACTGAGGCCTGCAGCAGCCCAAGTTCTCCAGTGTGAACAGAGCAGCAATTCCCTGCCTGCTTCCCCTCCAATCCTGCTCTCCTCGCAGGCCAACTGCCATGGAAGAGACTTCCCAGGCCTCTGAGAGCTGTTGACATCTGGAAACAACTTTACTCTCCCTCTACTGTCCCAGAGACTGATGAAGACTTTTAGCCAAGAGATCAATCCAGAATCTTAGAAACTCTTTTTGGCTCTCTTCCCGCTGAAGACTGCTCTCCATAGCAGCTATGCAGAGGACTCAGGAGCAAACAGGAAATTCAGTATCTTTCATGTTCCTCCTCAGGGGTAGGGCTAAGGCTTCCACTGGGCATACCATGGGATGCAGGAAGGTAGGGGTTTCTATCCTGTGCCCTGGGGACTGTGTTCACATCCAAGTTGGGATGAAGCCAGCCCAGGTCTGACCTGGGAAAGCCCCTTGGGGGATTTCCTGCCACATCCTGACATGTGTTTCCTGGGGGAGGAAGTCCATAGCTTCTTCCTAGAGGGATTCCCCTTCCTAGGGACACCTCATCCACCTTCCCAAACTGGTCACTATGGAGACCGTCTTGCGGAGGCGGGGGGGGGGGGTGGGTTCTGCCTGGCTTCCCTGGGCCCTGAGGCCAGTTTGGGGTGAGGGCTGAGGGAGCAGGGTGTCCTGACTTGCTGAGAGGCTTGAGGTTTGTTCATCATGAATTATGCCTTTGTCCTGATTTTAAACAGTATTGTGCTAAAACATTGTTGATCTCGATTAGTGAGGATTTAGTAGCCTCATATTTTGTCCCAAACAAATGCTTGGTTTCTTCTTGCCCTCTGAGGCAAGGTAGGGCAGGGAGTGAGATCTGGGGCATTTGGCCTGTGAGTAACTTTTGGGGTGTCTCTGACTTTATGGTCACTGGAGGACAAGGACATGGAACATCCCGAGGACCCCCTGAGGCCATCAGGATTGTGCTTGAGGGTGTCATGGTGGCTTCTGAACTCCACTGAGATCAAACCTGGATAGCACCGGCATATGTCCAGTATGCAGTGGTGATGACAAGGGACCTGACCCATGGAGCAGGGTGGGACAGCTTGCTGGCTCAGCGGCTGTGGGGCAGAAAGGGGCTCCCAGGTCTGGATGTCACAGCCTACATTTCCAAGGCTGGGGAGGCCTGAGGGCTGGGTTACATGCTCATTGAGGAAGTCTGGGCCCAGCTTGGGCAGATCATCATTTGGAAGGTGCTTAGGACAACATCCCAGCCTGGGCCTAGGTTCCCCATTAAGAAAGCCTCTCCATCAGTTATCTTCACATGGTAGATGGGCTTGAGGTACTAGGAGGACACTCTCCCATCTTGCCAAGATACATCCCCCCACAGCCTGGCCTAAGCCTGCAAAAATCCTCACCCTGGAGGCCCAGCCCTCCACAGCTTAGCTCCCTCAGCCAGGAAAGCCCCTGGCAGGGCCCTAGGAGAGCCAGGCACCAGTCCAGCAGAGCTAGACATGGAGTGGGCGGGGCAACTCCACAGACAAATAGACTCCACTAACACACAACTGGGCACACATACCATAGACAAACAGCACAGAGACACAAAGTTCACAGACATAGAAATTGGACACACACATATAGCGGGGAAATGTATACACCACGACAGTTGCACGGATATACGACGCGTGAGCGTCACGCACACCCAGGACAGGCTTTGCACCACAGCCAGGCCCACACAGCGGGGTCAAGCTTCTTCAGCCCTCACCGTCCGCCCAGGTGGCCCTGCTCCCTTCCTGGATGCTGCAAGGCTCTAGGGGAGGGTCGGGGGGGGCAGTGCCAGCTCTTCGTGGAGGTCCCTGGGGATGTGTGCCAGGCTTTCCTGAGGCAGCCGAGGGAGCAGTTAGCAAGTGGATCTATGCAGACTCACTGAGGGCTCCTTCCAAGTCACAAACAGACAAAGCCAAAGCTAAGCCCAGAGAGGCCAGGCGCTCATCCTAAAATGCACAGGACAGGAAAAGCCTCCAGCAAACACTGCTACTGGCCTTGTGCCTTCCTGGGCATGGGCTGGATAGTCATCTGAATTAGGTTGGAGATAAATTCTCCTGTCCACTCTGCTTCTTCTTGCTTCCCAGGGCTGCACAGGCAAGGTAACGGGAGCCCTGTCTGTACTGCAGGGACCCGCTGTGCAAGCCAGCCTGCCTAGTAGAGCGATCTGGGTCCCAAATGCCTCCCCCTCCCAAACCCTCTCTCCCCCTACACTTATCCCGCTCTCCACTGACGGAGGTCAAGCTGACAACGGGGCCAGCACATGTCAAATCCCGCATTGTTCTGCTCTGTGGTCCGTGATACATGGGTCACGAGTGGACACCAAAACCTCATGCTGGACTCAGAGAGAAAAAGGAAGCTGGAAACGTTAGGTGGGCACTTTGGTGGAGGGTGAGGTGAAGGTGATGTGGACTCCCCCACCCCGTCGAGGTTTGTCATCATTCCTGTGATGACTGCTCAGCTGCCCTGTTTACGCTATTTCTAGTACCCTCTTTTACCAGGGAATATTCATGGCTGGAATATTCATAGCTGAAGTGGAACATGATTCAGAATGAGGAGAAGGGCTCCAGAGTGAGGACCACAGCTGTTCCCAGAGGGCTCTGGGCCACTTCCCAGTGGCTCTCACCAATGCGATGGTTCACGCTGTTGATTACAAAGTATCTGTGATGGCATTGCTTACCACTGCCACTCAAAATGGGAAGAGCAGCTCCTTGAGAGGCTTGAGGGAAGCTTACATGGCCCCATGTCTTGGCCAGGACCAAGCCCTGAGCTCATTCCTCTCCAGGCATCGCTAAAGGTGAGGGCATTACCATGGTTGGCCTTACTGACTGGGAGGTGGACTCATCCAGCTCCTGGTCAAATGGAGTCATCTAGCTGAAAAGAATGGAATGGAATGTCCCGGAGAATGGAATGTGAGGGTCCAGGCCTGCCATGCCCCTGGGCACATAGCAGGTAGCATCTTGGGGTCCTTCTGCTCACCACCTTACATTGGCTATGAAACCTTATGGCACCTTGGCTTTGGTCCCACCCCAACCAGCAGTTTGTCCCAGAACATCAAAATAGAAATCTTGTAGTGACTTGCCTCAAGTGACAGAGGGATGTTAGATGACATTTTAAAAAAGAAGAAGCCAGGGCTCTGAGACCCATCTTTTCCTCAATGAAAATGGCTGGTCAGCACAGAACAGCTTGGTCAGCCCTGAGCCAAACATTTGGCCATGATTTAATGCATTATGTAGCCATAAACAAGCACACCCATCTTAGTGTGCAAATCTGCCTTTAGTTTTCAACAATTGGTTAATCAGATAAACAGCTAAGAGTTACTTTAAAATAAATTCCTTCCTTTATGACTTACAGTAAGTGTTTGATTCACATACCTACTTTTTATGTTTACTTGACCTGGGGTCATGTAAAAATTTCTCCAGTGGAAGGGTCTACCCATCCCATAAAGGTCTTCACTTTGGGGGGTACTTTCTACCATGAGAGCAACATATATTTGTTTGCTAGCCCAGACAGCACCCCTAGACCTGCCTGTCTGGGGTCACTATGGCAAAAGACTCTACTTCTCTGGCTCTACATATTCTGTCTTTCCCTTCCCTGGGGTCTCCTTGCTTAGATGGGGACACCCAGTGTTGCAGACACAACTTCAACTGGGCAGTGAGACCCTCAGGGCAGCCATGCTCTGCCAGGTCTAAGGCAAAGCCACCATGTTCATGCTATGTCCTCACTCTGACTGGTACCTGAGCCAGATCTTCCCAGGAGATCAATGTCCACCCAAGGAGAACTTGCTCTCCAAATGTCTATGCTGGCTCACCCTTGTCTGGTCACAACTCAGTGGCTCTGGTGGCTGTCTGTGACGATCACATGGACCAGGTCTGAAGACAATCCCTGAGCCATAGGGTTGCTCCATGGTCCATTAAAGGCGACGGTAGAAGATGGAACATTAGGATAGGACAAGGGTGGCAGGCTTCCTGGAGGGGGTGGTGTCGGCAGTGTGGTCCGGAAGAACACAGACTTGCTCAGGTGAAGGAGAGGCAAGGCAGGCAGGAGGGGATGGTGGAGGGCAGAAGTTTCAGGGATGATAGAGTGAAGACTGGGAAATACAAGCTCCTAGAGCTAGGAACCAGGTCAGAGGCTCGCAAAGGCTGTTGGATAGGTGTGGTATCTGTCTGTGGGGTCATAACCATGTGAGGAAACATGGCTGCTTACTGTTCAGTGCTAAAGACATGGAGAGCCTTTATTTGTCCCCAGACCTAAGACAAGAGATGCCTAGATGTGCTTAACCTTGTAGCCTGCCCAGAAGGATAGGACATAGAGTGGTTGCCTCCACGTATCAACAGTGGTTGGCCACTGTTGCTAAGGGTCAGAGCCTTTTCTTAGCCACATTGACCCAAGAGCACAGTGGGGCCAGCCTAGGGGGAGGTCAACTTAGCACCTCCCACCCTGCATGCCTCACTCACTGGTGCCTTGCTTCCTCACAATCACCTTCCATGAGTCTTGTGTACCTTCCCATTTATCCATCCATCCATCCATCCATCCATCCATCCATCCACCCACCCTCCCACCCATCTACCCATCCATCCATCCATCTATTTACCCATCTATCCATCCATCTACCCACCCATCCATCTCAGGGGACAGTGGCCAGGACTACAAACCACTGAGAAGTAAGCTGGATCAGCATGTAGCTCCTGGGCAATTCCCTGCTTTTCTTCACTACTTCTGCCTGCTGTGCTGTGCTATGAGTTCAGTAGTTCCCCAGTATCCATCAGAATAGATGTGTCCTGTGGGAGGAATAAATCCAGGTGGCTTTAGGCCTCTGGGGTCTTGATGCTATTTGTCATCTTAGCTGACCTTGCCTGTGGTGACAAAAAAGGCCCCGGCATCCTTAACTTGTTCTGGAAAGAGAAGAATTGTTGGGTCACATGGCTCTCCCTCATTTTGCATCTGGAATAGACAAAGCCACCGGAATGAGACCTCCTGCAGGTCCCTCTAGCTCTTCCAATACAATGCTTGAGTCAGTCCTGAAAACCCACTACAGCCTGCCTCTCCAGCTGACATTTCACCACCCCAGGGGAGCTAGGACAGAGGTACAAGGGACTCTCCCAAGCTCTGCGTGATTGACATTCGACTGACCCCCTAGCTCCTCCCTCCTGGCTGCATAGCCCCTGATAGCCCCCACCCAGCTTCTCTCGGTCCAGCTGGCACCTCAGCTTTATGCAGCTGCTGGGAGGATGGCTGGGGACCCTCCATTCTGCCTGTACTGCGTGACAGGAACAGGGTCCAGATCTGTGCTGAGGGGCGGGGCTTATGTCTGTACCACTGAGTGATGCCCTGCAGTGCAGACACTCTGAGCACTCTGAGTGTGGAAGGAAGGAAGGAGTAGGATGGGGGTGGTGTTCGTTTTGCTGAGTAGCTGAGCTAACCTTTCCCCTTCCTGTTCCTGCAGCTGTAACTCACCTTTTTGGGGGATCATGAAACTCCTCGGGCCCTGTGGTGCTTGGCAGCACAATCTCAGCAGATGGGCCGGGTGGGGAAAAGCAAACAAACGAACAAACAAACACCAACAAAAACCAGCTCCGTGTCCCCTAAGCAGAGCTCACAAAGACCAGACATCTCTTCCACCACAAACCTCGTACTCAGCCCTGTTTCCTGTAGTATGCTCGGGGCGCGAGGGGAGGGGGGGAAGGGGGGAAGGGTGTCACTTCAACCAGTCTTCCCTCCTCACAGCTACACCCTTCCCAGGGTTGACTGGGGGCCGGTGAGAGGTAAGCAGGTCATAAGGTCTCTGCCCTCTGGGAAGGACAAAATGGTGATTGCAAAGCAGGCACTTCCCTCTTCCTCCAGGTCTCTCTAGCTTCCTCTCCCCTCCCTGATTTCCACCCTCCCTCTCTCCCATCCTTCCTCTTTTGCTTCCACTCTGTGATGAAGTGGTAAGAAAGCCCTTACCAGATGGCTACACACCTGGACCTTGACTTCCAGCCTTCAGAGTGTTAAAACTTCATTTGGTCCTTATAAAATCGAGGGTCAGGAGGTATTCTGTTGCTCTCACAGACCTGACCCCTTCTTTTGCCAGCTTGGATGATGTCACAGGCTTGGTGAAACAGGGACCCAAAGGCCCTGCCACTCTGTCACTTCCCTCCCTCCATGGCCAGCTACTCACAGGTCAGCTGATAATGCTTAGGTCTCTGCTCCTGTCTGCCTACTGGCATTTGCTGCTCCTGGGATGAAGGCAGCTGCTTGCTGGGACAGGTGGCCATCCCTGTCCCTGTATTCATACTGTCCAGTCACATGTCATTCAAGAAGCATGCCGGGCCTGGGTACCAAGTCAGGCTGGCAAAGGATTTTCAGGACGGCAAAACCTTTCATCTTGGAGCAGGCACCAGTATGTCTGTGCCCTACCCCTGACCTAGGACTCCTCTCCTCCCTGCTTCGTTTCTGGACAAGCCATCTGCCTCCTTTCTTTGGACTCTCAGGGAGCCCTGGCCGCCAGTGGAGGACTCTGACCACGGGTGGATCCCGGTTGCAGAGACAGGAGGCACAATGAGAGACGCCATCTTCCAGCAAGTTCATCCCTGCTCCAGTGTGATGAGACTCAGCGTGGCCACGCCATTCGGGAACGCAGAGGCGAGCTTCCTGGTTTGGGTGGTGGGTTCCCATTTCTGTGATAGTTTCTATTGCTGCCATCCAGATCACAGACAGCTCCTGGAAGCTTCCACTATGCACTGCGACCATTCCAGCCCCGCCCCCACCGCCGCCGTCATTGGCAACATCACTCACCTGTGGAACCGGAGATCCTCGTTGGAAAGTAAAAAGTCCCTGCTGGAGTAAAGGGCAGTGTGGCTTGGGCTGTGAAACGTTCACCCAAATCTTACGCCCCGTGTGGAAGCAAAAACATCTCATCAGAGGTTTCCCTAAAGGCTTGGCTGACTGAATGGATTCCGCCTCTTGGTAGAAGGGACATTGTCTTGAGAAGAGCAGGCCCAGGTGTTCAGGAAGACACCACCACAGAGCCTGCAGAGAGCTGCCGGTCTGTTATTTGAGAAAAGCGGAGGCCGTTTTCTTCTGGATTTCACCACGTGTGTGGAATTTTCATCTCCTCTGACCACTCTCCCAACCCTAAATATATTCTGTGATTGAGATTCTGCATTACTTTTCGTAAACCGAAGCCAAGTGTAAGGTGCCCCAACATACATAAGCGTCAAACCCATAGAACCTGAACCCACTGCTGCCTCAGCCCTGTGCAGCAGAGCAGGAAGACTAGAGAAGCTTCTGGAAGGACTGAAGAGGGTAGGAGAAGGGGCCCGGGAAGCCTCAGGAAGAGGTAAGTTGGTGCCTGTTTGTGAGGCATGAAAGCACACCTAGCTCTTTAAGACTTCTATTTCTCCCCAACAATATCAACCAATATCAACCACCTCAGCCCATGTTTTGGTCCCTAACACCCTTTGCTTCAGCTTCCACCCATTCTGGGTTCTCTGTTGGCCATGGCTACCTGGAGAAAGGGCTCTCCAAGACCCTGGGCACACCTCCCTCAGGTTCTTAAGAGGATCACCGCCCTACCCCAACCTCTTCGCTAACACCTTGTACTGGCCTTGAGCACCCTGACAGGGGATGATGACACAGAGGTGCCTCTTTCTCCAAGGAGGCTTGCAAAAGGGAAGAGCAGCCCACATTGCTAAGAGCTTCTCCACAACGCTGGGCTCCAGGTTTGAGTACCATCCAGGCAAGCAAAAGATCCACGTGCAATTCCATGAACATTTGTGGAAACTGGGAGCATAAAGGAAGGCCCTGAGGTGATGTCCTCTGAGCACAGGAAATTGGCAAATGACCGAAGCTTCCAGCAGGTCTGTGAGCACCAGCGTGCCCCTGCAATGCTTATGTGTACAGGAAAACTCTGCTTTACTGTGTCATCTGACTCTCTCTTCTGCAGCCTGGCCTCCTGTCTTGAAAACTCTTGCTTCTTGTGTGCCTTGAAGGGGGGACGGGGAGGTTCGGGGGGATCAGAAAAAGCAGCTGGAGAGGATGCCCCCAGCTGAACACAGCCGGGCAGTGGAGAGGCACAAGAGCAGAGAGGCAGGGCAGCATGGGCTCTGTAACCCAGTAACCCTGGCAAGGAGCTTCCCTGATGGGTGCCCTCTCCTTGTGCCGAGAACCACTCAGAACGTGAACGCATACTTCCAGCTCTGCAGTCCCATTTAGACGACCGCGTGAACAGGTGGGAGCACACTGAAGTAGCAGGACCCAGACTTGAGCCACAGCCCATCTGAGAGTCCCAACCACATAGGAAGGTACATCAGTAGGCTGATGAAGACAGACAGACACCAGACATGCTTGCCCCACACGGTGTCTCAGACAAGGAGTATCAGAGGGAGAGCAAAGCCCAGTGGCCCGTTCACATGAACTCTGACCCCACAGGAGACCATGATAAGTCATCAGGGGTTGTCTTAAGGTTTCTGTTGCTGCAACAAAACGCCATGACCAAAAGGCAAGTTGGGGAGGAAAGGGTTTATTTGGCTTATGCTTCCACATTGCCATTCCTCACTGAAGGAAGTCAGGACAGGAACTCAAACAGGGAATGATCCTGATGGCAGGAGCTGATGCAGAGGCCATGGAAGGGTGCTCCTTACTGGCTTGCTCCCTGTGGCTTGATTTGCCTGCTTGCTTATGGCACCCAGGACCACCAGCCCAAGGATGGCCCTCCCCCACTGATATTAATTGAGAAAATGCCTTACGGCTGGCTCTCATGGAGGCGTTTCCTCAAGTGATGACTCCTTCTTCCTCTCTGATGGCTCTAGCTTGTGTCAAGTTGCCGCACAAAACCAGCCAGTTACAGGGGTGGATGTGGGAATGGAGCCCAGTGTGACCAGAGAGGGAAGTTGAGGGTTGTGGCATGGCAAAGGGCTGTATGCTGTTGCTGCCTCGACTTCCTTAAAAGCTGTGCAGAGGTGTGGGCTGTGGGAAGGGCTGGGAGCCCAGGTCTGAGCATCCTGGACATTCTGGGGCCACCCCTGGGTATGAACAGCTCTAGGGACCCTGGCTTAGAGATGGCCTCACTGTACAGATGGGAAACTGATGGGCTGGTGGTGGGGTGGAGGGGGTTTATACTGGCTAGTGTTTATGTCAAGTTAGACAAGGTTAGGGTCATTTTGAAAGATGGAACCTCAATTGAGAAAAATGCTCTCACCTGACTGGCCCAGGAGCAAGCCTGTGGTGCATTTTCCTAATTAGCGATTGATGTGGGCAGGTGGTCCTGGGTTATATAAGAAAGCACAATGAAACACTCTCCCCTCACTCCCCCGCAACCAGCGGCAGGGGATGGGGTGGGGTGGGCATTTGTAAGCAGCATTTGTCCGTGGCTTCTGTTTCAGTCTCTGTCCCCAGGGTCTTGCTTTGAGGGCCTACCCTGGCTTCCCTCAGTGATGGAATGTGACCTGGGAGTTATACGCTGAAATAAGTCCTTTCCTCCCCCAAGTTAGTTTTATCGTAGTGTTTTTAATCACAGCAGTAGAAACCCTAAGAGGAAATTCACTATGGTGACTGGCAGCCACATTAAGGGACAGGCCTGTACATGTGTGTTCACATGCAATCAACACGTGCACAACTGAATTAGAGGACTGGGCCCTGAGCCCTGCATCCCTATGGTGCTGGGCTATTTGTTCTTCCCAGGCAAGGAGGCTGCTGGCCCTGAAAGGCTGACAATTCTGAAAGGCTGGTCTTCTTAGCAGCTTGGTCTCATTGTCTGCCACTGTGCTGCCTGTTGGGGTCCCATCGAGCTGGGAGGGTCCCTGCCCAGCTCTGAAAACCCCTGGGGACTACCAATCCCTGCCCTTCCCTCCTCAGAGTTGTGTCCTTTTCCAGCTGTGATGAGGGAGGGGCTGTTCCAGCCTGCACTACCTGGATCCCATGTTTGGTCTTCGGGGGACTGTATTCCAGCCTTGCCTCATGCAGCTGGGCTGTGGGCCGGCTGGTGTTTTGATGAGCAATGGGAGACTCACTTTAGACACCTCCCAGATGGGTATTTATGCCCCCTGGCGATTCCATGGAGCCAAAGCTCCCCATCCAGACCCCTCTTCCTCCTCGAGTGCCCACATTATCACATGCCATCATGTCATGTGGACAGTTTACAAGCCTCTCTGTTCCACTCGGTGTAGCAGGGAAGCCAAGGACACCATCATGCACCCTGCGGCTATGTTGCTTGCACGTGAAGTTCCAATTCCCCCCAGTTCAACTGTCATTGTTGCTGATCCCTGGTAGCCCCGATGAAGGCGGCCCTCACCCCTGTCCCTTCAAGTGGGTCTGAGTGCATTTTACCCTAGACACTCCTGACCTGAGTGGCAGGCTGACCCTGGTATTGCCAGTAATTTTGTGTTCCTATGAAGGGCTGGGATGACAGCAGAAAAGGATCACAGTACCTTGTGCGGTCAGGTAGACCAGCTGTGTCAGGCCAGTGGCTGGGGAAGAAGCATGGCTCCTGCCGCCACGGTCACCGCTGCTGCTGCTGCAAAGGAGAAAAAGAACAAGGTTTTGAAGTTCTGTCAGACAGCATGGTAGGGCCCAGCTCAGGGATGTGGTGAAGCCTCTGGCACCCACCTCTGAGCTTCAGATCAGCTTCAGACTCTGCCCAGCTACATAGAAGGGCAAAGCCTTGCTGCCTACTAGAGACCAACTCAGTGTGAGGACGAGCCTTGGGCACTCCTTGCAGCCTTGTCTTTTCAGGCTTTTTTTTTTTAAGATTTATCTATTTATCATGTATACAGTGTTCTGCCTGCATGTGTGCCTGCACACCAGAAGAGGGCAGCAGATCTCATTATAGATGGTTGTGAGCCATCATATGGCTGCTGGGAATTGAACTCAGGACCTCTGAAAGAGTAGCCAGTGCTCTTAGCCTCTGAGACATCTCTCCAGCCCTCAGGGTGTCTTTTCATGACTGTGCACGGCAGACACAGTTCCATGCACTAGACTGGTGCATTTGTCCTTAGTCAACAAAGAGCGACTGTGAGTTCCTGAGGAAGGAGAGATGGACCAAGCTGCCTGGCTTAGAGCATGAGCTGATGGGACAACTGTCCTGTAGCTGCTCTTTGCTACTTTGTGGGTTCTTCTTTTTCCCCATCCTTTATCCCCTCCCCCCACCCCAGTTTCACTTCCTAACACTAAATAGGAGAGAAAGTAGGATAGAGGATGGGGGCAGGGTTCCCTGAGTCTGTTTTCTTCTTGTTTCTTCTTTGAGCACGACTACTAGCAAACTGCAACCAGCCCCCCTGAATGACCAACAACCACCAATCCAGCCTATCAAGGCTCTAGCACTCACATGCCCTCTGAAAAGTTCCCAGAATTCCGAACGTCAGGCAATCGCAGAAACTATCTGCAGCTGGCAAAACCACACCTCTGTTGGAGCACGAGGCAAATCATAGTCAGCTGCTGTGGACAGTCCGGCAGCCCCATATCCCCACACCTGAGGTGAAAACAAAAACATAATATTTCTGTGTTGTTGTTTTGTTTGTTTATTTGTTTTTCTTTTTTTTTTTTTTAAGAAAAACCCAAATTCTGGAATTGTCACTACACCGCCCCACCTGATTCTGGGCCTCAGCTGCAAGAAGAAGGTTCTAGAATGTTCTTCCAGTTATACAGCGGCAAGGTCTAACCCTGACCTGGCACTTTGAGGCTTCTGGAAACTTCAGAGCTAGTCCTCCACATGATGGAGGCTGCAAGGCACTGAAGAGGGAAATGTCCCAGAACCTTAGGCTTGAAGCTGGCTCTACTCTCCACTCTGAGGATGCAGGGAGGTCTATGGAGGACAGAAGCTGGCCAGACCAGCTAAGGTGGGACTAGGGTGAAATGTGTGCTCAACCCCATCCCTTTTCAGACAGTAGCCAGCCCAGGGAGGTTGGGCCTTAGCAACGTGCCTGCCAGGACCGTTATCTATTAAATGTCAACATCCCATGCCTTGTCTCAGCCTCACGGTTTCTCCAGCTGGGGCCCAGCAGGAATGATGGGCCCAGGCTCCTGGGAGCAGGGGTTACAGAACTCTGTCTCCAAGCCCATTTGCCTGGAGGCAGGAGGCATGTAAGAGGGAGCAGGGGGAGGGTAAAGGCCGCCTCTAGAAGCAGAAACACTTTGGAAGCCTTGGATGCTGCTGCTGTTGCCATGGCAATGCTGGCTGCAGGGAGTGGAGGGCAGGTAGACCAGTAGCTGCCACTCAGCCTGGTTGTCAAGTCTACTGAAGGCCCTCAGCCCTGCATCCTTCCCTCCTTTACCCCTTTCAGTTCCCAAAGGTGTCTGTGAATCACACCACCACCATCGCTTCCCTTGTAGAGAATCTCACTCCTAAAACACTCCACGTAGAACACCAGGCCTGAGACCAACCAGAGCCACCTAACCTAAGGCTGACTTTACCCTCAGCCTCAGTCCATCCCAGAGGACACAAGAGTCAACATGAGTTCCACACTGCTCCAGAGTGAGGCCTGGGTCAATGTGGCTACCCCTTGAAAGAGAAACAATTCTTAGGTGTGTCCTCTTGGAGAAGGGCAGAACCTCTTATGAGGGGAATTGTGGGATTTCCTAGATCCAGCTGTGCCTTAAACAATGATATCTCTGGACCTTCAACTATGTGAGCTAACACTTGGCCACTTCTTGCTAAAACCAGTTTGAGTTCTTTGGGTATACAGGATCTGTGTGTTGGGCTCCAGCCAGTCACTTCTAATCTAGCAGGCCTGCAGGAGGGGTTCCCCTTGAAATACTCTCTCCCCAAACTTAAGCCTCTTCCTGGAAGTAGAAGATCCCATTGCATCATGGGACTTTGTGTCCTCTGAGGCTGGTGTGAAGATTTGGCTTTTGGGCACTTAGAAGGCGAGATAGGGGATGGTTAGACTTTGTGGTGAGGAGAGCCTGATAGTGCAACCTCAGCCTCTCCTTGTGAGGAGGCTGCAAAATCTAGAGCTGGCAGTCTTCCAGACTCTCAGAGGGCAACAAAGAACACCAGGCCCTGAAGCCAGCCCCCTCTGGATTTGAGATTCCCCTGCCTGAAGCAGCAGAGGTGCCCACAGTAGGAGCGTACAGGAGTCCCTGTCTCACCCACATCTAGCACTCGCAGGAGAGTCCAGTACAAGTGAAGCAGATGGCTAAGGCCAGGGACACAGGGACCATGACCTAGAGCCCCATGTTCCAACCACGCCTCAGAGGGTGTCAAGGGTGCGTTCTTATTACATAGGGCTCAGAGCCAGGCTAGTCTTAACCAGGCCAAGGATAGCGCCTTGTGAGGCTCTCTGTACAGGCCCTGAGCTTCTGCTGGTTGGCTTTGGGTTCCAAATGGACCCGTCCATCCTACTAGAGTGATCTCTCCCTAGGAATGCTGTGGGGGCTAGGCTAGCACAACAGGTATGTTTCTATGTGCTAGTGCTGAAGACAAAGAGAAGACAGTGTGCAAGCCTGCAAGTGGTGCCTCAGGGCTGGTGGCCTCACTCACCCAAGCACACTTCAGGAGAGGAGGCATCTGGAAGGGTGCTTGTGCTATACTGGCACTAGCTGGGTATCATGACAGCGTCAATAAGGAGGGTCAGTGTGGATGAGAGTGTCCCTAAGGTGAGCAGATCCCAGAGGTTCCTCTCCTAGAGTGACTACTATAAAACAAAGTATCTGCTGGACAAGCTCAGCTGTCACCGGATCAGGACCCCATGATGCACGGTGTGCCATGTGCTCTTGGGAAGGTCAGCCCTGGGGCCACTGGGGACAAGGAGAGCCTGCAGGAGCCTTGAGATGCCCTGTAAGCCTTATCACCCTTCACACAGGCTTTGCTGCAATAATGACAGAAATCATGGTGTCCCCGAGGTCACTAAGCAGTGGTGAGTAGCTACTCAAATCAAGTTTCCTTGTATTTCCCCAGTCTGACCTCCAGGCAGCTGGTCCTCATCACGCGCAGCTCCCAAACCAAGCGGTGCTAGGCTCCAACACGCTGTTGGAGCGGCAGGTTCCAGGCCCAGAGGACAGCAAAGCTGAAGGCTCCCTAAGCATCAGATAGTCGAAACTGTCCTCAGGCCACAGGTCAGATGCCTAAGATAGACAATGCCACCAAGGACAGTATCACCTTCACCGTATAGGAGGGTCACGGAGGCTTCACGTGCAGTTCTCTGTGGCCTCTACCTGTCTGCTCCCTCCAGAGCTGGGCCAGGGCTCCTACACCTCACATCAGAGTAGAGGGAGGATGCTGGTTCCCACAGAAACAGGCAAACATCCGATTTCATCTCTGCTCCTTCTCAAGGCCTACCAAATGACAGGAATGCTCCACAGGACCGAGGCAGAGACAGGGGAGAGGGGATCCAGGGTGGCGTTATGGAGAGAGCTCAGTGTGTAAGCCCTGGGTGCACGAGGCCTGGGCAACTATCGCAGGTATGAGCAATGCACTCTCTTGAAGGAGGCCCCCTTCCTCATCTCCATGCGGAAGTATTTATATTCCATACATCCACTTCCTGGGAACAGCAATTCAAGTCCACGTAGGAGCGTTCTTCTGGGCTGTGGGTTGCTAGCATAGGAAATCCTATGTCAGCTCAGAGGTGGAGTCTGGAGAGGCTGCTTCAGTGTGCACGTGAAACTGGAGTTCCCTGCACACTCCGCCAGCATCTTCATGTCTCCAGGAAGTTCTGTTGTTCACATTCTGCCCGACTCTGCTTGCCTTTGCCTATCCTGGCATTTCTCAAGCCTGGCCGAGGACTTGGTTTGTTTAATGTCACGTTTATTGACATCCACGGGATAAGCTACTGCGTAACTGTACCCAGTACTCCCGTGCGTGGAGAAACAGAACCCCTGAGTCACATGGCCAAGGAAGGGACATGGTGTCCTTGAGTTCAGGCTGCCCCAAAGCCCTGTGGGAGATGCAGCAGTGTGGGGGTCCTTGCTCATGCTGGGTCACTGTGGAGGGGCTCCTCTATATGGTAGCTCTCTCTCTCTACTCCTCCGCCACGGTGAGTCATGCATGATTCATTAATCTTAATGAAAATGCAAATGCACCGCCAGCCTTCTGCCTTAATTGAAGGCTGTTATGGGACCACGCTCCGGGCTTCTGGGCTGAGCTGAACAGACAACCTTTTTAGCTTTCTTTCCTTGCAGTGGTACTGTTGGTGGGGGTGACACAGACAAGCAGTTTGGTCCCCGAGGAAGAGGCCGGCTCTCTCCCCTTCTTTCGCCAGCTCTCTCCCCTTCTCTCACGTACACACGCTCACCCTGGGTGCACCACTGCAGCTACAAAGTCAGCCCAGCTGTCATTTGCTCACTAGTACCTGGTCCCAGGGTCCCCAACTCTGCAAGGGAGGAAACACTAATTAAGGCCTAGCTTCCTGCCAGAAAGAGCCCATTTCCTTCTTGCTGTCCTGATACAGCCTCCAAGTGGGTCACAGAGGCTTCTGGATCCCCAAAGAAGCCTTGTAGGAGAAAACTACCTCTAAGTAGCTGAGACAGGCCCCTGGGTACTAGGAAGAAGGGCTGAAAGCCGAGCAGGGTCCCTGGGTTCCATGTCCCCATGTGTTTGACCAGCAGTGGGCTCAGGGTCTCTCGCACATCATCCCTCAGTAGCCCTGAGTGGTCCGCAGAGGTAGCAGGGCAGTGACGCCTCTGTCCCGTGCAGAGACTGAGCTGAGCACTAACTGTGTGATCCTTCACGTCCAAGGGCTCTCCTCATGGAGACAACCAGCTGCAGATTAAAAAATATATTTTTTGGTGGAAAATTCTATCTGCCGGACATATGAGCAGCCCTGGTATTCCATTTTCTCCCCCAAGTACTAGACAGCAAGCACAACCTCAACTATGACATGTTCGTTGCGTTGGGTGCGCCATAGAGAGATGGTGGATAGGTGGACCTAGGCCGTTCTGAGCCATCAGGGCTTGGCATCCTAGGGAACTCCTAGACCTGAACGCCATGGTCCCTGAATATGAGCCTGTTCCTGCGCCATGTGGGCAGACACACACAGATGGTTTTCATTATATGATCCAGCCCCAAAATAGCGTTTTATTTACTATTTATTACCATTCCATCGCACACCATCAAATGTTATAAATGACATTTGAAGCCTGTCCCCCTCATTCTGCTCCTGAATAGTCCAGTTCTGAGCTGACAGCAACTAGGGACAGAGACATAGGCCGTCTTGTCATCTCCGTGCCTCCGTGGGGCTGAAGCTGGGGCTACCCGGCCCTGTCTGGGACATCTTTTTGCATCAAATGACAAGCAGAGGTGAGTCACTGCCAACCCAGGGTGAGGTGTTCTGTCACTGAATGTTCTCCGTGCTCTGACAAAGGCAGGTCTGACAGGAACCATTTTTCTCGTCAACTTGATAGAAATGAGCTTGACCAGCCATGCTCCCGAGAGTCTGCTGTACGAACATGCGCACAGCTACAGAGAGTCATCTGCTTACTGCCCAACCTGCTGCCCTCTTATAAATTAGTCTTTAAAATGCACACGCACATGCCTGCACACTCACACGCCTGCACACTCACACACACACACACACACACACACGTTAAAGAAATGCACCACAGGGCCTAGTCCAGCAAGTGTTGCTCTTGTATTGGGGCACAGGCCATCTGAGTTTATGGTAATAGTGCACAAAGACATTCAGGTTAGAGGTATGGTTAACATTGTCAGAGGAAAGAAACAGGGAGGAGGGTATGAGTACCTGGGCACACGTGTGTGCACACGCACACACTCACGGCACCCAGAGCCACCAATGGACTATTCCGTGTTAATTTTCTGCTCTGAAATTGACTATATGTATCTTAGAAGAGTGAAAAAGGAAAGAGAAGGGAAGGAAAGAGGGACAGAGGGGAACTCAGGAACTGTGTATTTCCTCACCCACTTCCCACAGGTCACACTGAGGAGGAGGAGGTCACTGGTCAGTATGGCGCCTGTGTTGTACGGAGTACCTGAACTTCTCTTACACGCAGGCTTGGACAGGCCCGTCTGGATGGGAACTCTCTGCACCCCCTTCTCGTCTTGTTCAGGCGCCATCACTAGACTCTTCCGTCTTCTGGCACCCTTGTCTCCACCTGTCAAAACCGGTTCTCTGGAGCCTCACGCACCCCTTCCAGGTGCAGCCACCTCTGCAGGAGCTGCTGTGGGCGCATGCAGCTCTGATGCGAGGCTGGGCACAGCGTGCCCTTTCCTTTCTTTCTTTTTTCTTTTTAAATCAGCCTCTCTCTGGCAACTCTAAGGCTCTGTGTTTTATGTCGAAGTTTAATTTCTTGCTCACTTTGTCAACTGTCATTGTTCTTCCCGAGGCTGGGATGAAAATGAAGTGTCTGCTGGAGGAAATCGCACTTCTGCACAAAAGGACTGTGTCATCCGTTCCGTCTCACATCACCAGCAGGGACTATCTGGCCCCACAGGCCACCAGCAGGACCAGGCAGTTACACTTCTCCCAAAAACGGAAGCAGGAGCCAATGCCACAGGGCACCTTTTCATCTCACAGGGACAACCAACCCTGTTGAGCCCAGAGGCAGAAATTAACTTGGTGGGGATGAGAAAAAGGCGCTTAGGCCAACCTGCAGACTCATCCTCTTCTGGGGTGAGTCTGTCTTCTGTCCCTGTGGGTGTGTGCTCTCATGCTAACAGGAGCTGGGACCTCTGTCCCTACCTACGGCTTAACTGTGGGACTGTGGCTGACACCCATGTGGGCTCTCTAGAGCCACTGTTCTAGGACTATTCATGGGACACTGGGGGGGCTCCCTTAGCCTAGATGGAATAGTGATTTTTTTAGGTACATTTTAAACCTCTGTCCCTCTGTGATGTCCATTTAGGCCAAGATTGCTTGTTGTCCTGGGCTCATCTGTGCCCAGATCATGGGGGTGCCCTGTCAGTCAGTGGGTACTGATCTGATTCTGCACGTGTCTCTCTCTCTTACCCAGATGTGGGGGCAGAAGGCAGAGCAGGCAGCTGCCTAATGCGCCTCTGGGACTGTCTGTACCCAGCACCCACTAGAGTCAGAAAACACAGGAATTATTGAACATTCAGTCGGCCTGGAAAGGCCCCCTCCGCAGCCCGACGCTGGGGACACACTCTTTTGTAGTGTTTCATGGAGAAATCCATCAAACTAAGGCAATCCAGGTGGCTGGGGTAGGGAAGGCTCTGGTGTCACATCACTCCCTTGTCCCTCATGGCAACTGGGCCGGCATCTTGAACAAGCCTGCGTCTTCAAAACAAACCTCGCAAACCCTAGACATTTGGAACAGAGAGGAAGGAGCCTAAGAGCCACCTTGATGACGTCCACGGCCCAGAGGGGGAGGAGTCTGTGAAATAATGAGGCCAGGCCAGAATCAGCTCTGCTCAAGTGGCCACCTGAGCCAGCGGGCTGGGGCAGGTCCCACCAACGCCCCGCGGCGAGGAAGCGCTGTACCCATCACCCTCCTGTATCGTCAAAGGCCTCAGCTGGAAGGAGAATTTTTGTGATTGCCTTTGTCCCAACGCATCACAAAAGAGCCCACAGGGGTGCCCCCCCCTACAGAAAACTGACCATGAAATGCCCATCTCCCCAATCAAATGAATTAAAAGAGACTTCGCTTTTCCAGCCATTTTTTTTTTAATTGCAATAAAAGAAAACCTGTAATTTGCCAAACACTGCTAGCCGCCTCCTCCGGCCTGACTGTGTTCGCCGCATGATTCCACTTCTTTTTAAAAAAAAAAAAAAAGAAAGAAAGAAAGAAAGAAAAAGAAATGAGGCTTCGTCTCAGGCACACACCAGGGCTTGGAACAAAGTGCCCTTTAGAGCTCTGAAGCCCCGGTGACAGCGCCGTGGCTGACGCACAGCCCGGTGGATGGCAGCGTGGTACAGATGGAGGGTGCCCGCCCGCCCGCTGGCTGTGTCGCCCTGGGGCTTCTGGAAAGTGGCTAGCAGAGGGGACAACAGATGGGGAGGCTGACGCTTTGCTCCTCAGAAGAGCAGTTCTAGCTTCTGGCAGGAGGAGGAAGGTGGGGTGCCGCCACCCCAACAGGGGTGTGCGACTGTTGCAGAGGGTCATCGAGCATCTGACGTGAGGGGAGAAGGATGACGCCACTGGTGACGGCTGAGGAGGGGCCGTCATGAGATGTGACATGAAAAGGAAGAAAAGCTTTGCGAGGGAGAGAGAGCCACCCTCCCCACCCCAGATATTCCCCTCCCAACCCCGTGGAAAACAAATGGAAACCTCAGAGCAGTGATTCACAACGCTAAATTGTGCCTAGCTTAGGCAGGGGAGGACGCTCGCCTAGGTGGGTGTCAGCATTCAAGCGGATCTGCTGTTGTGAAGTTCTTGGTGCCCTTTGTTCATTGGGGTCCATCTTCTACAAGGAGACAGAATAAAGTGAGTGGGTTCTGGGGGACTTAGAAGGAGCAAGTGCTTCATTGCTTAGGAGGCAGCCCCCTGCTCCCTACTGTCTGCAGCCTGGGACAGAGCTGGTTAGTGAGGGTGGGCTTAGAAAATTCTCATGCTATTGCCAAACAAAGCTACCACACCTTTGGGTCCTAGAATGGCTGCCCCTCCTCCCTGCTCACCAAGCAACCAGCCCCAGGTCCTCGCTAAGATGCTAAGACGCTAAGACGTGCTGTGTGCTCAACGCATCAGCTGGGCCAGCTCTCCAGAGTTCAAGTAGGTCAGCCCTGCTGTCCTAGCCTAAGGGAGAGGTTTGCAGTTCTAACCACTGACAACAAACTCCCATGAAACCCTGGACCTAGGACCTCAGGAAGGATTCTGCAGCCAGGCTGACCTAGGTGGGCTCTGCCACCCGTGGCGTAGTGCTTGCTTTATGCTGAGGCCTCTGTTAGGGAGCCGCTTCATCTCCTCAGCACCACTGGGGCAGAGCATGCCCCAGGAGTAGGCGCACACACTGGCTGGCACATCTCCGCTGTTGGGTTCCGGTTTTTTGTTCAGACTTAAAGGAAAGTGAGGCTGTTTTTTTCCATCCATTGGACCTGGAGGTACCAACTGCTCCTGTGGTCTCTCTCTCTCTCTCTCTCTCTCTCTCTCTCTCTCTCTCTCTCTCTCTCTCTCTCTCTCACACACACACACACACACACACACACTCACTCACTCACTTCTCCAGGATCCCAGTCTTAGGATGGCCAGGGCATTCTAGACGGGGTCGAGAGTTGGGGTGATAGTTCCCAGGGGAGGAGAGACTGAATCTCTTTTGGAAAGAGATCTGGATGGGACAGATGACGGGACATGGACCCAGCTCTCATTGAGGTACAGTCAAGTTGCCTATCCTCATTGGTTTCTGTCTCTACCTCTGCGAAACTGGGAGGGCTGAACAGGCGTGGCGGCACATCCGAAGACCCAAGGAGACTTTGATACTTGGAGTCTTGCCACTTGCCAGTTTTGCTTAGAAGCACAGCGGGGACTCGGAAGAAGCGGTGTACAAGCTCCTTCTGCAAGCCCCCCCCCCCCAGTCAGGGCGAGATAGAGATGCTGAAGTCACTCAGGGCTGCCTGGGCCTCCTGCAGGGATGTCTGTGACGTCTGCTCCTGGTGACTGAGGTCCTAGGAGACTCTGTGCCTGGGCAGGGCTGGGGACCTGGGCAGGAAGCGGGAGTCATATGTGGGACCTTGAGATGGAGGTGAGGAAGAAGGGCCAGCGAGAGCTCTCTGGCTGGGCTTGGGTAGGTCTGTGTGCAGCCTTCAGTGTGTAGAGGAGACAACAGAAGCACACTGAGGTGGCAAGGCTGGCATCATCAGATGCTGCTCAGAGATGGGTCCTTGAAAGGAGACCCTCTGCCCTGCAAGGCAAGGCTGACTTCAGCTTCCAAGAGCACCACATCCAAGTCCCTCCGAGGGACCCATGGTACTTTCCTCATGTCTCAGGAGAAGCCAGAAAGAAGCATGAACCTCTTGTCTGCAGGCCTAGTCCTCATACGCCCTAAACAAAGAACAAAGAAGCTGGGCCATGACCCTGCTGGCAAAAGTTTTTTTTTTTTCTTTTCTTTCTGAAACTCTTAAGTACCTAAGGAATGCTGTGGTCACATAGACCAGTTCATTTATTAGGATAAAACCACAAGGAAATGACCTTGTTCGGGGACCTTGGGCATGGCTTCTGCTAGGAACGGAATGGTAATGAGGTGAGTCCTGGCCCCAGTGAGTAACAGGCAACGGCTGGGGCACAGGGCACAGCCCAGCGTGTTGCTCCCTTTTGATGGATCCTAGGAAGTGAGGACATGAAGGCACCCAAGGGGGGTGGGGGGTGGCAGCAAGCAGATCCCCTGTGTCTGTAAGTTTGGGGGCAGCAAGTTGGCCCTGCCCCCAAGGCTGGAACTCTTCCTACCTTGTGAATTCCTGCTTTCCAGGCCTCAGTTTCCTCACTTGCTGCCAGCACCCAGGTGGATGTTCTAACCCTCAGGCTTTCCTCCCTGCTCTGTGCCACCTCCCAGACCCCAGGATGTGACAAAAGTACCAAGACACGTTCCCTATTTTGTACCTCTAAAATGCAATACAAACTCTCCTGTGCATACGACCCCGGTGGCTGTGTACCCTACCTCCACTTTCTATGAGGACACTCAGGGCAGATCGGATCAGACCCACCCCAGTGACTCCAGGGTTCCTGAGTTATCCTGCAAAAGCCTGTCTCCAAACAGTCATATTCTGAGGCATTGGGAATTAGGAAATGGGAATTTAAGGGGGCCATAATTCACCCCCCAGCAGCCTGGTGTTAATTTTTGAAATAAATCACACCCACAAGGCTCTTTCCCCGGGCTCTGCTTCTAGGGGAACATAGACTGAGAGTGAGCCCCAGTTTCCTAGTAAGGGCGGGTCCATTGCCCCATCACTTGGTACAGGGTGCGTGCCAGCTGATTTCCTGGAGATGACCTCCTCGGGTATTCATTGGTAGCTGCTGGCATTCCCAGAGGACAGGCTGTAAGTCAGGAAAAATGGGCAAATGGATGGGGTGCTGCTCACTCCTTTCTGGTATTTAAAAATGTGGCGCTGTTCAGAAACTGCTCCCATGTGTCCTTTTGTGGAAATGTAAGGTTTTCATCCAAATAACAACCAAAATTGGGGCTGCGGATGTAGCTCAGTTGGGAGAGTGCTCGGTCGGTTGTGTAAAGTTCTGAGTTCAGCCCCCAGTGATCCGAAAACCAGAATGTGGTGGTACAAGCCTATAATCCCAGCACTCAGGAGGCAGAGGCAGGAGGATGAGCAGTTCAAGGTCATCCTTTGCTCCCCACTGAGTTCATGGCTAGCCTGTGTTACATAAGACCCTGCCTCAAAGAGGGAAAGAAGGAAGGAAGGCATGGTGGGGGGATGGAAAGAGGGAAGGAGGGAGGGAGGAAGAAAATAGTTTAATAATACAAATAATTTGTTCCTCAACTTTCTTGACAGAATTATCTTTGAATTCCTGGTAAATCAGAGGAACAAAGGAATTACAAATGACAGGAATGGAAAGAAAAGCCATCCGCAGACTGGCCCTGGGGGCTTCTCCAGCTGGCAAGGGCGCTGCTGGGGAAGCTGGATCGCCTCAGTCTTCCCAGGCTCGGCCAGGGTCACCGGGAGTCAGGATCCGCTGCAGGTTCCAGCCGCGAAGCCAAGTCCGAGAGTGATAACAAAGTCTAATTAACCTCTTGGCTTTTTCCATCTCTGTGGCAGGACTCCAAATGCTTGCCACTGAGAGGCCTTGAATGGACGCCTGCCACCAGGATGGACCACAGAGAAGCTGCAGTGCTATGCGCAGCAAGGAAAGAGATGGCCGTGGTCTCCCGGCACCGTCACCAGTCCAGACGCGTCACATCTGCACCCTTGGATATCACATGCAGTCTCCTCTGTACTGAGCTGGTACTGTGAAGCTTCGCCCCCACCCAATGCACTGGTCTGTGGAGCCCATGTCCTGTCTACTTTTGATTGCCTTTTCCTATAAGTAGGGGGAAGGGCTGGTGGGTCCGCCTTATCCAAGGCAGCAGGAGGCTCAGCGGGAATCCAGCCTTACTAATTGTCTTTTAATAAATGGGTTATTTTTTAAGTAGGTAAGTTGTCTGTCTGCACTTAATTATTAGTGACTAGTTGCTGTTGCAACCCATTTATTTGAGACACGCTCTTATTTCTGTGAGAAACGCATCACCCACCACTTTATTCGGGTCAGAAAAGACACAGTCCACATGAAAAGATGGTGGGCGGGTCCTAGTCCAGATCAAAATGTTTGGTCACTCTTCTCAAATCCAGCCTCTAAGATCTTGCTAGGGGTTCTGTTTCTACAGTCAATCACTGCTGGGCTATAGACAGAGATTTCCAGCCTCCAAGGCTGTCATAAGTATCTAAAAGTGGCATTTCCCCGGCTAGCCTGCCCTTTCAAGCATGGAGTAAGGGTTGTGGAGAGTCATAAGAGTTGGGAACCTGTAGCCAGAGTGCACTACGAGGGTCTGTTTTTCACCCGTGGCGTCTGTGTGTTCTGGTGTCAGGGAGGAGATGGGGAGGAAGGCAAGCGGTAGTGGGTCTCACACTCACAGGGAAGATTACGGACAAAGAACACACAGACGGTGCCGCCCGCAGGAGCTGTTTAAGCCTGGCTCTCAGCAAACCTTCAACCTCAAGTCCAGCCATGAGGGCTTGAAGCCATATTCCAGCAGGTGACCCACCTGTCAAGATGTGCATTTGTGTTTATGTGTGAGCACGTGTGCACAGGCATGTGTGCACATGTGAGCACATGCATATGGAGGCCAAAGGCTTTTGCTTTTCACCTTTTGTGGTTTTTGGTTTTGGTGGAATCTCTCATTGAGCCTGGAGATCATGGATTCAGCTAGTCCGAACTAAGCCCTTTAGTTTCCTCCCAGCCCCAAGAGGCACATATTTTAGAGACCAATGAGAAGTCCTGGTTTTGCAGGATGTAGTGATCAGTCCATCACTGACTCTTCACCCACAACCTACCCTGACCCAGCCAGCACCAAAGGCCTTGACCTGGCAGCCCTTTCTAGATGGCCAACATGCTGTGGACATGTCAACTGCTTTGGAGACTATCCCAAGTAGGGGCTGGGACTTGGATGGCTTTCTTTGCCCTCCAGTGAGAGGATCTGTCCGGGCTCCTCTGGTTGTTAGGGGTACAGTGGCATAAACATAGGAGGTCCTAGTTGTACAGACTCCAATCGCCAGTGTCTCTCTCACTGCCCATGCATGGTTTTGAAGTAGATCCTGGCATTGGCTCTTCAGGGCATCCCTCCTTGCCTGTTATTAGCCTGGGAACACCCATTCATTATGGTGAGATAAGCAAACTCAGGCGCCAGCCCAGACAAAGTCCCTCCAGGCCTGAGGAGGTGGGAAGAGACACCCTACCCACATCCTTCAGAGAAACGAACCCTGAGTTCTTGGCTTGAAGAGTTGGGGGTTGGACCCTGAGTTGAGCAAGGGCCTGCTTCAAGTGGGGGTTATCCTTCTGATGTGTTGCGTTGACAGAGCTAAGGAGGCTCAAAGGGCTCCGGGACCCACAGCCAGTTTGGATCCAGTGTTTCAGGGACCCCAAAAGCCTCTGAGTCAGAGCCAATAGGATGGCCCCCTTTGTGCTGCTGGCTGTTCACCTCCTGTCCGGCTTCGAGAGCTAGGATCATTTGTAAATAATCAAATGAGATTCTCTGAGCAAGCAGCACATCTCTACACGGCTTTGCATAGCAACCAAGGCCCCGAGGTCACAAAGGACTGTGGAGAGTAAGTTCTCTGAAGCCTCCCTTTTGCCTAGTCCCTCCCCCTGCAGGACAGCCACGGTGCCACTGCACAAGCAAGCACACTGGTGTCTATTGTCTAACCCTTATCTATTGTCTAACTTGGCTACACAGAGATGGCTCTCTTCCACACTCTCGCTTTTTCCTTCCTACTCCGTGTGCGAAAGCTTTGCCCATAGGACAGGGCCGACCCGTGTCTCGTTGGAATGTGGCTCACAGTCACTGATGGGTGTTCAGATTGAGGACAGGCAGCGTGTGAAATAGTGCTCTTCACCATACCCTCACACATAAGTGTCTTCAGGGTGGGCTCGGTGGGGAACAGCAGGACAGACACTTGTGTGCAGATCTGCATTATCCCTCCTTGCAGGACATGGTGGAAGCATTTGGGTGGGTTTGCATGGCACACAGCTGGCTCCTCCACTCAGTGGCTGAGAGCAGTATGCATGGCCGCCAGGTCCAGGCAGGAAAATCTGCAGATCCATATGTCCCAAAGTAGTACTTGAATACTAGGAATTGGTGACCCAGGAGGAGGAAGGAGAAAGGGGCTTAGGGGGCCAAAGCAATTCCTAGGGCCCAGGGCTGTCCTGCCTGGCTAAGCCCTGGTCACTGCTGGGCTCCCAGAATCATGGCTGCAGAGAGTTCTTACAGGTTAACAGGGGCTACCTCTAGTTGAGGCAGGAGAATAGAGTGGGATCCCAAAAACTTCACCACAGGATATGAATTAGCTTATAGAAGAAAAGGTCTGGCAGAGAGGAAGACTGAAACTCCACCTCTGAGGATGACTGGGTAACAGGCAGAGCACGTCGGGAAGAGCCTGCAGTGTAAAAGCCTGTCCTTTGCATAGCATTGTTGGACTGATAACCTTCCTCCCTGCTCCAACCTACTTCCGCCTTTGGAAGCACTTTCTTTGTTAATAAAATGTCCCGTTTCCGCTGCCATCCACACGTCTCTATCCAATTGCTGGCTTGGGAACACAAAAGCCTTGAAATCCTAATACCTGCAGTATCACAGAGGAGCCTTTAGTGGCCATGGCTCCCTGAGTAAGAAGCATTGACCTCGTCCTCCAGCAGACCTAGCTGAACAACCATGACCAAGGCCCCTAGAAATGGGGCGAAGGGCTAGGAGATAGGCTCTAGAAGTATACAGTGCAGCTTTGCCACACCAGCAGGCACAGTGTGAGGATGGCTCATCCCATTGGTTCTGATCTAGCAGTGTTAGGGACCCCTGGACAGTGTGCCCTGTCCCTGCATCCCTAAGTCTTGGCCTTCAAGCTTTCTCTTCACCCAACCACATCACTTCAAGCGAAGCGATCTGTGCTCAGTGGCTCCGCCACATTTAGGCCTTCTCCAAAGGACTCCCCTAACTGGGCTGCATGTAAAAAGATCTTAGGAAGCAGCACATGTCTGTAATCCCAGTTCTGGGGAGTAGAGACGCCTGGAGCCTCAGAGCTCACTGTTTAGCTAGTACAGCCAATCAGTGAGCTCCAGGTTTAATGAGACACACTGTCTCAAAACAAAAACAAAAACAAAAAAACAAAAACAAAAACAAAAAAAAAAAGGTGGTGGCACACACATTTAACCCAGAACTTGGGAGGCAGAGGCAGGCAGATCTCTGTGAGTTCGAGGCCAGCCTGGTCTACAGAGTGAGTTCCAGGACAGGCAAGGCTACACAGAAAAAACATTTCTCAAAAAACCAGTCATCATAATCATCATCATCATAATAGTAAAATAGTGGGAAAACTATTGAGGAAGAAACCTGATATCAAGAAACCTACAACCTCCATATCAGCCCCTGACTTCTATAAATATGCATGAGCTCACACACACACATCAGTCTCCAGGATGTGATTTGTAGAGGTGTGACCAGTGTCAAAGAGGAGGGGGTCAATGCCATTGAGAACTTCCTGCTCACAACAGAACGGGGCATCCAGCACCATACAGCACCATAGGTGTCTATTCTGGTCCAGCAGAACAGGTACAGGGAGGCTCCTTTGAATTTCCCAAGGAAGATGGGGAGCCACTGTATTAATTATTTTTCTATTGTTGTGATAAAACACAATGACCAAGACAATTTATGGAAGGAAAGGTTTGAGGTTACAGTTCCAAAGGAATAAGAGTCCATCACCATCACAATGAGAAACCATGGCAGTAAGCAAGCATGGTGGCTGGACCAAGCTGAGCGCTCACATCTTGAATGCCAAAGACAAAAACAGAGAGAGGGAGCGAGCCCTGAGAAACCTCAAGGCCAAGCCCCAGTGAATACGTCTGTTAGTGTTATTTTTATAAATGTGTGTTGCAGTTTTTCTCTTAACCCAGCTAGCGCCCAAACAATTGAGACTGAACTACCATATTTGTTTAATAAACTTCACTGCACAATAACTGAGCAGTATTAATCTATTCTTAACCGTAAACTAAGTCTGGCTTCCTCTTTGCCAGAGTCCCTGAGACGCTTGCGTTTCTTGGGTTCCTCTGCTCCAGCTGCTTTCTTCTCATGTCTACAGGACCTCTGCCCTTGGCTGAATCTCCTACTTCCTCCCTCTAACTCCTCCTCCTCCCTTGGCTGGCAGGAAGTCCAGCCCTATTCTTTCCCCTACTCAGCAATTGCCTGTAAGCTGCTTTATTGGCACACCAGGTGACAATTTGGGAGCAGTGTTTGCACCACATTGAAAGAGGAGATTCTCAGAACAAGGACTGTACTCATATATGGGGGGAGGGGCAAAGAAATCAACATTTGGATCTTTACACAGTACGCATGTATGCCTACCTACTTCCTCCAGCAAAGCCACGCCTCTTAGACCACCACAAACTAGCACCACCATCTAGGAACCAAACATTCAAATACATGAGCCAATGGAGGACACCTCATTTAGACTTACCATAGGGGAATCACTGAGGATTTGATGGCTCGAGGAAACCTGGTGAGCTTGGAGGTCTTGTGGGGTTTCCACAGGCCTTGGTCAGGTTAAGTGAGTGAAGGGCAGATGAGACTGACCACTGTAGACATAGCCCTTTCTTCATTCTAAGAGTCTACCAGTCCCGGTAATGTCCTGGGTTGACTGACTTGGGGTGACAGATGTGAGGGAGATGGAAGCAGATCTAAGGAAGCATGATCGGAGTCCATCCGTCAGCCCATGGAACATTAGACCATGTGTGTAAGATGCACAGGTGGGCCAGGGAAGGTGACTCAGAACGTTGACCATGCCATCACTTCGAACATTCCCCTTCCACCTCCTATAACTCCCTTAATGTGAATTCTGTGTGAGTGAAGAATTATGGCTTGTATACAGGAAGAAACAGCTTGACCCACATACACAGCTCCTAGGGTGCTGTGGCCTGGCCCTGGCCTGCGCACCCAGAGCCCTGCATTTATCCCGTCTCATGATGTGATTCATGTACTTTGTCTTACTCCACAGCACCCTAAGATGAGACAGGAAGAAAAGTGAGCGAAATACTGGGTGAGAACTGGCCGTGAACAAGCCTAGGCTGCCTGTGCCCAGCACATGGCCCTCAGGACAGAGCTCTTGGGACAGGCTATCTCAACTGCCCACTCAGTGTATGTGGAAAAAGGAGGATCTTACCCAGGACTCAGTCACTATCCAAAGTGGGAGGTCCAGGGTGGAGGATTCAGGACAGCCAGACCTGTGGTCATAATCTCTCCTCCCAGACAGATGTAGAGTCATGGCCTCTCCTTACTGCCCATCACCTGAGAAGAACTTGAGAACCCTCACTTACTAACTCCCTGACCCAGAGCTGGGGTCTTGCTTCTCCAGAACTAATGGAGTGTCAGTCCTGGAAGCCCTGTGGTCACCAGATCCCAAAGGCCCAGTTCTTCCCTCATGGTCCTGGGCTGTGAGACACCCCCATGCCTCATTGCCTTCTTGCCCTGTCTTACCCACGGGTCTGAACTGACTGGGATCTGTCCTTTGCCCCCCCCAAAGTCTCTTGACATTCACAGTGTGTTGTATCCAGAGTTGCTACCTCTCAGTGCTCAGAACACTGATCATGTGCAGAGAGCATTAGGCAGACGCTCTACCCAGCTGTGTGGCTGTCCTCCCTAGGGGTACCCACTGACCACTCCCCTTTCTAACTTGTAGACCACCTGCAGTGGGGACAGAGGGCCTGGCATTTGTGTTTGCATGTGTGTGCGTGTAAATACATGTGCGTGTGTGTGCGTGTGTGTGTGCTCCCTCTGAATATGGCAGAAAGAGGAGAGAGAAGGAAAGGGAGAGAAGTGAGTTTGGGAATGGAGAGAACGACTAAGCTGATGGCAAGACATGGCCCAGATACCTTTAGCATATTTCTTGATTTAGTCATTGCCCTTGAGGGGACCAGTTGAGTGGCCAGAGGACTCCCACTTTTATTCACATTTTCCAGGTGTGTAAACCATGCATGTAACATTGCTTAGAAAGTACAAAAAAAAATACACATTAGCTAATGAATTTGATTCACTGCCGATAGAGTCCATACAGGTTCACAAATGCATGCTAAAAGCTATAATGCCAGACACATTAGTTAATGGATAATTAAGAACACAAATATTTAAAAATCACTGTTTTTATTCTCTTGTGCCTGTGGTGACACTCAGGCTTGGTTATTGTGAAGACAATGGCCTCCTGCCTGAAGAAATTTCTGGAATATTCTAACAAGTCAAGCAGGCATTCGAGAGGAAGGAACCAGCCTTGGCTTCAAGAGAGGGATACATTTTACAATTTCCAGCAACTGCTTCAATTCCCACAGATGATCTGTCTTTTGTCCAGTGTGCTTGATGGTCTGAGTGTTCAAGCAGGGGCCACACCCCAACAGTAACCCCCCATAACCCTGCTCCAAAGTTTCACCGTTACTGCTCCCCTGGGAGCATAAAATAACACCTAGGAAGCCAGCTATGCCCATGCTCCTGCTGACTTCACACAAGTGACTGACCCCCTCAGTGTTGCAGCCACCCGGCTCAGGCCGTGAGCCATTCCTTAACACAAAGTGCTTATCCCATCAAGAGTTTTGTGGCTTCCAGCAGGCAGTGCCTGAGTTTAGGTTACTGAATGGTCCTGTTGCATAGTCATGGGTCAGAAGGGGAAATTAAAGAGTTGGGAAGGTTTCCTATCCTTTGGGTTTTTTGTTTTTGTAACACATCATAGTCAGTGACAGCTCCTGGCCTCTGGAATATTCCGACACCACTCCTGAGGTCATATTGGTTCAGTGACAGGAGGCCAGCATGGCTGAGCTGTCCTGGAGGGGTCAAGAGTGGACCTGAGCTATGACTGGTAGCTTTCTGGGGATGCACTCACCCTCTTCCGGGAATATATCTTTCCACTGCAGACAGTGAGACCAGTCCAAGCGAGGCAAGCTCAGGTCTGCTCTGGAGAAAGAGCTCTGGGGCTCTGGGTATGTTACCTGTTCCTCTGAGCCACCAGGCTCTGCCCATGTTCCTGCTGGCCTTCACACAAGTGACTGACCCCTCAATGTTGCAGCCACCCGATTCAGGCCATGAGCTGCTGGAAGGTGCCTAACCGTGAGCCCTGGGGATGTTTTCTCTTGTAGGACATCTTGGTAGCTCATTTGAATGCCAAGGAGACCCAAGGCATGGACCTTCGGGACTCAGGTTTGCAGAAAGCAAGAAGCCAACGCAAAGTGGGGTTTTCTATGGGGTCAGGGCTGCCTGCCTCTTCTTCCCTCTCCGCCTCTTCTTCTGATCCTGGGGAGAAACCCAGGCATAGAACTCTGAGGCATTCATGGAGGACATCCCAGAGACCTCAGAGAAGGGAGAACCCTGAGTATTTCTCTTGGCATCTTCTTCTGACAGAGTCACCATAGCAGAGAGGCGGGATCAGCTTTGTCTAGCCTGGATAGCTACAGTTTAGTCAAGTGGCTTCTCATGTGAGCTGCGCCTAACATCGGAGCTGGCAACACCTGATCCCCAAGAGAAGGGACACCTCACAGCCAATGAGGTCAATGAGGTTTATAATGCCAGGTGACCATGGCTACTAGCATTCCTTGTGACTGGCCTCTAGTGTCGAGACAGGGTTTTTAGCAACATGGACTCCAAGGAGTCCCTTCCATGGACTGCCTGTTTCCTCAGTAGCAAGGGGTGGGGCATTTGGCAGCCCCAGGGTCATCTTCTAGGGCCAAGGGTCAAACTGACCAGTTTGCAAACAACCCATAGGCAACCTGTAGGTATTTTACATGGTTAAATGTCTCGGGTGGGGAGATTTATCTCACTATCTGTGAAAGTTACACACAGTTCCTGTCTCAGGGACAGAAACTTACTCCTGTGGCATCATGGGTACTCTGTTACTGTGGCCACCTGTGCCCTTCAGAAGCTGTTTAGCGACCCTAGGATGGAGTCTATTTCATACTTCAGCCCTTCTTGGAACATTGACAGATCCAAAATGTGCTTTAGGCTTTCTACCCAAGCTGCTTGGCTCTTGCGTGTCAGCTGTTGGGTTGGGTTCCCAAGAGGCTGTGGCCCCCGCTTTGCACCGGAAGTAGACAGATAAGGCCAGTGTTTTGCTGCCTGGGCTTAGGACCATTCAGACAGCTTCCCGAACCACTTGCTGTGGTCTGAGGGCCGCCAGACTATCTCAGGAACATTCCACCAAGGCCCAGAGTCCAGGCGTTGGCACATGAGGATAGAGTTGGTTTACCAGTTCCTGCCAGGGGCTCTTGGCTGAGGGCCAGAAAGGAAGCACCAGAGCTGGTTCCTGGGCTCCTGCAATGACAATGGGCACTCAGCGTCCACCTCCTCACATGCCTGGCCAGGGGATTCCAAGCTGGCATGTATGGCTTAGAAGAGCCATTAAGTAGCTAATATCCCCCACCACTGGTTCAGACGACAGTCCCCAGGGTGGTGGCTACTCAGTCTCCCATAAACCAGGCCTGATCTAAGCACTTAGAACATTCTCCAGTGTTCCCACCGTCTTCCTCCCACTCAGAGCACCCTTGATAGAGGAAGGGTTGGGGTGGGGGTGAGCCCAGAAGTCCATGGGGGCAGCAGAGGGGGTTTTGTACCTCTGAAGAAAGCTAGCTCTCACCAGGTGTCTACCTCATGTTCCCTCTGCACTGGGGAAACTCTTTAATGGCGGAACCTGCTAAAATGTTCCCCAGACTTCAGGATAAGTAGGAGAGAGGTCTTTGGGCTGAAAGAGGTAGTAGAAAGTCAGAGAGAGAGAGACAGACAGAGACAGAGAAAACAGAGACTGTGAGAGAGATCCACTGGGATTTCAAGGAAGACCAAGAGGGAGTGAGAAACATGGGTAGAGATAGGACAGTTTGACTTCAGGGCTGATTAACAGGAGGGACAAAGCAGAAATGAGACAATGAGGGGAAGGAAGCTTCCACACATTCCGACAGGCCACGTGACTACTCTAGAAACCTTAACTGTACATGTCCTCACATGGTAGGCATGGGACTGACTACAAACCGTGCACCTCCTGGCCTATTGTGTAGCCTAATCTTTCCTCCTGACCTCCCAGGCCCAAGCACCCCTCCACCCATCCATGGACTCCATGAGCCCCCAAAGGGAAATGTGCTTCGTGTAGAAGAAGACGGCAGCCTCCTCCTTAGCCTCAGCCAGCCACACAGTTCTTATCACCCTCCCACAGGAGCGAGGAAGCTAAGGACCCTGGGTGGGAATCAATCACGTGTCTCAGGAGGCTCCTACTATCTCCTTCCGAATCTTGCCCTTCAAGAAGGGCTTGTCCCAGAAACAGGGATGGTACCCGAGAAGGAGCGCGAGGCTCCATAGAGGTGCAGCCAAGTCCGCTCCCAAGTGCCTTGTCAACATTTAAAGGCAGCAGCCAGAGCCCCTCAGTCCTGGGCTCCTGACTCCTCTGGTGTAGTGTATGGGGACTCCAAAGGACCCCAGGAGAAGTCACCTAGGGGCAACCACCAGACCCCACAACCCTGTGAGTCTTCTGTGATGTCCAGGAAAGAGGCCTGATGGGAGTTTCCTGCCCAGAAACTCCCTGTTGGCCTCTCTTGGCAACTGCTAGAGGCTGGAGAGAGTAGACCTCAGTCCTTTCTTCTTTGTCTTGTGTGCTAATGTTGGCTCACTCAGTAATGTCCTCTGCTACCTTCCTGGTCTCCAGCAAGGTCATGTGAGAACCTGAGACCTAGGGTTGCTCCCGTGTAGTCACAAGCACTCAGTCTCCCAGAAGTGTTGGGTTAGCCTGGGTTGGCCTCTCTATGAGGTTATTCTCAGCCACCCCACCCAGGTGCCTGCTGGGATTTGGCTGTGTGGTGTGGAGCCTTGAAGCTGAGAACTTCTTCACCCACCACTCAGGGCCTCCTGCAGCCTTCTCTTTCCTCAAAATCTGCTTCCTTCTAGTTCCCTGGGGTGCGGAGATCATGAAAGTGGGTTCAGGCTTAGCTGCGGAAGGGCAGTCTACACTCAGGAGCTCCCTCACGATCTTTCTCTTCACGCCTTCTAGAAAGAGCCGTGTTAGCTTTTGAAGGGCAGCGGTGTGTGAACATCACTTAAAGGATAACTTCGGATTATTTTCTTAATGGGAGAGCAAACATTTATGTCTTATACACCGAAGGGCCAGCTGGAGTGTAGGAATATTGACTCTCAGGGCGCTGGCCTCCGTGACTGCCAAGCTCAAGTGGGGAGAGAGGAACTGGCTGCTGGCTGCTTTGCCTGGCCACCACAAGCCAAACACTTGCTCCTTTGTCCCTGGGCTACACAGCTTATGGCTGCGGCTGCGGCGGGGGCTGGTGTTGGAGCCTCTGCTGTGAACTACTGGGACTGTTTTCCTGCAAGCAGCAAAGGTGGCCAGGTGCAGAGGGCCAGCGTGAGTCCAGGTTTTTGAATGGACCAGTTCGTATTGACACTTCCCTGACTGGAAACAAGAATCAGGTGGGATGGGGGGGGGCAGGTCCTGCCTCACTGACTTTGGCATCTTGGCTGTGCCAGAGGTGTAACTCGATGCTTTAGAGGGCTATGAAGATGGCTCAGTTGATAAAGTGATGGCCTTCACAAACATGAGGGCCCAAGCTCCATCCCCAGAGCCCTTGTGAAAAAGGCTGGGCACAGCGGCATGTGTTTGTGATCTCCACGCTGGGGATGCTGGGATTGACTAGTTTCCGGGCCTTGCTGGCCAGCCAGCGAAGCCTACTTGGTGAACTCCAGGCAAGTAAAGTGAACAGTGCCTGAGGAGCAATGGTTGAGGTTGCCTTTGACCTTTACATGCATATACACACACGTAAACTCACACCAGCACACATATATACTTGAATACATACATACACAGACAAACACACCCCACAAAATTAGAAAAAAAAGAAAAGAAAAAAGAACTGTATTTGTCTGTCCCCTTCTTTCCAGACCCATCCCTAGTCATATATGATATCCACCCTGTTGTCTGCGTTGGGAACATCATCCAATGTCCCTTTGGTGGATGCAGCCTGCCCCAGTTACTTAGATTGTTACAGCGTAGCATTACGTACACCAAAAAAACCTGACTGTAGCCCTGCGGGGGAGGGGTGAGCAGACTCAAGGCTGTATAACCCGCTGCCTTGCTTGGCCACCACAGGCCCTGGTGAGAGCTAGGCCACCGGCAACTTGGGTGGTCTCAGCCCACCCAAGGAACACTGTTGATCTGCAAGAGCTGCTGCCCGTTTGCCCACGGGGCATCCCCCCTGACTCCCGCCCTGACTCCAGGACTGTTGTCCTGGCCTGGAACTTTCCCCAGGAATCCCAGCTGCTCTAGGCGCTGCCTGAAAAAAGTACCTGTTGTTTTCATGTCCCAGAAGGTGACCCCATGTCCCGTGGCCCTGACTCAGGATAATCTCTGAGAAGGTGGGGGAAGGAATAAGTTTCCAGGATCCAGGGTCCTGAGCTAAGGCCGGGACTGGGCATAGACGCTGGGGCTGGGGGAGGGGGTACTGATGCCCTCTCTAACCCACACAGAGATAGTGGGGCTGGCATTCGTTCCTTCCCTGAGGCAGAGGGGCCCGCCCCTGTGGAGAGGTCATGCCCTCTAAGCTCATCTGTCCGCCCTTCTCCTGGCTCCGTGGCTCAGGGAATTACACAGGGTTTTCTCTGCCCACCAGAGACCTGTCACATCCCTGTTCTCCTCCCTGCCTGGGATGAAGCAAGGTGCCAGAAAGGGTCCTCTTCTCACAAAGGTTGGCCATTGGTCACCCACACCCTGCTCTGTGCTTGTGTATCCACCTGTCCTGTCATAATAGATCATGGAGATCCATGTCAGTGTGTCTAGTGTCATTAGGTCCACCCACCAGGGCCTGACCCGGCCTAGGACAGCCATCCCACCATAGTCCTCCCCCCCTCCACCGTGGTCTATGAGCTCTTGCAGGTCCACATAGGTGAAGAGGACTCTGGGCCTGACACCCAACACGCATGCTCATGAGCAAATGCTTACATGTGAATTTACCAACGTGTGTGTAAACGCTCATCATTTGCCTTCCGTAAGTGTGTATACTATGAACATATATGTGTGTGTGTGTGCCTGTGTGGCTAGAAAGACCATGAATATGTACATAGTATGTTCATATGTACCATGCAAGCACGTGTGTGTCTTGAGTGGATCTCATGTGTATATACATGTATGTGTGCGCACGGATGAATGAAAGTCCTCCCATTTAAAGAAAACTGGTGCACCCTGGTAGGCGGGCAGAATTTCCAGGTCATGTGTGACTCTTCCTAGGTTATCAGGGCCTCTCGTGCCTGCTCCCATGAAGAAGAGCCTGATGTCCTCATGATCATTACCCCTCATGAGCTCACTCAACACGTTCCTCCCAGATTCCAGCATCTAGCTACAGGCTCAGGAGAGTCTCCTGATGGAGGATAATAACAGCTCCTCAGAGATCAAGGAAGGTTGACCACTGCAGCTCAAATGCAATGCTATCCCCTCCTTACTGCCCATGGGTCACCCCCATTCCCTTCCGGGCTTGTTCTTTCCTTCCACGTACCCAGTGGCCAGAACCAAAGGACCCCAGTAGCATTAAGAAGGGGGCATGGGGCAGGAGGAGGCCAGCAGCTGTCTCTCCTTGACCTTTGGAGCCCCACATGCCACGCTGGCCGCCCTTTAAAGAGCAGCTGATTATCTCAGATGCCGCCTTGCTCCGGAGCCCGCATGCCCTCCCTCTGTGGACCACAGGCTTGCCAGCTGAGTGGCGGGTGGCAGCTGCTCTGAGTTGGAAGCTTTGGATTTGCGTCAGTGCCTGGCCGGCCAGGAGGGGCCCCGCACGGCGGGTGCTTGGCAGCTGCAGAGAGTCACGGTGACATCACGGCTCCCAGGACCCAGGCAGGCTTCCCAGGAGAGACCGGCTGCACGGTCAGCGGTCAGCGGAGCACACGCTGCCGAGCCCTCACCCCTCTCCCCGCCGAGCCGGGCTTTGAAGGCAGTTTCCATGATGCACATGCCATGGAGGTCAAGCCCCCGGAGGCGGGACGGAAGTGAATTATCCCTACCCCCATTGGGCTCCCTTCGGCTCCGCAAGCCGCCTGCTTGCTACTCTGTGGCCACCCGGTCACAGAGAACTCCTGCTAATTGAGGGCCTCTGTAGGAGCCCTCACCACTCCTGCAAACCTGCAATTTCGCAGAGATAAAAGGATCCTCAGAGGGCCCCAGTAAGAGCGCGAGGAGGGGTGAGGAGGGGTCAGGGAGAGGGGCACTCTCTACTGTTCCCTGATGTGCCACAGAGGCTGTGCTGGGGTGGAAAGAGCCAGGCAGCAACGGAGCTGTGTAAAGCTACATGTTGTCCCCTCCCGGCCCTCTCTTTGTTACTGATGCCTCCTGCTCAGGGCAGGAGCAATTGTGAGTCACTTCAAAGACTGGATGGTTTATCCTTACAAAGAATTTCTGGGAAGGCGCCGGCAGCCTGCTCTCAAAAAAAAAAAAAAAAAAAAAAAGAGAGAGAGAGACTGGTTGTCACCATGGTCACCCAGCCCATCCCCCTCTTGTCAGCAAGATGCTCCAACTTCTGGCAGTAATTACCCCTAGTGGGACTGGCCTTCTCCCTTCTGCTAGTGTCTACAGGGTACCCCACCCCCACCCCGCTCCTTAGCCAAGATGCTTTCTGTGTGCAAGTTGTATCTCAGTATACCCACAGAAATGCTTCCTCCTCCAAGCAGAGCGCTGAGAACACTGCACTGTCTCCCAGCGTGGAGCTTTGCCGTTCCTACTGGCCTTTGCATCCTCAGTGAGTCCTGGGATGAGAGCGCGGGGGGCGGGGGGGGGTAGGTGGTGACTGTCATGGATGGACGGCAGAGTGAGGGACTGGGCATCGGCTGTGGAGGTGACACCCATTTCTGAGTGTCTGAAACCATCCCTTGCCCAACCCGCCATGTTGCCTAGCCTCATTGTATGTGGCTGACAGGCTGCGTGCTGAGTCACCGGTGTGTCCCTAACTTGGAGCATCCTACTGTATTTGTTCCCCGTGGCTGACCAGACAAAGCGCAGCAGACTGGGTGGCTTCAACCACAGACATTTTACTGTCTCTGAGATCTGGAGGTCAGAAGTCCAGGCTTGAGGTGTGGGCAGGCAGATGCCCAAAGGTCTGAGGGCAGCTGGTGACCAGCTTCTCCCGGCCGCTGGTACAGCAGAGCTCCTTGGCTCCTGCCTCATCACCTGGCCTCCCCATTTCTTTCGCTGGTAATGATTACAATGGCTGCCTTTGTAGGCCCATTGTACAAGGCCCAGCCTAATCCAAGCCTAATCATGGCTACCCAATACACAGCTGCAAGACACTTTTTCCAAACACAGCCCCACTCACAGGTTCCCCATGGACAGACTGAGAGACTAGCATCCCTTAGGGAACCATGGGAGAGTGCTCGCCCATCTCAACCAACTTTCTCTAACTGACCCAACTGGGTGATCGGATAAGAAAGCAGAGACCCAGCTGGGTCAGAGCCAGGACAGCCCAGGCCATGTGCCCTTGATGCTTCTGTGAGCCTGTGTTAGGCTGGAGTGGGAGGTTGGGGAGCCCTCCCAGGCACCACTGAACATCTCCAGCTCAAGGGGAGTCTCCTTTTGTGATCCAACTCTCAGCCTGACCACCTCCCACCCCGCCCCCACCCCCACTTACCAGCCCTGCAACCTCTGCACAGGTTCACCTCACAGACATGTGGCTGGCCACCAGCCACTGGCTATCTGATTCCTCCTGGCCTGTAGCTGTCTGTGGCCACCCACCCTGGCATGAACCTGACCTCTAGCCACCAGGGATAGAGCCATGCGTTAGATGCCAAGGAGGCCTTGTGACATGCCAGGGATCCAAGGCTGGCAAAGCCAGCATGTGTGGCTGGTCACTTAGGTCACTTAGGTCACAGGCCGGGCCGAACAGAGTCAAGACCCCCAGTCTTCCAGCCCAGATAGATGACAGACCCCTTTTGCCTTTCCCATATATTCCTGCTGGGATCAAAGTCCTGACTGGGAGAGTGAGCCCCCCTGAGGTCTCAACTGGCCTGGCTGCTATGGGTGACGTGGGCACGTGACATTCTGAGAGCAGGAGGGTGACCCAGCAAGGAGGAAGTAGGAAGAATCCCTGCCCACAAATAGTCACACGTGTGCCAACTGTCTACCAAGACGGGAAAGCCTGGAGCCTGGTGCTGGTTCTGAGTCTTATAGGGCTTCCAAGAAGCCAGGTTTGACTCTAGCCTTTGAGGTACTGGCTTCGGAGAGGGGAGCCCACAGGCTGCAGGAGACCATCAAATGGACTACCTACCCCTCAGGGAGGTGGATGCCTGGGGCGGGGGAGGGGTATCCCTTCCTGCCTGGCTTCTCTTCCTGAAACAAGGACATGGCCCTCAGAGGCCGTTGGCTTGAGTGTCCCTGGCTGCGACTGTAAAATGGCAGGTGGATATGCAGCTGCCGGCGTGCTCCTGAACACTCAGCAAGTGCTTCTTAACACTGAGAACCCGGAGACACCCGTAGGAGAGGTGACATGAACCATGGGGATGACTGAAAAAGATGAACGGAGTGGTGGGACAGATGGAATTATGCATCCAGCTTCGGGGAGGAGGGAGTCACGAGCCGAGGCAGAGCCGTCCTTTCTAGAGTCCCAGGGTTCCAAACCCGCCTTGTGTGTTTGAGCAGGGGGGATGGATGACGCATGACCAGGTAGTGAGGAGTCACTCTGGAAGAGGCTCTGGGGCTGTGTCTACCCAGCACCTACACCCATCTCTGCCCTGGTCACGGGGGTCAGGATGAGACCAAGCTCCCGCCTGCTTGCAGCTCTGAGAACATCAGGCCAGCAGGGTGTATGGTGTCCCTCCCAGTGACTCATGTCACTCAGTCTGCAGCTTGCTGGGTTCTAAGCTTACCCTCTCCAGAGAGCCTCCAGGCGGGAATTCACAGCCAGGCCCATGGCTCCCATTGAGATGCTATGACCATTTTTCTTTCCATCCCACCAGTGTGCAAGCATGGATGGCAGATCCTCCTGTGTCAAGGCCCGGGTATAGCCTCATCATCAACGATTTGTCAGAGCCCCGCCTCAGTGCCTCAAGCTGTGCCCATGAGTATTTCATTCTTTCTCAAGATGGCGTCTCCAGGAAGACTGCGAGCTGGCTAATGGTCCCGTCAGTGTTTAGAGTCATTATTCTTATAGAAAGAGCCTCTGCCTCTTAGGTGGTGGACTGCAAAGGGACAATCATGGCAACAGAGTGGATCTAGGTGCACAGACCTCACCACACACCTTCCAGGACCACACTCCCCTATTTGACATCTGTCTTCAGCAGGATTCACTTGGGCAGGATGAAATAGGGCCTCACTGTATATGGCTGATAGCTTGGCAGGGATCCCCCAGTGACCTAGCCACAATCCTCCACAGCCAACCGCCACTCCATCAGACAATGCCTTCAGCCCTGCAGGATACCTGGCTAAGAGCTTTCTTACTACTCTGCCCTGCCCATACCTCAAGGGAGAGGATGATGGTGCCTCAGGCTGTTGGCAGAGTGAGAGGACAGCAGCCACGTGGAGGGATGATGGAGGCAAAGTTGAAGAAACTTCCCTGGCCCCTCCCTGGATCAGGCCTTCAACAAGCTCCGTCTTAGTCAATATTCTATTGCTGTGAAGAGACAGCATGACCATGGCAACTCTCATAAGGGAAAACATTTCATTGGGGCTGTTTGGGAGGTTTGGTTCATTATCCTCATCCCAGAAAGCATGGCGGCCTACAGGCAGACATGGTAGCTGAGAGTTCTACATCTGGATCCATGGGCAGGAGGGTGAAGGGAGATGCTGGACTTGGCTTGAGCATTTGAAACCCCAAAGGCCACTCTCAGTGACACACTTTCTCCAACAAGGCCTCCTAATCCCTCTCAAGTAGCAACACTCCCTAATGACCAAGCACTCAAATATATCTGAGCCTTTGGGGGCCATTCCTATTCAAATCAGCACAGTGTTGGTGACCCCCTAGACCTGGAGCACCAGGAGGATTCAGCCCTGCAGCACCCTAACTTTGGAACCTTGGACCCATGGCTGTGAGCAAAGTGTTTTCGTTTATTTAAACTCTGGTTTGGGAAACTGTTACAGATGGAAACTGGCGCAGACGGGATCTGAGGAAGCACCAGTTGCCTTCAGCACAGGACCGGCCTCCTCCTTGGCTCCTCAGGGGACACGACAGGGTGAGAAGCCTCGCTCCTGTGCTAGTTGCATTATAGCCAGACTGTTCTCTGTTCCCTTTACCTCCCTCCAACATCCCTCACCTGCTTGCTTGTCCAGCCTTCAGCTCAAGGCCCCCACTCAAAGGAAACGGCCACCTTTCTGCTGGAGGTGGGTCTATCCATCCCGGATTTGCAAAGCCTAGGGTTGGTGGAATCAATGGCTCTACCACCATAAACCCCTTGAGGCAAGGACAAAGCCAGAGAGGCCTGGTTACAGCCACATGCTTACACCTAGGGCATCCTGGGAGAGACACTGGACTCCCCTCAATCTCTAAGAATCCTTCAACTCCCTACCCTGTTTGTCCTGAAGACCCCCTTGAAGCCTACTGAACCCTCAGCGCACCCACAGCAGCAGACTGAGCCGGTGTCCTGATAGTTTCAGCCTTCTATCTGGGATGAAGATCCAGGCCTTCGTATTGTGCTGAGCCTGGTGCAATTAGCCTCATTCATTGATCCAGTTCTTTGAAAAAGGGATTCTCAATCACCAAGGGGACAGTTCCAGGTCCAAGTGTCTGGTCCCACACCTGTGGAAGACAAGAGCACATGCTTGGATTTCCCGTCCGTGCAGACCCACAGGGCCTACAGACCAGAAGGCCCAAAGCACAGATTTATTTTCCAGTAGTTCTGGGGAGCGGTTAGGGTCTGATTCTGACTCTACTGATTAAGTTCCAAGTATTACAGGACTTCGCTCTTCCTCCCCAAGGCTCCAGGGAGAATGTCTCCATGCCTCTCCTGGTCTTCCTCCAAGCTTCTGGAGGCCAAAGATTCCCTCCATTCATCTTCTCTGTGCAGAGCCAACTGCAGGCATCCCATCTCTCTAATGTTGTACCCTCTCTCCCTCTTCCCACCTAGCAGAGTTTGTGTGCACCCCAAACCTCAACAAACAAGCCGGTTAACCATCACCCACAGCCAAGACACCCATATTCCCAACCCATCTTCCCTGTATAGGGTAAAACAAAACAAAACAAACAAACAACCCCCCCCCCAGATCTATGAAGTGGAACAGTCATCTTTGGGGGACCATCCTGCCAACCACACTCAGTCCCTCTGGAGACTCTGTATTTGTCACCTGTGTGTGACACTGGCTCCTTTCAATGACCCTTCCCTCCGCTTACTCAGCTTGTCCATGGCGCCAGGCCTGCGGCCCAGGAGGATCAGGTGGCCAGAGGCACAAGCTGTCCATTGTGTTTGTGAGGGTGGGTCCCGCAGAGCCTGGCAGGTCAGCAACAGCATCCTCCCACTGGTTTAAAACATAAAAAAGAAAGGCCTTTGTGAAGGCAGCAGGTCCCCACCCTGCTCCCCATGAGCCAAGACTGGCTCCCAGCTTCCCTCTCCTCAGGCAAGGTGGCTGTGTGTGTGGCTCTTCGTTCTGTGTAGTAAGTGTCACCAGCCTTGAGTGCCAGAGGCTCAGATTGGCTGGAGACCGACAGCGGAGGACCAGTCCCTTCACAGTTACATTGGTGAAGTTATAGGAAGATGGCACATGGGAGGACAGTGCAGCTGGCCTGGGTGAGCTGCCGCAGGTGGTGCCGACAGCCTGGTGGGCAGCAGGTGCTTGAATTGGCGGATGATGTTGTCACTGTGAAAAAGATTAAAGGGGGGGGGGAATGGCCAAAAGACAACAACGAGCAATAGAGGCTTCAGTTGTGACAAAGGTTGCTGTCTAGAAGGCCGTGGGGTCCCAAGGGACCTGGGAGCAGTTAGGACCTCAGAGAAGGAATAGCTGCATTGCATCAACCCTGATGCCATCCCTGGCTGTCCTGCCTCAAAAGTCAACGTTTTGTTTCCAGCCAGGCCCAGGGAGTCAACCTGCACCCTGGCTTGGAACACAGCCCTGGGACCAGGAGCCTGCTGATGCTGTCGGTCAAGGCATCTCAAAGGCTTGAGGATGGAGACGCTCTTAAGGAGAGGCTGGACTACAGTGGCAAAGTCCCGCTTATGAACATTAGGGTACTGGCTCCTACAGACCCTGCTGGGGAAGACGCCTCCCTCACCCGCCTATGCTGGCTTCCAGAATTGAAGAGGTCAGCCCGGAGCCTCGTTGGCTCCTTTTTTCTTCTGTTTCTTTGGAGGGTCATAGGAACTGACAGTTGTAGCTGAGGCTGCTGGCATCCTGGCAGCGGAGGCTTCAGCACTGTCCCCGGGGCCACGGGCAGGGTGGGAGGGAAGGAAGAAACAAGGGAGCTACTTTTGTGAAAAGAGAGAGCTGGGTGGGGGCACAGGAAGGGCAGGGAAGGAAAGCAGGAAGGAGGGCGGGGAGGGCGGGTGGCACTGATGGAAAGTGCTTAAAGCCCCAAGGACAGAGGTCCTGTTTCTTATCCTGAGGTAGAGGGCAGAGGGAGACTCCTCTACCCCTCCCACAAGGCCTCAGACACCAGACTCTCGCAGCCCTTCATGGCACCAGGCCAGGAAAGGCCTCCAGTGGAGGGTGGGCCCCATTCCTACCTCATCTGCCCGGAGGCCTCTTACAAGCCTGAGGGACACGCCACAGGCTGGGCACTCTGGGCCTGTGTGTCACCGGGTGCCGAGGCGGTGCTGGTCTAGTACAGGAGCTGCTGCGTCTCCGGTTGTGACTTCTGTTTCTGGGGCACTGTGGGACCGGAGCCGTTCCAAGAGTGGATGGGAACAGGTAGCCCACGCAGAGTGGCCTGGGCAGATCAGTTCATGAGAAGAGCTACGTGGATTTGTGGCAAGCTGTGGAGAAACTAACTCTCTAAAGACTTCAAGGGGATCTGTGCGAGTTGGGTCAAAGGACAAAGGAGGGCAGGGTATGGTTCAAGCAATGACTGAGCCATGCATGGGAGGAGCCCTTGAGTGAGGTCTTCTCCTGGAAGGGAGGGGCAGTAAAGGGAGGCTGAATTTCTCCCACTGGTCATTCCTGCCTCTGATACGCTTCTCTGCCTCCAAATGGCTGAAATCCCAACCAGAAGCCCAAAGGCGAGGGGTCTGGTGTGACACCTCCCTGGCAGGGAGTTTTCTAGTGCCTGACATAGACAACACAAAGAAGGACAGAGACACACACTATGGACAAACAAAGATGCTGCCGTTACCCTTGTTGGTGTCATGGTTGTTGATAGCAGTTGCAGCGATGATGGTGACAAGATTCCTGGTCCTGACTTTGGTGACAGTGATAGTGATACTTGTGGTGGTGACGGTGATGGTACTGGTCGTGGTGGTCACGTTCATAGGTGATGTTCATAGATGGTGCTGATGTTGGTGATGGTGATGGTGACAATGATCTGATAGCAATGGTGGTCGTTACATTGGTTTTGGTGGTGATGTTGCTAATGTTGGTAACGGTGATGAGTGTGGAATGACAGTGATGACAGTCATGTTCTTAGTTTTGGTGGTGGTCGTGGTGTTCACAGTCACGGCTTCAGTGGTCATGGTGACTGCATCACCAGGGCAGGTAACGAAACTGTCGTTTCCTGAAGAGCCTGGACTGCCCTGTAGCGTTTTACTCTCTGCTTCAGACCACTTATTCATCTTGGAAACTCTGGGCAAACCCAGAGTCCCCTCTGTCCACTCTGGGCTACTGAGTAATATCACCAGGCACAGGAAATCACCACTGGCCAGGGTGAGTTTCGCTAGCCATTAACTCACCGCCCAGCTGCTGTGTACACACACTACCATCCATCTTAGTCCCTCCTTGGATGGCTGGCCACAGGTCATGCATCCCAGGGCAGGCTCCAGTGCCCACCAGTGACCCTTCCTTGCCCAGGTCACTTATTTCCCAAGGCTCTGGCAGGCCACCCATGGTAAGCTTGTGTCTGAGACCTAGCGCTGCTCACGGCTTGTCTTCCTTCTTCTGTCCCGGTACCTGTCCACTCAGACAAAGTTTTCTTTCTTTAGGGATCCACCCTTCCTCCCTGTCGGTGAGAAACTTGGCCTGCACTGGGAAGAGAGACACACAGGCAACCCAGGAAGAAAGCTGCTGGCTGCTGGCTGCAAACCACACCTGCCTGGCCTCTAAGCACACACTCTCTGCACCCCGGCAGAAGACAGGTGGGTATGCTCAGTCCAAGTTTACAAAATAGAGCAGTCTGACCCTACGTGGTTTATGCATGAGTTCACTCCTTTGCTGTTCATTTCTTCTTCTTCTTCTTCTTCTTCTTCTTCTTCTTCTTCTTCTTCTTCTTCTTCTGCTGCTGCTGCTGCTGCTGCTGCTGCTGCTGCTGCTGCTGCTGCTGCTGCTGCTGCTGCTGCTGGGGATTGGGCAGGGAACATGCCAGCCAAACATTCTACCAACTGAATTATACCCTCAGCTCCAGCCCCTCTGTCGCTTTTCAAACCACACTCGACTGTAAGCACACATGTGTAAATACACTACAGACATACTGCACAGTCACACACATAGTGTGCCTAACACGTATGAACTCATGAATACTGCACACACTCATGCACGACACAATGCCTCTGTATGCACATAACACCATGTATATACCTGCATGCAGCATGCTCAAACGTGCTCTTGAAAACACAAACACATGCACACGTATACTCCCCCTCACACACACACCATGTACAAAAACAGTCCACCCCCTTTAACACATACATAAAAAGAACTCATGAGCGTACAAAAGCACACATGCATACCCATACCACAGAACACACACTGAATGTACGTATACCAGTGTCTTTTTATCTTCTGTGGTTTTAGGCGGCGGGGGGGGGGGTTCTGTTTGGTTTCAGACACCCCTCCCTGGGTTTCTGCCTGCTGCAGGGCATGCCTGGCATTCCCTTCCCTCTACCCTCAATTCCCTAGGGGTAGGGCTTCTCCTCTCCCAGAAACCCTTCACTATATAATCCAGACACTTGGGTCCTCTCTCTCTCTTTCTCTTTCTCTCTCTCCCCCCCCCCCCTTGCGTGGCTGCCAAGAGCTGCTTTCAATTAACCTGCATTTATTTACATATAGCATCATCTTGCCATGAGCTCATTCTGTTATTTCAATCGGTTCCCATAGTGGTCCTGGCCAAAAGGACTCTGCCTGCCATTTTTCCTACTGCCTCTAGAACCTTGACTGTGGAAGCAGCCCCACTTTCAGGTCATGTCCAGGTGGTTCATGAAGGGCTGTGATAGGCTCCTGGGACAGAGAGGGGCTGGTGATAGCACAGGCTGTGCTGTGGCCATCATGTATCCAACCTAGGAGGGCTCCAAACAGGCCTGGGCTCCTGAAACCCAGCTGTGAGAAAGGTTATCTAGAGGAAGGGTGAGTGCCAAAGAATATGCACAGGACTTTTCTTCTTTTCTTCGAGAGCCAAAGACACTTGGTCATCAGAGGACTCTGTGACCATGCGTGTCCTTCAGCCCCATCTTCCATGAGATTCCAGAATTTCCCACCCAGTTGTTTTCCTCTTTGGCTGGGAACTGGACCTTGAGCATCCTGGGCAAGCACTCTACCAACTGAGTCATCCCCGGCTCCAGCCCCTCTGCCGTTCTTGCTCTGCTTAGTGTCCAACAGCATCGGAGGAGACACGTCTAACCTCCCCTGCCAGACATGCTGTGGCTGCTGCTGTAGCTCAATGTGCAGCTCTAGTCTCCTGGTTCCCAAGAAACCCCATTTAGTTTTAGTTTTAGCATCAAAATGCATCGGAGCCTGCATCCCTCAGCGGCTCTCAGCATTGGGCTCCTGCAGGTTTCTGCCACAGCCTCTACAGCAGAGAGCAGACAGCACCTGCAGTGGGCTCTGCTCTCAGCCAGCCACACAGGCCGCCTCTCACTCAGAAGGTAGCAGCTGCCCCTCAGCCAGTGTAGTAGACCTGGACCATGGCTCCCAGAAACCCACGCCAGAGTCCTTTCACAGTTGTGATGCAATCCTTCGGCTGTCCCCTTCTCGCCCCTTCCCACCTCTTTAGAGACATACACCCTAGAAAGGTGAGGGCTTCCACTGGACACATTAATAAACGGCAAGGAATTGGAGGAAGACCGACCGGAAGAGGAGGACTAAGAGGAAGAAAAGGAAGTGGGGGAGAAGAGGATTTGGTAAATATTTGCTAAGGGAATGAATGCATGGAACGTAGCTCTGCAGGCCCCTGTGAGGCCCTGAAAACAGAAACCAGGAAGAGAAAAAAAACTGCAAGAGAGAAGGCGGCCTCACAGTGAAGAGGACTTCTAAGGCTGGCAAGCCTGTCTCTTCCTCCTCAGACCTCTCTGAGGACCCTGAGCCGTTCCCAGGTTCATGAGCAGCTGAGCTGCCGGGCAGACATCAGCAGAGGCAGGGGGTGCACACAGCCTGTCCCTGCAGCTGCTCTATACCAAATGCCTGGAATTCTAGAGTCCCTCCCACCCAGCAAGCAGGGCCAGCTGAAGGCTGGCCCCCTCAAGCTGGCTGCCAAAAGAATTGGGCTGCTGCTGTGCAAAAGCTCTGAGCCAGGTCTGGCCAGCATGAGCACGGTGTTTAGGAGGCCCCTCCCACCCGAGCTCGAGCTGAGCTCGCAGTGAGGCAACCTGACCCAGCCCTCCCCATCATCACATGCTCTTCCCTCCACCTCCCACCCCCACAGGCCGTCCTAGGAGTCACAAGGCAGAGTTTCCATTAGCGTCAAATGTACGTGGATGCTGGTCCTAAAACCGGTGGGAACTTGAGGGACAAGGACAGTTTTAGAAAATTCACATGCCTGGGGTCACATGGTGACCAAGGGCACAGCATCCCCCAGCGTGGGATGAATGGTCCTCTGGGTGTGGGCTCTGTACTTGTGCCCCCTGAGGTTCCCCACACCACATAGCCACTTCAAATAAGATGTGTTACCTGTAAGGTGGTCCCCAGGCCTGGAAAGCCTATTTGAGTCCTGCGTCACAGGTGTTCCCAGCCCTGGTGGCAGTATGGGACCCAACACAGGAAGACAGAGGGGGCTACTTGGGAGCCTTAGGAAGTTGAAAGACCCTAGAGTAGGCCAAGTAAGGCCGGGGATCATTTTTGGCACTGTTGGACCCTTCCCAGTACGTCCCACCCCGTTTTCTTTTGGGTGAACTGGCTTTCTCTTCTTACGGGTTATAGTGGGTTTCATTCCCCTCAGGATGCCCACGTGACACGGGGAGGTCACAGGACACCAAGCCCATCTAGCACCAAGGCTGTTTCACCGGCCAGAGCAATTAACAAGGAGTTGGGCATGTGCCTTAAGTTCGAACACCCCACATTGGCCCGGGTTTTCCTTGATGGTCAGGAGAATCACCAGGATCCCCAGAGTTCAAGGAAGGCCCTATACCTAGGGTTTCAGGGTCATTTCTTCTGAAAATGAAACTACCACAGGGAACAGCAAGCTTAGGGAACAAGTGCATTGCCTTTCGGTGGGGGCTCAGGGGCTCTATGCTGACCCAGCCATGGGTTCACTACAGGGCTTGGGCACCTGGAGGGACAGGGTGGAGTGCAGAAAGATTTGAGGAATGGGGAAACTCACAATCCCTGCCAGCCCTCTAGCACAGGCGCAGCCAGTCAGTATGAATAAGCCAACTCCTTCTCCACCTCCCTCCGTGGGAGCCCCACGATTGCGGGGTTACCCTGTAAGAGCTGTTTCCCTACTGCTGACATTCCTACAAATAAAACAAAACAAAAAAACATCAACAACAAAGTAATGCTCAAATAATAATAAACAGGAAGAGCCATTCCAGTCCTGCAGATCTGCTGTGCCATGCCTTAATCCTGGTGCATCCAACCCAGCCTCACCTACACACCAGATTGTGGTCCTTTCCTGGAGTCAGGAAACGGACATAACGCTCCCGCCCAGCAAGGAAGGGTAAGCATTTCAGATCTACTCAACTCTTCAGCTGTACAGCTTTGGTGATGTTGAGTGAGAACGGCCCCCAGAGGCTCATGTATTTAAACGCTTGGTTCCCAAGCTGGTGAAACTTTGGAAAGGGTTAGGAGGTATGGCATTGTGGGAGGAGGTGTCTCTCTCTCTGACTTGTGGTTGTGGGTCAGTATATGAGCTTTCAGCTGTTCCTTTGCTCCACAGCCATGGACTCTAACCCTTAGAAACCATAAGCCAAATGAACCCTAAGTTGCCTTGGTCATGATGTTTTGTTACAGCAAAAGAAAAGCAACCAAGACAGTGGCTTTGGTAGCTCTAGACTCCCAAGCAGGCCCGTTACTCCAGACCCTTCTCCTAGTCCTGAGCAAGTAGGTTGTGTCCAGATGTTCTAGCATCGGCAGCATCCCAGGCTTATCCCACACTGCAGGCTCCTCAAATCCTGGCTGATCCTGATCCTGGGACCCTCCTTGATGCCTTGAATGACGAAACCCAATGAAAGTCCTGATAAAACCAGATCGCTCCCAACTGGGTCCCAAAGTGAAATCTGCGACAGTTCCCAGCTTTGTGGTCCTTAGGGACCTCCCATCTGGAGTTACTCAGCTAGTGACACTCCTGAGGACCCAGGTCACCAATGGCTGGAGAGGAGGTTTGTTCTCCAGGGTTCCCTGTCACCTAGGAAATGGGAATTGTGGGAGAACTCAGGTATGTCTGCAGACTCTTCTGGGGCTGCCAAGGGGCAGCCTACCACAATTTCTCACCGCCATGCTCAGGAAACTCATCTGTAACACTAAATCTGGAGACAATTCTTATAGTTCCTGTCTCACCAGTGAGATCAGAGGTCACACACTGAGAGATGCCCACTTGGCCATGGCGGGCCTCGAATGGAAAACCCACATGGTACTCTGTGCTATGGGCAGAGAGCCCACATGCAGGGTCCCCGACATCATCTGACAGAAAGAGCCCTGGTGTAGCATCATGGTATAGCATGTGTAAAGCAGAGGCTGTTATGTAAGGCTAGGTGAGGCTGCTCCCTTGACCAACAGAAATGAACACAGTAACAAAATAGCCTTGGAGCAGATAGCTGACAGCAGTTAGCAAAGTTCTGGCCCAATCCATCCCTGGTCTGTTGGAGGTTGGTCTGATGCCTGTTTCTGGCTCTTAAGATCTAGTTACACCTATCTTTGTTTTGTAAACCCACCTAAGATATATTTGATTGGGTGATTGAACAGACTATACCTGTGCAGGGCAGAATGAGGTAGATGTGGCTAAGGTTTCTGGGCTGTGGAGGACAGAAGGGATCATGGGAAATAGACATATGGGAAGAGAGGAAGAAGGAGGATGCCAGGATGGGTTAGCCTGGAGAAGAAACCATGTGGGGCCGGGAAGAAGGACTCCAATAACGGTATGAAAAAGCCCAGATGAAGAATAAAAGCAAGTATTTATAAGATTGTGGATAGAAGATAGGATGGTTAAGGAGGATGGCATTGGATGGGGGCTAGGAGATGGATGATGAGGTGATTTAGATAGTGTAGGCAGGAATATCTGCCTGGCCCAAGGTAAATAAGGCAATTATAACCTCTAACAGGTGTTTGTGTCTTATTATTTGAGATAGCAGATTAGATAATACCTCCATGATAATCATAGGGCAAATAATACTAAACAACACATAGCCCTCCATATTTTTTTTATTTACTACCACACTGGTCCCAAAGATCCATTCATTCCTCAGCAGTGTGCAGGTCTGATAAGCATGCAAGTAGCAAGCCAGAGGGAAGCCACTGTCCCCAGGAGGAGATGGACAGAAGCAATGCAGCCATAGCTCCTATTATGCCAAAGAAGGAAGGGCCGGCACTGTGGTAGCCCAGGGGACTCCAGCTCAAGCAGCATTTATCCAGTCCTGCTCTGAAGACAAACATCAGGCTGTCTTCAGTGTACGCCAGGCTATCCGCCCTATCCCAGGTATCTGTCGATCCTACCAGGCCTTCAGTCAGCCACGAGAGTATAGAGACTGAGCAGGCATTAAAGAACTCCCACGTGCCTATGGCCCCACAAGTTCTGTGCCCACAACACTACAGAAACACTTGAGATAGTTTGGATAGGAAGGGCTGGGGACCAGGGCACCGTGACCAAGTCCAGGCCTTCCTGAGTCTCCAGCGCCACCATGCTCTGAGGCCATCTTCACTGGTCAACTGTGGCATTTCCTATCAGGTGCCCAGCCACCTTGCTGTCACTACTTCACAAGCCCATGTTGACTCCCCATGACCCGCACATTTTGTATGTACACGTGGTCTGATTCTCCAGTCAGCCATGATGCCGTATTGGAGACCCCCACCCTTTCTTCTGCCAGTCAGGAAAAGGCACTATAGAATGCCATCCATAGCTACTACCCTGTCCTAGCCTTAGTCGGGCCCTTGGGCTCCACACAGTGTCATCTCCGCAGCACGTTCTCTGAACCCCTAGAGGAAGACACATACTACCCTGGAGTGCTGTAGAAGGAGATGCCTTTCCAGATGAACCGGTCCCTCACCTGGGCCTCAGGACTGTGATACACACTGGGTAACTCCTCCCGCTGTTCTGCAACCCAGAGGCCCAGGTCAGGTATAGGAGAGCAAGGTGCTTCTGGCAGCTCTGCAGAAACCCCCTTCCTGCCCCTCTGGTGTCCTCTAATTGCTCTTCACAACCCTGGTGTCCTGGCTCCTCCAACCTCACTCCAGTCCTGCCTCTGTTCTCACATGACCTCCCTGTGAGTTTAGGGTGACCTCGCTCTAAACTGACCTGATCACTCCTTCCAAGGCTAATTTGATGTCACAAAACCCACATTCACAGGCTCAGGTGGACGAATTTAGGCCAGTGGACCATGCTACAAAACCTCAGAGGGTGAGGCTTAGAGAGATGACTCAGCGGTTAAGAGCACTGGCTGCTCTTCCAAAGGTCCTAGGTTCGATTCCCAGCACCCACATAGCAGTTCGCAGCCATCTGTTACTCCAGATCCCCAGGGAGATCTGATGTCGTCTTCTGATCTCTGAGGGTATTGAACATACATGGTACACAAACATACACATTTTTTTAAAAGCCAGACTGAATGTGGTGGTGCACATCTTTGATCCCAGTAGTCCAGAAGCAGAGGCAGACAGATCTCTGTGAATTCGAGGCCAGCCTGGTCAACAGAGCAAGTCCAGGACAGCCAGGGTTCTGTTAAACAGAGAAACCCTGTCTTGAAAACCCATGAATGGATGGATGGATGGATGGATGGATGGATGGATGGATGGATGATGGACGGACAGACAGATAGATAGATGTTAGATGATATATAGATGTTAGATGATTGATAGATAGATAGATAGATAGATAGATAGATAGATAGATAGATAGATAGATAGATAAAAGTCAGAGGGATAAGGAATCTGACCTGAGTTCAGAGTTTTCCAGTTAGTCAGGATCAGAACCTGGAGCGCAGCTTAACACTCACCTTATCAGAAACAGCTATGCCCTGAAGCCCGGGCAGGTGACACCATGCTGTCAGTGTCCCCTATGGCAGACCCCTCGATTCCATCCTACTGGTCTCCTTCCATGACACCCTACCTTTCCAGAGATGGATGCATGTTCCAGATCAGCTGTGAAGGGGCAGGCTGTGATGCGTGGTGTGCCATCATTGGTGTAGTAAAAGGCAAAACATGAACACACACGAGGCTGTTTATGGCTGCAAAGATGACCTAGAAAGATAAATAAGAAACTAATAGAAATAGTGACTTGGGGGCAGGGCAGGGCAAAGGTAGATGTTCCCTTTCCTGAGTGTACTTGGCCATAGCGGTAGAACTGTGTGGATGTTCTCTGCATTTAAACGCATAAACTTCAGCTCTAAAACAAAGTCTCCTTTGAAAAGAAGCCAATGAAATAAAGCTTATACAGAGTTTATACAATAACCAAGCTGAGAAAACAAAATTTACTCCAAATGATGTGAGACTGGGTGTTTAAATCGGGCTTTAGGATACATCTTCAGGGAGTCAAGGATGGCGAAGAGACTATATACATAACACTCAAGCAGCCCCTATTATCAGTGTTGATTCTGCCATTGGGGGGGTCCCCTCCTTGTGTAGAAGCAACACTTCTGAGAAGGCACCACCATTATTACCCAAGAAAAGCATCCCATCAGGGTCTAATGGGTTAAGTAGCAAACGAGAACCATAGGTGTGAACAGGGCATGAAATGTCATGGTTTGAAAACAGAACTTTCATTTCCATGTTCCTGAGGAGGCCGGGGGCCCTGGCCTTTAGCAGCCATGAACCTGGACAGGGCTCTAACCCATCTGCTTGTGGATGGCTAATTACAGATCAAAGGTAGAGAGTGTGCGTGCCCAGGATTTGGGTTATGCAAAAAGTTAAGGAAGAAGGCAGATGGCCCAGGACACTGAGCAGAGACTGTCTCTGAGAGTCAGTTAGGACATCCCGACTGCAATGGGCTCAAGTATATTTAATTCAGAGAATTCATTCCAGGACCAGGTGTAGCTAAGTGATAGTGCTTTTCTCTCTCTCTCTCTCTCTCTCTCTCTCTCTCTCTCTCTCTCTCTCTCTCTCTCTCTCACACACACACACACACATATTGTGTGTGCACAATTTTATTCCCATGATACTGAAAAATAATGAAAAAGATTTCATCTCACTTACGACCATTGGAGAAAAATTTTGTGCCTGCTCCTCACTCTGAAAATGAACACACACACGCATGGACACACACACATGGACACACACACAATGGACATGGACACAGGACAGACTGTTCATTGATCTTATCCTTCTGCATCTCATAGGTTTGGCGTGGATCATACGGACAGTTCTTCTTTGTGGGTATTTGGTTAACAAATTCAGGGTAGGTACAGGAAGTAGAAAGTCCCTTCTGCAAGCCCTCGGGAAGCTGTTACTCAGGTACCACCATCAATCACCAGTGGGCGGAAAGCCGCTGAGGAAAATGTCTCTGGGAAGCTGGATGTCCCGGGTCACCTCCCTCACTAGCAGAGCAGAGTGCAACACCAAGTGGCTACCATGTGTATTAACTGGCTGGCACCAACATCTATGGAAGTGAGGGTGTCTCCAGAACACCATGCCAATGAAGCTCTCCTTTGCAACACAGCGAAGTGGGACATTGCATCCAGTCAGCAGCACCGCCTGTAAGCAGAGGCATCCGTAACAGATGGGTTTGCTCAGTTTCTTGGACAGGGGGACAGGCCTTAGCATGGAAGAAAAATGAAGAAGAGTTATCTAGATTCAAAAGAGAAGCCAGAGACACAGAACCCAAGTGCAGAACTGGAACCTTGTAGCATCTGTCAGACCAACAACCTGTGGGAAAGTCAGGGGGGGGGGGATGAGCATGTCCCCCATAGTCTCAAGCAGCTGAACGTTTGGTCTCCAGTAGGTGGCGCTGTTTGGGGAGGTCTGGGTGGTACAGCCTTACTTGAGGAAGTACATCACCAGGAGAAGGCTTTAAGAGCAGAAACCCCACCTACTCCAGTTTCTCTCTCTGCTTCATGTTTAAAGTTCAAGATGCGTGCTTTTGTCCCCGCTGCCATGCCGCTATACTGTCCCACCGTTGTAGACTCTAATGCTCTAGGACGAGATCAACTCTTTCTTCTATACATTGCCTTGATTATGGTGTTTTATCACAACAACAGGAAAGTAATCAAGAGAGGGGCCATGGAAAATTTAAGTCCGGGCCAGTATTGAGTGGCTGGCATCTTCCTTTCTTTTCCTGACACTGTGATAATGTTCTCTGACAAAACTGACTACAGGGACAAAGGGCTTATTTTGGCTCACAGTTGACGGGCACACACACACACAAAGTCTATCATGGTGGGGAGGTCAAGGTGGTAGGAGCTTGAGGTAGTTGCTCATGGCATCCACAGTCAGGGTGCAGAGAGAAATGAATGCATGGGTTTGGCTCACATTCTCCTCTTTTCTATAGTCCTAGATCCCTGGCCAGAGAATGGTTCCTCCTACAAGTAAACAGTGTCTTCCCACTTCCCCTGATCTAATTAAGACAACCCCCCACCCAAGCATGCTCAGAAGTCAGCCTAACCTAGGGAATCCCTCACAGGCACGCTAACAGTTTGTCTCCCATGTGATTCTAGACCGTGTTGGGCAGACAATTAGCATGGATCATCACAGTCCCACCACCGTCAACTTGACGCCCAAGTGCATCACCATAACCTCCCACCCTTGTCCTCTTAGATTTATGACCATCTTAATAATGCAAAATGCATCCAGTCCAGCACCAAATGCCCCCTGAATCATGAATAGTTTCGGCAGTTTAAACACAACCTACAGAAGAGAGAGTTTATTTGGGGTTTACATGTCCAGAGCTATGAGAGTCGGCAACCATTACAGCGGGTAGCATAGCGGCAGGCAGACATGGCACAGGAGGAGGCTGAAAACTCACCAGCAGCAGGCAGAGAGCGCTAACTGGCGATGGTGTGACTTTACCGGAACCTCAGAGCCCTCCCCCGGTGACACACTTCCTCCAGCAAGGCCACACCTCCTAATCTTCCCCAAACAGCCACCAACTAGGGATCAAGCATTCAAATACCTGAGACTGGCGAGGACATTTCCTTCAAACCCCCACACTTCTAACATATAATGATACAGGCTAAACATTCCTATTTGGAAATGGAAGAATGGAGGTACAACAAGGAATAATCAGCCCAAAGCAAGGCCAAAACCCAGCATGGGAAACGCCAAATCCCGAAGCTCCGCGGTCAGCATCTGGGCTTGTAATGAAATCAGCTGGGCTCCAGGACGCCTGGGCAGCTCTGCCTCCTGTCACACATACTCACAGATTCTGTCTTGGGATGGCCCATTCCATGCCCACATTTCCTCACAAATGCCCCATGGCCTGACATTTTCAATATCTTGGGGTTTCCAACTGCACCTCTAAAGACCTTCTCCTCCCCATTCTAGAGCAGCCACATCCTGCACACACACAGAGACACACACACAGACACACATATACATAATACACAGACATACACACACAGGCACATACATATGTACACAGACACAATTGTACACAGACACACACATATACATACATATAGACACACACACACAGAGAAACATACACAAAGACATACACACACAGACACACACATATACAGACCTATACACACATAGACACACAGATGTACACAGACACATATATACACAGATACACACATATACACACATAGATGCACGTACACAGATATACACAGATACACATACATATACACACATGCATGCACAAAGACACACACACTTTAAAAGACAATGGAAAGGAGAACATGTTTCTGCCATGTCCACCACATCCACTCTGTTGCTGGTGCTTTCCTGGGGAAGCCACAGGAAGCCTGCGGGGACAGGAACTGGAAGCCTGGTCTTTAATGGACCGCATGCAGACAGGAGCAGAATGATGGACACACTTGTCTAATCACACAATGAGAAGCAACATCCTGTTTTTGTTCTACTTCCTGTAGTTGAGTGGGCACCTGATGCCCTCTCAGCGTGCAGTGGAGGCCCCTGGAAGGGCGAGGCAGCTTGTGTTCTGTAGGGGCTGAGTTCCTGGACCTGGGTGTAGAGCTGGTTTATTGCAGTGCACCCAGGGTGTCCGTGCCAGCCGACGACGAATGCAAGCAGCCTGTTTTGGGGAAGGGGTTGTAAACAGTGGAGCCCTAACACCTGCTCTCAGAATGCAAGGTCCACTCCACCCTCCTGGGACCACCCCACTGCCCCTTGCAGTGTGGTCTGAGGCCCAGCCCTGGTGGACATGGGACCTCTGCCTGCAAATTCTCCTCGCTCATACAAAGTCTGTGTTAGGAAGCAGCTCAGATTTCCTCCTCCGTCTCTTGGCTGTGAAGTTTTCCCAGTGTGCCCCCCTCAAGGGTCCCTTCCTCTGACCAGGCAGTCAGGAATGACACTAAGCATTGCTCTCTCCCACTCTGGATTCTCCATGAGGGCCGAGCTGTGCAGTGGTGGGGGGCGTAAGATGGGGGTCCACTCTGCTTCCCAGGCAGGGGCGTTACTCACCTCATTAGTATTCTGCTCTATGTTAGTAAGCTTAGGCAGTTTTAGCTCTACAGGGAGGCTTGGGGTGGAATGGATGTTGAGGGTCACATCAGAAGAGGAGTCTGCTTTGCATATTAATGTGAACTCAGAGAGAAGGAGGACCTAGCACTTGGGCCAGAGCCCAGAATCTATGTTTAGCAGCTTCCCACCTGCTTCATATGTTGAGAGACACCTGTGTTCCCCACAAGGACAAGCATTTTGGGGGGTCATTGGGGCAGAGTAATGCTTCCCTTTTCCCACTTGCAGAATGGAAGACAAGCTCACGGCAATGCTGCTGCAAACATTTCCTGCGTGCCTGCCTTCCCAGGCCACCTGCCAGTGATGCAGAGCTGCTGGCCTTGGTCCAGGTGGGCATGGGGCAAGCACAGGCCTGAGTTTCCTGAGGAAAAGGCTGGCCTGCACCACCACAGTTAGGAGCCACATAGCTTACAAAGGCAGGCCACGGCTGCTTCTTCCTTGTCCTCACAGGGCACACACACGCACACACTCCTCTCGAAGCCCTCTCGAGTGGCTAACTGAGAAGGCAGCAAGCACGCTCCTGTGTAAGCCAGGCCCCTTCCCAGAAAGAAGGGGGTCTTTCCTGGGCGAGCTGCCGCCGCTATGGAAACCATCCAGCTCGGCGGGCAGCCTGCTGTCTTAATGGCTGGCATGTGGCTGCTCAGCAGCCAAGCAGGCTGGCTGTGAGCGCAGAGCCAAGAACAAAGCGGTGCCATTAAAAGGCAGCGCCGAGGCTCCCGCTGCAGGCTGAGGGGGCTGGAGCAGATGGAGGAGGGCTGCCTTTCCAGGCCTCACAAGGAACATCAAGGGCTTTGTAGCAGTCTGTCACCCAGGACTAGACGTCTGGGACCTTTATCGGCCAGAGACTGGCCAGTCACAGCAGGCCACAAAGTCCGTCTGAAGAGAAAACAGATGGGTGTGATTTTTACCCAGACCTCCCCCACCGTAGAGATTCTGAGGAGCATCCCAGTCACATCCTTTCCCTGTTTCTCCATTGTTACACTCAAGTGCTCATTCATTCGTTCACCCATCCACTCACTCACTCATTTAATTCACACATCCGTTTACTCACTCACTCATGAAGCTTTTGGTTAGCATTTACTATGTACCAGGTGCTGTCTGGAATTTTAGGGAGAACCTTGGAGAAGCAGCTATTACCCCCTTCTCCAAATATCTGCAAGTAAAGAGCAGGCACTGGGAAGTTAGTGATCCAGGAAGCCAGGAGTGAAGATAAGGAAAAGATGGCCAAAGCAGACAGCATAAGTGGTTCTTGGCCTACGGGACAATGCGGGAAATGAAGACTATGACCAGAACACCCAGAGAAGACAGCTAGGTTTTAAACCTAGCCAACAATCTCATTTTTCCAGAAAGATGAAAATTAGAATTTTTTTATACTAACTCTCAAAGTATCAATGTTTGGCACTTAACCTTCCAATTTTTAAGTACAAAAATGTGTGTCAAGGCCGGACACAGTGGTGCACTCCTGTAATCCCAGTGCTCAGGGAGACAGAGGCAGGTGATTCTCTGTGAGTTCGAGCCCAACCTGGTCTACAAAATGAATCCAGGACAGCCAAGGCTACACAGGGAAACCCTGTGTCAAAAAACCTAAAAAGAAAGTATGTCAAGCAAAGCAGACCTGTGAGTTCCAGCCAGGCACGGGCCCCAGGTCCTGGCCCCAGTCATGCTGTGAACAATAGAGAGAGAGAACATGTGGGCACATGTGGGTCTGTCTAGCACACAGCTGTGTGTGGCAGTCCCGGGGGCCAGCTGGTGCGGCAGTCCCTGAGGCTGGTGACAGGGCAAAAGTGTGGCTATCAGGGAGCCACCGCCACTTGAGGTGACAGGGGACCTCAGGCCTCTTCTGTGGCTGAGATCTTGCCCTGAGTGCTCAGACCTGCGGGCTGTCCCCTAGAATACCGGGGACTGTGGAGCCAGTCAGTCCCAGCTCCAGGTCCCCTGATAGCCTGGCCGCTCCTGAGAGATGGCAGTGTCTCTCACCACTCAGACTCAGACTCCAGCTTCTCTCTCCTGCCTGCCCCTCACAAACAGGTGAGTCCCTAAATGCAATCCTTGTTTGCCTGTCCCCTCTGGGTTCTCCAGGTGAATGACCAGGGGGTTATATAGTCACTGGAGAGGGCGGGCGCCCAACAAGCTCTCCTGCTCAGCCCTTTGTGTCTTGGCCATATCTACTGCATGTCAGGCCTTGACTGGTAGAAAAAGAAGCCGCAAATTGGGCTGATATTCCACAAGAACCTTCAGCCTGAATGGTGCAGGGTGCTTACTCTGTTTTTGCTTGAACCTGCTCTGCCTGCAGCTTGAGTCACGTGCAGAGCCACATCAGGTCCTGTGCATGCTGGCGCATCCGACCCACATGTATGGTCCTCACCACAATGCCTAATCTCCTCTCTAGAAGTTTTATGCTGGGCTAGTGTGGCCAGGCAGGAAGCTATCTGTGGGTGCAGCTTGGATGCCCAACTTTCCAGTCTGTCATCACCTTGGAAATACTGAGCCGGGGCTCCCATGAGCTGCTAGAGTTAGGGTTGGCTCTGAAATGTGTTTGCATCCTATGGGAAAATGTGTCCTGAGTGTTCCTGCTCCGGGGGCAGCCACCGAACAGAGGAGCTGAGAGTCACCATCAGCACAGACACCTGTGGACAACCTCAGCTAACATGCCTACAAAGGAAGACACCTTGAGGTACTGAGGCAGAGATGGGACATGACCAGGGAAGAGCGGTGACCAAAGACACCGCTTCTTCTCTCTTCTGAATGGGGACACCATCTTGAAGAGCATCTTCTCTCGAGGTGCAGAAGTAGTGCACAGAGCCAGGTGAGTGCCTGGACTTCTGGTCTTGGCCATCAGTGGATACGTCTGTCTTGGTTAGGGTTTCACTGCTGTGAAGAGACACCACGGCCACAGCAACTCTTACAAAGAAGAACGTTTAATTGGGGCTGGCTTAGAGTTTCAGAGGTGTAGCCTATTATCGCCAGGATCGAAAGCACGGTGGTACACAGGCAGACCAGGTGCTGGAGAAGGAGCTGAGAGTTCTACATCTTTTTGGTTTGGTTTGGTTTTGCTTTTTGCAGTCGGGGTTTCTCTGTGTCCTGGAAGTCACTATATAAACCAGGCTGGCCTCGAACTCACAATGATCCATCTGCCTCTGCCTCCCTGAGTGCTGCAATTAAAGGCATGTGCCACCATTTCCAGCTGAGTTCTACATCTTGATCCTCCGGCAGCAGCAGGAGACTCTGTCTCACACTGGGTGTAGCTTGAGCATAGGAGACCTCAAGACACTGCCCCCACAGTGACACATTTCTTCCAAGGCCACACCCACTTCACAAAGGCCACACCTCCTAATATTGCCACTCCCTATGGGCCAAGCATGCAAACACATGAGTCTATGGGGGCCATTCCTATTTAAACCATCACAGTCTCTGACCACCAGAAGGGAAGAGGCAGTCAATGACTGTGGCTGAAGATGGCTGTGGCGAGCTCTTCTGTGTATGGGTCTCCAAGGTTGTAAAGGCCTGGAGCCTGAGTTGTTGGTGTACAAAATCTACCATTGGAGCAGTATGAGGTTGCCACACAGTAAGAGCAAGAGTGATCCCCAAGGAGGTCAGAGGGATCTGACCCAAGGTTGGGTAGGGAGAGAGGTCTCCCAAGCAGTGGTCATCCAAGAACCATGGGCATGAGTAGGCACTGAGGTTGGCACCATGGGGCAAATATGCAGGGCACCCACCTAGGGTTCATGTTACCTGTAAGCTGGGTTTATCAGTCAGTTTGCACGTATAACAAAGCACACAGGCCCCAAGCCACAGGACACTCTTGTCCCACAGCTCAGAAGACCAAAATCAAAGATGGAGGCATTAGCAAGGCCAGAAGAAAAGTCTGGCTCGGGCTTCCCAGCCTCTAGCAGCCTTGGTCCTCCATTCATGGCCATCCTCTCCTGTGTCCTCATTCTGTCCTCCTCCCTCATAGATCCAAACTTCCCTGCTGGCAGGGATGCTAGTCCTGTAGGCACTCCTGATGAGCTCAAGGGAACCTCGTGTCCATAAAGCCCTATGTCTAACGAGGTCATTCAGCGACTGGGGTCAGGTTTTCAGCATCATCTGGAGGAGGCTGCAGTTCACTCTTCTTCACTCTACTCTGGTGCTCCCGCCCCTCACCCTTCTCCTCCTTGCAATTCTGTGCAAGCATAAAGCTGCGTCGAAGCTTCAATCTGTGGGTTATGGACTGCAAGTGCAGCACCCAATCCCCTCTGTGGCTCACTCCTCTGCGTTAGCACTGAAAGGACATGTACATCTTTCTCCATCTTCCCACTGACTTTGCCGTGGTTGGGTCAGCACCTGGAACTTCTCTTCTGTGTGTAACTTCATGTGCTTCTCTGCACATGGCCCGCAGAGCTCCCACATGAACTGGTAAAGAGTCTTGGGAGAGTCCACCTGCCTTCCTATGGCCATGAAAGAAGCACATCATTGGGGAAAATGCTCCCTGGGCCTACAACCTTTCAATACAGAAATAGACTCCTTTGAAACGAAAGCCGCTGGCCACCTTCTGCCAGTCCATGCATCTGGAATGTATGTGCCCACTAGAAAGTAGCTGGAACTTACACAGCTGTCTCAGGTCCGGGAAGAAAGACAGTCTCCCCTGTTACATCTGCAGAGCTTATCTGGAAGGTTCGGAGTGGGAAGCAAGGCACAGAAAAGCCATCCAAGGCCTTGATCCGTAGAGAGGCAACCAAGGATTCTGTCTGGTTCCCGCTCCTTATCACCACCACAGTTGTAAGTCAGTGCTGTAGAGAAAGAAACGCCTCCCAGCTCTGGACTCACCTTGACTGTTAACTGGCTCTGGGATGCCCTCAAGTGCATCTAGCTGTTAAGTAGAACATTTTGCCCACTTTGAATTTGTCAGAAAGAGCCCTGCAACCCGTTGCAGGATGTTTAATCCCGTCGTGAACCCAGAGTTTGTGAACTGTAAAACCCTCTTTCTTGTTTGGTTTGGTTGAGCCCTATCACACGCCTTTAATTCAAGAACTTTCTGTTTATTGTAAGCAGGTGATTATGGTGTGGTTCAGCCAGCCCTAATACACACCTTTAATCCAAGAGCTCTCTGTATACCAGATCTAATAAAGTTAACCATAGGTCAAGAGGCAGAGCAAGAAACCAGCTGACAGAGACTAAAGAGTAGGAGGACTTTGAGTTGAGGGGTATTTATAACGACAAGGAGAAGGAGAAGCAGCTTTAGCTCTCTGGTTTGGAGGATTTTTGAGCTTTGAGATAGCAAGCCTTTGGCCTTGGGCTTTTTGGCCTTTTCCTCCTGGGCTGTCAGCTGAGCTAGTGAGATTTGGGGGCTTTTTTTCTCTGGGACATGAGCTGAGAAGGAAGGTCAACTGGGTGCTTTCTCTGCCTCCCTGAACCAGCAGGTTTTCACCCCAGCACCTGGCTCCTGAGTCCTTATTGGTAAAAGAACGGTTGGGATTTTCATTTAAAAAACAAACAAACAAAAACTCCAGCAAGTCTTCAGACAAGGGTTCTCAGGAAGGGGGTCAGATTCAGACAGCTTATAAATGAGGGAGATACAGGGACTTGCTGGCATCATCCTAGGCTGGAGATACCCTGAGCTCAAGCAACAGCCACTGGCCCTGATGCCCCAGCCACCACTCAGCCCAACTCACATCAGTTCAGCAAACGAATGTCAAGTTTTGATGACCCCTGGTATTGCTGGAGAGGCAGCTCATGCACCAGAAGGAACTGGGACATTTGTGACTTTTAGGAAGCCTGTGACATTAACTTAACAGAGATGAGATCTAGACGGTGAATGTCGAAATAAGAGGGTGCCCTATTTGGGGTCTTATGTCCACTATCCTTGTAATCAAAAGTAAGAAAACCGCTGGTATCCTTTCCTGCTAATAACAAGAACCCCAGCCCTTGATGAATGCACTACACTCGGACGAGACTGACTTTCTCATCCTGTATCATGACTCAGTGAAAAAGATTCTATGGGCTGGAACACAGGAGCAATGACAGCTGCTCATGTAGTCAGTTTGGGCCACAAGGCATGATCTATAAATGACAGGGCCATGGGCCACATGTGTCCAAGTATAGCTATGACTGGGACCCAAAACAATATTACAAACTTACTTACAACATTGGGAGATATGTGTTTTATAACTCGGCTGTGTTGTTCTTAAGTGTGACTCTTATAGACGCTGACATCAGGTCTCAGTGTCAAGGGCTGGGCACACCTGAAGGCAAGAATTCAAAGTGTTCAGCCCTACAACGATGCAGACTGAATTTGTGTCTGCGTCTACTAATTTTAGCTGGAGACACTCCCAAGGCCGCACAGACTTGGTGTGACTGTGTGTCTCAATTCTGACCAAGAAACTGACAGTAGAAATACTGTGTCCTCCTTCTAGAAGTCATGCTAATGAGTAGGACTGTATTGTTGGCTGTAGAATTATTCATACCCTCAACACTGAGTTCACACGGAGCCGACCCCTAATGGAAGGGTGTTGGAGAGGGGAGGTTGGAAGGTGTCTGCAGTAGATGGGAGAATGAGGGTGGGTCTCCATGACGGGGTCAGTGCTATTCTCTGTGAAGCTCTACCATGGGAAGGTGACTATCCACGAGCAGAAGAGGCCCACCCCAGTACTGGCCACCCGGCGCCATGACTTTAGATCTTAGCCCACAGGACCCTCTGGCCACAGCAATGGGCTATGGTGATCCAGTCTCCACAGGACGCAAAGTGACATTTATCAATTGTGGACTCAAGCTGACAGAACAATCTATGGACTGAACAATCTGTGACAGACCTAATGATAGAACGGACATCTAATGGCTTGGAAAATGTTCCCAATGTAATTAAGAAAAAGAGAGAAGCGGCCGGGTGTGGTGGCACACGCCTGTGATCCCAGTGTTCAGGGAGGCAAGGGCAGATGGACCTCTATGAGTTAGAGGACAGCCTGGTCTACAAAGTGACTTCCAGGACAGCCATGGTTTCACAGAGAAGCACAAAAGGGGGATGAGGCCAGTTGTGTGTCTTAAGAGCCTGTGTACAAGCACGGGACTGGGTTGTGGGAAGCACCTCGAATAGTCCAGACCTGGGTGTCATTTCTGAAACAGGAAGAACATTCTACAACAAGGAGGAAGAGGGTTCACTCCTCACAATGCTGTCCAAGTCCCCAAGGCTGTGGGAAGCCTACATAAAGTTCTAAGCATCTACAGCCTCCATGCTTCTCAGAGGTATGAGGATCTGGGCTGGCCCACACAGATTCTAGCATAGTTATAGTGGACTGTTGGATCTGTGGGATTGATGACTCTGGGCTCAGCTGGCCACAAGCCTGGGTTCCTCAGTTCACAGTCTTCTTAAGTCCTAACATTTCAGAAGCCTGCGTGGAGCATGGAGGGTACCAGAGTCCCCTGCCCTCTGGCATCTCCTAGGCACCTGGAAAAGACAGGACTTTGGCATTCACCATTATATAACCACGGTCCAAGTTCATCCTGTCCTTGCATGAGCAACTGTGAGGCTCTAGCCAGTGAACATCTCCCAGAACCCAGTGCTCAACATCCCTCAAACAGGCTGGGTGAGCCCCAAGAAGCCAGTGGAAGCTCTGTGAAGCCAGATCACTGGGTGCAGAGCAAGTAAGAAACAGGGGGCCCATCAGGAGTCCGAGGCCTAGGAGAAGTAGGTCCCCAGGCACCAGAAGGTGGCCACTTCCTGAAGGCAGCAAGCAGCACCCAGGTTATAGCCCAAGTACAGAGGAACCCCTGACTTGGCTCAGGAGAACTGCCGCCACCACCTCTGAGAGATGCCAGCAATGACAGTGGGCACAAGTTTGTGTTCTGGGAGGATCACCAGAGCGGCCTCCGGAGCTGACTGGATCCCTTCCCAGGGCCCCACTCCAGTCCACCTTTACCATTGGCCCAAAGCTTAGCCGATTTGGTGTAGAGCCATTTTTCTTACCCTACACGGTTAGGTGCTGCCTGTATATTTGGAGTGCTAAGCAGCCTCCTGGCATTCGCCTACAGGAGGGTATCAGCACCTCAAGTTGTGACAACTAAAGCTATGACCAATGTCCTGGGGTCCAGGTTGTTCTCACTGATAATCAGTGATACACAGACTGCTGGCTGGGCAGGGGGCACTGTACCTGTCCCAGGCTGTTCCGGACCCAAACCTAATCTGAAGCTTGTGTGTTTGGGGACACACATAGGGCCTCAAGTAAATCAAGAAGAGGCCGGAGAGAGGGCAAGGCTGGGGAACCCAGCAATGTCTGTCCCTGGGGAAGAGAGAGATACTGACTGAGAGATACAGGAAGTAGAGGCTGCCAAGAAACCCCCTCAGGTCTGCAGAACGGCCTGATGAACCTAAGTATTTGCATCTGAATGGCTGAGTCTTGGAACTGCTGCATCTATAGGGCCCCTGGGTAAGGAAAGCTAGGAGCTGGGTAGAGAGAGACTTGGGGCGCAGGTCCATATGCCCAGCAGTGTGTCTTCCCCCATCTGATGCAGGATCAGGCGTGGTGGGGCTCAGAGAGGAGCCTGGTTCTGGGCGCTGTCAACCATCAAGTGGCTCCTCTAGGGCTCTTGGTGTATCCTTGGCATGGTGGGGGCAGGGGGTAGGGAGGGATGCTCCTTTGGGAGGTCTCGACGCACTCTCCTGAATCTCACAGGCCATGACCTGATGCACTCAGACTTCAGTTTCCCGCTGCAGTGGGCTGCATGGTGCTCCAGCGAGACCCCTCTCCATCCAGGATCTAGACGCGGAAATCCACCTGAGCAAAGCGGTGTGCAGGGGAGTTGCAGCTAAGGGCCTAACGGCAAGCATCCTGGACTGGAGTGGGCGCTAAATACAGTGCTGTGGCCTCATGAGAGGAGAGAAGAGAAAGCTTGGTCAGGTCAGCAAGGGGACACGAAGGGAAGAGAACAGAGAGAACAGAGCCTCCCTTATGCCTTCAAAGGAAGCAGGCAGGGCGTTACTAGCACTATGACTTTGGTCTTCTGGGCTCCAACTTCATTCTTTCTTTTTATTTCTTATCTTTGTTTATTTAATTTTTTGTTGTTGTTGTTGTTTTAAGACAGGGTGTCTCCCTGGCTGTCCTGGAACTCACTGTATAGACCAGGCTAGCTTCGAACTCAGAAATCTACCGCCTTCCTCTGGTAGGATGACAGGTGTGTGCCATCACACCAGGCTTGCCCATCAGATTCGGAGAAAGCACAACTCTGATGTTTACAACACAGACGTGCCCTGACAGCTCCAGGACACTCACTCCAACCCTCTCAGGGGGTACTGGCATGTCCAAGTGTCACTTGGAACCCCTGCTTCTGTACCTACTCCTAGTGCTTGCTAGTACCCTGTGGTTTTTGCACAAGAAGCAACCTCATATTTGTCTTTAATTGTTTGTATATATTTTTAAAATAAATTTTATTATTAATAAAAACCTGTAAATAAAAACACACAAAACGGGCTGGAGAGATAGCTCAGAGGTTAAGGGCACTGGCTGTTCTTCCTGAGGTCCTGAGTTTAATTCCCAGCAACCACATGGCGGCTCACAACCATCTACAATGAGATCTGGTGCCCTCTTCTGGTGTGCAGGTGTACATGCAGGCAGAACACTGTATACATAATAAATAAATATTTTAAAAATACACACACAAAACAAAAAACAAAACAAAAATATCACACATCAAATTAACTAGTCTTTATTTACTTATTTATTTATTTTGGTTTTGTTTTTTTAAGACAAGTTTTCTTTGTGTAGGCCTGGCTGTCTTGAAACTTACTCTGTAGACCAGGCTGGCCGCAAACTCGCAGAGAGATCCACCTGCCTCTGCCTCCCTAGTGCTGGGATTAAAGATGTGCACCACCACCACCCAGCTGAGTCATTCTTTTAAAAATTTTTATTTATATATATGAATGTTCTATTTGCATGTATACATGCTATATGACAGAAGAGGGCATCAGATCTCATTATAGATGGTCATGAGCCATCTATACCATGTGGTTGCTGGGAATTGAACTCAGGACCTCTGGAGGAGATCTTAACTGATGAGCCATCTCTCCAGCTTGAGCCAATCTTTTTTAAATCATGTTTTTATTTCCTTTTATTCTGTGGCCATGTTTCGGCACATGCCCATGTGGAGGTCAGAGGAGAATTTGAGGGAGTTCCTTCTCTCTTCCCACCATGTAACTTCAGAGGGTTGATCTCATGTGGACAAGCTTGGTGTAAGCTCCTTTACCTGAGATGCCATCTTACAGCTGCCCAGCACTAATTCCAGTCCCCTGGGGTCATCACAGGTTTGAGTGAGCCCTTACCAAAGCACACTGAAGCTGTCTCCAGCTTTGTCTTATGCCAGGGAAGGTTCACGGGGGGTGGGGTATTATTCAGTGTGTCCATGTGAATATCCACAGGGAACTTCCCAGAGACAGAAACCCTAGCTGAAACCGTTTTGAATTCTCAGACCTGCTGCAAAGATCCTGTCCCAGTACCTGGTAAAATGCCTCTCTCTTCATCCTGGCAACAATTCATTTGAGTACTTTTTTTTTTTTTGGCTTGTTTTTGTGTTTGAGGAGAGGGTCTTGTGGAGTCTTGGCTGGCTTTGAACCCACTGTGTAGCTATGGAAATGACGGTCTTCTAGGAGGTTTATGGCTTTGATGGTCACAGTCTCCTGTGGCTTATAATGAGCACATGAGCCATCTCAGCAGGATGCACAGATGGTTGGGATATATTATGTGAATAGCCAGCGTCACCTCCCTTGGTTCTGACTGTCAGAGACATCTCTGGTTCCTGTGCTCACTTAACTTTTCTGTGAACTTCTGGTCCTTCTGTCTGTCTTGGGTGCTAGGATTACCAGCATGCAACATGAGGGTACCAACATGCCGCTGAGGATTGAACACAGGACTTCTTCCTCTCTGTTTTCCTCCTCCTCCTCCTCCTCCTCCTCCTCCTCCTCCTCTTCTTCTTCTTCTTCTTTTTGCAGCCCAGGGTGGCCTGAAACTTACTATGTAGCCAAGGATTACCTAGAACTTCTGAACTTCCTTCCTCCATCTCCTCCCAAGTACTACAATTACAGGTATGTGACACCATGCCTGGTTTATTTCATGTCAGGCATCCAACCTAGGATTTCGTGCAAGCTGGGCAAGGACTCTACCCACTGATCTGCATCCTACTTCTCTCTGTGTGCTTCTATCGCTGGTTTTTAGCAGTATTGCTCTGAACACTTCCAAAGGAGGGTCTGGAATAACCCCTTCCTGTCAGTGATTCACAGCCACCTGCATGACACTGTTGGTGCCCCTTGGGGTGTGGGAGAAATCACTTGTAAAGTAACCTGGACCTGGAGCCATTTGTAACTTTGTGGCTATACTAGCCTCCGAGCCCTCAACATCCCAGTCAAGTTCAGTGCACAGCAGGTAGGCAGTTCAGACCGGGTCCATTCACAGGCAAGCATAAGAAGGGGGTGCCGTCTGTAGAGAATTATAAAACTGGCTATTATTTCTTAGAGTTGACAACACTAATCAATAGGAACACCATTCTCTTGAGTTCCTCCCTGTACCCCACCACCTTGCCCAGAAAGCCAGCCAACTCAAGTCATTATCAATATGCGCCAAGAAAAAGAAGACACAAAATGAGGAGAGTTTTTTGTTTGTTTTTCAAATCGGGGAAATACATTCCCCAAAATATTAGGGAAACAACCAGAGAAGCCCCAAACCATATACAAAATTTAAGTATGGCAGTTCCTCATACAATCAAATATAGAACCATCTGATTTAGCAAATTCACTTCTGTTCCCAAAAGTACTGAGGGCAGGAACTCGAAGAAGTATCTGTACATAGACCCACATGTTCATGGAGGCATTATTCACAGTAGTCACACAAAGCCAGAGGCACCCGGGAGAACTCAGCAACAGATAAATAGATACACACAACCAAATACTAACTATTCCTGAAAAGGCAAGAAATTCTGAGGCCTACGAAAGGAATGAACCTTGAGTGTAAGATACTGAAGATCCATGAGAAGTCTATGTAGAAGCCAGCATGGTAGTGTGTGCTGGTCATCTCAGCACCGGGGAGGTCAGGGGAGGACCAGGAGTTCAAAGTTATCCTGGAGGCCAACCTAGAGCCTCAAACAACACAAGACCTCAAAAAAAGTCTTTAGAGCCAAATTTGTAGACAGAAAGCAGAGCAGGCGTTGGGGGTGCTGTGCAAGGGCTGGAGAAGAGATCTGACAGGTTGTTGTTTAATTGGATGAAGCTCTAGAATGGACAGATGGGAAGTTGATGGCAGTGACCGCTGCCCGGTATTGAGCGTGTTCAGTGCCACAACCAAGAAATGATGAAAATGGGGTTGGACAGCTGCTTCAGAGGTTAATAGAGCTGGTGCTCTTCCAGAGGACCCAGGTTCAATTCCCAGCAACCCCATGGCAGCTCACAACTGCCTATAACTCCAGTTCCAGAGGATCCTACACCCTCACACAGACATACATACAGGCATAACACCAGTGCATATGAAGTGAAAATATTTTTTTTTTAAAAAAGGAAATGAAAAGATGATAAATTGTGTGTGCTTGTGGCTTGTGCACGTGCATGTGGCGGACAGAGGTCAATGCTGGTGGCTTCCTCAATTGCTCGGTATCTTACTTTTAGAGATAGAATCTCAGGGCTGGAGAGATGGCTCCATGGTTAAGAGCACTGCCCGCTCTTCCAAAGGACCTGGGTTCCATTCCCAGCACCCACATGGCAGCTCACAACTGCCTGTAATGTCCAATTCCAAGGAATCTGACACCTTCATACTAATGCACATAAAATAAAATTAAATAAATTTGAGAGAAAGAGAGAAAGCTTGCTGACTAGCCTAGACTAGGCTGGTCTGTGAGCTTCTGTGGCGTGTGTTTTAATGGCCAAGCCCTCTCACCACCCTTAAAATGACAACATATAAAGAAGAGAGCTAACCAAGGGTAAAGCTTGGGCCTCCTGGCTGCAGGCCTGTATGCTGTGCTTGGGAGCCTTCCCTTCTGGTGCCTGCTCATCCTCTGCTGGAATCTGGCCAGAAAAGAACTAAAAAGCGTCCCAGCCTGACCCAGTTGGCTCTACTCGGCCCACAGTGGTCCCAGTTGTGAGCTGCCAAACTGAACCTTCCTTCTGGACCTTTCCATGACACAATCCTATGCTGTGCCTTTTGCTGATAAACTCATGAGTTTAACCCCAAAGTCTAGGGTTTCTTTACAGCGGGATGCTTCCTGCTCAGTGTCAGGCTGGCTGTGGGACAGCCAGCACAGCGGCGGTCTCATAGATTTGGGGGTGACAAAATGGGTCCCTGTGGCAGTATGTCACGGTTGACACAAGTGGGTGAGCAAGAAGTGTCCATGAAGAAGTCAGAGCAGCAGTGCACTGCATTAACCAGAGAGAGTTCCCTGTCCATTGCCACCCCCTCAGTGGGGCAGAGTTGACGGGGAGTAGAGAACTCTTACTCTGCTGTGCTCACAGCCAGCTGTCAGTTTCGGTGGTGGCCGGTGCCCTTCCCTTTTCTGTGGATGGGGACATTTGCATTCCTGGGTACAGCCTGTGCAGTTTCTGCTGCCTGCTGGGCCTCCAGCTGCATCAGCTTCCACCCCACATGAGGGAAAACCAGTTCCAGTGGGTGGGGTGCTGTGCTGGTCTCTCCGGGCTGCCAGGCAACCGTGGGAGCCCTGGGGAAAGCCCCAGCTGAGAGAGGATTACTGTCAGTCAGCTAGCCCCACCAGGTGCCAGGGCCAGCCCACCTGAGGCCGTGTTGTCCTTAAAGAGGATGGGTTCCTAAGGTCCCACTCAAGGTCATCTGGGACACGCACAGCCCTGCCCTCCCACTGGGTGCCGCCAAGCACCTCCTGGGACAGATAGTACAGCTCCCTGGCCAGCTGCCCAGCCCAACCTCCCTGGGAAGCAGGACACTCTAGTGCAGTCTCTCCATTCCACCCATCTAAGACCCATCAAAGCTCTAATGGAGCTTTGATTTCCAGGAGTGTGACTTCATGAAGATGTGCTTTTGGAAGGGGGAGGGGGGCAGGGCTCCGGACCAGGTCACTGCTGAAGAAGAGCGAGCATGTAGAATTGGGGAGTGAGGAGGGAACAAACAAGGTTTGGGTCTGAGGACCTTCTGGAAAACCAGGCTGTCACCATGGCTGACATAAATTGCCTCATGAATTCACAGCAGGGCAGTTGGAAGCAGAAAGCGGTGTCTCTGGTTTTTACCCTACTGGAGGGTGCGCCAGGGGTGGGCTTGCTCTTTCTTTTATGTCCAGTCATTCACCAGGCTGCCCCCTGACTCTTCAGGCCAATGGGAATGCATTCAGGAGCGCGCGCGCGCGCGCGCACACACACACACACACACACACACACACACACATACCAGCGACTCAGCCTTCCACTGGGCAGGAGTGGTTGTCTCGGATGACAGTTTCCACATACCAGCCACAGTTCAGGTTGGCCTGGGTGGAGACAGCCCAACTCCAGGACATGGCTGGAGGGGGAGGGCACACCGTTTTCTAGATTTTAAAGACGTTGGGGAGATATGGCTATGTTACCCAGCCCTGGCATCTGTGAGGAGATGGCCCCTCTCCTGCGGGCTCAGCTCCCAATCCCAGCTGAGGACAGACGGTGCCACCTCCATAACCTTGATGCACTGTGCATCTCAAGGAGCTCTTGGGGCTCAGGGATCAGGGAGGAGCTGATCCTGATTGAAGGAGGAGGTGAGAGGAGGCCGAGCCAAGCTAGGAGCCAACATGGGCTTCTGTGCCCACCATGCCCACCATGAGCAGAATAGGCCCAGAGACCCCCCAGGAAAGGAGAGGTAGGGAGATGGTCAGGGCCAGCATCTTGACAAGGGTAGCCTGTTGCTATAAGTGGGGTAGAAAGCAGAAGGGTGAAAACGGTAGAGAGAGGGGCAGGAGGAAAGAAAAGAAGGGGGGAGAGAAGGAAAAGAGAGATGGGGGAAGCCCCCTGTTTGCAATGGCAGCACTCCTTGGCACTGAAGGTAAAGACACCAGCAGGAGGGAGGGGGTTAGCAAAGGCTGCCATGGGGAAGGGCATGAGCCCCAGGCCACCCAGAGATGGGTGGAGTCTACAGGTCAGAGGCTCTGAATCCCTCATGGCAGACAGAGCCAACACCTGACTGTATCCTGGGGCCACATGAGACCCACTTTGCCCCATCTACCTCCTGGACCTCCTGTCCTGTCACTCAGTTGAGCCTTACCATTCCTCTCTGCCCCTCCATGCACATCCACTCCATCACCACGGGTCAATCCACCCAGCTGTCACCTCCAGGGGCCCTCCTGACCATAGCTACAGCGCTCCCAGCCCCTCCTGTCTCTTGCTGTCTCCTGGACTCTGAGAAGCAGCTAACCTGAGCTCCATGAGGTCCCCACAGGAGCCCAGAGGGTCAGGTACATAAAGGCCTCCTGCCACTGATCTGGTTGGATAATCAATGTCCTAATTTCTCTTCCTATGCTGTGATGAAAACACCCCTACAAAAGCGATTTAGGGGAGGAAGGGTTTGTTTTGACTCACAGTTCCAGGATATGGTCCATCACATCAGGGAAGCCAAGGCAGCAAGAACTGAAAACAGCCAGTCCCGTCCACCACGGTCAAGGGCATGCTTGCACTCAACTCACTTTCTCCGGTTTTGTACAGGACCCAAACCCAGGGAATAGTGCCACCCACTTTTATGCTCAATTAATATAATCAAGACAGTCCCCCTCAGATATGCTCACAGGTCATCCTGATCTAGACACTGAGAGTCTCTTCCCAAGTCAGTCTAGATTCTGTCATATTGACAAGACCAACTGTCACAAGTGGATGGGTGGGTGGATGAATGAATGAGTGTAACATCTTCGGCATAAACGAACCCCATTAGAGAACCCCATCACCCCCACACACAGCAGTTGCAGGGGTACCGGCTCTAGGAGCCCATCTGTACCCTACAAGTGACCCTGTCCTGAGGAGTGCAGTAGACATTTCAAAAGCAAGCAGCCATTGATTCCCTCCCCCCTCAAGACCCACCCACCTCTCAAACTCAGAAAGTGGACAGCTCTGTCCTGGGAGAGGGGTTCCCAAGACCACCCCCCAGCCTAGCTCTGAGGACTGTGTCCACAGAGGGTGTGGACCAGGGCCAGCCAGCTGAAACTGCAGGGTGACCACAAAACAGCAGCCGCTAATAGCCATGGCGACTGGTGGCCAGCAGTACAAAGGGCTCTGAGAATTACAGAAGGAAGAGGTTTGGTAGTGTTGTCTCTAGTATGACACCCTAGATGTCCCCCAAGGGAACACAGCAGGACCTACGGTTATATACCTGCCTCCTGTTATATACCTGCCTCCTGTGTGCTTCCATCTGAAAGACCTGGGCAACCTCAGGACACGGGTAGACAGACAGAAAGAGGACCTGATTCGCTCAGCACTTGGGGGGGGGGGAGCTGCCGCACAATCCAGTGGAAGCTCCTGGCAGGCAAGGCCATGTGATGGTCCCTGCAACTTCAGCAGGACATGCTCCCGCTCTGGCAGAGGCATCGGGGACCTGAGAGCCCTGAGGTGGTCTGGTTTGTAATTTTCTGAAGTTGGGGCTTTCCTCCATGCCTGCCTGGACTTAGATGACCAGTCCAGCCGACGCTCACGGTTCTCTAACAGAGCCAAGCAGAGGGCTAGCTTCTGAGTGACCCAGGCCTCTCCTTTTCCAGTTCTTATCTCTCCTCCTTCTTCCTGAAGACGCCTGCAAAAATGTGATCTTATCAAGGCAGCTCTTACTCACTTTCTCTGGATCTGCCTTTTAATCCACTGAAAAGCCAGCCTTCCCTCCTCCCTGTCCATACAGCTCTCTGAAGGAGTCTTCCAGGGGGTTCCAGCCGTCCTCTGCCCCTGCCTTTTCTCCCTTGCTCTGTGGGCAGGGCTCTTCAGTCTGTGCTCCACTGGCCAGCTGACAGCCATCTCCTAGGCTTCTGCCTCTTCCTGTCCCCATCTCAGACACCCAGTTACTGGGAGCACTCCTCGGACTCCTGACTTCCGTTCCCTCACATTCTGGTGCATTCTACCACTGCACCAGGTACAACCCTACTGGGCTTTAGTATCTGATCCAGGTTGCGTATGTGGCTGAGAGCAAATCCCGGAGTTTCATTTCAAAACACACACCACGTACATTTGACCCGGTTCCAGTCATGTCTTGAAACAGTTGAGCAAATCTCAAGGGCTATGGACCATGAAGCGTTTCGTTTTCTGAGCTGCTCCAAGTGTACCCTGGGCTGGCCATTCTGGGAAATGCTAGTGTTGAGCAACCTAAAGGAATATGTAAACAATACAGCACTCTCACCTCTAGCCTATGCACCCCCAAACAAGATGGTACCTCATCTAGAGAGCTCCTGTCCAAACTTTCCACCCTTAAACTGCCAGGGGGGCTCAGAGGGACATGATAGCAGGGATCCTGGGATTCTGCCACTCACAGGACAGGATTAGAACCAGAGTAGACGCATAGTGTCCATTGTGGGGGGAACAGTGGTGCCATGGGCACACATGTCACATTCACAAATCATGTATGTACCCAAATATATCACACTTACACTCTGACAAACACAGTCAGGGACATAGACATAGCCTAGACATACACTCTCATATGTTACACACACACAGTTAAACACTTACACATACAGTCACACATTCACACCAAGTTACACACCCACACACACATTTACTCACAAATGCATTACACTCAGCATAGCACCTCTTATACATACTAATACACACACATATATACCATATAAACACAGCATCACATATATCCCACATACCACAGGCATGCATGCTCAGGTACATGTGTGCACAAGTACACACACACACACACACACACACACACACACACACAGGGCAGAGCCACTCACTGCCTGAAGTAGGCAGTGGGTTGATTCTCAGGGACTCTATGGCTGTCAGTTCCAGGCTGCTTTAAGCACAAGACGGGTTGGCCAGGCCAGACATAGGCTAGACATATCGGCCGAGCCACTCTCCAGTCCCTGCCTCAGGTGGGACTCCTGGTGGCAAGGGAGTGGCTCTCACAGCTGGCCTGGAAGGGAAGCAGTGTGCTGTCCAGGACTATCCACGGCCGCTGAGCTGGGGGTGCAGCCATGCGGCCACACAGCATTCTTCCCGCTGGGCCTGATTGAGACCGCCTGCTCAGCACCTTCCTTGCCCTCCGGGGCCAGGTGCAGAGCGCAACCAAACACAGCCAAAGCCCTGGGTGGGAGAGGCAGTACTGTAGAGTCTAGAGAGTGCTGGGAGTCAGTGTAGGCAGCCCCTCATGGGAGGAAGCAATAGAAGACCTTCTTGAACAAGACCAGCCCAACCACCCTGGGACACTCCAGGGAGTCCAAATCAGAGGACGGTGTCCTTGCTCAGGCTAAGTCAGGCTAGCCCAGGGAAGACCTTGGAAAGGACAAGATAGAGGGGCTGTGGCTCATCTATGTTCATCGGAGGAGAAACTGAGGCACAGGGCAACAGAAACAGATCGTAGGGCTTTGCACTGACCGAGTCACAGGTGCCCTTCCTACCAGACAGCTGAGGCCCTCTTCAGCAGATGTTCCCTTGGCCTGGAGCTCTCTGAACCACACCTCGGCTCAAGGGAAAACTAAGAGACCTGTTCCCTGAGTCTCAGAAGGGCCGGGGGCTGCTCTGGAGCACCTGGCTTTGGAATTTGCCACGTCACTGTCTCCATAGGAGCCCAGAGGCCACGGGAGAGCGGGGCTTGAGGTGTGTGCTGCCCTAGCAGGCTGCAGCAGAGAGTGCCTGGCCAGGTCCTGAGTCCAGGGAACAAGGGGCACAGGAGTATCTCTCAGCCCCAGCCCCAGGGTCCCAGCAGCCCAATGAGCAGGAAAGAGAGTCACAAGCTGGTGTTCATCACATCACACAGCGCTGTGACCTAAGTACCAAGTGATGGGCCTCATTTGGCTTTACCTTGTTACCTACATAATCCCCCTACACATACACACACACACACCATGTATCCATCTTCACCACCATGTGGACTGGAAGCTTCCAGCAGACCTAGCAGCCATCAACTTGTTTATTCCACACGGGGTGTCTCAGGTACAGAGCATCTGCGTTAATGGAAGAAATGCTCCGGGGACGCCCCCAAAAACCCTGTGGCTCGCTGGCTCAGAGAAACGCCCTGTTCTCTGTTCCCTGTTTAGGGAAACGAGCAACTCTTGGGGCCAGGTGTCTGCCCTGATGCATCGCCTCCATCTCCAGAGAGTCTGCAGCTGTCGCTGACACTACAACTCTGAGATGACTTCAGGGCTTAAAAACCAAGGGGCCGAGGACTTAATGGACTCCTTAGAAGCAGCCATCCTCTGTCCCTGGACCCCTACTCTGGGTCCCAGATACCCAGGAAGGGTCCATACCCCTCACTTGCCTCTCCCGATGTCTGCCAGGAGATAGCCTGCCAGGCTAAAAAAAGCAGCATTGTTCAGCCGCGCGGCTTTGACGTCTCTGCCTGCTGGCTTGTTTCAGATGACAGGTCCACACAGGCATCACTGCCTGCTCAGGCCCCAGGCACACGCCCACATTCAGTGGGCCTTGTGCACCCTCAGGCAGTCACGTAGGGAGACGCTGCTGAGCCTGCCTGGGAAGGCACCGGGCCTGGGAAGTCCAGGGCCGGATCCCCAGGGGCCCTCAGGAATGCTGAGCGCCGGGGACAGCTTCCTGTGGGACACGTACTGCCGCCTCCCTTTCGGGGGCAGGCAGGCCTCTGAGCCGGAATGTGGAGAACGAGGGTGGTTTCTATGTAGAAACAGTGTGTGGGAGAGCACAGGCCATGCTGGATACGTGCAAAGGCTCAGGAGACCCGGCCAGAAGGTCGTCCTAGGGCCACTTGGAGCTCTAATCTCTCCTTTGGGCAAACTCCCTCCAGAGGGCTCACACTCGGCCTCCCATGTCCTCCTGAAGGCCAGCGCTCCCACTCTTGTCCTTGTTGCTCACTGCATCCTGGGGGCACTGCATCCCGAATGGTCTGGTCCCACCACTTCTGAATGGCATCAGGAGTGATGACGATGCGCACTAAGCTAGCAACCGGTGGACCCAGAGCGTCTACCCTACCTAGCAGGAAGGATGATGGGGGCGGGGGCAGTGACATGTTGGGACACATCACTCAGGCGTGAGGGGGCTTGGGAGCTTTAAAGAGGGGGATCAAATTCAATGGGTCCATCACCACCTCCACAGGTCGAGGACCAACTGGTCCAGGGGCTGTGGCGAGCAAAGAAGACAGTCACAAGAAAAGAAACTGTGACAGCCACCCAGGAACACGGGACCAGCATGGCTACAGAGGACGAAGGTTCATCAGAGGGGCAGCTGGGGGTGGGCCTCATCCTGTACTTCTACTAGCTTGAGTGACTGGCAGCCTCCTAAAGACCGTTGTGTGGCACCTAAAGGTATCAGTCACTCACCGCCCCCAACGCCTGCCACTCAAGCACCTTCGGAAGGTCCCTCTCATGCCATGAGACCAGCACAGCTCACACACATGCACATGGCCTGCCAAATGCCCTGCCGGGATGAACTTTATCTGGGATCCTCTTACTGCCTTGAGCCAGGCTTTCTCCCCAAACTAGTAGCCCACCATTTGGGCTAAGCTTTCTGGTTAGTGCACAGCGGATAGGCCGGTCTCCACCCCCCATCCCCACCCCCCTCAGCAAGTGCTGGGATTACAGGAGTACCCAGCATACACAACCAACTTCTTTTTGTTTTTTTTTCAGGGGTGTTGGTGTTGGGGTTTGTTTTTTGTTTGTTTGCTTTTGGGTTTCACGGTTTCTCTGTATAACCACTTTGGCTGTGCTGGAACTTGCTTTGTGGACCAGGCTGGCCTGGAACTCACAAAGATCAGCCTGCCTCTGCCTCCTGAGTGCTGGGATTAAGGGCATGCACCACCATGCCCAGCAACAAGCACAACTTCTTATTGGTGTGGGAGGGAGAGAAGGATTTGAACTCAGACTTCATGCTCTTGGATCAAGTACTCTTATCCACTAAGCAACCTCTCCTGGCCCTTTTTTTTTTCTTATTTAAAGAGTATTTTTCTAGACTGTTAGCTCCGTGCTAGCTTGACCTGAATATCTCCTTCCTTGTCCCAGGGAGCCAGCCTCCAGGGACCCTAACCCTCCACTGATAGGCCTACTTCTACTGGCTGGCCTTGCTGGTGGCCTTTGATGGGCCAGGGGCTGACCAGGCGTCCATGGCCCAGGTAGGGTTCAGTTGCTGCGGTAAAACACCATGAGCAAAAGCAACTCCGGGAGGAAAGGGTTAACTTCAGTTTTGGACTCTCAGGGCATGTTCTGTCACCTAGGAAAGCCAGGGCAGGAACTCAAGCAGGAACCCGGAGGCAGGAACTGAAGCAGAGACCATGGATGGATGCTGCTTACTGGCTTGCTCAGCCTGTTTTCTTGTATAACCCAGGACCACCTGCCCAGGGATGGCATTACCCCTGCCCCCTCCCACCTGGGCCCTGACACATCAATCATTAATCAAGACAATACCTCACAGACCTTCAGGCCAATATTATGGAGGCATCTTCTCAGCGAAGATCCTTTCTCCTCAGTTGTGTCTAGCTTTATGTTGAGCTAAACAAACAAAAACAGCCAGCATACTCTAAGGTGTGTGAGCCAACACTGTTTTCAGCATCTGTGGACACAGGCAAAGCCATCACCACCTGAGCTGACTTCACACAAAGCCGTTGTCACCTGAGTGTGGGCAGATGGAGACTCTCACTGGCTCCACTAGCAACTCCTCCAGAGAGGAGCACTCGATGGAGGACGACATTGTAAAAACAGCAGGAAACAGACAGTCCTGTGGTGTCCTGGAGAGCCCATCTTGAGGCGTGGCCATGATGGGAGCATCAAGCCAGGGCAGCTGCACTCTCTGTCATTCTCAGGCTCCTGGGGTGGCCGTGTCCAGAGGCGCCATCCACCAGGACACTGGCTTGGCCCATGGACACCACAGGACTGTTTTGGTTTTGTTTTTTTAAAGGGAAAGGGTGGAATTCAGGTCATGAATTTACTGGGTTCTTTTTGCATCTTCAAACCTGCTATCATTATAGCAATGCACACAGGCATCCATCCCAACACACACACATACACACACACACACACACACACAGGTACAAACGCTCACTTATACACACACATACAGGTACCACACAAACGAATACACACACACCACACAAACCCATGGAGTCCCTGACTTGAAATCGAGTGACTGCAAGGCAGGCCCTGCCTCCTCACCATCACAGGCTAGTGACCCCCCGCTGGGAATACTGCTGTCTGATACCAAGCCCAGTCAGGGGGAAAAAGGAGAATAATGGAGAAGAGCCACAGCCCAAGAGCTGCAGTCAGACAAGCTGGTGTTGCTGGCCCTGCCGCTGCCTGTCTGGCCCAGGGGAGGCTGGGCCGGGCTTTGGAGCCTTCTTCCGGGAGCAATGGGATTTGCAAGTGTATACACATGGGTGTATGAGTACGTGTTGGGGTGGAGACACGCATCAGAGTGTGTGCGTGTGTGTGCCTCTGTGTGTGCACACGTGTGTGATGGGGTGGATGTAGGCATCACAGTGTGTGTTTCATGCACGTGTGTTAGGGTGACTGTACACAGCATTCTTGGGTGTGTGGTGTGGAGTGGGTGCGCATACATCACAGTATGACGGCTTGTGTGCCTGTGAGCTTCTCACTCACCCTGAAGGCTTCCACCACCTCTGACATGGCAGCCTGGCACCCAAAGATGACTTGCTGGAGTTGTAATGGATCAAACATCTGCTGCACTGACTCTTCCTCGGGCATTTCTTGTCCTTTTATGTGGGGAACCTCAGTCCTCAACATCCTTCGAAGGGAAACTCTGAGGCCACCCTCAGTCATCACAGCAGGCCACCAAAGCTCCTCAGGAGTGACACGGTCAGCCTCAGCCTCTGGCCTCCACCCAGCACAGCGTGAAATGGGGTGCCAGGAGGAAGAATGGTGGTGCCCAGGCAAAGAGGGGACCCTGTGTAACCCCTGGCCAAGCTGCTTCTACCACATCTGGCCCTGGGGCCGACCTGGAGCAAAGACGGAGGTCAGGAATCCATATTCAGAGCTGCAGAGCCAGCCTTCTCCATCTCCATGGAGCCCTTCAGCCTCTCACTTGAAAGGAAGCAGGAGCCATGCTCTAAACACAGATTCCAGCCTGCCCTCTTGGGCTGTTTCCAGAAATCATGATTGAGGCTGATGCAGAATGTTTCTGGGAGCCCAAACCCCAAAGGGTTTTGGGATAGTTAGGGTTAAGTGTTAGCTTGACTGAATCCTCTGGGCATGCCTGTGGGGGATTATCTTGACTGTTCTAACTGAGGTAGGCAGACCCACCCACTGTGGGTGGTACCATTTCCTTGCTGGGATCTATCCTGTGGATGAAGAAAGCACACTCCACCCTCTGCTTCCTGGCTGTGCATATGATGTGAGGCTACTTCAAGCTCCTGCAGCCATGACTTCCCTGCTGGGATGGGCTTGACCTGTAGCTAGCATAAGCCCTTTCTCCCTTAGGTTGCTTTTGTCAGAGTATTTTATCGCCGCAACAGAAAAAACAAACGAACAATTAATATAGGGCTAGAAGAAGGGCCGGAGCCCAGCTGCCTAAGGTAGCCTAGCACTTTGGCTGTGCAAAACTATCGTGGCTTCCTTGCTAGTGTCTTCCATGTGGAACAGCAGGGCTAGTGTCTAGTGTACAAGCAGACTGAAGTGTGATGCCTGCATCTGCTAGGAATCTGTGTGGACCGACTGGTGCAGCTTCTTCACTCTCCACGGGGAACAAGAGTCTACCTGTGTGCCAGCCTTGGTGGGTAATATGAACTTGGAACAGTTCATACGGTTCAGGAACCCGAGGCAGGGAGATAGCAAATTCTGGGCCAGCCTGGGTCACAGAGACACTGGAGAGACAGAGACAGAGACAGAAGGGTGGCTGCACCACTCCATAGCAGCAGCTGGAATGGTCCCGCCTCCGGTGAACCGCCACAGCGCCAGTCCACGCACAGTGAGATTTCCCCGCAGTACCAGCGGCTGTGACGTTGTGTCTTGCTCGTATCTCTGGGTCCGTCTGGCGAAATGCCTGCTTGTGTCTTTTGCCTAAGTTCCAATTGCATTGTTTGGCTTTGACTGTGGAGTTTCTGAGAGTTCTCTGTGTACCGTAAACACCAGTCCTTTGCCGGATGTGTGGTTTGCAAACATTTTCTCCCGGTCTGTAGCATGTCCTTTCAGCCCTTGCACAAGACATTTCTCAGAGAGCACCAGCGTCTCGTTTTGACGAAGTCTGGTGCGGCTGTCTTTCCTCTGGAGGCTCGTGCTTCTGGTGTTACTCCTGAGACCTCTCCCCCTGATCTGCGAGCCTGAAGAGTTTCTATTTTCCTACACGTCTTGTAGTTTGGGGCTTGCAGTTAATCTGTGACCCATCGTGAGTTCATTTCAGCAGCAGCTTTGAGGCTCAGGCCAAGGGCCGTTTTTCAGCCTCAACTTTGCTCAGGCGACACATTCTCTCTTGCACTGAGTCACTTTTGTCCTCTTGTCAGAAATCAGCTGGGCACAGGTCGGGACCTCTGCTCCTCCAATGAGGCCAGGCTGTCACGATGACTATGCCTTTACCGTAAGCTGTGACGCAGGCAGCCTCTTGCTCCTGAGCCCTGCGAATGGAAACTTACACCTGCTCCAGTGTTGGGGACACTAAGAACGTTCTGGTAGCTGGTGCCTCTTGAACTGCTGCCAGTTAGCGGGCACACTGAGGCAGAGCCTGTGTGCAGGCGATGCCAGCCGAATGGTAAATGCGCTTCTTATTTTTACCCTGGAGAGACAGATTGTTGGGAGGAGGAGAGGAGAGGGGGTGTTTTGCATACACCAGTGGGTTGAAGCCAGGGCCCCCAGGCTGCTAGACTCTACGGTAGCTTTGTTCGCCTTTGGTTCTTGGCTCTGAGCTGCCTTGGCTGGACCCCAGCCATTATTTACACACCTTGGACAAGCAACAATGTAGTGAGCAACCAGGCACCAAGTTTCCTGAGCGTTGGGGGCTAGGATCTGCCTCTGAGCACGAAAGGCAGAGAGGGAGTCATCTTTACTGTGTCTGGGGTGACCAGCTAGCTCAGCAGCTTTTAGAAAGTTCAGAAGGATTAAGTGCAGGTGCTCGTGTCCGTGGCTCCTGCTGAGTCACACGGCCTTGAAGACATGGACGAGATGGTCACAGCTGCCACTCTGAGCTCGGAAAACACGCACCATAGAGCAACCACAGCCTACGCAGGTGAACTTGAACCAGCCTGGGGCCACGGCACCTCAAATTAGAACCTCTAAGGAGTTGCTGGACTCTGGCGCTCACACAGCCTATTTGGCCTTGTGCAAGATCCAGCTGAAGGCATCTGTTGAGGGCCGAGGGAGGGTTTCCCAGAGAGAGAAAGATGAATGGGGAAAGTGTAGTCAGGGAGGCAGGCAGCAACTTGAATTCTAAATGGGGCAGGACAGAATCAAAGTCTTGGGACTAGAACTCCTGACAGGCCATAGGATGGTTCTTTACATTACATGGTTAACCCCTCAGGTTCCAAAGCTCAACTGATGGCCAGCCATGCCCTTCTGGAGTCTCTGGGAGAAAGTCCTTCCTGACTCTTCTAGCTGCTAGTAGCCCTGGTTATCCCTTGGCTATGGCCTTATTGCTTTCTCTCTCCTCCTTCATGATGGCTGCCTGCTATGTCTGTCATCTCTCTCTGCCACTGTCTTATGGGGACACAAATGATGGCCTTTAGGCTCATCTGGCTATCTCAGGCTAAGGGCCTCATCTAAAGAATCTTCACTCAGTCACGTCTGTCACCGAAATAAAAGGAAACACTCTATGAGGCATCCTAAATTTAATTTAAAAGCCTGAGGGATGAGGGTGGAGGAGAGGAAAGGATGAAGGTGGGTAGGTTAACAGCTGCAGGCTAACCCAACAAAGACTATGTCAAAACCTTGACTTGAATCCTATCACTGAGTGCCCCAACCCTGTCTACATAGAAACTTCAAGACTGTTAACTCCAGCTGCCCCAAAAGCCACAGGCCTGGCCTCCTAACCCAAAACTCTCTCTGTGTGTGGGCTTTGAGGGGTCAGATGACATTCTCCAATGGCCACCTAACCCTGTAGCCAGAAGCTTGCAGACACCGGTCCCAGCTCTTCACACTCTTCTGGATGGCAGCTAGACCTCTTTTTCTTCCCTAGATTCCTGAGTCTAAAGAGTCAAGGCTGTGCCTCTCTAAAGGCCACCCCTCCTCTTACTCAGCTCCTGCTCTACCCCTGTCAGAACACGGTGACAGGGGAATCAGAGCCAAACAGGAAGTAGAACTTCTCCTGGCAGTAGGTGGGCTGCACGGAGACCAAGGGCAGCCTAGGCTACAGAGTGACTCAAAAGTAAAAATCAAGTAACTATAATGAGCAAATAAATTATAAATTATCCCACCCACTCCTCAAATGAAAGAACTGCTTCCGGCTCTTGCCAGACTGAGACAGGGTTTCCCAGAGACTGAAGAGGGCTTCCAGGATGGGGGGTGGGTGTTGTCAGTGGTGGCTGACCAGACACCTCTGCCACTGTCTCTCACACTGGCAAGATGGGATAGCAGCGACCGAGAGTGTGCATGTGTGATACTTGATTTCCCAGCTGGCCTGAGTCATTATCCAAGACCCACACCACAAGCTCCAGCATTCCCCTCTTTGTTTTTGTTGCTGCTGATCTGAGAAGCTAGAGGACCAAGCTGGTATTGATATTCAGTGACAGGTGGCTCCTTACTGTGTCCTGGAAACTCCTCTCATAGCCCAAGTGAATGGCTGCACCCGTGGGGAGCAATCTGGGAAAGGGAAGTATTCGGCAGGTCCCTGACCTAACCCTCACATCCCACCACTCCCTAGAAGGGAGAATAGTCACAAAGCTTCATCTCTTCATCAAGCAAACAGCTGCTAGTGTGTCCCTGTCTCCCTGGCCCTGTCGACTAGATCCTCTCTTCCCACAGGGTGAGTGGGGCCAACCCCGAAGCGCACATGGCCCTGGCTCCTGCATTGGATGAATCCATCAGCCTGAAGTCTTGGAGAAGGAGGATCCAAGAGTGACTACCACAGACATCTAAAGTTCTTCACGAACCTTCAAAGGAGCCCCCCAGCCCCACTCCATAGCAATCCCAAACCTTGTGCCAGGTGACCCCAGAGACCTGAGAATCTGAGCCTCAGACACTAGACAGGCTCCTGTGGGCAATCATTTCCTCTGCGCTGGCCACAACCTGTCTGAATGGCTTTTTACCTGTGCAGTCTCGGGTCTGTGAAACAGATGCCTGCTCCAAATTCATGAAAGGAAGACACCCTGGGGAGATGAGAGTGTGTTGTGGAAACTCTCTGCTTGCTTTGTCTTTGATTCTTTCCTCGCCGTTTCCAATAGGGGAGGGGAGGTGGGGGCATGGGGGGGGGGGAAGCAGAGGAGAGAGGAGTCAGGGATGGGAACCGCTGCAAACCCCTGCCAGCATACCCAACAGCACCAGGCTGCACCTCCTTTCCTCTGAGAAACAGGAAATCCACCCACAGTGACCTGAACTCATTTGGGAGAAGGAGGCAATGGCTGGCGTTAGCTTTTCTTCCAGTCTGGGCTCATTGGTAGTACAGAGACAAAGCTGTGTGCTGCCCTCCCTTTCCCAACCCAAAATACAGACGATAAGACTGACTCACAGTGAAGTCCCTGCTATTGACCTTGATCACTTAAGGTCATCTAAAGCCTGAGTGCTGAAGGCTTGCTCCCAGTCACTTGGTGCTATCTGGAGCTGACAGAACCTTTGGGAGGTTGGGCCTAGAGGGAGAAATCAAGGACCTTTACCTGCCTGTCTTTGGAGGGGACTGTGAGACCCTGGTCTCTGTCACTCTCACACCCAATGTTGAGGTGAGCAGCTTCCTTCACCATGCGCTCTGCCCACGACCTGTCACCATGAGCCCAAAACAGGACTAATCAGACAAAGGCTGACTCCTCCACCTCCACCACAGTAAACCTTTCCTCTTCATCAGTTACCCCAGGAAACTGTTGACGGCAACAGAAAGATAACAGAAGGTCTCATTATCATCTCCAGGAGCCCATTCATCCATAGATCCAGAACTACCTGATGTCAGGCAGAGGTCAGGCAGCATGCTAAGTATCTCATGGATTTTTCCACTTCATTCTTCCAGTGACAGATATCTGCTGAATACCTGTGTTAGTTTGAATAAAAATGTCCCCCGCAGGCTCACAGGGAGTGGCACCCATCAGGAGATATGGCCTTGGTGGAGGAAGTGTGTCTCTGGGGGTAGGCTTTGAGGTCTCAGAAGCTCAAACCAGGCCCAGTGCACTGCAGTCTCTTCATTCTGCCTGCAGATCTAGCCGCAGAACCCTCAGCTACCTCTCCAGCACCATGCCTACCCCTATACTGCCATGCTTCCTGCCATGATGGCAATGGACTAAACCTCTGAACGGTAAGCCAGCCTCAGCTAAATGTTTTTTCTTTATATCATGGTGTCTCTTCACTCTCAGTAAGACAGTACCTATTACGTGTCAAACACTGGCTTACGTATGAGGGCTTCTACACAGATCAAAACCTAGCCATGGGCCTGCAGCCATGCTTCAAACTCTACCATAGCCAGCACAAAGCAGAACTAAGGCCCGGTTACAGAGAACATGATAAGCAGACCACAGAACTCTCATAGCCCTTGGATATCTTGTGTAGCCCTCCGGAGACGCTGGATGTGAAGCTGGAAACGTTTGCAACCTGCAGCCAACATTCTTGGGTCACTGAAAAGAGCTAGCTGTCTGTCATGCACTGGAAGTATCCAGCCAGGGCCTGAGGCTGGAGAGAGTGAGTGCAGGAGCCGGTGTGTGTTTTAGAGTCGCATTTGTAAAATGGGGTGACAAGCAGCCTCATTCATTGCTTTGTGGGGAGCACAGTGTGTGAACCCCTTTGCAAGGCGGGAAAGGTTAAGAGGAGAGCTGCCTCTCAGTTTCACAATCAGAAGACAAAGCAGAGAAGGGCCAGCCTAAAGCTTTTACATCGAGGGACTAAAGCCTTCCCTTGCAACACCCCACACTGAAGTCAGTGACCAGAACCAACTGGGGAAAAGCAGAGAGGACCAGCCCAGGAATGCAGCTCCTGCAGTGGGCGTGACTCGGGAAGAAGGCGAAAGTGTCAAATGGCTTAAGGGCTCTGCTAGGTCTTCGCAAACAGGAAGTCTTAGTGCACAAGGTCACCTGCTCAGAAAGAAGCTCTGAGCTTCCTGAGCTGCGGGTCCTTGCAGTTGGGTGGGACTGTGGCTCCCATTTCTCCTGAGTGGGTTCTCAGCACTCACACGGAGGCTAGCACTGTTATAGGATACTGAATTTCAGAGGCTGGAGGACGCGCGAGGCCACAATTCCACCAAACCACGAGCACACAACGTGTTTTGATATGTGCCCGCGTCTGAAGACACCTTGTTAATCTCTGTTGCTGGGTCATTAGCGTAGGGCAGGCTCACTGCCACAGCACCGGAACCTGGCCGAAAACCCGTACCTCCGACAGGTCTCTCGGAGTCACGTGGTCACGCATGCTCAAAGCGCTAGACAGCTACAGCAGCCAGCCTGTGGCCCCTGAAATGCCAAATCGCTACCATAAAGCCCAAAAATACTAACCATGTGGCTCCAAATAGACTGGAGAAATATTTACACCATGAGCTAAGCAGGAATGCAGAGAGCTTATCTTGATTAGCCTCAGTTGCGGATGAGTGTCGAGGGTCACCACTGAACTCAAACTTGTCCCCCCTGGCACATGAAGCCGCGCCAGCACTGATTTAGAGTTACAGAAATACTTCAGCAAGCGGAAAATTCGCTCGCACCTGTGATGTGGACAGTTGGAGAATGGCCTTCTGGAACCTACCGCCTTGCAGCCCTGACTGGTCTCCCCGCTCTCGGCCTTGGTGGGAGATCCCGGAAGCTGTGCAAGCATCAGGGCCATAAACGTCCTCTTCCTCACCCCCTCCTTGTTCACGGAGGAGCTGCCAGAGAGAAGGAGCTCCCTCTTTGTCTAGACTCCTCACTCCTTACACCTTTGCTTGGCTGTGACCCGCCCACAGTTGGTGCACACCGCCAGTCCCGTTCATGGCTCAGTGGGGCTAGGCTAAGTTTCCCCTGCAGCATAGTTCAGACACTGCCCTGTACCCCAGAAGGGCAGGGTTGGAGCTCTGGGATCAGCCAAGGTCTGTTGCTTACTCCCTCTAAATGACCACCCACTTCACAGAGGCCTTCTGGAAATTGGGCAATATGTTCTTGGCACCCTCACAGTCCTAGATCTTCTTGCTACAAACCAGGGTCCAATCCAGGCTAGTCAGATTTCCTAGTGATACAGTGACAGAGTGGGGGGAAAGGCCCTGTGGCAGCCTTGAACTTATTGAAAGTGTAGACACTGATCCGCCATAGCCCCAACCTGGCCAAAGGAAGGTCAGAATCTCACTGTGGTTCTGGGGACAGCTGTGCTTCTCTGAGCACATGTGAAGGGAGCCAGAGAAGGAACAGGCTCTCAGCAGAGTCATGCCAAGGAAACCACACAGAGCAGAAGATGGTCAGCAGGAAGTATAGGAGATGTTTATGTGGCCAGTGGCAGCTCAGCTCCGTGAAGTCCAGGAAGTCTGAGTGAAGCTAGCAAAGTGGATGTCCCCAGAAGAATTGTGACAAGTACAAAACACAAGTGGAAAACAAAAAAAAATGCCATGCCTCGGGGGCACCACAAAGGTCTCCCTGGGAATGGACTGTGTTAGGTGGTATCAGTCTTTAAATAAAGTGGCTGAAGAAAGCCTTTTATGGTCACAGTCGGACTCGCGGCTTGGGGTAGCTCTTGTTCTTAATCAGGCAACCTCGGGCATCCTGGCTGACCCCCTGAGTCCACACCCTCCCAGTAGAGTTAATTATAACACATCTAGTAATCCCAAGGGTCGGCATCAAAGTCACGCAGCTGTCAACTGGAGCTCACTGTTAACTGGGCCACAAACACCCTCAGATTCCGCTGACACCAACATCCCCATTCCACAGTCGGGGAAGGAGGTGCTCCGGGCTGTGGCAGATTCCAGACCAGGGTGTCCAACTGTGTGGGGCTCATTCCAGCAGGGGCCCTTAAGGGGAGCCGGGGTGGCCGGCTCTGCAGGAAGGCCAAGGATGAGGCATTAGACTGGAACCTAGGCTCTCAGTGTTTGGCTGAGACTGGGCGTCCAGGGAAAACCAAGTGGCTAGCAACTTGGGGGTAATGACAGGATGCAAGGCAGTTTCCAAGGAAGTGCAACACCATGAAAGTAACTACAGGGGGAAGGTGGGAAACCATCCTTTTCCATGCTGTGGGTTCAAGCAGTGGCATGCAGGAGCCACACAAGTGCTTCCTGAAGGATCAAGGTGGCTTCTCCAGCCACAGCTCCCAGGCTTACCTAAACCAAGCCACGACCTGTGCTGCTGAGCCTAAAAGCTAGTTCCTGCCCCCCATTTTGACTCCAGTACTGGGGCTCCGTAGAGGAGAGTAGGCCTCACTGGGACCCAGATGGGTTGTCCCCCAGGACTGCTTTCTCCCTGCTGTTCATACCCCATGCCCATGCTAGAGTGATACCCTCAGCGGGACCAAGATGAAGAAGCCCAGAGCGCAGTTTGTAGCCCTTGGGGGCCACCTGAGGGCTCCTGTCACCTCCATTTCCCCTCATCCACTCTTGGAAACTTCTCTCACTTTCTGGGTGTACCTTGAATCCAGGATGCTTTGGGCTGTGTGGGTCTGAGAGACTGGGGGAGTGGAGTGAGCTTCCAAGCCATGCCACCCCCGACTTGGATGGTGCTTGTCCCCCAAAGCTAGTCAACAGTAGCCACCACAATGGCCTTCCTGCTCTGGTGGTCTTGGGACAGGGAAGCCAAGGGAGAGGCAAGTACACCTACCCCAGTGACACGATCCAAAAACTTGTGTGTTCCCCCAAAATATATGTGTTGATATCCAACCTTCGGGGAGACAGTACTAAGAATGGGAGCTGAGAGGATCACAGTGGAAAGCCTCCTGAGAGGTGGGGCCTGTGAAAGTTAATCCTGACTGCCAAGTTAATGGGATTTATTATTGCCATGGAAACAAACATCCGGTTGTGTCTGTGAGGGAGTGTTTAGACTTGGTTAGCTGAAGTAGAAAGGTGGGTGGCATCCGTGGTTTGGGGTCCCTGCCTGAGCAGAGAGGAGAGGGTGGGCTGAGAGACAACATCTGTCCCTGCACCCTGACTGGCCATCTACCTCACATTCTTGCTGCTCTGGCTTTTCCTACCGTGAAGGACTGTGCCCCTTCAAACTGGGAGCCAAAACAAAGCCTTTCCTACCTTTCTGCTGGTGTTTTGTTCACAGGTGTGAGACAAATTACAAAAAAGAGGTTCTTATAGAAGGGACCTCCATAGGCCTCCCCTTTCCTTCCATCCAATCAGCACTCAGCAAGGAAGCATCATCTCCGAAGCAGGAGGTTGCCCTCACCAGACACAGAACTTTCAGGCACCCTCGTATTGGAAATTGTCAGCCTTCAGAAATGTGAGAGTTTTCATAGCAGCCTGTCCATGGCATTCTTCCTACAGCAGCCCACATAGACTCCAGCACGCAGTAGCGGGGACAGTCCTTTCATGTTAAGGGACAGCTGCCTCTCGGACACAAGTTCTCTGTCGCCACACGGACCCAGACAGATCCCGCAAGAGCATGAGGAGCAGAGAGCTGCTCTCCCCGGGTCTATTCCTGGGGCTCAGCTGCTGCTGACTCATGCCTGTAACAGCAACCTGTCAACGTGGGACGTGACTCAGCCAGTGTCACTCAGCACAACCCGTATTACCTGACCAGAGACCAGCTGGGTGTCCCTTCACCCAGGCCACCCCCACCCTGCTCACTTAGCCTTCACCCAGATGCTCAGCCCTGCCTCCTCCTCATTCATCCCTTCCAGTTGCCCCAGCTGCCCACCCCATTGCAGATGAAGTTATCCCTGGAACCAGGTGGGCCCAGGGCCAAGGCCCAAGTCACACAGGCATGGCAGGCCCAGACAGGCTTGCTGCACCCTCTGCTGAGGCAGGCAGTAAAATGGCGACAGCACCCCCTAGGGGACAAGAGGATAGTCCCCTGGTCAGCCCCATCTGGTAGAAGGGACTTTGCATGCCTCCAGGTGCACCGCCCTCCACACCCAACCTTGGGGAGTTTCGGCAGCTTGCTCTCTGGGTCTCACCTCTCTGTCCTCAGATAACTGGACCCTGGCACTAGCCCATGGCTATGTTTCTTATACTGAAAAGCTGAACATGACTTTAAATTCAACTTCTGAACTCAGGCTGGTACAGGGGGCAGCGATGTCTATTCTGTCTGGTACCAGGGATGTTCTTGCAGCCCACAGAGACCCACCTATCCCTCTACTTGTTCCTGTTCCTTCCAGACAAATGGTATTCATGAACAGAGCAGCAGGGGTGGGTTCCAAAGCCCACCATGACCAGGCATCCTACACCTAGGAGACATCAGTAGGCCAGGAGCGAGAGGCAGAGTGACAGCCATACACAGAGGAAAAAGAGCCTTGCCCTTCACACAGACGCAGCTATAGAGGCAGAGGCCTGGGGAGGAAGCAGAGGCCTCCTTTGTTCTCCTCCCTCCTGAGGGCTTAGGGAAGAGAAGGCTGACACCCTTCACTCGCCCACCCCACCCCCCAGCACAGAAGCAGCCTCTCCAAACCTGTCTTGGTTTCCAGCGAGCCTGCCTGCAGCTCTGCTGGCTGCCTAGAAATGTTCAAGAGCTGGCTGCTTGAGCCACCATTGCCCTTAGTCCCCTGATGGAGGTGTCTGTGGAAGTGATGGGAGCCATGCCCTTCCTCACCCAAATGACACCTCAGCCCCCGGAGCATAGGAAGCCTTGCCACGGGAAGCCCGGTGTGGCCAGGAACTTCCCCCTTTAGCCCGGGTTGGGAGAACACACTTCCATTCTCATCATCTTGTTCACATGGAGGACTGTGTGTTTTCTGCTGAGGCAGCACACCCCTGGGCAGGGAGTCTCTTGGGGACACCTTTACTGGGGCCCCAGACAGGGCAGCAGTTTTCAGAGTAGCTGACAAAGCAGCTCCAGGATTCATTTATTCATTCACTTCCTGCTAGGAAGTCCCACCAGCCGTAGCTTTGCTGCTATCCAGTCTCTGAGGATGAGGCTCAGGGGGAGGGGAGATTCTGCTGTCACTTCCAGTCAGCCTTTGCAACAGGCATGCCTCCTGGGGGTGTGGGACTCAGTCCATTCTTTCTGTGTCCCCTCAATTCCTTTGTAGGGATGACCATCTGGGGAAGAATCTATGCAAGTTTGTCTCTCTTTCCTATATACAAATGTCCCTCCCCAGCCTTGGAAAGACCCCCAGAGGAAGGAATGCCAACCTGCTTGGAGGAACTACTCACCTTTTGACCCTCTCTGGTCACATCCCATCTTCCAGACCTGCAGCATTCCACAAGGGGCCTCATATCCTGGATGGAATCCATCTGTAGAAACCCCAGGCTTCGTGTCTTCACCATACTCCTCTCTCCTCCTCAGATAACAGAAACGCTGGCACAGATGTGGGTTGGGGTGGGGGGTTGGCATAATAGTGACTGAAGAGAATCTGGCCTGCTTCCACCATGGGAAGACAGGCAGGCATGTGCGTTGCAGATTGCTGGCTGGGGGCAGCAGGCATTTGCTGAGTGGCTGTTCTGGGACCAGAGAACGTGGAACTCTGGCTAAGGCAAGGCTAAAGGAAGGCACTGTCACTCAAATGTGTTTGGCTTTGGCTCCCCATCAATCAGAGCCTAGCAAGGCCAGGAGAAGCCAGGCCAAGCTAGCTGGACTCAGTGTCAAACCCAGAATCTTCCTGCTCCTTCTCAGGGTCCTCGCTTGCCCTTCAAACAAGGCCCTGCACCCAAGGGAGAAGGAAACCACATTTGCAGCAGAGAGACTCATGAAATGGATTGACACTGGAAGGTGAGATCACATCAGGAATAGTCCCTGAGGCCAACACTCATCAGGAACCCTGTCACACTGACTCCTCCCTTACCCCTCCTCTCTAGACATCTTGATTCTGAGGCCAACATAAGGTATACCTTACACCTTCCCATATACTCAGGCCTTCCGTAAGGGATGCGGATGGAAGAACTAGCACCCTGAAGTCTTTACAGAGCTGGGAACCTGAGTCTTCCCAATAGCACCAAAACTCCTAGAAAGAGATCTAAAAACTTAAGACAGGAAAGGAAAAGAGGACAAGGGACTTCACGGGGGTGGGGGTGGGAAAGAGACTTAGTTATCGTCAAATAGTCTGACAAATGAAACTTGAAACAAAGTCATAAGAAACTATTTTCTGAGGATTTAAAAATCCGCCTTAGGCTGGGGTCGGATAGAGAACTCAGGCAAGGTTAATGGAGATACAGGATGTGCCACTTCGGGAAAAACAAAAACAAGGGAAGTCACCTAAGCACAACAGAGGTTTCCATCTTCATGTAAACATCCTGAGACCCAGACTCCTTCCATCTTGTTGCTCTGCCATCTTCACATTTTCATCTGGAGCTCCATATCCTTCCTTCATGCCCACTTATCTTTACTCCCCGACTCCATAATTTGAAGTCAGCCCTTCTATTAACATACCATGGGGTGAGCTGTGATGGGTGGCGTCCCTAGCCTGCAACCTCTCCCCACCACAGAGAAGGTCACTCTGCCAAGCCCTGCCTATATAATTTCTCTTGATCCAGGCTCTGACTATGCCCACACTTCTGTGCATGGCTGGTCCTTGGGCTCTCTTTGCTGCTTTCATTGGAGCCAAATGGTTGTGGCATCTCTGACAGGAAGGCCTCCTACCCTGAGAGGATGGAACAAGCAAAGAGAACCACTCTCCCCAGAGAAGGGTTGGCCCATTTTGTGTGTGGCTGGCTCCGTGACCCTCTGAGCATGGCGTGAGGCTGAATAACCATGAGCCAAACTAAGCTAGCCTGCTCACGGGGAGCCTAAACTAACTGTGTTGCCAGCCCCTAATTAATCTCTTTCCTTCCTTCCCTTTAATTGATCAATTAGTGAGCGACAATGAACTTCAGCCTTTGGTGCCATGCTTCCAAGTCACTTAGATGATTAAATCTCAACTCAAAAGTGCAGAAGCCTGATGTCTTCCCTGACCCTGGAAAATGCTTCCGAGGTGTGGCAATCTTAGACAGCCCCACCCATCCCTACCCCAATCCCAGACCCAGGCTCCCTGAGTAGGGCAGTACTGACAGCTACAGGGTGAGACAGCAGCATCAGGCCCTCCTTGGCCCTGGGAGCCTCAATCTTCAAACCTTGCAGCTATGGCTCCTAATGATAGGTGACGTCAGTCCACCACACTCCTGTGGCGACTGACAGGCAGCCAGGGAAAATCAACGAACAGTGAGTCTCTGAAAAGCCTATGGCAGAGGCCCCACCGTGCACACTCGGAAACTTGTGATTTTTCTCTCACCTACAAACTGAATTGTTGAGCTGAGAGACTGCAGCCCATTAATCTCTCGCTGGCAGATCCTTGAAAGGCATCTCTCTCTCTGAGAAGTGCAGTGCCATCCCTTGGCCCACAGCCCTCCCTCCAGGAGCCTCTGTTTCCAGAGGGGGGCTTCTCACAGAGGGAAGAGAACAGCTCCTGTAGGGAGTAGGCAAATGCTTTTCCTCCTGGCTTACAGGCTCTGAGGTTTGCTGTAGAGAGTGGCCTTGGAGGCCCACGCGCTGCTAACGGGTCATGAAGTGAAGCAGTTTGGAGCAAACCCTGTTAAAATGAAGGCGGCGGGAAAGAGCCTCTGTTACAATGGTCCTGAGTGGACCTGAGACATCCTGAGAGCCCCGCTGGGACAGAAGGCCAAGATTCAGCAGGGGCTTCCCAGGGACCAGCTTCCTGGGGAACATCACACACACACATACACACACACACCCTCAAGGTGGCTCTGGAAGACACTAGGGCCAGGAGCAGGAAGTGAAATGGGACTGGAGAGAGGTGGACAGCCCTGCTTCCTTCATTAACTTCTGGGACCCCTGAGCCTTTCCTAACACTGAACAAACCTGTGTCAGAGGTGATGGGACAGCAGCGGGGCTTGCTGGTGTGAGCACCAGAGGAACGTTCTTCACCTAGATGCTTTGCACTGCCCTTTCTGCACTGCTTGCATAGGAAGCTGGGAAGACACCTCAGCCTCGGATCGAACTCCTCTTCTTAGGTTTTGCTTTCCTTGTCTGTCATGTGGCCATCAGGTAAGCAATAGCAGGGCAGTCAAGAGAGGCTACAGCCCAGGGCCCAAGAACACGGAAGCCACCAACAGCTGCATCTAAAGGACCCACAGGGAGGAGGCTGTTGTCTGCTGTTGTCTTTTGGGGGAATCCTTACCCTGTACCTAGGAGTGGGCTTCTCTTGTAGATGTATATGACTGAGACCCTGTGATGAAATAATGGGGCCTACAGAGAGCCTTCATCCAAAGGCAATCAAGCAGTCCTACAAAAGAACAAGAGGGGAGAGATAGACAGAAACCAGCTGCTCAGAGAGAAGGCCAGGAGACAAGAGTCATGTGACCACAACCTGGGAGCCACCAGGAACTGGGGAGGCAAGGAGATCTTCCCCCGATGGTAGGCGGAATCTTGTCTTAATCATGATTCTATTATTATTATTATTATTATTTTAATCTTATGATGTGCCTTGAATCTTTAAAAGTCTTGCTGACCAGAGAAAGATGTCTGGCAACAGCTTTCATGCAGAACCAATCCTGTTTCTGCTCCCTGATTCCACTCCTTTAACTACCTCTGGCCCAGGGTCAATACCCCTGCCTCAGATCACTCCTAAAGATTCCCCTAGCTCAACCCCTGAGTGCTTCACCTCTCCTGTCTCCCGCAGGCTTCTGAAGCCCCTCTAATGGCTTGGGTTCTGCCTCAGCAAGTCTCCTACTGATCTCACTGCTTCCCCTGTGGCCCTGTGGCGGGCCCACCTCACTCCTCAGAACAGTGAGCTGTAACTTCCCTCAGTAGCATGCTAGGTTGGCCCCTCAGGGTCATTCACACAGGAAGAATGAGGCCAGCCTCCACCCAGGGCCCCTCAATGGGTGAGGGCGCATGGCTGAGCAGAGGACAGGTGGTACACTTGTAAATGCAGCTAGCCACCAGGCCAGCCATACCCAGTAGTTGATCGTCTCTGACAGAGGAGATGGCCTATCCTCATCCCTGTCCTTGGCCAAGTTCTTAGGATAGCCCTTGCGCTCTGCCTCTCCCACCCAAGTATCCTAATGTCTACCCACTTTGTGGCCAATGAAGCCAAGTTTCTGAGAACTGAAGGATATTTCAGGAACCTGAGTAGGGAACCAGGGCATTTTAGGTGTTTGAGATCAAGAGTAGTATAGATTATTAAAATAAAGAAAATATGAGGTTTACAGTTAGCTTAAGCAAATGCAAGTACAGAGAGGGACTGCTCCTGGTGTTATGTTTTAACATCTTTAATCATGTGAAAAGAGCCATTTTCTTTTTATTTTTTTATTTATATTTTATGTATATTGGTATTTTGCCTGCGTGTTTGCCTGTGTGAGAGTGTTTGATCCCTTGGAACTAGAGTTACAGACAATTATGAGCTTCCAAGTGGGTGTTGGGAATTGAACCCAGGTCCTCTGGAAGAGCAGCCACTGCTCTTAACCACTGAGCCATCTCTCCAGCCTCACCTTTGTCTCTTTTACAGGGTTAATCTGGACATTAGCCCTGTAAAATTCATACGCAGGTTCCCACATCCTGAGGCATGGTCGATGAATGTGGAAAGCACACATCACCATTCTACCCAGGTGGAAAACCTTAGGGATTCCATCTTAGCTTTTCCACTCCTGCTTGTCAGCTCGCCAGAACCTAAGGGCCGTCAGCCTATGACACTTCCATGTTCGGAAAACACAGTATCTTACAGAGATGATGATGCCCCATATGTGGTGGTAATAATGTCGCTCACCAGAGGACCCCCTGTACCCGTCACTGCCAACACAGGACTATCAGGGCGTCTTTAAGAATGACAGGATGTTTCTCAGCTCTTGTTGTTTTAGAGCAAGAGGCTAAAGTTCTAAAAACTCAATGGCCGCAAAAGTCACCCCAAACCAGTTGGCTGTAGGTTCTTGCCTCTTAAATTCAAAGAGTGAAATTCACAGACCACACAGGGTGAGCTTTAAAGAGAAGTTTATTACAGATTCATAGGTAGAAGCTAGGAGAGAGGGAGGGAGAGGATGGAGGGGAAGAGAGAGGGAAAGAGAACCAAGGGAAGGAGAAAAGATTCTATACAGCACTAGGGGGTTTTAAGAAACAGGTACTATGCAGCTGCTAGCCTGGCCTCTTTTTTAAAGAATTGATACCAGAAGCAGAGTTAGGGAGGGAGGAGGTTAGCTGGCCAGTCCAGATAACCAACCTGTGTCCAGCTGCCTCATCTAAGTTTCAGACTCACAGTCACCATGCCTCTCTCTAAGCAGAGGTGTCCATTTAGGAGATTACAGGGAACGGGGAACCAGAGTACCCTCCTAACACCCCCAGCCTCCAACATTCTCAAAACTGCTACTTGGGGGCCCTGCCCAACCTGACCAGCTTGTCTTCTGTTCCCATTACTTCCATGACAGTTACTTTTTAGTCCTCACCCTCAACTTGAGAACCCTCAAGTTCTCAGGAATACTCCCACTCTGCCTCTCACAGGAGGAAGCCTCAGTGCTTATGACAGTATCAGTCTCAGCGACCTGGAGTCTTCGCGCCCGTGGGGCAGGACAGAGGAGCTGGCACCTTGGCCCTGGATGCCTCCTTCTGGCTGAGTGTTACCAATGTAACACCATGCGTCCTGGCAGACTGTGTAGGAGACCCAGTGGACAACTGTGACAACCTAAAGAGACTCAGGTGTCTCTGTCTGAGGCTCCGGGCACAGGGCTTGGGTTTCCTCATGTTTGCCTAGTCAGGGAAGGCTGTTGCTGGCTTGTGCACCGATATCTGGCCCGTCGGGTCTTCCCGAGGGAATGCTGTTCGTGAGCTTTGTGGGTCCAGAACCCAGTGCAGCCGCCCAGAGAGACGGCAGTGATCTAGCTTGCAAGAGTAGCGAGCTTTGCCCATGCCTGTCCTTGGAGGTGACAGACAGCCTGGTGGGATCAGACACAGGATCCACGGGGACCGGAAATCCAGCCTCTGCAACCAACCTCTCCTCAGCTCTTCCTAGCAGCAATGCTGTTAAGGAAAGCAAGCTGCCAGAAGTGAACAATGGCCACACAGAACAGTCCAGGAAGGCAGCCGGGGTACGACAGGCTTGATGGGACTGCCCCAGCCTTGGTCATGTTATGACTCCCACAACAGGCTGGCCTTTCCAGAGAGATGACAAGCAGACACTGGAGGAGGTGTCTTGGAACTCCTGCTACCCTCCGGACTTACGTTGTTGATAGAAGAGAGAACAGGGCAGGCTTTCTAAACCAGGTCAGTAGGTTTCTTCTTTCAAGCTCCCCCTCCCCCCACTTGCTTGTTATATACAATGATGAAAATCCCAACCATTCTATTTTACCAATAAGGACTCAGGAGCCAGATGCTGGGGTGAAAACCTGCTGGTTCAGAGAGGCAGAGAAAGCACCCAGCTGACTTTCCTTCTCAGCTCAGGTACAGATGGAAAAAAACCCAAAAGGCTCACTAGTACAACTGATAGCCCAGGATGAAAAGGCCCCAAAACCCAAGGCTGAAGGCTTGCTAGTTCAAAGCCCAAAAAGCCAGGGAGCTGAGGAGCTGAAGCTAAAAGTCCTGCTTTGTCTACACACTATCTTAAACACCCCTCAACTCAAAGTCTCTCCTACTTTTAATCCCTGTCAGCTGCTTTCTTGCTCTGTTTCTTGACCTAGGGTTAATTTTATTAGATATACAGAAAACTCTTGGATTAAAGGTGTGTATTGGGGCTGAGTGAATCAAACCATTATCACCAGTTTACAATAAACAGAACAGTTCTTAGATTAAAGGTGTGTGTTAGGGCTCAACCAAAAAAGAGGGTTTTGCAGTTCAGTTTTGTGCTTACAAGGAGATCAAATATCCTGCAACACCTGCTTTCTTAGCCAGCAGGCCTAGACTCCCTAAAACAGCCTAGGCCACACAGCAAAGCAGCCGTTATACACACAGTGGGGCTGTGTGCCAATTTCCCTGCAGCCTGTCACAAGGTATAATGGTTTCCCTGCAGCTCTTGTCAGGTGTAAGCAATAAGAGAAGAAACTAGGAAGGAAGATGAGTATCTGTAGCGTCCCGAACCAGCCATCTGCCCAAGATAGAGGCCTTCCCAGTGGGCAGTCACCCTTTGACTGCACAGCAAGGACCAAACCTCTGGGAAGGTGGGCCCGGCACTCAGCACAATGCTTCAGCTATTCGCCTGAGAGACCCCGGCCCCAATCCACTCAAGCCGATCTAGTGTACCTCCAGAATGTACCCCAGCCTGGCAGTGGTGGTGCACGCCTTTAATCCCAGCTCTTGCCAGGCACAGGCAGGCAGATCTCTGTGAGTCTGAGCGAGTTCTAGGACAGCCAGAACCACACAGAAAAACCTTTCTCAAGAAAGAAAAAGGACGTTCTCCCTGCACAGTAAAGTAGGACCTGTGTGGTATAGCCTCCCTTGCTCCCTGAAGGTCTGCCTGGCAGGCTAGTGGTCCACTTGGACTCTGCGAGTACAAAGGGCCATGCCAGGCTGGAATCTGAGAGCAAGCCCACTGAGAAGGGATGGGTACTGCCCTCCAACACGAAGGTCTTCCTTACCTGGCTGCCCAGAATGACCCCAGCATTAAACCATCCCAGCTTTCCCTTCTGGTGAGTAAAGGTCCAGAAGGCAGCCATGGTGAGCAGTAGAAGACCTTTTGGAAGGAGAGCCAAACAGGTTTAACCAAATCTGTAGTACCCTCCCCCACATAAGAAGCCCTAGGAAAGTGTAACCTTAGGGCAAGCATGCTCTTAAGTATGTGCTGGAGGTGACTGGCTGTTTACACGTGAACCAAGAGAAAAGTCTATATAATCAAGAGACAGGAATCCAACCACCTTGCTGTTCTTCAGGAGAACAGTATGGTCTCCATCCACAGATAAAGTGCCTGTATGATAGTGTTAAGGTTTTAAAAAAATTAAAAATAAACATTTACTTTTTAATCACACATTCAAAAGATCACCCCAGACTATATGCCCAGTCCTGTTCTTAGCTGGCCTCTTGTTTGGTCTATGGGTTTGGTAGGAGACTGAGAGGGACTGGAGAGAGTCCCCCACAGCGGTCTTACCCCTTAGGCTGTTGGCCCTCTCCCACAAGGTTTGATCAAATATCTTCTGTGCCTGGGCAACGATGCAATTTTCCCTACGCAAGGAACGTTTCCCATTGTGTGCTCCTCAGAGCACAACTGACTTCACCCTGTGGTGTAATAGCCCTCTTTTCTCTCTCTCTCCCTCTCTCCCTCTTTTTATTTTCTTTTTATAGTGAAAATTGTTTTTCTCACAGTGCAGGGACACCAGGAACATGCCGAATGAATAGCAGATTTCCCTCCCTCCGATGAACAAAGGAGACTGCATTGTACCCAGACAAACGGGGCTGAGAAGCTGGGTCCTGGGGAGGGAACCCTCGCCTGGGAGAAATCTTAACAGCAAGGAGGTTAGCATTGATCAGAAGTCACTGGGAGCCTCTCTATGTGTGACTTTCTCTAGGTAAGTATTGACTTTCATTTTGTTCTTATGACAACCGCCAGGCACTCGGCCTCCCCTTCTCGCTGAGATGTTCTTTTCCAATAATTTGGTCGTGTTGATCTCTTTCCCTGTTGGACCAGAGCTGTCCTCTCCACCCTTGGCCAACTGACAAGTACAGAGAGCTGGCTTGTTTCTTTCCACGTGAACTTGAGGCCAGGAAGCTTCCTTAGGGCTGACAAGCCACTCCTAAAAAGGCAGGACTTAGCAAAGAGCAACTCCTTTGTTGCCTAGACATCTTTGGTCCAAGCTCCTGAGACACCCAGGAACACTCAGCCTCTGTACAGAGACTTGGGAATGGGAGAGTAAGATACCATGAGCAGAGTTTCAACAGAAGCGGGTTGTCCTTCAGTGTAGCCTACTGAAGAGACCTGCAATGGGAAAAACACAGGACGGTCCACCTGCCCCGACTCTGAGGCCAGGGAGGCTGGGGCAGCCGTGGAAATCAAGATAAAGCTCTGGCTCTAGGGGCTGGAGCAGGAACAATGAAAGCTTGTCAAGCTCAAGGCTTTGTCTTAAGGATATATAGAGCCTTCTCATAAACTCTCACTAGAGTTTTCCCTCTTCTTGAGGTCACGCATGTACTTGTAAGGACCAGGCTGCAGGCTGGCACTAGACAGTGCTGCCCCTCACTACCTTTTGGGGACAGAGCTAACTTCTCAGTTCTGAAAGGTGAGCCATCAGAAAAGACCTACAAGCCACACACATCAGAGAACACCAGGGTCAGAGGACAGGTGGGAAACAAAACAGAAAACACTAATTTGAAAAGGTCCTGCCTGCCTGTCAGTGGCGGCGCACACCTTTAATCCCAGCACTCGGGAGGCAGAGGCAGGCGGATCTCTGTGAGTTCCGTGGTTTACAAAGTGAGTTCCAGGACAGCCAAGGCTACAAAGAAAAAAAAAAACTGTCTCAAAAAAAAAAAAAAATATATATATATATATAGATATATATATATATATACTGTTGCTGCCCGATTCCCAAAAACACATAGGAAACCAGTGTTGTAAAACCATGTCCCTGAGGTTAACCAGGGAGACTGAAGCAGAGAGGACACACAGAGAGAGATTGTAACATTGTATATGCTGATAGTCCCCAGAGGATCAAAAAAAATGTAAGTCAAAAACAGAAAAACAGAGGGAAGGTCTAATTTTAAAATGCTAGAAACAGTCAGGTCTTAGTGGCGCATGCCTGGAATCCCAGTGGTCTGGGAGGCAGAGGCAGGAGGATCTCTGTGAGTTCGAGGCCAGCCTAGTGTACAAAGTGAGTCCAGAACAACTACACAGAGAAACCCTGTCTCGAAAGTCTCCTCCCCCTCCCTCCAAAAATGCTAGAAACGAAAAATAGTCACCAGCAGTACAGGAGAAGGGCGTTGTGGAGGCAGCATTTGATCAGAGCAGGCTTGTGCCCTTGTGGATGGAAAGACTGCTCTGAATCTCATTAACACTGCAATCGATACGTGCTGGTTAAAAAGGTGGGGGGGGGGAATTAATACAATGAAAAATTGACCAATAAAATAATAGACCTGTCAAGAGGTGGGAAATAGGAAAATGATTTATTATCATTGTTGTCAGGGGTGAGTGTGAAAGAAGAGGATGTATTGTTGTTGTTGGAGGGGTTCCGAAGCATGGTCGTACAGGTCAGAGAATAACTTTGTAGCGTCGGTTGTCTCCTTCCAACCTTACCGGGGTTCCAGAGACCAAACTCAGGTCCTCATGCTTGCCTGAGTCACCTTTACTGGCTGAACCATCTCACCGGCCCAAAAGAAGTAAGGCTTTTGAATGTGGAAGCCAGGTAGGAATGATAGAGTGTGTGTCTACTGAGGCCCCAAAACAGAGGGGTGAGACGTGGCGGAGGAGGTGACTAGGTGCCCAGATATCTGCAAGCCAGGCAAAGAGACCTCAGAAGAAATCCATCCCGTGACACCTTGAGCTTGGGCCTCTATTTCCACAACTCCAAGAGGGTGAGCATTGTGTTGGAGCCCCAGCCTGTGGCGCTTGCCGGTTCAGAAAGCCGCTGCCTGTCTAAAGGGCTTCTTGTCAGTACTTCCCGTTTCTGCCCCTCTTCCGAGCCTGGGCTACAAAGCCCCCCCCACCCCCATCCCACCCCCGCTTTACTGCATCCGAGAACTGAGCCCTCGTCCCTCCCTGCCCTCTGGAGCTCCAAGACCTGGTCCTGAGGACCCAGGACTGTGTGCATACAACAATGTATAACTGCACTGGTTGGGGATGAAAGGGTCAGCTTTGAAATTTGCTTCCTTCCGATTTCTCCAGCACAGACAGACGAAAACAGGCTCTGGTGAAGTAAGCCTACCAAATCCTTAGTCTTTCTTGAATCTGAGGTGGGATGGAGGCAAGCAAGAGTACCAGTGAACTAATCTTTAATTTTTAAGCATGTTTACAAATTCCACAGAATATTAGCTTTACACCTGTCACTATTCCTAAAACTGGATAGATGGTTTAACGATGCTGTGGCTCAGGCTGGCCTCGAACTCGCTACCTGGTTCAGGAGGGCTTGGAAGTTCCGACCCTCATACTTCCACTTCCTGCACACTGCACCACCACACCTAGTTTATTTCATGCTGAGGATTAAACCCAAGGCTTCCTCATGCTGCACAAGCTCTGGATCAACTGAGCTACATCCCAGCTCAAGAGCAGCGTGGCTTTTCAGGTCTTACATACAGGGTAGGCTCCGTTCTCTGAGGCCCATGGACCCTTTGCGTCCAGTTTGATCCTTTTAAACTAGAGTTGTTGTTATGTTCAGAATGTGGTCCACTTTGGTTAATAACCCAATCACACCGGCAGTTGACGTGAGTTGGCTTCGCCCGGCAGACTATAAATGTCAGCGACACCGGTGTTTGATGGCGTGTTCAAGTCTATGTTCTTTCCGACCATTTCTGTCATTAGGAAAGGCTTATTAAAATCAACAGTAGTGAAGGCATGTCTGTCCCCCTTCCTGAATTCCGAAGGTCTACTCGTGGATGTGGATAAAGTCAGAGTTGTCACTTCTTGCTGGTGTGGTCACCACGCATGGTCCCTCTAGACCTCTGGTAGCCAGATCCCTTTCCCACTGTACCCTTGGCCCTCCCCTTCCCTGTGATTAGTGTATTCGTGGTATGTCATTTTCCATCCTTCGCTTCTAATCTCAGTCTTTGTATTTCAAGTTCATTTCCTACGGTTAGCATATAATTGAGTCTTGCTTTTTAATTAGAGCGCTGCAACCGCTTGACAGCGATGGGTTAGAGCCTCTGTTTTGCTCTTGGCTCGCTGTCTGCCTGGCTTGCTTTGTCCTTCCGTCTCTCTCCTCCTGGGTTGTTTCAGATGGAGTTTTTAGGGAGTCCATTTTAGCTCAACTGTTAGCTTGTTGTTCCTCTGTGCTTGTTTCTCAGTGTGCACCTGATTTTTAAAGATTTGTGTGTATGTGTGTGTGTGTTTGAATGGGATGCATGCTTGTGTGCTGAAGCCTGCAGAGTCCAGAGGCATCAGATCCCATGGAGCTAGAGTTATGGGCAGGTATAGGCTGCCTGATGTGGGTGCTGGGACCCAGACAGTTCCCCTCCCCCCTCAGCCACTGGGCCGCCTCTGCAGTTCTGACACAGTTAGCTATGACAATCCACTACCACACCGAAGTTCCCACCTTCCACTTTCATCTCTCTTAGCTTCTGCATACATCATTGGCCCACAATGCTTTACGCTGTTATTGTTTATTAAGGATTTTTTAAGAAAAAGCAACTATTTAACATCCACATTGCTTTCAGAAGTGACTGCTGGAATCATTCTGGAATTGTCTGCCTTCAGCCTGAAGGAGTTCTTTAACTATTTACTGAAATGCAGGTGCACTCATGAAAATTCTTTCCGCTTTTTTGGGGGTGGGGGAGGTAGGCACGAGGTGTCTGAGAGCCTTACCTCTGCTTTTGTGAGCTATCTTTTGCTAAATATAACATTTTCGGTTGTGGAGTCTCTTCCAGAGAGTTTTAGTAGCGCCTCGACCCCAGCTCCCAGCTGGCACTTGGCGGGATGGGTGTCTTCAGGTAACCTTCTTCACCTCCCTGGGGTAGGGCAGTTTCTTCCCTGGGATTTCTGAAGCTCTGTGTAAAAGAGTAGAAACACTGGGAAGGAGACTTCACTAACTCTTTTTATCTGCCCCCCAACAAAGAACCAGCAAACTAGATAAAGAGTACGAAAGTACGTGTGGCAAAGGCTGTAACTGAGAACTAGGTCACACGGTCCATTTTCTCCTCACCGTGGGCTTCAGCATCTGAGGCTACCCTGATGGGCTAACGGTAGTGTTTGTCCCGAGTGGAGCTTATTCTTCGGATCTGTGAGTTTGTGTTTTTCTTTAGATTTGGAAACCCTGGGACCATTATTTCTCCAAGGATTTTCTCCACCGCCCTTTCTGCTGTCTCTTTCTTGAGTTCCAGGTGTCTGATCTAACAGCCTCAGGCTCTGTCTGTTTTCCCACCTACTTCCATTTGTCACATTCACTGCTGTCTTCATGTTGAACTTGATGATCAGCTCAGCAGTGAATTTTTCATCTGCGATGTTATCATCATATCCCTGTGATTGGGACTATTGACAGTCGGTTTGACATACTCTAGAGTCAGCTAGGACATAAACCTCTGAGCCTGTCTGTGAGGGTGTTTCTAGACTAGGTTAGTTGAGGTAGGAAGACCCACCCTAAATATGGATGACTACATTTCCTGGGATGGTAAAACAGTACTTTTCTTCGGTCCAAGACACAGAGACCTTTTATTAATTATATAAGCTTGGCCATAGCTTCACCGTGTTCCCAACTAACTTACATTAACCCATTTATATTGATCTCCGTTGGTTCATCACCTTTCCTCAGTACTGGTACCTGTTTCTTCCTCTGTGTCGTCGCGTGCTGGCGACTCCCTTCAAGCCTGATTCTGCCTCTGCCTGGAAGTCCTGCTGTCCTCTCATGCCCCAGATGTTGGTCATTCAGCTCTTTAATAAACCAATCAGAAGGTGCTGGAGGGAGCATTTACAAAATGCGCTGCAGCCAAATCTGCTGCTATACAAATCAGTCACCATACAAAGAAAACCTTCACACGGTATACGATAACATCACCCCAGCATCTGGGGGTCCTAGTGAAAAGGTGAGCTGACCACCAGCATTCCTCTCTTTCACTGCTTCCTGACTGTGAACATGAAGTGGCCAACCCCATCTATGCCACCGTGACTTTCCCTGCCATGGTGGACTGTACCCTCTCACTGGGAGCCAAACCGTGTTTCATCAGAGTAATGAGAAAAGTCACAACTACAGCCGCTTTTCCTCCCGCCCTTGTACCCACGCTTTTTTAAGCAGCGTTACCAAATTTGTCATCGTCACTTAAAATTTGGCATCTAATTCTACTGCTCCTGTCACATTTGGGTCTGTTTTCATGATTGACTCTCTTAGGTACAGATCTTCATCGATGCTTGCTTCATCTGTCCTATGACAGGTATTCCCAGCGGAATGATGACTCTCTGGCAAACTTTTCTTTCTGCTTTAGAGAGTGCTGACATTTGTTCCTGTAAGCCAGGTCCATCCTTTTTAACCACACGGGCATGGTCCTCTGTGCTCTGTCCCTCGAACCCAGTACTTTATGTTAACTATGGTGACACACGCCTTTAATCCCAGAACTTGGGAGGCAGAGGCAGGCGGAGCTCTGAGTTCAAGGTCAGCCTGGTTTGCAGGGTGAGCTCCAGGACAGCCAGGACTACTCAGAGACACCCTGTCTCAAAAAAAAAAAAAAAATCCAAAAACAAAAACAAGACAAAACAAAACAAAAAGCAAGCAAGCAAGAGTGAGTCTTTGGAGGGGCCTCAAACAGATTACGAAGTTCCTCACCCATGCCAGGCATGCCTTTAATCCCAGCACTCAGGGAGGAAGAGGCAAGCAGATCTGTTTGATCCAGATTGAACTACAAAGCCAGTTCAGGACAGCCAAGGGCTACGCAGAGAAACCCTGCCTCAAAAAAAAGTTGGGTTTTTTTTTTCCTACCCACATCCTTCCATCTCTCCCACTCCGACCACCTCAGCCTGATCTCTCCCATGGATGGAGGACCAACCCACCCTGATGACGCTCCTCCCACTGGGAGTGTGAGGACCACCACCAGAAAAGTAAAGGTGAGCGCCCACTCATGGCGGCTGCCGGTTTTCTCTGTGGATTGAAGCCTTCACAGCCTACTGTCCTCACCCAACCCCACACGCCCCATGGGCTGTGTGCAGTTTATTAGCTCTTCAGGAAGAACCAAAAGAACCAGGAGGAGGCTGGCGAGAGTGGGGACCTGAGCTTGATCACCAGCACCTCTGTCAAAAGCGAGGCCCAGCAGCGCGATCCTGTACATGGCCCCTGGGCTCCCTGGCCAGCCGGCCAACCAAAGGGGCAAACTCCAGATTCCATGACTGATCTTGTCTCGAAAAATAAGATGAAGCAGCCGGGAGTAGTGGCACAAGTCTGGAATCCCAGCACTCGGGGAAGCAGAGGCAGGAGGATGGCTGTGAGTTTGAGGCCAGCCTGGTCTACAGAGCAAGTCCAAGACAACTAAGGCTACACAGAGAAAGCCTGTGGGGGAAGGGAGGATGGAGAATCACAGAGAAAGACACCTGACACTAACCTCTGGCCTAAATACAGACGCAGGCATACACACACCACACGACTAGGTGAGTTCCTTACCAGTCGCTACTTCCTGACCATAGGAATTCCAAAGTGTCGCTCCCTTCACATTGTAACCTGAGCGGGTTCAAATTTCCATTTCACTTGACTGCCACAGATCTTGGTCCAGTACCACAAGTGCCTGGCCCCAGGGAGTCTGACAAGAGTGACAGGGAATCCCCTGGACCTGAGAAGAGGGATGTGGCTAGATAGAACCATCCAGCGGAGGGAGCTGAGCCTCGACCCAGAGCAGAGCACACAGGAAAATGAGTGTGACACTCCTGATTCTAAGCACCGGTGGCTTTTCACTTCTTAGTCCCTCTCAAGAATGCAGAGAAGGAAAACTGCATTTGGGAGCACACGCAGCTGCTTAAAGTGGGTCAGTAGTCCGCCCGATGACATTCCCGATAACTGCTTCCAAGCGGAGCGGCCTCAGTCTGTTGCCAAGCCAGCATCCTCCACAGTGATTTATAGTCCTGGGATTAAGATTTCTTCTGCGCTGTTAGGACCTTATAAAGCCAAATTTCTGGAAAGCTCTATTCGATTTGGAGTTGATTGTGTTAGATAGACATTTGCCTACAAGTTGGCTCTTGTTTGTTTGTTTTTCAAGACTGAGTTTCATCATGTGGCCCTGGCTATCCTGGGACTCACTATGTTAACCAGGATGGCCTCAAACCTGGAGTTCCGTCTGGTCTGCCTTGACCTCCCAAATGCTGGGATTAAAATCTTCTGGCACTGCTGCCTATTGGCAGCCATGTTTTCAGCCCAGTGAGTTCATCTCTCTTCTCCAGCCAATGGTAAAACTATAAACACCAGACAGAAACAGTTTGTCTACCTGCAAGGCTAGAGAAACAAATTAATGCATGCCAAGAAAACAAGACACTTTGAAGAAGAGAGAACTGAAATTCATTTTTTTAAAAAAAAGCTTAAAGAGTGAATGAGATAAATTTCGAACCTTGAGGCACAAGGTCACCAGAGGCCTTCCCTTACTAAAAATCTGTATGGTAGAAAAATGGAGACCGGGTCTGCCTATTTGTGACCCGTGGGGATGATGGTGCATGGTTTCCACAATGGCAGAGATGGCAGACAGGGACCTCAGGCTGCCTGGGGTCTGGGGTCTGAGGCCCGGTGCTAGAGGGACCTTCCACAGAGTTCCCTGAATCCCTGTGAGACTTCGCCCCTACACTGCCGCTCACTCCCAGAAGCCCTCCTCCCTGGAGCTCATGACAGCCCTTGCAATCTGTCTTCCAAGAAGCCTCACCCAAAACATAGTGGTCACCCCTTTGGAAGGATTCTGTGCTGAGTTTGAACCAAAAAAACTGTGAATTAATTCCAAGGGTTTTGGCAAAATAAAGGCCAGGCAGGCTTTGGCAGATGACTCAAAGTAGTAGTAAAAGAAAAAAACAAGCAAACAAACAAACAAACCTGGGCCAGGTGGCACATGCCTTATTCCCAGCACTCTGACAGCAGGGGTAGGCAGATCTCTGAGTTCAAAGCCAGCCTGGTCTACAGAGTGAGTTCCATGACAGCCAGAGCTACACAGAGAAACCCTGTCTGGGGGAAGGGAGGAGGACATCTGTTTGATTCACAGCTCTGGGTGGCCTGCTCGGCCTATTTACCAGGGACCCATAACTCCTTGCCCTGCTTCCCTTGGGAAATTAGAAGTTGAACTCTCACCAGGCTTGTGTTCCCCCTGGGACACAGAGGCAGCCTCTCCTACAGGAAGGGCCTGTGTCATCCAGCATGCATACCTGCTGTGGGCCACAGGGATCCCTGCGTGGATGGTCACCCTGAAGGCCATCCGGCCTGAGTGGTCTCCATCCATACCTCCTGCACCTTCATGAGACAAGGAAGACTCCCTCTCTCCCCCTACACAAAGGGATTTGGCAAGAAGGCATTTGGCCACATGAGAGAAGGGTTATCACCAGGGATAGACAGAACCTTTGTCACCAGCGCCTTCATCTTGGATGCCCAGAACAGTGAGAATCAAATACCTCTGGCTATTTGTTATGGACCGAAGAAGACCAAGGCTGGTGTGGGGTCCTCATCTACCCCCACAGTTTCCTCTGGGGCCCACTTAAAAGCAGGCTTCAGACATAGAGGTGCAGATACCAAAACCCCGGAGAGGCCAGATATAGGACAATGTGTGTGAGGTGTGTGTGTGAGTGTGTGTGTGTGTCTGTGTCTATGTGTGATGTCTATGTGTGTTGTACATATAATATGTATATGTATGAATGCATGTTTGTGTCTTGCAGGGTGTGGGGTGTGTGGGCATGGGTTTATGTGTGTGGTGTGAATGTGTTTGGTGTCTGTGGGTGGTGTGGGGTAGGGCTGGTAGCTCCAGCCCTGAGACTGTCATGACTCTTCTCTCAAAACAAAAGCATAGCCCTGCCACAGTGTCTCATCAGAGCCCTATGCCTGAGGGCCGTGTAGCCATCCCAGACAAGGGCCCCCCCAAGGACCCTGCTCACATCACTTCCACTCTGCTGCTGCCACTGTCAGAGGCTCTGAGCCAAGACATGGCTGGTTTATGGGGCAGCCTGGCTTCAGTACCCTGTCCCCAGGCCCTGGCTGTACTGCATTGATGTGGGTCGTGTCAGGAGGCAGAGCTGTCGATCCACGAGCCCTGACTGAGACACCTCCCTGTCAAACTCCAGATTCCTTATCAGGGGGCCCTGAAAGACAACTGAGGGGGACACTCCTGAGCGCTGGGTGCAAGCAGCCTTTGACTCATTTGCATAGATCTGTGCAAATTCACGATTCCGACATTAGCAGTGTTAATTGCTGCTGCTGGGGAATTTACACCTAATGATTCCGTGGTGTCAAAGAAAACATTCAGGGACGCCTAATGCTTATGAATGCTCAGTTCAACTTCCCACTTCCGACAGCGCAGGCTGAACTGCTGCGTGCAGCAGAGGTGACCAGAGAGGGCCCTCCCTAGAGGCCCTAGAGGGCAGAGCAAACTGGGTCACAGGTCAGGAAGGAGAGTACAGGGATGGCCCTGGGCTGACACCATGCCCCAGATGTTTAGGGGAAGGGCTAGGCACCGTGTCCCAAGAGACAGTGTCAGCATGTGAGAGTTCACAAAAGCCAGAACCAGGAGCCTGTCCAGCAAAACGTCCCACAAAGGCAGACCAAAGGCCAACACTGGAAATCATAGGCCAAAGACTTCATGAGAAGGAGAGGTCGATAAGCCTATGAAGACCCTGGGCCTCAATAACTGCTGAGAAAGTACAAATTAATAGGACAGATGGCATTTCACATCCTCGTCTCTTAGGCCTCTGAGTTGGAGTTCCCATGGGGAAGAGCATTCACAGATGAGCAAAGATGGGCTCCAGGACATGGGACAATCCCCTGAGACTCTGGGACACAGGACGCCTGTGCTCACACAGCATTTCTGTGATAGCCCAGGTGTTCCCAGCAGTGGGATGGACAAATGGAGTAAGGCGTAAGATCCAACAGGAAAACTATGCAGGTGTGAAAACAGTGACCCATGGTCACTGACATGGTTTCCTTGTATCTCCAAATTGTAGAACAAGATGGCACGTTGTTGAAGAAACCATGCAAGTGTGGGCAACGTCAGAGGTAAAACATGGTGGTGTCAGCCACATAGCCAGGGGTTTTTATCTGTGTTGCTAAATCCTTAGAACAATGGCTATCAGATAGCAAGGAATCCAGAAGAATTTGGTGAGTGAGTGAGTGAGTGGGTGAGTGGGACATGACCATGGAGGGCACACCTCCTGAGTCTTAGGTTCTGACCCCAGTGCTCTGTTTTCTAAAATAGAAAGAGGCTGTGTGTTCCTCAAAATGGACGCATTTCTCTCCTCTACATACTACATATTCCACAATAAGGCAGAATAAAGAAATTAAATAAATAATGTGTCTAAATCTCAAAGTGTCACCAAAAAAATTAGTAAATAAGAAGGATAGTGAGGGAAGAAGCAGCAGGAACACACCACAGACAGAAACTCTATAAAACCCAGGCACAGGATAGAAGCACAGGATGCTCTGGGAAGATATGGAACCACCGATTTTCTTTCCCGAGCTGCCGAAGAGGCCAAGGAGCCGAGCTGGACAGAGCCCCACTCCTTGGCAATGCAGAGAGTACCATGGCTGCCAAAGGAACCTGGCACAGGCCCCACCAGGCCCTGTGATCTGCCAGGCCACGCAGAAATGCTATTCCAGAGCCAAGCCTCCCACAGGGAAGCAGAGTTCCCTAATTGCAATGATCACCAAAGAAGGGTGCCTGGGGCAGACAAGACTTCGAGTAAAAAGAAGGAGGGCAGAGGGAAGATCCGGCAGTGATGGACGGTCCCGGGACATGACTGCCAATGTCATACCCGCAAGCACACACAAATATACAGATGATGTGTGCCAGCCCATAGAACGGAACCTATTTTTAGTGTGATTCATGACCACTGGGCTTTGAAACACAAGGACAGGACATCCAGGTTCCTCTGAGCACCCCCCCACACACACACACACACGAGGTCTGAGCTGGACACAAACACTGTCTCTCAGAGAGAGGCAGTGAGCAACTGAAGGCTCCGAGCGAGTACCAAGCGTGTGCCAAAAGCCACACTCATCTCCTGAAGTTTACGACTGAGTCTTTCCTTTCTTCTTCTTATCTTCTTCTCCTTCTTCATTTTATTTTTCTAGTTCGTCTTTTTATGTCCTGCTAGGTGCACTTCCCTCTTCACTCCTTTTTTTTTTTTTTTTCTAATGCTGGTAGAGATGCGGTTAATCTCATGAGCCGCCAAGAGGATGTGCCAACAACTTGAAAGCGTTCCTCTGTTTTCGTTTTCCTTGACAGAATCATACTGTGTGGCTCAGGCCCATCTCGGATTTGTGATTCTCCTGCCTCTGCCTCCCCAGTACTGATTATAACCCTGCTCCACTATAGCCACCAAAAAGAAAGCTAAACTTTTATAAAATTCCGTTCATTTGTCTTTGTGTATCCATGCACACGGATGCCATGGTGTGCACGTGGCAGTCAGAGGACGGCTTGCAGGAGTCCACTTCTCTGCTTCCACCCCATGGTTCCTGGGATTGAGCTCAGGTCTTCAGGCCTAGCAGCAAGCGCCTTTACCCAGTGAGCCATGTCACTGCACACCCCTCGTAGTCCCAGCTGGCCTGGAGCTCTCTATATGCAGACCAAGATGGCCTCAAACTCACAGAGATCCACCTGCCTCTGCCTATGGAGTACTGGGATTAAAGGTGTGTGCCAACACTCTCCACAAAAAAAAAAAAAAAAAAAAAAAAAGAAGCCAATCTAAAACTAAAAGTTTTGATGGTTTTGATCCCAAGATACATGGATGAGCCTTTCTGAGTACAAGCTCCGTCCGTTGTGTGTGTGTGTGTGTGGGGGGGGGTTATTGCATGTTTGTATGTATACATGCAGATGGGCGTGTTCTGTGTACGCACAGGTGTCTGTACATATATGCCTGCTTTCCTAGAAACAAGTCTGTCTTCATGTCTTTAAAGGCACCCATGACCTTCGGACTCCCCCACCTGACCCGCTGTGTCACCGAGGAGAAAACTCAGGCCCAAGACTTGATTTCCACCTTCACCCTCCAGCCCGACCTCGTGGCTCAGCCAGGTCCTTGCGCAGGTGCCCAGGAGCCCCACGGCAGCCCCAGCCCAGACAGGAAGCTGTCTGGAAGCCTGAACTTGACCTGCACACTGCCCTGCAATAGCGTCTCCTTGCACCAAGCCCATCTGCACTGCCAGGGCCCCTGGGCAGCAGCCCAGAGGAGAGGTCCAATCCCAGCCACTCAGAGGTAATTCTTAGCCAGCAGCTGTGAGCATTTCGCAAGACCGAAACCGTGCCCCTCCAGGGTGGGGGGAGATGGGGGAGATGAGAAAGCGCAGAGCTAAGGATTAACCCAGTGAAGGCAGTACAAGCGGCCCAAACACAGACAGCCCCACTGCGCTGTAGCCCAGGGCTGCAAGAATATTGCAATAGGTCACCTGACCCCTGCTATTGAGTGGCTGCTGTCTATTTACTTCCCGGGAGGGTACAGAGCACAGAGGCCACCCAGTCTAAACCCTTCTGACTCCAGGCGTTTGAAACTGGAGCTCGTTGGCTAAACGGAGGCGGTGCTAACACCTGCCCTGGGCTGCAAAGCGTGTAGTCCCTGACGACTCAGCGTCAGTACTGGCTGTGCCTGTCCTCAGCCTCACCTCCTCCATTCAGGGCAGCTAGGAGAGGTACAGTCAGATCCCAGAGGGTTCCGGGATCCAGCCAGTGCAGAGGCAGACCTGCCAGGGGCTGATAAAGCTTGTTTATTTCTGTCATTGTAACTGGACTGTGCGGGGATTGGCTGTCCGTAACCTCCCCTAGTGTCATGAGCCCTGTGTCACAGAAGAGCTGGGAAGCACAGCCAGTCACTTTCACAGCTAGCTCCTTGGTCTTCCCATCAGATGCTCATTACCTCTGCTCCACAGGAAGGCCGGAGTGTCTTCCTGTTCCAAGAGGTTAGCCTGTGTCACCTGTAAGCTTGGCCTTCCACATTCAAGCCCAGCTACAACTTCGGAAGATATGAGCCCTGCCCCCCATTGTAAACAAATCTTCCTTCTAAAATCCTCATCCCTTGTTCAGAATGTACGTCCAAGGAGTGGTTAGGCACACAAGTACACAGCCTCCGTCCCCCACAGAAGGGCTCACCTTCCAGCTCCCATAAGGACACAAAACAAGAAAATCTCACGTCACACATCTTTCCAAGTTTACCTAATTTTTTTTGTATGCCTTTATTCTATTCACGTTGATTTAAAGCTTTGTAAAGTTCTCTTATTCTCTTCGGAAGCTGTTGGGTCTTCTTGTTTTGTTCCGTTTTGCTTTTAACTTTTAACATCTACACTTAGTTGAAAGCAGTGGTTCTCAACCTTCCTAGTGCTGACTCTTTGACACAGTTCTTCGTGTTGTGGTGACCCAACCATAAAATTCTTTCATTGCTGCTTCGTAACTGTAATTTTTCTACTGTTATGAATCATAATGTAAATATTTGTGTTTTTTCAGTGGTCTTCGATGACATCTGTGAATGGGTCATTCCACCCAATGGAAGTTGTAAGCCCACATGTTACTCCTGAATAATAATAATAATAAAAGTCTGAAAAACATTTTAGACTCTTTTACCTATATAAATCATCATGCAGAAGTCACTAGCTGGTTCTCTGGGCTTGGAAATGTCTGTTTTGGCTAGCATTCTCTTCTCAATTGATAGTTCAGCTCAGTATATAGAGAGAAGCTACTATGTTCTCTCTACTTATATTAGTACAAACAAAATGTATTAATTATTTGTTTCATTACTGTGACAAGATACCTAACAGAAGCAACTGAATGGAGTAAGGGTTTATTTGGCTCACAGTTTCAGAAATATTAGACCATAATGGCATGGGAAGCATGGTGGTCCACGGTGGTGGGAATTTGTGGCCTATCTTGTTCATATCTCAATAGATCAGGAAGCAAAGAGCTCAGTTCTAAAGCAAGGCCAGGCTGCAAACCTAACAGACACACTTTTCCCAACAAAGGTTTCACTATCTTCCAAAACAGTGTCATCTGGTGGGAAACAAGTGTTCAAACATGAGCCTTTTGGAGATATTCCACTTTCTTATTTTGTTTGTTTGTTCATGGCTTTTGTTTTTCAGGACAGGGCTTCTCCGTGTAGCCCTAGCTGTCCTGGAACTCATTTTGCAGACCAAGCTGGCCTTGAACTCAGAGATCTGCCTGCCTCTGCCTCCCAAGTTCTAGGATTTAAAGGTGTGCCTGGCTCGGCAGTTCACTCTCAGCTCATAAAATATGTGCCTGTCTGCTGACTGACCAACTGACTAATGGGGGTTGTACTTCAGCAGAGAGTCCATTCCACTGCAGAGGTGCTGTGTATATGACATGTTCGCATGCATACTTGCATGTGTGTGGACACACATGAGTGTGGGTATACATGTTGATGGCAGGTGTCAGCCTCAATTTCTCTCCACCTTATTGTTTGAGAGAGGGTCTGTCACTTGCCACTGAACCTGGAGCTTATTAAATTTGGCCAGGCTGGCAAATCAATGACCTCAGGGCTCCATCTCTTTCTGCCACCACCCTACACACTGGGGTTGCAGATGTGTACCACCAGGCTGGCTTTTTACATCGGGTACTAGAATCTGAACTTGGGTCTTAGAATTGACCAACAAGAGCCATCTGCTCAGCCCTGCTGTAAAGATTTGCATATGAATTCTTTTTATTTTTAATTCCATGCCAGGAAAAAAAAGAGAGAGAGAGAGAGATCATTGAATTCAATCTAAGCCTTCATTAATGAGACAGTTAACTTCGTCACCCCCCATGACCACACTTTGACAGGTGTGCACAGGCACAGAAAGATCACTGCTTGATAGCTAGGCCTTTCCACAGATGTGTGCAACCATGAGGCCCTGGGTTGCAATTGACTGGCGTGTCTGGAGACCGATGTGATCACGGAAATCAGTTTAGCTCTGAAATCAGAGGGTATTCGGATAATAAAATGGCCACAAGGAGGCTGGCTGTAGCCTTCCCAAGCCTCCTGGCACTCTGAGATGGCAACCCACACTTCCTCCATAAGCTTGCCATACACACCCTGTGCCTCCCTCCAGACACTGCCATGTTCACACCACAGCCCTAAAAGCAGGAGTGAGCAAGCCAGGGCAAGGAAGGCATGGGACAAGCCCTTCCGAGGAGACAGTTAGGAAATCTGTGCCAGCCGGGCAGTGGTGGTGCTTGGGAAGCAGAGGCAAGGGCCTCTGTCAGTTCGAGGCTAACTTAGTCTACAGAGCAAGTTCCAGGACAGCCAAGGCTACACAGAGAGAAACCCTAGCTCAGAAAACAAAACAACAACAACAACAACAACAAAAAAAAACCCTTGTCAAAGACAATGGAGATGGGCCTCATTGTTGATGGAAATGTCGTGCCCTGGGCATCCAGAGAAAGGCGGAGGTTGGGGTGTGGGGAATGGCTACTCCCCTGCTCCCTCTGACAACTGTGTGTCTTTTTATTTCTTCTGGGCCCTTGACCTTGACCCACATTACAGGTCATGGTAAAAACCGCAAGGAATCAGATGCCAGATGCCTGTGGCCTTGTGTTTCCATGGTCTCTTGGCTGGTTCGTCTGTACACACCTCCCAGCTTTGGAATTTCACGGAACCCGGTGCTATACCCAAACAGTCCAACATTGTCTTCTTTCCCCACTCAGCTCCACAGATTCAGCAATTCCCCGGCTCGCCTCCAGCAAGTCCAGGCAAGTCAACCCACTCTACTCTCAGGTTATGTTCAGTCCCAGGTCAGCCCAAGGCCCTGCAGGAACACCCCTAAGGCTCTCAGGATGAACAAACTGAGCACCTTGGTACCCATCTGTGGGCGGCAAGCCAGCAGGGAGGTGTCAATCTTGGCTTTTTTAGGCAGCCTCGGAAAGCTAGGGGAGGTAGCTGAAATAATTCCCCCTTAAGAGCTGCACTGCAGAGGGCCCCTTCTTCACTCAGCAATCAGCCAGCCAGAGTGCCCCTTGCCGAGAAAGCTTGCCCCCGACGCTCAATTGCTAATTTGCCAGAAAGCTCCAACTGTACTTGCATGTTTTCCGTCTAATTTAGTCTGATCGCAATTTGGAGCAGGTGCAACCTCAGCAGGCAACTCAAGCAATCAGCCAGGCTGGCGGCTGCACTCACAGGTCCCCTGCCTTCTGGGATTGGTGTGAGCCAGTGAACACACTGTGACCACCCTGTCACCACCCCCACCCAACAGGCACACACCCCCATGAGCCAAAGGGTGCCATCTCCCCTGCCCACCCAAGCTCAGACCCGGGGTACTGGAATGCGTTGGCCCCTGAGACACACCGAGCCCTGTGAGGACTGTGGCTGCTGCCTGGCCCCTATTCTGGCACAGAAAAGCCATGAGTCCACCTGACACCACCGGGCAGCCCACAGCCACCAGAGTCAACCCTGAAGGACAGCAGGAAGTGCAGCAACAACCTGGAGCCAGATGGGGCCAGGTCAAATGCAGCAGTAGCTTTTCTGAGCCTCTTCCCTGTCCTGCATTTAACCTTCTGACAGGGCCCAAACTCAGGGATCGCCGCCATCGGAACCTGCTGGAAAGAGCCGTCTAAGCTGCCTCATCTGCCCAGGGCCTTCCTGTCCGCTCTTCATCTGTAGGGTGCCCGTTTCACCTCTTCCCCATGAGGGTTCTGGACAGGGTCCTCATTCCTCGGAAGCCTGAGTGATAAAATGGCTTGGCATGGAGCCAGCTGGGGAGACACACCTGAGGGCCAGTGGTCTCAGGTCCAGTGAACTTGCTGCCCCAGGACAACAGGCAAAATCCTTAGCTATAACTTCCCCAAACAAAAGGACTCCCCTGCTAGCTCCTGCATGGCTTGGCTTGGTTACTACTGGGCACTCAACACCCAGAAGCCCCCAAGGGGACCATTTCCCCTCAGGATCAAGTGCCTGGGGATGAGGGCCTGCCCATTGCGATACATGCAATAAGCATACCGTCAGCATATGCACACAAGCATACCGTTTAAACACAGACACACACACACACAGCACACACTTAAGACACATATGCATTTAAACACAGCACATGCACAGGGATGTATACAGCATTCCATCTGCATGCAGCACATGCATAAGATAGACACAGGATAAACAAGCACACAGCACACATGCAGAGAAACATACATGCAGGTGTGCACATGCACGCTCAGGTACACACACATGCAGATACCATTTGGAATCCACTTCCCAAGCTATCTACGTCCTCTCCTCCTCCTCCTTCTCCTCTTCCTCCTCCTCCTCCTCCTCCATCTCCACACACATACATCTACCCCTACTCATATTGCATAGGGTGCTTATTATCTCTTACAGTTTGTGTGTGTGTGCGCGCGCACACACGCACGCGCCTGCGAGCGCACACAAGCGCATGCATTTGGGCTGTCTCTCTGACAATGCCATCGCCATCGACAGTGATGTGGAAATGAAGTGATTACTGCAGTTACGGTTGATGATAGAGATTATAATGAGAGTAATGACGGGTACAGAGAGGGTGGTGGTGATGGAGGGGATAATGTGAAAAGGGGAAAGATGCGGTGGGTGGGATGATGGTGGCAACAGCCATGCTGGCGATGCTGTTGATTGGGACAATAATGGTGATGGCGGCGATGATGTGGGACACTGACAGTGAGGCTAATGATCACGAGGTGATTGTGGTGATGACATGGATTCGAAGGCAATGATGGGAACAGTGATGATAGTGTCAATGGTGATGAAAATGCCAGTGTGAGGATGATGGTCCTGATGATAGTGATGACAGCATTGGTGGTGATGCTGGCATGAGGGTGAGGATGATGGTGATGGCATCAGCAGTGGTGACAGGGTAGTAACAGTCAAGCAAATGCCGGAGATGATGTCACAGTTTACAATGACTTACTCTGAGCCAGAACCTAAGCGTGCTGAACGTCTTGCATCTTTGTTGCTCATGACAACAGTATCCTGGGCTAGGAATCGTTACTCTGCCTTACAGGAGGAGGTGGGAGACAGAGGGCTCTGATCCCATCATATTCCCTCTGCTTGAAGGGCCTCAGAGCTCAGTCACAGGAACCAACCCAAGAACCAATGCTGGACATGTTTTGATGGGAGGAGGTGAAGGGCATAGCTGTCATGGGCCTGCCTGCTTCAAGAACACACTCTATCCCTCTGAGTCCCCCGGAGAGGAGAGGAGACTGAGGAAAGGCTCTGCCAGAAGCAGAAATGAGCTTGGCTAAGAGCGAACGGGACAGCCACCACTAGCCCTGGTGAGGCTGGCAGAGACACTGGTTGGCTTTAGACCATCACAGTTTCAAAGGGCACACAGGACACAAGCTGAGGGGAGCTTGGTGGAGCGCACTGGTACCTCCTGCATAGGGGTGGGGTTCCAAGGACAGGAACTGATCAAGAACAGAGTGCAAAGCCCCAGGTGGGCTAGGTGGTGCACGCCTTTAATCCCAGCACTTGGGAGGTAGAGGCAGGGGGATCTCTGAGTTCAACCCCAACCTAGTCTACATGAGTTCTAGGACAGCCAGGGCTACACAGTAGAGAGAACTTGTACCAAAAAAGAAAACAAACAAAGAAACAAACAAAAAGAGACCAGAGCGCAGGAGGATCCCAGGAAAAAGTGACCATAGCCTTACAGGCACACGGGGGCACCCCAAAATCCTGGTAACTCACACAGCAGGCTCCTCAAAGCACCCCTCGGCTGAATGCCCTACACAAAGTACAGTAGCGCTTGCCTGCCAGGGTTGTGGTTAGGATTAAGTGTGGCGACACATCCCTTCAGCCAGTGCAGACCGAGGCAGGTGCTCAACCACGGCTACCCTCCTTCCCCTCTTCACTCCCAGGGGACCCAGGGACATCAATCTCTGCCCAGAGCTGTGAAGGTCATTGCCACAAATGCACTTCTTCCCACAGGGGGGGACATGCACTCCACCACAGGTGTGCTCACACACGCATACAAACACGCACACAAACACACACGGTAGCCATAAACACATTGTCCCATTGATACTCACACGCCCATCCCTACGAAATGCACATGTTGGTGGGCCTTTGTTCACACGGCCTACACATCTACATGCAAGTACATCAGACATCTGCACTGCACACGAACACACACAAACACAGGCACAAACACACACACACACACACACACACTGTAGACGCTCAAGACCCCAGTCACAGGTAGACACGAAGGTCTGGTCTCATCTGGTGCTTTGAGATCTGGTACAGCCCTTCTGAGCAGCCGTGCAGATCTTGGCAAGCTGGGCTCATGTCTCCGCATAGGTGGCTTCCATTTCTCTGTGCAGAGACCCCTGCAACTTTTAGGCACAGTCTGGAGCGTGTGCATTGGGAGGGTGCACGTGCCCGACTGCGTCGATTGTACCAACTCCATCCTGCTCTGTCTGCCTTCTACTGACAAGAAGTGGAGGCGACTGCACAGTAGGGGCCCCGGGGGAGGGAGGAGGTCCCACCTGCAGCACTGTCTCGGGCCTTGAAGCGGGGTTAACTACACTCACAGGGCCCCAGGATCCAAGAGCGAGTGCAAGTCAGCAGAGGGAGAACATAGAGGTGAGGGCAGATTCTCACGGGTGGGCATCCAAAACTCCCCCACTGCCGGTCTGTCCCCTGCTTCATCCTTGCCCTCTTGCTCACCATTAGCCCAGCTGGGCTCCACCTGCCCTGCCTCCAACAGCCCCGTAACTGAGAACGGTAGTCCCCAGTAAAAAAGATGGGAGAAACCGAAGCCCAGAGAGGTGGGCAACTTGGCCGTGTTCCAGCAGGAGGGAGGTGGCGAATGAATGAGGTCACTGCTCCTCAAACCCGAGTTATTCTCGTCTCGTTGGTGTCACGGTGACATTCAATGCACCAGTTTGAGTCACAGCGTGGGCACCAAAGAGCTGTTGGTGGGGGGAGGGAGGGCCCCTTCCCAGGGAGGGGTCCCGGCCTTACCTGGGAGGGGTGACCAAGCAGAACTGAGCTGCTTCACCGCTTGCCACGCCCCATCCCACTTTGTTATTCTCCTACCCTGCCCTATGTCCTCCCACACACACACCCACAACCCCCCCAACTCCTCCCTCCCAGCAGGCCAGTGGCCCACCTTTGTGCGTCAACCCCAGCCCTGCTGAGACAGCTTGGGCGAGGAGCCCTGGGGGAGGGGGGAAACCAGCAGCTACTCTGGGCCCGGAGCTGGGTAGAAGCTGCCCCCTGTCAGCCATGCGAGGTCCAGCAGCCAGTTCCTGCCAGCCAGTTCCAGCTCTACGGGACTGCAGGGGCCTTTCCCAACCTCCAGGGTGGTGCCGTCGGGAGGGAGCATAGAAAATGAAGTTTGTTCCCTCCATGCCCTATTCCTGGGCCCTGGTATTCTGGTTGCTGCCTAAGCTTCGTGTCCTGGGCTGCATGAGAACAGGACGCCCATCTTCCAGCCTGCTTGTAGAAGGATATTTCTATTGACTGGAGACAACAGCCTTGTCCCCTCCTCACTGCCTTGCTTCCTGTTTTGTGTGCACTGAGCCTTTTAGAAGGTGGTCAGCCCATCATCCAGAGCCCACAAGCCTAACCCTCACCCCAACCCTAACTCTGACCCACACTCTGAGCTAGCTGCTGCTGCTGCGAATCTAAGCTCCAGCTAGATGCTCTGCCTAGAGGGTGCCTGCTAGGCTCAGTGGGTACACCCCTGCTCAACCAGGTCAGGCCATAAGCAGATTCATCCGTGGCCAAGACACCGAGGCCCTCCTAAGGCTGCTAGCTTACCTCACAGGCAGACTGGAAGTCTCACAGCTCTACCTTCCCCTGCTCCACAGACAGGACAGCGTGCCCTATGCCCCGGAAGCCAGATGAGAACATCTGTGTTGACATTTTAAGCGCTCGCGTCCAGTCTTCCTGATGTCTCTGTTGTTCTTATTGATCTGTTTATTTATGTATTTTATGTACACGAGTGTTCTGTCTTTATTTTATGTATATGACTGCTCTGTCTTCATACCTACCAGGAGAGGGAATTGGGTCCAATTACCCAATGGTTGTGAGCCACCATGTGGTTGCTGGGAATTGAACTCGGGACCTCTGCATGAGGAGTAAAGTGCTTTTAACCGCTGAGCCATCTTTCCAGCCCCATTAGATGCAAAGTAAATATTGTCCCTTTGAAGTGAAATGAAACTGTGCTCATGCCAAGCTTCTTCCCAGACCTGGATCTTCCTGCTGACAGTGACCTCATGACCTGCTCAAGGTTACCACCTTTAAGGACATGACCCCAGGCCCAAGCTTACTGATGGGGCGGGAAGAAGGTCCAAGAGACTTGATGACATGATGACATCAGGAGAAAGGGCAGCTTATCTTGGACAGTAGCTATCCAGTGCGGTTGGCTCTGGCCCCAGGTGGCATGATGCCAGCTCCTCCTGTGGCCCTCAATCCCCTCTTCTGCAAAGTGGAGCGACACTTCCTAGTCAGGGTTCCACAACCAGCAGGCATCAAAGACTCCCACAGACTTTGTGCCAACCCAGGCACCATCCTCCTGCAGTTTGGCGAGCCCTTCTGACTTAGAGGCTAATGTCACTAGGCTGGCTTCAAGGACCACAGTGGCGGGCCATGGAGAAGGTCAGCCGTGGGTGAGGTCACTTTGGGTACCCTGGGTTAAAACGAGCCAGCAAACTCCTGTCACTGACCCTAATGTTGCCCGGTTATCGTAGAGCGGATTCCGAAGCCAGACAGGAGGTTGGATACCCAGCTCTCCCCTGGGAAGGGAAGGGGTGGTCACGTCCCAAAGTCAGGCCTTTCTGTGAGGTTAGTTTTGAGAGCTCCACCCGCCCACCCAATCAAGAACAAGGAGCAAATCCTTCCCATCCTCCACATGCTACCTCTTCCCACACACAAGTCCTCACGTCAGCCTCCCTCCACCCAGACGTGTTTCCAGGACTGTTTTCTCTAAACTACCTAGGCCACCCCATGAAGTAAGCGTGTACCTCCACTGAGCCATGCTTGGGAGCGAGTAGCCAATGAGATCTGCCAAGTAACCCAAAGTCCCCTCTGGTTGGTAGAGAATTTAAATGAGTGAGAAACTCCGCCTCCACCTGGGAGATGTAGAGAAAGGCCCGGAAAGGTCCTCCAGACCACAGCCAAATGGGAGGGAGAATCCCACCTGCAGCTTCCAGAGCTCCTCAGTGAACCTAATGTTCAACTAGGTCAAGTTTACGACAGGGGGAGGAGGGTGTGGCTGAGCAGGCTACTCTTACAGGGTAGAGGCTGGACACAATCTCATTCGCCGACCAGCTCATTTGTTCATTTATTCTGCAATCCCTACTCAATGCTGGACTGTTGCAAGCCCTAGAGAAGTCCCTGCCTGGTAAGAATGATTCTTTCCTAGAAAGGTGCTGGCAGGTGCTGACCCTAAGAACCCAAGAGCTATGAAGACAGCATTACTGGGAGGAGAGCCACCTCACATGGGGGCCTTCCAGCAAAGGGAGTGGGCAGGATCGGATCATGCAGAGGCATGGGTAGGCTGGAGTGCCGGGGCCACTTGAGGGCAGGGAAGGCACAGAACCCAATTTCATTGGCCCTGAAGAACCACACAAGGCTCTTTCCTCCCCAGAGGCAGATGGGGCCATGCAGGCCCTGGGAATGGAAGGTGTGACCCTACTCAGGCTTAGAACAAGAGACAGGGGTGCAGTGGGGGGTGAGTGTTTCCATGAAGGACACCTTGGAGGCTCCGAAGCCAGGGGGAGAGGCAGATGGGGGGGGGTGTTCTTGCGGAGGACAGCTTGGCCCTGTTCATCTCTGCATTCCACTGTCAAAGGCACAGGGCATGCGTGGTGGAGCACAGCAGAAGGATGAGGTATCAGAGGTAAGCTATGGGTTTCCAGAGTAGACCCTTAACCGTCCCTAAGGTGACAAGCAGTCTCCCCAAGTCAGAGTCAGCCCCATGCTGCAGACGTGAAAACCAAGACTGAAGGCCTCAGCCACCAACCTCTGACTTGACCCCACGAGGGCAACCCAGGCTCTGGCATGCCCCCAGAGACCAGCTGCCTCCTCATACTCATCACCAGTCCCCTCCCCCTTCAGGCTCCACCTCACCTCCCCCAACAGCCAACCGCACAGACTGCTGTCATGGCCGCTGCAGGCCTCAAAGACAGAGTCACAGATAGAGAGCCTGGATGCCTCCTCAAGAAACTGCAAGCCAAGAGGCCCGTTGCCACCGATGAGGTTCAAAGACCATGGGAGACCACAGTGACAGACACCCAGACAGAAAGGGTGACTGCCCTCCCAGGCCAGGAAGCTGACAAGAGAGCACTCCTTCTGGTGGTTTTTCCTCTCAGGGGCTCCTCTCAGAGAACAACCAGTGGGCAGAGAGTCAGGCTCTTAGGCTTTTACCCCTGCTTAGCACACTCCAAGGGCCTCCCCACGCTGGCTATAATAGTTAGTCAGGCCTCCTCTCCTTGGGGGCACTCTGCCCCACCTATGGAACCCGTTCCTCAGGATTTCTCTCCAGTGTCTGGCTGAGGTCACTTAGCTACCCCGAAGCTCAAAGAAAAGAAAATCCACCCCGAAAGAGACTACGCCCCTGCAAGAGACCCCAGGCATCCAGGCAACCAGAACTCCATGGTCGCCCTCATGGTCACCCTCAGACCTGTGCCAAGGAAATGGCCCAGATCACATGGAGGCTGGAAACCAATGGAGAGAAGACGGTATCCTGAATGTCTGTCTTCCCCCTAGACCCAAGCGCTATGCAGTGGCCACCCAGAAGCTGGCTCAAGGTGGAGACTACCCTTCGCTGCATGTATGTTACCATAGTAACATGGAGTCCCAAGAGCTGGCTACAAACAATCTTTGGCCATCTCCAGCACTTATGAGGATAAAATCAAGAGTCTCACACCCTACCAACTGAGCCACATCCTGGCCCTGGTGCCATCTGACGTAAACCTCTCTCATTTTCCTTCAGCAACCCCCCCCCACATACCTTTCTGTGAAGATATATCCAGAAATTATGCACACTGTGGGGGCTCCCAAGAGACCCCCTCCAACCCAGCCCTTCAGCCCTGTCCTCCCTCTCAGTGCTCAGGGCCAGCCAAAGCCACATTTTTTTCATTTGGCCTTATGGCTGGAATGTGAGAGAGTGACAGAGGCCTGAAGTACTATTTGAGATGTTTTCTTCCTGGAAAGACCGGAGGCCTGATCCCTGACGGCAAAATCCCTGTCCCCAGGGGAAATTCTCTTACATTTTCGGGTTCCTGGAACAAGTGTGAGATCCAGAAGGTGACAGTACCCCAGGCTGGGTCGGAAGTTGCCCTGAGCCAGTTAATAGGTGACTCATGGATGGACGCTGAACAGGGGTCATCTGTGGGTGTGCACTGTGCATTGCCATAGAAACATCTAGAACAGAAACACAGGCTTTCGTACATCGGTGTGCACATCAGCCCTTGGGAACCAGGAGTGGGTGGCCCCTTGCTGACTGCCTTAAGGAGGACGTGTCCACAGTCAGCTCCGAAAGGGACCGTGAGGGCGGGGAAACAGGCTTGGACTGCTCTTGTGGTTTGTTGATCTTAAAGTGTATCACAAGCCATTTGTTTCCATTTGCTCAACAAATCTTGACATTTTCTCACAACGAATGAAGGAACTGGGGCTGAGAGGTACCTCTGTGGCCGAGAGCCCTCACTGCTCTTCCAGAGGACCCGGGTCTGAGTCCCAGCACCCACACAACAGCTTACAACCAGCTCTAACTCCAGGTCCAGAGGACCCAACACCCTCTTCTGTCCTCCGCCAGCCCCTGGCATACGTGTGGTACAGGCCAAACACTCAAACACATAAATTAACACAACAATAATTTTGTAAAAGAATAAATGAAGTTAGAGCCCTTGACTGCATGGGCCACTGTGTGTGCTTCTGGTTCGGCCGGCTGGAGGCTGGGCTCAGGCCTGCTGCTCTCCACCCTATACTTTCATAGGTCTCAGTTTCTCCATCATTAGAGGATGTTAGACAGCTGGGCTTCCTGGGGGGGGGCGGAGAGGACACAGGAACAATAGCATATATGAAGGAGCTCCAAAGGCAAACTGGAGGATATCACCCATAATTGTGGGTGGTCCCCTGTCTTCAGAAAGATATGTCTTAGTTCTAAAGCCCAGAAGCCCAACACGTAGCCCCGCGTGGAAATGAGTCTGCGCCAAAATGACTGAGGTAAAGATGGAGTCCTGAAAACCTAAGTCAAGTGATCTTGATCGGAAGTGGGAACAGTGGCTGGTGGGAAGAGCCACAAAGAAGTTCCGGGGTAGCAGAGGCTGTTGCCATGCTGCCTTATCCCACCACAGAAGGGCCGCCTCAGAGGGAGCTTGACCTGCATGAGTGATGATAACTTTGGGCTTAGAGCCTCTGAATTCTTTTCGTATCAAACCGGTGACTTGGGGTCATTTGTAATAGCAGAGTGTGCCAGAACACAGAACACTGAGAGTCAGGGCTCGCTGAAATCCAGCCCAGAGCAAGCCACAAGGGAGCAGATTCTGAGAGCAAGCAGACAGCCGGTGCCCACTTGCCATCGGCCACATATTTAATTAGCTCGGTTTTACATCACATAATAGGCAAGGGCCCGGCAGGCCCTCGGTGGGGTCTTCTGAGTGGGCCCCCATGAGGAACACCAGCACTGTCCACAGGCTCAGGTCCAGCCAGCAACCCACACCACCACTGTTTGTTGATGATGGTGGCTGAGCATGGCCTCTGCCTCTTCACAGCCATAAAATCTCACCAGGGTTAGCATGGAGCCTCTGCATCTCTACAAACTGGAAATGGAATCTGGAATGTCTCATCTTCTCCTCACCCGGCCCTCCAGGCCTGATGCGCCCTTTGGCAACTGTATCCCTGTACCCCTCAGCCCTCTGCCCATCAGCAATCTGCAGTGCTGGCGAGCCGGGTTTGTAAACCTGGGTTCCCACCAGACAGCTCTTTAACTGAAGGTCTTGCTCATGTGGACGCTTAGGCACGGGGTTCGCAGCTCAGGTTCAGAATTGAGGAGTCACCTCCCCTAACTCCACATAGCTCCTCCTTCCTGGTGACCTTCAGATGCCCTTGAGCCTAAGGTAGATGTACTTTCCTCAGTAGAAAAACAAAAACAAAATCTGTGAGATCGTGTGCTTCAAGTCCGAGTACAAACCAGGCACACAAGAAAGGCAAATAACAGAGGCTAAAGCGTGGTTGTGGCATGCATGTTTGCATATGTGTGTGTGTGTGTATGCATGTGTGTGTATGATGTGCTTGTGGTGTGTGTATATGGTGTGTGTTTGTGGTCTCTGTGTGTGTACAAGTGTGTGTGTGTGTGTACGTGTGTGTGGTATGTGTTTGGGGGGTTATTTGTGGTACATGTGTCTGTGGTATATGTGGGGGGGTTGTTTGTGGTACATGTGTCTGTGGTATATGTGTAGTGTGTTTGCACATGTGTCTGTGTGTATTCATGCATGATTGTGGCATGACTTTTGTGTGCCTACATATGTGTTTCCCTTTCTGTTCTATTCTAATGCTGATAGCCTGCACACAAGGCTCTCGTGGCCTGCCTGCCTCGCTAGTAAACTCAATCCTCAGCCAGGAATCTTGGAAGAAATTCCATGTCCTTGAGGCTCCCAGCCTCTCAACAGCAGCAGCCCCCTCTTCCCTCCCCCACCAGGGGAGCGGGAGCAGAGGCTGAGGGACCTTTTGTGACAGCTGCATCCTGGGCCTCCAGTCTGAGTGGGGGTTCCCCTGTCAAGCATCTTGAAGTCAGAGAATGGGGTTGGGGTTGGGGATAGAGGTTAGCGCGGTGGGGAGTTGTGCCCTGCATGTAATCCTGGGGCAGACCCGTCCCTAGCCTCCAACACCGCCTCTAAGCAGGGACTGTCCCGCAAGAGAGCAGAGTTCCCCTTGGGCCCATTGTTCTTGCTGGCACGGAGCAGGGCCAGGCTGACAGGACCTGTGATCTCAACACCTGTGTTAGCTGAGGCCTCCCTCCTAACAGGCCCTTCTCTCCTCGCTGCCCAACCCCCACACAGGTCTCTGCCGCGTGGCCGGAAGGAAGCTATTCTGACAGACTCTGCCAGAGGCTTCCCAGGAAGAAGCTCTCACCCCTGGGGCCCAGCCGGCTTGCAGCTCGGGTCACTGTGTGCAGGAGCCGCCTCGGAGAGAGCAGGCCGGCACGAAGCTGGCCTTCATTAAGTAATCTCTCCTTCCGCTCATTATAAAGAAACACGTTGACTGGCCCCCACTGGGCCTTTGTGTGTCCCCAGCTCAGGCTCTCTGCTGGCCAAGCCCCCTTGGGCCTGGGACCTCTTCTGCAATTTCTGGTTGCACATGCAGAGGGCCCCACACCAGGCCTTGTTTATGACGTTTATTGCGGCTGCTCCCAGTCTCCTGGACCAGTGAAGGTGACCCTTCAGGCTGGTGCTGGTGCTGGGGCGGTCTTGCCTCTGAGGCAAGGCCTTTGCTGCCACCTGGTGGTGACACTGTGACACAGCAGAGGGTAAAGAAACACGGGACTCTGCTATCTCAGAGATAAACCAGCCTGCAGCCACAATGCAAGCCCCCGACAGAAGAGGACTAGCACCTACCTGCCTTCCTCAGAGACCCCCGGCCTGCAGATTTCCTGTGGCGCTACAATAACTTTCCACAGGAGATACGAAGTTCTGGCTTTAAGGCCAGAAACCAACCTTCCTAAGGTACAACCCTTAATACAGTTCCTCATGTTGTGGTGACCCCCCCAACACACCGTAAAAGTATTTTTGTTGCTGTATCATAATTGTAATTTTTCTACAGTTATAATTGTAAATATCTGATATGCAATCCCTGTGAAAGGGATCTTTTGACCCACATACTGAGAACCACTACTTTGAGGTCAGAAGTGGATCCCACCCCAACCTTCACCAACAGGCCACACTACGCAAGTGACTCCATTTCTAAGCCAGGATTCTCTAGCCTGATATAATGTGACCAAGTCCCAGGCTCCTGGGTAGGTTGCGTGAGGACTGCCAGTTGCCAGCATGACTAGCACCCTGCTGGGCACAGTAGGTCCTCTGTTAAGGAATTTTCCCACCACCGCTGTAATTCTGGGCAGATCATGATGTCACCGTGCTGGCAAGGGTGGTAAAAAAATGGCATCATCATGAAGGCGACTGTCCTGATTAGCATTATTTACCAGCGTGGCAGAATCTAGGACTGCTGGGGGCAGGGAGAAAAGTCTCAGTTGCGTAATAACGTCTTTATCAGATTGCCCTGTGGGCTTGTCTGTGGGAGACGGTCCCAGTTGTGACTGATGAGGGGGGGAGGGAGCCAGCCCACTGTGGGCGGCAGGAGGTCCTGGGCTGTATAAGAAAGCTAACCTCAAGCCTGAGCCTTGGAGCGAGTCAGCCAACGACATCCTCCATGACTTGCTTCATGTTCCTGCCTGAGGGCCTGCCCTGACTTCCCTCAGTGATGGACTGTTACCTGGAAGTGCAAATCAAATAAACCCTTCCCTCCCCTAAGTTGCTTTTAGCTGGAGAGTTCTGCTAAAGCGACAGAAAGAAAACTAGAATAGTGACAGAGGCGCTGGTGATGACGTCGTCATGATGGTCTTGGTGATAGTAGCTGTTAGGCCTCAAACCCGGGGCGAATGGCTGACTGAGGGTCCTGTGAACATCCTCTCTCGGCATCGCCAGTACCTGCTGCAGCACCGTCCTGGCTTCTGTTTCCCACCTCCTACCCTGGGCCCTCCAGTCCCACGGTTCAGGAATTCTTCCCACCGCCTGGGGGACCAGCAAAGATAGAAGCCCCGTGGCTAGGTGACCTCTGAAAGCTAGTCAGGTCCCAAAAGTCCAGCTGGCAGCCATAGACACAGTTATACCCAATGTGTTAGAGTTGGGTCTTCCTAGCCTCCTTCTGGGACAGCATCCAGCAGACCTCACCATGACCCCAAAGGGGTCAGGGTCACCAGCCACAACGCCTAAGCATGTGGGGGAGGGGGTGTCTATAAAATGAGCCCAAGTGGATCCTAGAGATGTCCTGGCCTTGCCGTTTGCTACCCCGGGGCCTCACTGTGAGTCTGGGTAAGTCTGAGACCCTCCTTATCTAACACTGATCCACAGAGCTGCCTTAAGGATGGCAGTCTGCTCTGGACCTGCAGGGGGGTCTTGTGACCTTGGTCCCATAGGAGCTGTGGTGACATGAAGTCACCTGGAATCCTGGGTAGAGAGGGTAGGTGGGGAGACACAGGCCACAGGCAGTCCCAGAAGAGTGGGAAACCAGGCCCCAACACCAGCTTTTCCCATCCTAAGGAGAGTCTCTTGGGGATCCTCTACCCCAAGATCCCACAGGATCTCAGAGGGGCAAAGCAGCCCGCCCCATCTACAACCTTTAGGACCCCCCCCCCGGTTTAAGAGGCGTGTGCACAGGGAATAGGAGAGTGGCATGGGGGAGGAATGGAGGAAGAAAGGAAGGGAGGAATGCATAGAGGGCCTCGGGATAAGATTTTCTAGCACTAGCCTGGTGTGGTGGCACCCGCCTGTAATCCCAGCACTCAGGGAGGCAGAGGCAGGCGGATCTCTGGGGAAAAGCCATTTTATACAAGTTCAACATGGTAAGAGTGGTGTGTGCTATGGGTGTGTGTGTGTGTGTGTATTCAAGGTGCAATATGTGGAGTATATGGTGTGTTTGGTGGGTTCTGTATGTGTACTGCGTAGTGTATGTGGTATTTTGTATGTTTGGGATGAATGGCATGTGTGCATGTGTTCGTGTGTGTGTGTGATTTCTGTATGCATTGTGGTGTGTGTCATGCACATGATGGGCAATGTGTGTGTTGTGTCTCCTAGGGCCTGGGCGACCATGGTGCCATTCCTAAAAACTTGCTGCCTCACCCCAAGTGGAAGGCTGTGATCCTCCAGACAAGTCCTCCCCACCATTGGGATCCGAAAAGACAGCAGTAGGCCGCCCTGGGTAGACATGAACGTCGAAGTCCTGAGTGTGCTCTGGTGAGGAAAGCGGGTGGGAGCAGGGCACCTCCCTCGTGGGTTGGGACACAGCACTGCAGAGCTAGCTGTGGTTTGGAGGAAGGGTGAGATACCAGAAATCCTCTCAGGGCACCCTCCCAGGCACCCCACTCCTCGCCCCAAAGGGAGACAGCATGACACCAGACTGCAAATTGCTTCTGTCACCTGCTCTTTATTGTCTGCCAGGGGCTCCATTCTCATGGGTGACCAGGGTCCCCAGGAGCAACACTACATAGAGAAAGTTGCAGGAAGAGGGTATGAGAGAAGCCAGCTATGGGAGCCCAGCATGTGAGCCTACACGTGAGTGTGGGCCAAAAAAAAAAAAAAAGGAGGCTGCCATCCAGGGGCTCAGCAGAGGGCTCTCAGAGTTGGTTAGCCACCACCCGCTCCGCCTTTGATGCAGAGCTCAGATGTCACATTCCAAGAGGACCGGTCATATCTCAAGAGTTCAATGCCATCATTCTCTCCAACTGGCTGGTGTCGAGCCTGAGTCATCCTGAACCCACAGCACCTCAGGCTGAGACCCCAAGCTCTCTTAGCCACTCTCTCAAACCCTCAGCCCTCGGAGAAGATGGGAAGGAAACAAAGAGAAAGAAAAGAAGGTAAGAAGGCAGACTCTTTGCCATGGTCCCTGGGCTTGATGGGTCAGGGGGCCTCAGGGGACAACCAAGGCGAGGCCTGCTCAGGATGAGGGTGCTGAGCTGGGCTTCTCCTCCCGTGACACAGGAATGGCCCTCTCGCTGTGGCCAGCATCCAAGCCGGACTGGACCTTGGGGCCAGAGAAGGTCAGCATGCCATCCGCAGACAGGGAACAGGAGAGGGCAGACTGGTCCACATTGGAAGGCAGACGGTAGCGGCGATGAAACTCACGGGAAATGTAGCCATGGTCATCCTGGGGACCACCGGGAGGGGCATAGTCAGGGGAGATGGGACAGCAGTTCTCCATCCCACACTGGAAGGGGAACCTCTCAGACCATACCAGGTGGCCAGGCTGCAGGTGATCTCACAGGGGCTGGACTTCAGGATCAGAGCCCCAGTGCCTAGCCACCTCACCCTGAGATTGACAGAGTTGCAGCCAAACTCCTTAAACCCTAGATTTATAGCAAGCTTCCAAGAGCCCTCTGACAAAGGCCAACCACAGAAGATGGGCTTACTTGGGGCCTGTGCTGTGCAACTAGCTTCTGCAGATTTGATAAGCTTTGCTGTCCCTGGTTCTGTTCTCCTCCCAGCTTCCTCTCCCCCTGGACCCACAGGGACTGTCCAGGATCAGCTGCCAGCAGTCCACCCAACAGAAGATTTCGGTCAGTCAGGAAACTCCCTTCCACTGGAATCCTGGGTCCCTAGACTCAGGTTCCTGAGCCCAAACTCCCTCCTCTCAAGGGACAAAGGCCAAGAGGTTGAAGGTATAACCCCAAGCCTGGCTCAGGGTCAGGGAAGCCATGTCCTGGCTTCAGTGCATAAAGAGCTTGGCTCATCCCACATCCCTTCTATTACTGGCCAAAAGACCCAGCCAAGAGAAACTAAGAACCTTGCTCCTAGCCCCTCTCTGCCATCTCGTCCAAATGGGCAAGACATGCCTAACCAGCCTCATTGGGCCTCCTGCATAGTCCCAGCTCAGTCAAATGATACAACCAGCCAGCCTCAGTGCCTAGGGCTCCCTCAATCCAAAGACCTGCTCTTTTACCACGTGATCAGGAGCCTTAGGGCAGGGTGAAGAAGCTGGGAGAAGCCCATCCCTTCTGGCAAGGGGCCTGTTTATGCCTCAGGACTGCCACTTACTAATGGAAATGCCAGGGGGCTCCTCAACTTTTGGTATGGATAAATGCTAGCTCTTCTGTCCTCTCTGGACTCTCCCTCCTGAGCCAGGTTGCATGTGAAAATATGGCAGCAGGGGCTGGAGGTAAGGAGTGTAAGGAGGCTACCATCTACACTTTCCTTTTTTGAGGTTGTTTCTAATCCCCTGTCATCCAGAAGATCCAGGAGCATAGTTAGAGCTGTGCCCAATACAAGGGTCCTCATGTTGCATCCCTGAGACCCACTTTTCCTGCTGCCTGGCCCTACCAGGGCTGAGGACAAGTGACCTCCATGATCCTGGGAGGGGCCAGCCCAGCACAGGCTGTGGTTCCCTCCCAGCAGGAGCAGCTGAGCCAGAGCAGTCTGCCACGGTCACCATAGACTCCACACAGATGGAGCTCTATATGGAACTCACCTGCCTCTCATTGTGCTTGCCATGGATCTCCACAAAGTCCTCCAGTACCTTCACAGTGAGGTCCTCAGGGGAGAAGTGCTTCACGTCCAAGAAGATGACAAACTTGTCCCGGTCGGATCGGACCTGCAACCCAAACCCACGTGTGGGGCTCTGCAAAGGGCCACCAGCTCCGGGGATCAAAGGACAGGGAAACAGCTGTATGATCCCTGATGGGCGGACTGGATGAGACCAGACAGGGACGTGCCCAGCCACCAGAATGGAGAGTCAATCCTGTCGACTCCTCTACTTCCACAAGCCAAGAAAGCCTCTTCGTGACGGGGCTGGGACTGTCACCTGGCCCCACAGGCAAGACCACCACCGACCTCCAGACCCAAGGATTGGGTAATGTTGATTCACTGCTAGGTGCTCTGGGTCAGCCAACTAATCATAATGTGGCCGGCTAATTGGTTATAGGCTGGAACACTGGTTATAGTAGAATGGTTGGTTGGTCGATGAATGGGTGCCATGGCTGATTACAGTAAGTCATTGGATATGAGTTAGTTGGCTGGTTGGTCACTGCCAGATGACCAGTTACAGGTTGACCAGTTGTTTGGTTACGGTCTACTGGCTGGCTATGATTTGGGTGGCTGGTCAATTGAGGGTAGCTGGTTGGTTGTGGTTGATTATGGGTGGTGGGTTCATTAAGGACTATTTGCCTGACTAGTTGGGAACTGGCTGGCTGGGGGGGACTAAAGTCCATGATGTGTCCACCAGCCCCAGGAGCCCACCTCACCTGTTGATGCTGCCAAAAGTTCCGCAGCACTGCCAGCTGCTAGCACAAAGCCATTTACATTCCCCACTCCCTACCCTGACTAGAGCCTGCAATCGAGCAATTTGCTTCCTAGGGTTGTGGCTGAATCTGTTCTGGGAGCCTTCTTTTGAAGCAAAGAGAGACTTAGCTCTTCCAGAACTGTGGATCACTTGGGTGCGGTGGGATGTAACCTTTCTTTGGCCTTCAGGGAAGCTGGGAGGGAGCCCCATCTGCAGCTCTGCCAGCCACAGAAGGTCCTTGCCCTTCTGTAAGGAAGCCCCTCCTCTCTGGGCTTCAGGACAGTACATCCCACCCCCACACCGAGAAGAGAAAGTACAGGGAGCGGCTGGCCCAGGACGCTTGCCTTTGCCAAGTAACTTGCCTTGATGGGGTTGTTCTTGGGGTTTCCAGCATGTGGTTGGTGCATTACAAACCACATATGGGTCATGAGCTGATGGGAGGAAAAGACAGCAGTCGGGCTGGGGCAGGTCTCCTCCTCCGACCCCATTCCCAGTGATCTGAGAGGCTTTGGCAGCTAGGCAGGTGGGCTCCCACTCAGCCTCTGCAGGTTAAGAGGCTGGGAGAGGCAGGGACATTGCCTGAGGAGAGCAATAGTGCCCCTTCAAGGATCCCTAGCTGTCCTCTAGACAAGGCTGAGACCCCTCTGACCAGCAAGGAGAAGCCAGCATGGCTGTATCTTACCTCAGAGATGCCTGAGTCCAGCACTGTGCGGAAGAGGGACTGGCGGTAGTAGGGGCTGATGGTGGAAGACAGGAAGGGCAGCAGGTCGTATTCAAAAAGGCCCTCGCCAAAGAACTGGTCGAACAGTCGGCTGGGGTAGAAGGGCCCCAGGGCGCGCTTGAACCAGGGGTGCTGGATGGTGACGTCCATGTTCTACTTGGCAATGCAGGGACCGAAGGCTGGCAGTGAGTCAGGCAGGGGCCTCTGGGCAGTGCAGTGTCGAGCTAGCACCCCGGCCCTCCCTATATACGCCTGCAGAGAATGGAGGTATTAAAGGATTTCCCGAAATGCCTGTGCTCAGCTGGGAGAGAGGCTGCACCGTCAGCAGCCGGGATGCTCACTCGCCACCCCGGACCCAGCAACACACGCTGAGCAGCAGGGTCCAGTTCTCAGCCCAGATGTCTCCAAGGAGGTCTGTAGAGAATCTGACCCTCCTGTCCAGGGACAGTCCTACTTCTTCATACTTTGAACTGAGGGATCCACCCGGCCTCCCTTGGAGGAAGAGTTCAGAGCCCTGTTTCACGGGTCGGGAGGAGACTTAGGCAGCAGCTTAGCAAGCCATACCCAGCTCTCACAACCTCCAGTAAAGGCACGTTGTTCAAAGCAGAACAGCCTTTGGTTTTTCTTACTCATGACAGAAAAGGACACAGCTCACCAAAAAATGTCAAGGGAGATAGAAAACAATAAGAAAACCAGCCAAGAATCCTGTCCAAAGCCTGCTCTGGTTCCTGCTCAGCCCAGGATGAGCCGGGGGGGTGATTCTGGACTTTTCCCTGCACAGCTCGATGTGCTCCCCTCCTCATGGCCACCATCCTTAGCAAAGCCTCAAGTCTTCCCAATGTGACTTCAGCACGGGCTGTTGAACCTGATGTTTCTGCCAGGCCCAGGGCTTATGCAAATCACTTACAGGTCTTCCAGGGTCTTTGCTGGAGAGAGCTCTGCTCCTCAGCCTGAAGTACCACCAGGTGAAAGAATGGCATCTCTCAGTTCTACCTGTGCCTGTGACTCTGGCATGTGATAAAAGGTCCTAGCAAACCGCTTTTGCCCTGCAAGCTTGAGATCCCAGGGGAGTGACTTCCTGGGGTTCCAGAAACAAGGCCGAACATGGCGAATGCTGCAGGAACCAATGGACACCTCACACTCTGTGCCCCCAACACTTGTCAACCACAACTTAGTTCTTCAGACTGCACTTGGAGGCAGATCCCAGAATCACCCTGTGGGGGCCTCTTCATGGCCAGCAGAGTGAGGATGTCCAGAAGGCAAGAAAGCGGTTCAGTCCAACATGACTATGTAGCTGACTTGTTGGCTCAAACTTCAGGAGTCTGACGCAGAGCGGTTTATTTTAGGCATATTTAAGCACAGCACAATTTGGTGAAAACTTTCCCAGAGATAATGCATTCAATCCCTTGTGCACAATATAAATTACACATAAATCTCTTTGAGGAACAAAGCAAGCTAAACAAAGATCAGATGTGACTACACCAAAATTCTTCGTAATGTATTGTGACACCTTCGTCACAAAGACAGGTGAATGGTCTCAAAAGAAAAGCAAGGAGGGCCTGGGAATGGAACTCACTTGATAAAATGCTGGCCTATCGTGTGCAGAGCCCTGGGTTTGAGCTCATAAGCCAGGTATGGTGACACACCTGTGATCCTAGCACTTAGAAAACAGAGGCAGGAGGGTTGGGTGTTCAAGGTCATTCTTGACTACATAGCAAATTCAAGGCCAGCTGAGCTACATGAGACCCTGCCTCTAGATAATAGATGATAGATAGATAGATAGATAGATAGATAGATAGATAGATAGATAGATAGATAGGAATATGGGAGGCTAGGTAGAGTCTTAACTACCTAGCATGAATAAAGTCCTAAATTCAATATTCACCAATATCACAAAACAATTAATACAGTTTCATATCTTTTATCACAAATTTTTTAAGTCATTTTGACTTCTTTAAATGCTGCATTAAGGGCCCGGGACATGGTGGCACACACCTTTAAAGAAGAAGTAGGCAGATCTCTGAGTTCTAAGCCAGCCTGGTCTACAGAGCCAGTTCCAGGACAGCCAGAGATACACAAAGAAACCCTGTCTTTAAAATAAAGTAAAATAAAATGTTGAGTTAAGACAAGAAGACTGTATTTTCAATTCCCACCCACAACACTTAAACATAGAGGGTAATAGTCTGTTCTGCCTCCTAAAGGGACCCTGCATGTAGACGGAAACCAAGATGGGACTGCAGGCAGGAATTAAGCCTAAGACCTCCTCATGAGAGTCCCATAGCTCAGTGCCAAAGAGGACAAAGCAAACTTGTGTATCCCTCATATTCCTGTCCTAGAGAGATTATGGATTCCTATGTGCTAAAGGTTCAGTGAACTATAGGAAGCACAGTCCTCACCATGGGTCTTGAATTCAGCATAGCCAGGACTGAGTATCACTGAACGGTGAAGGTCTGGAGAGGGGAACTTGAAGGTCCCACACACACACCCTGTTCTACCTCAGCTCAGGCTGCTGCATGAGTATCCTGTAGCTGCTGGAACACAAAGCTACAGTCTGGGCCGCTTAAACAGCACAGAGGTGTTGTCCTGAAGCTCTGGAAGCCAGAAGTCTGCGAAGTGTCTCTTGGAGCTAAAAGTAAAGGTACTGGCTGAGTGGGGGCCCTCAGAGGCTTTGGAGAGAATCAGCTTCCTGCTTTCCCAGCTTCTTGCAGCTGATGGCTCTGCCTCCACCTTCGAAGGAAGCCAAGGATAGCCACGTCTTTTTTACTGTCTTGTCCCTCCAGCTGTTACACTTTCTACCCCTCTTAGAAAGATTTGTCCCATCCAGGCAATGGTGGCACACACCTTTAACCCCAGCACTCAGGAGGCAGACTCCGGCACGTGTGAATTTGAAGCCAGCCTGGTCTACAGAGTTTATTCCAGGACAGCCAAGGCTACACAAAGAAACCCTGTCTTGAAAAACTGAAAAGGCAACTGGAGAGATGGCTCAGAGGTTAAGAGCACTGGCTGCTCTTCCTAGAGGTCCTGAGCTCAATTCCCAGCAACCACATGGTAGTTCATAACCATCTGTAATGAGATCTGGTGCCCTCTTCTGGCCTGCAGGCACACATGCAGGCATTAGAAAGAAAAAAAGATCTCTCCCTTTGTGCTACAATACCAATCTTCCAGGCACAGGAGAAAGCCCTTTCTACATGGAAATGAGGCCAGCTCCACAAAAGGAAACTCACCTAAACCTAATTAAAAGCTCATGGCTGGTGAGGTCACAGGTGCTAGCAGGAAACCTATTACTATTGTTTTTGCTAAATGGACACATTGTCAAACTACCTTCTAAATACTGGTGTTTAGACCCATAGATTGCTGGCGCTCTGACCCTGGGTCCGAGAAACTTCTTATGGCTACAGGCAGCAGTCTATGGAGACTCATAACAAGTCAACATGCTGAGAATAAGTGGCTGTTAAGTGATCAGAACTAAATGGGGCATTGATCAACGCCCACACCCAAGTCTTAAGGAGCATCCCAGAGGAAGGGGTGTAGGAGCTAGGAGAGCTGTGAAATGCTGTCTTCCGGCTGACGCTGCCACGAACCCACATCAGCTGCCTGGACAAGATCAAGGTGGTCAACATTTCACCATGGAGAGAAGAGGGGCAGTTAGTGGCTGTTGGGAGAAGGGGAGTCATTTTTCTTTCGGGGTATAACCATGCTGGGATGGATGGCTCCAGACCCAGGACGATGCAGAGTGTACATAGGACTCCATGAGTTACCAAACCACAACACAGAAGAAGACAAAAAAGGTGGGAGGGAAAATACTAGAGGCCCAAGGGATATGGAAGGGTAGGTTTGGTGTGGATATGACCAAGATGCTTGCTTGTACTCATGTATGAAACTGTCAAAGAATGTCCCAAAAGGGAGAAGAAGGAGCTGGGATTACGCAAGACAGACACACCTTCCTTCTATCGAGTTTAACTCCTGGGCTCTGGGATCTCAGGAGCTTCTAATTCCCCTTTGTACTGTGCGTTAACCTGTTCCAGGTCCTAAGGCCTACAACGTGGATGGCCATTGTTCTGCCTGCCACAGGCAAGGAAGTACATGAGGTAACCTGTCACCCTTGGGTGCTTCCAACCTTCTCACCCTTGTGTCACCAGGACAGGGAGTGGCTTACAGAGAGTCCAGGGGTCATGGTGGACACCCACTCTCATCCCTCAAATCCATACCTCATTCATCTTGCATCTTAATTATTGAGGGATCCCACTTTCACCTTCAGGCTCCATGGCCTTTCCAGACAGCCAGAGCTGGACCGAAGACCAGCTGCATGGACAGTGTCTCCAGTCCTTGACTGATATTAGTTGAGTCTTGTCTAGAAAATATACACTTTTTTTTTATTCAGGCAAGATCTCACTGGCCTTTCTTCAGACAGGCAGGCACTAGCTACGCAGATAGACTGGACTCAAGCTTGAGATTCTCCTGCCTCAGTTTCCCAAATGCCGGAATTACAGGTGTGTCCCAGCACATAGGTTTAGCTCTTTGAAGGGTCTGTTCCTGCTTGTTACATAACTGACCTCCCAGGAAAGATGTGTTTCCTGATGCAATAGTGGCGTGGCTGTTGTAGCTACAAAGTTGCTGTGAATACGGAACTAAACATTTACTCTCTCAGGAAACTTTAGAAGCCACTAAACCCAAGATTATCATTGTCTAGTCAATGTCTGGCTGGGCATGTTTCTGTCTGAACGGTTCTGATCTAGTGTGGTGAGTGCCGTGTGCCTTTAATCCCAGCACTCTGGAGGCAGAGGCAGGTAAGATCTCTGTGAGTTCACAGCCAGCCTAGTCTACCTAGCAAGTTCTAGCTATGCCTACATAGTGAAACTCTATCTCAAAAAAAAAAAAAAAAGTAGGAGGGAGGCAGTGCTGGACAGATGGCTCAGAGGGTAAGAGCATTTACTGCTCTTTCAGAGAACCGGAGTTTGGTTCCCAGAACCCTCATTGGTCAGCTCACCAGTAACTCCAGCCCCAGGGGATCCAGTCCCTCCCCTGGATTCCCCACACATAGCATTAACTCACACAGACACACATGTACACGTAAATAAAAGTCTTTGGGGGAGGGAGTAGAGACAACATCTCTACATGTAGCTTTGGCTGTCCTGGAACTCGCTCTGTAGACCAGGCTGGCCTCGAACTCACAGATCCACCTCCCTCTGCTTCCAGGGCCCTGGGATTAAAGGCATGCACCGCTCAGCTTAAAATAAATCTTATAAGGTACTAAATATGCCTTAAAGAAAGAGCCTTCCTGATATGAGACCTGAGAGGGTACACTGTCCCCTGATTAACTCTGTCAAGAAAGTTTTTTTAGAGAATAATTCTGCACACATCTTCAAAAAAAAAAAAAAAACCAAAATGGCAAAGGCTCAGTGCTCGTTGACTCTGGAGTCACAGATGTATTTGAACAGGTGCCTCGGGTGGAAATGCCCCCCCCCAAGTTCACACACTCAAAGACTAACCTTCAGTACCTCAGAGGGTGCATTGAGACAGGGCCTTTCAGAGGGTAATAGCTATAGAATGAGATTACACAGGCAGGCCCTAAGTCAACCCATATCCTTGTGGGAAGAACGCAGTTAGGTACAGAGAAAGAGACTGGGGATGCCCAGGAAGGACCACATGAGGCTCAGCAAAGGATGCTCTGCAGACCAAAGAGGGAAGCCTCAGAGGCCACAGGCTCTGCCGATGCCTTCAACTCGGACTTCTACAGTCACCCCTCTTTGCTGAGATTTTGCTTCCTGCACACCATCCATAGCCAGAAGCATTATATGGAAAGTTGGGGGCGGGGGGCAATCTGTGTGTTTTGAAGCATGAAGTGTTCTGAGGAGCCTGCTGGGTAGTGTCCCTCTGCCCAGTGCCTCTGTGCTACCAGACCTCAGTCACCTAAAGGCTGCCAGTGGTCAGAGATGGACTGCTGTGACATCCCAGCGTTCCTGTGACTTATTAATCCCCCAAGTGCAAGCACAGCAGTGCTGGTGGCTGGGAGAAGCCAGTGAGAAGCTGAGAGTGGCCTCTCCCGGTGAAAAGGAGAAGATTCTCAGCTCTACAGAGATTGCCAGGCTCTAGGGTAAGAACAGTCCAGTCGTGAGGGAAGGGGCAGGGAATCCATGCTGTCGCCCCTCAGAATGCAGTGATGATGGAAAGAGCACTCGTTACAGGGCTTGGTACCGGACAGATAAGGTCCTAGAACCTACCTCCTGCCCGTGGGAAGAACAGAGGGTCCCTGACCTTGTCACACAGCCCTGCAGGCTTTGCTCTGTAGGGAGCTCACCATCTCATCGGCACGGGCAATGGCGACAAGGCTTTCTTGAGATGGAGCTGAAGGTCTGGAATGCCAAGAATCCCTGTGACTACAAATCTATATGCATCAACAGAGTTCAGATTATCAGATTTGCTGTTGTGGGGGATGCAGGGAAGGTGGGCTTTTAGATCAGTGCTGATTCTTGGGACCACTTACTTGCATTTTATTGCAGGCTTAAAGTTTAGAACTGTGAAACTGAGCCCAAACCAAGCATCTCATTTAAATGCAAATGTCAGCCCATGCCTGAAATATGTCACTGAATAGATAGGGACTCTTCTTCCTAATTGCTAATTGCCTTAAAAACAAACAAGAAAAAAAAATTGCCGTTATTCATAATTGTCACTTGATTACACTGAAACTAATTTTGTCCTATGAAGGGTGAATCGTTCAAAAAATGCCCAACCTGCATGTGGCCGTAGACTGCCATCCGGGGGCAACAGTACGAATTCTTTGCCCCATCTCTAGGCTTCTCTTTGGTTTACCCAGGTTGCCAGCATTGTGCTTTTGCTTTGGGATATTACCAGGTAAAACTGGGATTACAGGAATGCAAACTCACTGGCCCTGGCCAGTAGCCTCAAGCCCTCTTGAGCAGAGCCTGGGAAGTCGCCAACCAGGCATGTCCCATCAACAGATGGTGTCCCGCCTGCAGGTTGAAAATAAAAAAACATCCATTTCCCCAAATCAAAAAAAAAGACAAAATATGAGTCTCCTGGATCTCAACAGTCTGAGCAGACAATGAGTCCCTCTGCGAACTCATATCTCAGACCCATGCTGGGGACTGAGGCTGCTAAAGGCCTGGACACGAATGGCTACCTACTTGCACCCAGCATCCTGGGGCCTGTGGAAAGGGGAACCTACAAGGTAGGCTTCAGGCTGCCAAAGCTGCAGGGATACCTGAAACCCCTGATCCAGGAGATGGGGAGTGTGGGCTTGCTGTGAGATATTCTGAAGGTACCAGGAAGCACGAACCAGGGGACAGAGGTGGGGGGGGCGGTGAACCACGTGTCTGGAGAGGCATTTCTACTGTGTGCGGTGAGTGTGGGATGTGTGTGCGATTGTGTGTCTATGGAGCGAGGTTGGATGGAGTTGGGGTAAATACGTTTGTGTATGGAAGAGTATTGGTGCAGTGTAAGCCTCCACCCTGAAGACCCCCTTCTCCTGCCTAAGCACAGCAGCCAGGCGAGAAGGCCCTAGTGACTTGCTTCAGCGTTCTCCCCGTCTGGCTTGGACAGCAGCTTTCCGCCCAACCTCAGCATTCCCGCTCGGCTGCACACAGCTCAGCCCCCCACCCTGGCAGAGCTGACGTCCGCTTGATCCTGAGGATTCCCGCGACGCCAGCAGTCTGCTGCGCAGTCAGAAAGCTCCGCGCGATTTTCCACCCCAGGGGCCAGGGCTCCCGCACAAAGCAAGCGCAGGGCGACCAGCATTGTGGTGGGACAGCAGGAATGCGCCCAGCTAAGCCCTGGCCCCAGCCTCAGGGGTCAACAGGTCAGACAGGACTGTCCACTGCAGACACCACCACATCCGGGAAAGGAAGTGGGGGGTGGGGGAGGCCAGTCACGCTTGCCAACCCCTCCCAGGGCAAAGCCCTCAGTGGCTGTGCATCGGTGAAAGCTTCCACGAAGCATCTGAAGGGGCCAGCCTGGGAGTTGACCGAACCCCACCCCACCCCACCCCCGGCAGGAAGTCAGAGGGAACCCTGCTGCATATACCTGGCTCAAGGTTTCCACAACTCCTGATCATTCACACTTGGCGTCATTGAGAACTTTTGTCATGGAAGTAAAACGCTGCCTGGGCGGCTTTATTTTCATTACAAAAGTATTCGTGGGTCTCGGAAGTGGAAAAATGGGTACCATGAGCATCTCTAGAGGCATCGGCCGGATTGTGTTTTGCCCCAACTGACGCTTGTCACTGTAATCATTATTAGTTATTTATTTGATTTAATGATTGCTTGCTAGGGTTGTTTTGTTGTTTTTGTTTTTTGAGACAAGGTCTCACTTTGTAGACCAGGCTGGCCTCAAACTCACAGCTATCCGCCTGCCTCTGCCTCCCTGAGCGCTGGGATCACAGGTGTGCACCACTGAACACCGGCTTGCAAAGCCTTTCTTTTTTTAAAAAAAAATATATTTATTTATTATTTACATAGTATTCTGCCTGCATATACACTTGCAGGCCAGCAGAGGGCACCAGATCCCATTATAGATAATTGTGAGTCACCATGTGGTTGCTGGGAATTGAACTCAGGACCTTTGGAAGAACAGACAGTGCTCTTGACCTCTGAGCCATCTCGCCAGCCCTAGCAAAGCCTTTCTAATGCTGCATCTGCATCGTAGAAGAGCCATGTATGCGTTCCTCTTTGTTAATGTGAAGAGATATGATTTTTTTTGTTGTTGTTGGTTTTTGTTTGTTTGGTTGGTTGGGTTTTTTTGTTGTTGTTGTTAGTTTGTTTTGTTTTGTTCTTTGTTCTTTCCCCACACCCTGAGACAGGGTTTCTCTGTGAAGTCCTGGCTGTCCTGGAACTTACTTTGTAGACCAGGCTGGCCTCGAACTCACAGAGATCCGCCTACCTCTGCCTCCCCGAGTGCTGGCATCACCACACTAGATGGCATCACACTCATCATTATCTGATGAGCTGATCAGCCTGGTTTAGTCATTGTCTTAGTCCAGGTCCCTGAAAACAGAGCCTGGGGCAAAGTGTAGTTGTGGGCATGTCATGAGCAGGATGGAGGCTCACTTGAGTGCAGAAGAGAAGGTGGCAAGGGTCTAGAGAGAAAATACCATGGCAGGCATGGCCTGGAATCTCCCAGGGCACCACCATGCAGTGGCTTCTGGCAGAAGTCTCTCACCAGATCTCCTCCAGAGGGCAAGAAACACCAACCCTACTTCTTCCTGATCCATTCCCATTGTATCTGACCCTCCCCCCCTGTTTGGGTCTGAAATGTCTCCCCATTGTGTTCATGCGTTTGAATACTTGGGGCCCAGCCACTGGCGCTGTTCAGGTTGGCTGTAGAACCTGGAGATGGGAGGCCTGGCTGGTGGGTATGAAAATTGAGCTTTTTCTGCCTCCTGACTGGCCATGATGTCAGCAGCTGCACTAGCTGCCGTTCATGATGCACCGTGCCCTTCATGCCATGATGAACTGAAGCTTTGAGCCAAAACTGAACCTTCCTTAAGTTGCCTCTGATGGGCATTTTGTCACAATAACAGAAAAGCTATTAATGCAGACAGCCTTGGGGGGGGAGCCAGAATACTGGGATTCAGGCAGGTTTGCGTGTGGCACTGATGGCCCCATTACAATGTGAATAAGGTTAAAAAAAAAGGGGGGGGGGATTGGGCTGGGTGGTGGTGGCCTATGCCTTTAATCCCTGCACTTGGGAGGCAGAGGCAGGTGGATCTCTATGAGTTCGAGGCTAGCCTGGTCTACAGAGCGAGCTCCAGAACAGCCAGGGCTACACAGAGAAACCCTGCCTTGAAAACAAATACTAAATAAATAAATAAATAAATAAATAAATAAATAAATAAATAAATAAGGAAAGTTGTATGTTATATATTTACCACAATATGAAACTATACCAGGCCTAGAGGAAGCTCGGTATATGTGCTGAAACCCCCCTAGAGAAGTTACTATTTAGGACACCCAGAAGATACCTCCCCACACACACACACCAGATGAGGATGACAGCCAGGGACGAAACAGCTTCAAGGGAACAAACCCATGCTTCCAAGCCACAGCAGCATTTCAGTCAGACTGAGGCATCTTCCACAAACGGGAGCAGGTCCTTCCTCTCTGTGTCCACTCTGGTTGCTCAGCTACAAGCAGCAAATGACTCCAACGAGGGCATTTTGGGCCCTGCCTCAATTTGATTTTTCTGGGCCATGGAAAGTGTCCCAATGATGTGCCAGCAGCCATGTAGTCAGGGACCCAGAAGCAGCAGTTCTGACAGTATTCCTGCTGGAGACCAGGATGCCAGAAGAGTGTTCTAGTTCCCTGCTATCTCCCGCACCTCTGCCCAGATGCTGTACATGAGGATCTGAAAATGAGAGGAGGCACCTCGTCACCTCATGGTTGGGCCAACAGGACTGGGCAACTCAAGCCCCTTGCCATACTCAGTTTCTGCCACAAATGCTTTATAAAGCTCCCAGACTTCATGGTACACTGTTTCCTGCTGTTCAGGAACTCTGTACCCTCCCTCCCCACCCTCACTCCCTCCTTGTGAAGCCCCTACCTATGAAACTAAAATAAGTTTATTCCTAAAGAGTACCCTATGTGGGAGCTATCTCTCCCTTGAGTGAGTGGCACATGCCTGTAATCCCAGCTTCCTGGGAGGCAGAGGCAGGTGGATCTCTGTGAGTTCGGGGTTTGTAAACCACTCACTCTGTGGTTTACAAAGTGAGTCCGGGATGACCAAGGCTACACAGAGAAACCCTGTCTCAAAAACAAACAAACACAGGATAATTGAGTGTTCTTCCTGACATCCTGAGTTCAATTCCTAGCACCCACAACAGATGGCTGCTCACAACCATCTGTAATGGGATCTGATTCCTTCTAACATGCCTGAAGACAGAGTACTCATATACATTAAATAAATAAATAAATCCTTTTAAAAAAAGAATTCCCTATATGATCCACAAATTCTTCAAATTTTCACAACAAAAACCAAAACAATTAAACAAAAACAGTCTCTAACTCAGGGTGGCTTTGATGGCCGTTGAGTTTTCTGGTATTCTTGCCCCCACAACCCAAGTTCACCAAAGATCCAAGGTTCCTCAACTCTTAAAGACACCCCAACATTCCTGTTTCACCAAGATGTTCATATTCTCCTTACTTGGCTACTCTTAAGTTCAGGATCCTGCCCTGGGGAGATAACCCTGATCATCCAGGTGTGCCCAACGCAAGATGGCTGCAAAGTCCTGGAAGAAAGAGGCTCAGAAACCCAGCTTTCTCAGTACAGATGGCTGTGGGTCGGGGCACCCCACCTCCCGGGGAACCTTGCTTGCTGGCCCACTATCAGACAACAGAAAAGCAGCAGCAGCTTCGTGGCCACACATCTCTCACAGGAGGTTCAGCATCTGTGCTCATCTGACTGACAGCCCAAGTGACTCTCAGCCCCATCCTTCCTTGCTTGGCTTGTCTCACTGTGTGCTTTTACATAAAGGAGGTCCGGGACTGGCTCAGGCGGGACAGCAGCATTAGCAAGAAAGGGGGTTCAAAGGCTTTTGCACTAGGCCTGTCGGGGTTAGGAGCTGGTTGTTCCTAGCTTTTCTCTCTGTACTTTAACTCTCAAGCATTCTGGCTGGTAGCCTTGCTTGGGGTGGGGGTGGGGGGTGTAAGCGACTGATCACAGTGAGAAACTCTGAACTTTCTTAACTGTCAGGCTGATGGCTCTGGCTACTGTACTTGAACTCTTAATCTTTCTGGCTGGTAGCCTTTGTATAATTCTTAATCTTTCCGGCTGGTAGTCTGGCTATTTGGGGCTGCTGGTTGTGGCAAGAAACTCTTTACTTTAACTCTTAAACTTTCAGGATGGTGGCCTTGCTATTTGGGGCTACTGGTCATGGCGAGAAGAAAAGGAAAGAAAGAAAGAAAGAAAGAAAGAAAGAAAGAAAGAAAGAAAGAAAGAAAGAAAGAAAGAAAGAAAGAAAGAAAGAAAGGAGGGAGGGAGGGAGGGAAAGGAAAGAAGGACCATATGTGCACACAAACATAGGACGCTCCCACAGATCATTCATAAAAACATATAGACAAACAGACAGACACATTTTTGGATGAAGCAGGTGGCTTCAAAGACTGTTTGATTCTGTCATGGGTTTTTATACCATGGAATACAAAGGTTTTCTATGTATAGAAAAAAATTACCTTATCCAAAAATAGATACAATCGTTACATAAAAAGGGTGTTACAGTAGGACTATTAACTCTAAGTTCTTTCATCAGAACTATATCCAACTAGATACCTTTGTTCATTATAAGTTCATCTTGCAATAACCAATGAATGTATTTCCTTTGATTTGATTAATTTGTTTCGATCTTGTTTTCCCTCTTGGTGTAATTCCAGTGCTTGACACATGGAGGTTCACAGAGCTCCTAACAGTTTTTGCTATACTGCAGGAGGGTTTTTAAATTACTTGAGTCAAGTCAAAAATTCTATTAAATCATTATCAGGAATTGTGGAGTCATCAGTTCATTTAAACAGCACTCTGTCATGGAAGTATAGCTTCAATATAATCTTCAGGAAACCTGCCCAACAGAACGAAGCCATAGGCAGTGAGGGTCTTTGCCATGCCAGATATATGAGACAAGCATGGAAAGGCAGTATAGCAACAATAAGTATTGAGGCAAAGTCCCTGGAGCTTTGCCTAAACCAGGGCTACACCCATTCATCAGCCGAGCAAAAGTGAGCAGGCTGCCTCCAGGAAGCTCACTTGCTTGCTTTGGCCAATCCAGGATGCAATTGCTCCCAGCAAATTTCCTTCCTTCTCAAGGCTGCATTATGCCCTATCCTACAGATGGACCACATCTTAGGAAGATCCTGGGGATCCTGGTGGCAAGTAGACAGGCTAAAATCATGTCACAAAAGAGAAGTGAGCTGAGCTGGGCACGGTGGTGAACACCTATAATCCCAGCACTTGGGAGGCAAAGGCAGGTGGATCTCTGTGAGTTCAAAGCCAGCCTGGTCTACAAAGCAAGTCCAGGACAGCCAAGAAACCCTGTCTCAAAAGCACAAGAAGCAGGAGGAGGAGGAGAAGGAGAGCAAGCTCTAAGAGCCTGAATGAGACAAGAGGTGTAGGTAAGGTTTGCCTAAGGTCCAGGGTTCAATTCCAAACCCTGATTAAAATGAGTACTGCACACCTGTGATCACAGCATGTGGGTGGTAGAGGCAGGAGAATTACAATTTCAAGGCTTGGCTGCACAGTGAATTGGAAGCTAGTCTTTGTGGTCACACACCTTCCATGTTGCAGCAAAAGCTATCATTCTGGTTCTAACCCTGGTTGGCTGTGTTTTTCCCCAGGGGCCTCGGAGTGCTGCAACAGGAGGCTGCACCCCAGTGAAACAAGCAGATTCTTGGCCAAAAAATAAAGTCTGAAGCTGAAGTGGATCCCAAAATCTACAGGAAAAGATGCAGGTGGAGGTGCAGATGGCAGGGCGTTCGTCCAAGGAGCGAGCAGATGGCCCCTCTCTGTGCTGACTTCCAGAGCGCTGGAGGCTTCCCTGTGCACGAGAACCCAGCCACAGAGCCCTAGAATGCACCCAACGCAGGGGGTCCCAGAGGGCTGAGGTTCTGTCTCCAGGGACCCTCCAGGTCCTGAGACTGGGGGTACTAGGGAACCCCCTCTGTTGACAGGAGGGGCTGGTGGGAACCCTGTCTTTAGGGAATTCTAAACTTGGGGAGAAAAAGAAGAGACCACCTGAAAAGACACTTAGAAGATGCAACAGCCAAAAGCCAGCTGTGGGGCCCAGCAGAAACGTTCTCAGCACACCAAGCCTTCATGAGACCAGGAGGAAGTGATGCACTCTTTAGAAGTCATCCGGGCATGACCACGGATGGCCATGTGGGGTTGGAAGAAACTCCAGCTCCCTCCAGGGAACACCTGAGGCAGAAGGAGTGAGCGGGCACGAAGCCAGGCTTTAATCTAAAACACTCTGAGGCAATGTTAAGGAGCAGGGAAAACAGGACAGCATCTGCGAGTCCATCCCTTCCTCAGTGTGGAGGGTACGCCATGACTGTGTGAGACCTCACTGTGCTGTTGGCTCCTGAGACTCAGCTTAGGGCTGTACCATCAGGGCGTGGGCAACAAGCCGCTGCAGCGTCGCCTCCCTGGGGTGTCTTCGCCTTAGGCCATTGTGTAGAGCCCCCAGGGAAAAAGAAGTAAAGGGAGATGACAAATAGCTAAGTGGATAGACAGACAGAATTTTAGTTTTGCTTCTATCACTGTGATAAAAATACCCTGACAAATGCAACTTAGGGGAGAAAGAGTTTATTTTTTCCTGTTTTGTTTTGTTGTCGTTGTTCTATTTTTGAGCCAGTGTTTCTCTGTGTAGCCCTGGTTGGCCTGGGATTCACTCAGTAGAGCGAGTTGGCCTCCCGCTCAGAGATCCACCTGCCTCTGCCTCCAGAGTGCTGGGATTAAAGGTATGTGGCAACACACCCAGCTATTTTATCTGCGAGGTTTGTGTGTGTGTGTGCCCACCGAGGCCCTAAGAGGGCATCAGATTCCCCGGACCTGAGTTACATATGTAACATTGTTACACTGTATGTGTGCCATATGGCTGCTGGGAACCACCAAACTCCAGTCCTATGGAAGAGCTGCAAATGCTTTGTTGTTGTTGTTGTTGGTTGGTTGGTTTTTTGTTTTGTTTTGTTTCAATTTTTTGGGTTTTTTTGAGACAGCATTTTTCTGTGTATCCCTGGCTGTCCTGGACTCACTTTGTAGACCAGGCTGGCCTTGAACTCACACTCACAGAGATCCACCTGCCTCTGACTTCCTGAGTGCTGGGATTATAGGTGTGCACCACCACACCCCAGCTGCTGCAAATGCACTTAACTGCTGAGCCATCTCTTCAACTCAGAAAGGATTTATTTTAGTTCACAGTTACAGGTTTCAGGGCATCATTTGCATGGATGTCATAGCAGCAGGAGCTTGACAGAACTGTAGAGTCACAAGACCTCTACAGTCAAACACAGAGAACAATGGTTACTTACATTTCCATGCTAGACTCCCATCAGAGATAGGACCCATGAATGGTGTCGCCCACATTCAGAGTGGGTTTTTCCTCAGGTAACCCGAATAAGGAAATCCCTTATGCCAGGTGTGGTGGCGCACACTTGTAAACCCAGCACTTGGGAGGCAGGCAGATTGCTGTAAATTCGAGGCCAGCCTGGCCTGCAGAGCAAGTCCAGGACATCCAAGGCTACACAAAGAAACCCTGTTTCAAAAAACATATATATATATGTTAATTCCCCTGACCAAAGAACCTCCCATGTGACCTCTACAACAGCCAAGATCCAGAAGGTCCCAGACACAACTCTTCTTTTTTTCTTTTTAAAGGGTTTTATTTCAAGACAACATCCAGAACATGACTCATTCGCAAGTGCAAAAGGATGTGTTTTGCCTCACTTTACCCTTCAAAAAATGCATGGCAATGCAAATGCAAACGTCTTTAACATTAGACACGTTTCTCCATTTTCAGCTGAGGTGAGAGTTGCTGGTAAATCTCTGTAACGGTTCAGTCACTGTGTGAGGAGGTAAACTCTCAGGCTGTCCCAGAGTCTGCTGAACTGATCTCACCTTTCGGTTCTTCCCTGGAAAGACAATTGAAGAAGCCCTGGATCTCTTCCTCCGCTTAGAAGTCATTCTGCTTCCAGTAAGCCATCATCATCAACATCTCCATGACACAGGTTGCCTCACCTTTTTCTCGGGCCTTGGTTCCCGACCAGCGCGGTTAGCTAGAGTGAAAAGCTTGTTGGGTTTCAGGACGACAGGTTTCCCCCGGTTCACGAACTGCACCAAAACTGGGTGTTGCCATTTTGCCCAGACACGGCTCTTCAGACACGTTAACAACCGTACTTCATATGGATAGCCATACACGGCTTCACCCATTTTCAGGTGCTCTAGCAGACTTCTTGAGACGGGGTAATTTACAAAGGTCAGAAAGGCTGAGGAATCCAAGAGCATGGTTTTGGCACCTGGAAGAGGTCTAGGTGCCACATTGTGCCACAGCGCAACATAAAGCAGAAGGGTGGGACAGACAAACAGACCTTTATCAGGACACTGCCCCCACCACCGCCATAACAGCAATTCATCTGGCCACCAAGGCAGAGCCCTGCTGGAAATGCCCCTCCTCTCCACACGGTGGCACCGGCGACCAGGTTTCCCACAGGAGTTCTGCCTGGGCCGACCGCAGCAACTGGCCTGCACTAGTGGAAATGGGCAAGACCCAGCAGAAACCCACCAAGCGTGACTGCCTTACACCCAGGCAGCTGAACCAAAGCCTTTTGCTCCTTGCCCATGGCCTCAGCCTCCAGCCCAGCCAAAACTCCAGGAGTGTCCTTCCCGAGTGCCTGCTGATCTCCACTAGGCTCCCCTGGTTCTAGATGTTTCTCCTCCCCTGGTGTCACCCCACCCATCTCCTCTTGCTCCCTCCTCCCAGCATCCCAAGCTCCACTTTTTCAATCAAAGCATTGAGACATGGCCCTCCCCAAGTACCAGGCTAACTCAGAATTTACTTGTTTGGTTGGCTGGTTGGTTGGGTTGGGTTGGTTTTTTTGTTTTGTTTTGTTTTGAATTTTGTTATTGTTTTTGTGGGTTTATTGGGGGGGGGGTGTAGTGTTTTGTTTTGAGACAAGGTTTTCTGATGTGCCTCGGGCTAATCTGGAACTCACTATGTAGCCAAAGGTGACACTGAACTGTGGCAACCGTCTTTCCTCAGACTCCTGAGTCCTAGTATTACAAAAGTGAGCCACCGCCATGACCAAGCAAACCAGGATGTTTTCATCACCCAAAAAGGAAGCCCAGACCCATGAGCAATCATCCCCTGCAGTCTACCCCAAGCCCTGGGCAACCTCATAACTGTCTAGGTGCAGACACACACACACACACACAAATAAAAAATTTTAAAACTAAATCTGAAAAAAAAATCTAGTTTAAAATTTGGCTGTGCAACTAAGTGTCTAAAAGTAACTTTTATTCTTCTGGTTCAACTGTTGTCTCTGAGGCTTCCTGGCTCCTTCTGCTAACGTAGGCCTAGTCCTGGAAGCTTCTAGCCTCCGAACCATCTGACCTAGTCCTAGAATGTTTTCAGCCTCTGAGTCTCAGTGCTTAATAAGCTCACTCTTTATAGTTCTTACTGAGTACTAGGTTGGCTGGTTCAACTCAGGTTTCCAGCTCAAACTCCTTTTCTCTCAGCTGACTTATTCAATCTGGCTTTTCTCTCAGCTTCTGAATTGCTCGGCTTGGCCTCAAACCAACCCAGCAACCTCTCTAATCTCCCAGATCCTTCACAGTCTCTGTTTCATTCCATCTTCACCTGAGTTCTCTCTCCACACCTGTCTCTGTATTACTGGCTTGGTAAAACTCTCTCATTGCCCCTTAAGTAGATTCCTTTCCTTTCTCTTCTTGTGAGAGTTGGGAGTATCCTATTCTGTCAAATCTTTCTCTGACTTGTCAATGTTTCTGCCACCCAATTAGACATCACTTTCAAGCATGGGTGCTTCCTTCTACAAACTAACTTTACCTTCATTGTTTGGGATTAAAGGTGTGTACCATCACACCTGGACCTAAGCTTTTCTTTACCTGAAACTTGTTCTATACCAGGCTGGTGTTGAACTCAGAGATCTGCTTGCTTCTGTCTCCTGGGATTAAAGGTGTCTCTGTATTCCAGCCAGATCACACAGACCTAAAAGGTCTTTGGATGTGATCTCTTGCCAAAACAACCATGTTCTGAGTTAACATTCCTCTACATAGCTAGCAAACACTTTTTTAAGATTACTTTTTTAGGGGGCTGGAGAGATGGCTCAGTGGTTGAGAGAACTTGCTGCTCTTCCCGAGGACCCAACTTCAATTCCCCGCACCCACACGGTGGTTCACAAACACCCTGCAACTCCAGGTCCAAAGGACCTGTTGTTCTCGTCTAGACCGCTCTGGTACCAGGCACGGTGCACAAACACACATGCATATGAAATATCCATATACGTAAAAAATTATTAATTAAATTTAAAAACAGCTTTAAAAATAAGCTCTATGGGACACTAAACAAAACCCAAACCAGCAAATACAGAAGGACATTTGTAAGGCGGGAGACGGGCAAAGGTGGGGGGGAAATGGGAGTAGGTCGGGAGACAGTACGCAGAATGTAGCACTACATGTGTGCGATTGTCGGTGGTCGACATTTATTACCGAAAAGAGGAACCTTGTCTCAGTGTTGGCGACCTGCCCAGCAAATGTTCGTTGTGCCGGAATTCCTGATTCTCAGCTGCCAAGAGGCCTCAATAAAACTTGGAAATAACAGGCTTCTTTCCATCCTGAGAGCTACATAATCTTCCCTGCCGTCTATGCTGCCTCAGGAAGGCTGAGTTCCGGACCAAACGGATTGATTTACCAAACCCTCAGATAAATAACAGATATAAAAGCATAGAGCAGATCTCAATTCCCAGTTGAACTCTTTAGTGGCGCCCCCTTCAAGACAGCCTTAGAACGGCCTACCAGGCATCTTCCTCAAATTCACCAGCGTTCCTCCCCCAAGCTCCGTGTTCACCCACACAGGCCTGCTCTTCACATCTTTTAAACATCAACTCGCAGGTCAGTGGGACTTGGGATCTCTCTCCCTAGGTGTCTTGTCTTCCCTGGGCACGGCTGGCACTCGGGCCAAGCCCTGGTTTCCTGGCCTGGAATCCTCCATGCCTGAAACCCTAGGGCTCCTAAATATACAAGGACGGAGTAAAGGACAGACACCTTGAAGCTCGCAGGACCTGACCAGCGCCTTCCTTTCTAAAGTGTTGACTTCTGAAAAATCCCCTGCAGCTCATTACCCTACCTGATGGAGTTGCTGTTAGGGTGATAGGTAGGCTGGTGCTGACTTGGGTCTTTTCTCCAAAAAACAACAATTTTTTTAATGTGGTACTTTTCGTGTGTATGTGCACCATGCGTGTGTAGTGCCCAAGTAGACCACTAGAGGGCCTTGGATTCCCTACAACTGAATTACAGATTACTGTGAGCTGCCATGTGGGTGCTGAGAATCTAACTTTGGTCCATCTAGAAGCATCGAGTGCTCTGAACAGCTGAGCCATGGCTCCAGTACCACCCTTTCACCTATTCCAAACCATCAGAGCACATCTTGCCTGCACAGAGAAAGGCAACCTTCCCTTTTCACCTACAAGCAGACAGCATCACGGCATGAATACCCTGCCCCCATGCACACCTCGCCTTCAGCCCTTCTCCTTGAAATCCTAAATACGAGGAAGAGCACACTTTGTGGAAGCAACCCCAGCCAGCAAAGGCAGCACAGGACATCAAGTCATCTTGCATCGGGAGGTCCCATTGGGATGTCAGGTGACATGGCAGCTGCTCAGTGTGAAATCACCTGCCCCGGCAGCCCTTCCATGCCAGGTCACAGCAGTCTTGGGAGTTGCCAGCTCCTGATTAGATTCTCCATTTGTCCTTCCTCCAGGAAGATTGCCAAGAGATGCTGTGGATCAGATAGCATTCTGTTGCATCCCTGCCATCCCTACGGCGATGAGACTGGTATTCAGTATAGTCTGAGCAGCCTTACAGCAGGGTGATCCGTGTACATTCAGCTGGGTGTCCTACACAGGTACAGGTAGGCTCTCACACACTACAGGCTGGCCAGAAATGACACAGCAGCTGGGGTCCCAGGGCAGGAAGAACCAATCCCATGAGATCTAGGGTCAGACTGGCACCAAAGTCACTATGCCACATGTGTATGCAGAAGCAGTTCTGGGTATGCCAAACTCAAGGGGGTAAAAGCAGAGGTGTTGTTTTTAAGAAAATCTCGAATATTTGATTTTTACAAAAAAAAAAAAAAAAAAGACTCAGAGCCAGATGCTGGGGTGAAAATTCAGAGAGGCAGAGAAAACACTCAGCTGACCTTCCTCCTTAGCTGACCTTTAACCTTGGGACTACCAACACATGACCCTGCTAGAAGAAATGCTCCTTCCCCATACCATCTCAAAAAAAAAAAAAAACCCTCAAATGGAATGTCCCTCCCTTCTCTTGCTGTGTGTCTATTTATCCTGACTTCCCCTTACTCTCTATATTTTTTCTATGTTCACTTTCTCTCAACTGGTTGCTTGCTCTGCCTCTTGATTTATGGTTGACTTTATTTAATCCTGTTTACAATATTCAAGCAGAGAAAGCTCTTAGATTAAAGGTGTGTGCTAGGGCTAAGCCATATGGAAACTCAAAAGAGGTTTTTCTAGTAAACAACACAATCTCAGGGTTCATGGTGTGATCAAATATCCTAGAAAACAGAGGTCACTTTTTAAAAATATATATAACACCTAATTTTGTAATTAAAAAAAACTTATTTATTTTATGTATATGAGTGCTCTGATTTCATGCACACCAGAAGAGGGAATCAGATTCCATTACAGATGGTTGTGAGCCACCATGTGGTTGCTGGGAATTGAACTCAGGACCTCTGAAAGAGCAGCCAGTGTTCTTAACAGCTGAGCCATCTCTCCAGTCCCTGTGAATTTTTTTAAACAGAACTTCCACTCCACATTTTCTTATTCATTTATTTATTTATAATGTACATTGGTGTTTTGCCTGCATATGTGTTTGTATGAAGGTGGTGGACCCCCTAGAACTGGAGTTACGGACAGTTGTGAGCTGCCATGTGTGTTCTGGGAATTGAACCCAGGTCCTCTAGAAGAGCAGCCAGTGCTCATAACTGCTGAGTAATTACAAAATTTACCCTAAATTTGTAATTTTTATTTTATGTGTGTGTGATTGTGTGCCTGCATGTGTGTGTGTTCACCATGTTGTATGTAGTACCCAAGGGAACCAGAAGAGGGCAGTGGAACTGAAATTACCGACAGCTGTGAGCTGCCCTGCCTAAGAACTCTTTCTAGCCCTAACCGAACACATCTTGATACAAACAGTTACAAAGTCTCATTTGCAAGAATCTTGGCAACAGAAAGGGCATTCTTTCAGTAAACATTGAAACACACTTTCCAGGGTCAAATGAAAACAAACAAACAAGCAAAAAAAAAAAAAACAAACCCAAATAGTATCTATTTCATGCCAGCTGTGAGGGTCTGGGCCAGGTTTCCAAATCAAACACATTCACATTTTTGCAACTAAATTACTCTTTCTAGGTGAGATAAATAGCAGAAGGATAGGCTGCACCTGGCTTCCAGTTGACTATGTGGTCACTACTACCTAAATAGGAACAAAATGACTTGTTAAATAGCAAGGTAATTCCACACTAACTTTTCTAATGTAGCTTCCTGGGAAAGCTTTTGACTTAGGTGGGCTGTGTAGAAGCTAAACGCCTGTCTGTATTAATAGCTTATAAATTAGCAGGGTCATGTGTTGGTAGTCCCAAGGTTAAAGGTCGGCATCATAGGAACCTGAGGGGAGTCTCAGCACTACCAGGAAGGTAGTGCCCTGCCCAAAGAGGCAAGTGACCAGCCTTATGACTGGGATGGACAAACAAACAAACAAAAAAACCTATTCTTATAAGTTTGGAGAAAGGGTCTGTACATAATCCTGGCTGTCCTGGAGCTTGCTATGTAGACCAGGCTGGCCTCAAATTATCAGAAATTCTACTGACTCTTATTTTTATGCACCACTATGCCAGAGCTGGGCTGGGGTTTGTTTTGGTTTGTTTTGGTGGTGGTGAGTTCTTTGGGGTTTTTTGTTTTTATTGTTGTTTTGAGTTTGGAGATTTTTGTTTGGGGTTTGTGTGTGGTGGTGTGTGTGTTATTGTTTTTGGTTTGGTTTGGTTTGGTTTTTCTGGACAGAGTTTTTCTGTGAAGCCCTGGCTGTCCTAGAACTTATCTGTAGACCAGAATTCAGAGGTCTTCCTGCCTCTGGGATTAAAGGTATGTGCCACCATTGCCCAGATCTGGCTTGGGTTGTTTTGTTTGTTTGTTTGTTTGTTTTTTAAACACAGTAGTCCAAGGGTAGGTATGGTGGCTCATACCTATAAGACCAGCACTAGGAAGGCAGAATCCGGTGGATCTCTGTTAGTTTGTGGCCAGCCTGGTCTACACAGTGAATTCCAGGACAGCCAGGGGTACAGAGACAACTTGTCTCAAAAAAGTATTAAAATAAAAAACAAAGCAAAACAAAGAACCGGAATTATTTTGGCCCAGAGACCATACAGGCATGTGCTGATGAGGCTAGTCAATTGTCTAAACACTTGCAGTTGTGAAAGCGGTGTTGCTGGTATTGATCTTGCAAAGACAGTACCAATATCTACCTAGCAGTGGTGGGACACCCCAATTCTTCTCAAAGTGTTTATCTTCCTTTTTTTATATATATATAAAACTTCTTTCACAAAGAGAGGGAAAGTAAATGTCAGGAACATGACTATTCAAAAGACATTCAGGATGTGTTGAGCGGCTGTGCAGAATATCAAAGGCTGGGTTTTCTTCCAGGCCAGCTTATCTGTTAAAAACTTATGAAACTTATACATACAAGAGAGCCAGGCAGGAAACATTTCCTGGTTCCTTTTGCATAAGAGGCAAAACGCCAATGCTCACACCTGTAGCCTTTTCCAACTTGCCAGCTTCATGGTGCCCACCTGTTGTTCCTCTCTTAGCCCACCCTGCCTCCTCAGGCCCTGGCACTTGTTCAAACTCTAGTTTTCACGCAGCAGATTCACAGAAAGCCTGCCAGTGTGGCTCTCAGCTGTTTCGGGCGGGGGAGGGAGCAGCTCTCCATCCAGGCAGGCTGCTTTACACCTCAGTGCTTTTGCATATTCATGCTCACCTTTAAAGTTCAACTTCTGCTCCTTTGCAGCTTGTCATGACCAGCATACCACTCCCTGACATATGGTGGCATCCTCATTGCCAGCGCCATTACTGGCAAAGATATTCCCACATATGCACTTATAAATTCCATTTATCTCCTTTTCTTTCTGTCTTTGGTTTTTCCAGACAGGGTTTCTCTGTGAAGCCCTAGCTGTCCTGGGACTCACTCCATAGAGCTGGCTGACCTTGAACTCATAGAGATCAGCCTGACTGTCTTCCAAAAGCTGGGATTAAAGGGTGTGCCACCAGCACTGGGCTCATTTATCTGTATCTTGTTGTGGCATCCTCATTGCCAGAGCCATTACTGGCAAAGATATTCCCACACATGCACTTATAAATTCCATTCTTCTCTCTTTCTCTGGTTTTCCCAGACAGGGTTTCTCTGTGTAGCTTTGGCTGTCCTGGACTCACTTTGTAGACCAGGCTGGCCTCAAACTCACAGAGATCCACCACCGTCTGCCTCCCCAAGTGCTGGGATTAAAAGCATGTGATACCACCCCCAGCTTCATTTATCTCTATCTTAAAAACAGAAAAAAACAAAACTGAAGATTGAGACTAGGGTGTCACATATGCTAAATAAGCATTAGTATCACTTCCAACACTCTGCCTTCTTTTCTGAAGGCTGTCTCTATGTAGACGTGTCTGATCTGTAATTGTCTGTGTATTCGAGGTCAGCCCTTAAACTCATACATATCCACCAGTCTCTGGCTCCCAAGCATGGGATTAAACATCAACACACCCTGGGTCTCAGCCCGTTTTAAGCTAGATGGTGGAATCTTAGCACTCAGGACACAGAGGTAAACAACAGATCTCGGGTTCCAGCCAAAGCTACATAATGAAGAGAATTTGTCCCCCCCAAAAAAAGTAATCAAAAATTATAATTTAAAGCCAGGCGGCACTCAAGGGGCAGAGGAAAGCGCGTCTACGAGTTTGAGGCCAGCCTTGTTTACAGAGCGAGTTCCAGAATAACCAGGGCTACACAGAGAGACCCTGTGTTGAAAAAACAAAACAATGAAAAAAGTGAAAAGCTGCTTGTGTGCTCAGAGGCTTGAGAGCCATGGAGGGTCACCAGCAGGAATTGATGTCACCTGTCCTCGGGTGGAAGAGGCTCTATAGCCAGAGAGAGCAAGCAAAGTCATCAAACCAAGATGACTCCCACAGCCGGGGTCTCAGCCTGAGATAAGACCCTCCTTGGAAACTCGGTAACTTGAAGGTGAGCTGGTGACTGTGGGGATACTGTAGGTTCAAATTCCTCCAGAAGGCCGGACAGGGTCTCTTGTCTACAGCTGCACCCGTGGAAAGCCTAGGACAGGCGAGCCAGAAGGTAGAGAGGGCGCGGTCCCAGCGGCGGGAGCGGGAAACCGAGGTGCTGAGCACGCGCGGAGAGGCTCTACTCAGCCCAAGCACCGAGCTGCGCGCGGGACCCGCCCGGGAGGCAAGGAGTGCGCAGGCGCCAGGGCCGGAAGGCGGAGCCTCCGCGCCTTCTTCGTCCCGCCTCCGTGCAGGCAGCGTCTCCCCCGATTGGACGGCGGCGCTACGGATGGGCGGGAAGAGCGTCGTCGTTTCCGGTGACGTCTCCTGCGGACGTCGACTTAGTCGGCGGCGTCGGCTGCCGTGTCGGGCTCGTCCGGTGGAAAATGGCGGAATATTTGGCCTCCATCTTCGGCACCGAGAAAGACAAGTGAGTAGGGCCAGCCTACCGGGACTTGGGCCAGGGCGGTGACGGGCAGCGGGTGCCCGGAGAGGCGAGCGGCGGTGGCGTCTAGGCGTAGCGGGCGACTCGGCCCTGACGGCCTCGCGCGGCTCGGCGCCACAGCCTCGTGGGCCGGGCGGCGGGACCTGGCGGGCGGCTCGGGCTGGGCCTCGGCGCCTAGGGCTCCACGGGGCTCCGCGCCGGGTTCCACGCAGGGCCCTGCTCCACGCCGCGCTCCCGCCGCCGCCCCGGGCTTCCGCGGCGAGTTAACACGTCCCTTGGAACTTTGGGCTTTGAATGTTGAGTTGGAAGTACTCATCCTCACCTAGTACTCAGTCGCTGGGGCTGATCCTTGGAGGAGGTTCCGATCGAGCAAACCTCCTGCCTGCCTGCCCGCCCGCTTTTCTTTTTGAATTAAGGTTTGCATATCTGTAGCTAACTGTTAACGTAAAAGAAAAAAGCAACAATAGTTCTGCTGGTATTTGTATGCCGTGTGGCACATAACTCATTTCCAGTGTGTTAGCTGAAGCTTAGGTCAAAGGAAATGTATTCAGACGCGTTGAAATATAATTCCTGCCTTGAAAACCCAAAGATTAAGTGTCTGGCGTCATCTGGTCTCTGTAACTAGTTACCCGTCTTTGTGTTTCCGTATCTTGTATAAGGTTTTTGCAGCTACCGGTCAAGGTAAGCACTTGCAATAGATAACATTTCTGGTGCCCACATTCTCACTGTTGAAAATGTTCTATTTTCCAGGTTGGAGGCTGTCTGATCAGGGACCTTTCTTATTGTACAGTCTACTGTGTTAGAAAGGGAATGTTTCTCTTAAGTGTCTACCCACATCGGCAGTCACTCACAAGACATTTTATTGGGTGTCAGATCTAAGCCAGTCTTGGAGAATCAAATGGGATAAAATGGAGGAAGGCTGTGTGTGTTATGTGAAGGGTGACTAAAATACATTAAAGGGTCTGGGGAGGAGTTTGGTTCCCTGAGTCCACTTCCAGGCACCTGCATTTAGGTATATGCTTCTACAAGCCACAAGCCGCACATACGTAATTCAAAATAAAACCTTTAAAGTACTTTAAAACCAACATTCAAAGCCAGGTGTGGTGGTACATTTAGTCCCAGCACTCCAGAGGTCAAGGCAAGTGGGTTTCTGTGAGTTCCAGGATAGCCAGAACTACTAGAGACATGCAAATTTGTTTGGTGCTGTGGAAGATTGTAATCTCTAAATTATGAGGTTACAGAGAAGGTGGCCTGGAACGTGGTGAAGTGTGTATGTCAGTTCTGACATGAGAGGTTTCCGTGTATTAATACCTAAAGGCTAGGGCTTAACAGAATTTGGGCCATAGTAATTCTGGCCCTGTGTTGATATTTGTGTAGTGAAGGGCCATTTCAGCAAACTAGTCAGAAGGGGGGAAAAGTGTTTTAATCTGTTAATTATGTTACTTCAGCAGAAACAGTCATCTGAAACAAGAACATGGGGTGCCTATTAAGTTCCGGGCTTTTTAAGAAGGAAATATTTAGTTGCAATATTTTAAGTTGCGTTTTTCTAGACCCAGCTTGTCTGGCAGAAATCACCCTTTTTCCTTAATTTCTTCCCTGCCCTACCTAGACAGGGTTTCTCTGTGTACTGAACTCTTTGTAGACCAGGCTAGCCTCAAACTTTGATCCCCCTGCCTCAGCCTCCCAAGTGCTGTGATCAAAGGCGCGCACCACCACACAGGGCTTTCCTTGTTATTTTAGATAATTGACTAAAACAAAAGCATTTGCTGGGAGTGCAGGTTTGAGAACTGTTTCATGTGGAGCCCTTGACTGTTTGCAGCTGGAAGTCTGCCCATTCCAAGGTGCTTTTTAAAACAAGTTCTTCATTTTCTGTTGATTTTATTTTGTTGTTTTCAAGACAGGGTTTCTCTGTGTAGCTTTTGATGTCCTGGGCTGGCTTTGTAGACCATGTTGGAGTGGAACTCACAGGGATCGCCCTGCCTCTGCCTCCCAGAGTACTGGCATTACAGGCATGTGCCACCAAGCCTGGCTTCTGTTGATTTTCTAAAATACATTATCTAATCAAGTTACGTTGTGTAGTGTAAAGTAAGGAGATCACTAGCAGTTAGTTTCCTCTTCTGATAAACTCACAGACTTACTTTCTATGTATCCATGGGGAATAACTGGCCTTCATGGTCCACCAAATTTCCTTGAGGTTAAGACATTCATCTTTACATGAGGGTGAGGAGTTAAACATGTGGCTCTTGCCAAAAGTGTCTATGGGGCAGCATCCTACCTCTGTAGCTAACATCTGAATAGGGAAGCTACCTCAAGTAAAAGTTCATTATCACAGATCTTGCATACTGTCCAGCACCTGATGGTTTTGGTTGCTTGTAGGTCCATGGAGTATCTGAGTGATACTAAAGGGGCTTTGTGTCAGGCAAATTGCTCCTGTGCAGTTTCAGAGGCAGGCTAGGTCTCTGAATAGCACATTTGCACTGAGGTGGAACCTGCTTGCTTCAGACCAGCTTGGAACTTTCCTTTTGGTTTGGTATGTGAGTTGGAGAGAGCCTAGACTTTTTTTTCTGTTTTCTTTAGATAATGACAGGCATGTGGAAAAGCACATGTTACTCAATTCTTGAAACAGCACTTCGTTAGCATTGTCCTCTTTTTTAGGTGGCATCTAGGACCCAAAGAGTCAGACAGTCTTTTTTAAAAAGCAAAGAAAAGGGGAGGGAGGGATTGGGACGGGAGGAGGGAGGAAACTACAGGGGTATATAAGATGAATAAAGTGTAAAGAATTTAATAAAAAGTGGGAAAAAAAGCAAAGAAAAATATTAAACGGAGAGGGGCCTGAGTAGCAGGAAGCAAGTTAGCATTAGAACACTTCTGTGGGTAGCTGGGCATACCACCTGCAAGAGGAAACACGGTCAACCAGAGCTGCCTGACTAACCTGTGGTATGGAGGAAAAGTGGGCGGGAAATAGGATCGCCTTAATGCTGTTTCTGACACATCTTCCCAGAAATAATCGGTTCTTATTTTCCCTTACAGAGTCAACTGTTCATTCTATTTCAAAATTGGAGCATGTCGTCATGGAGACAGATGTTCTCGGTTGCACAATAAACCGACCTTTAGCCAGGTTTGTGTGTTGTTGGGTTTTTTTGGTTGTTTTTTATTTATTTACTTTTCACTTAAATTATCAGAAGTTTTTGCACTTTCAGGGCGATTAATCTTTCCATGCACTTAGCAGTCATTTTTCCCTCTAGTTTTATTTTGCATTAGTTGCAGAGGGTGATGGACCCACCTCCGTGGGAAGTCTTGCTGTTCATAACCTTAGAGTTGCTTCTTAAAGTATGGTTGGATATTAGCTGGAGCTGAGGGTCACTACCCTGTTCCTCTCCCTTACAGATAGACCCTCCTAGTGGATGCAGAGAGATTTCTGCTCACCAGACAGTGGTGATGACAGTCACTGGGCAAGGCATGCTGGCACGGGTATCTGTCAGCAGACCCAGTGTGCTCTAATACCCCAGAGAGGTCCACAGTTTGACACCACAAGGCATCATTATCATTGAAACTTAACAATAAAAGATAGCCATAGAGGCAGGAGATTGGAAGTCTCCCTGAGTTTGTTATACTTTCTCCAGCCCAAGCCTGCTTACAGCTGTCTTTAAGCTGCAGGTACATCTTTTTTAATTTATATCTTTCGCATATTTTGCCCTTCTTACATTCTTCTGTATTGTCTTTCTGTAGAAGTTTAAGAAATTACCCAGTTGATAAAAGGAGATAGAATAAAAGGACCTTGTTTTAGAATGTAAGCCTCCAGGGCACCACAATATTGTATGTTTTTAGAGGAGAAAGCATGATACCATGTGCCCCCCCCCCCATCATCCCTAACTACCCCATGTTAGTTTAGGAGGCATCTGTCCTCTAATGATCCTAAAAGTGTCCCTCTCTTTTTGTGAATTTTAAGACTATCAGAGCACCTGATTTAAACTGTGTTATGAGTGTTGTTTATCTGACTATTAACAAAATCTCCTACCTGACCTGGTGGTTGTAGGCTGCTGACTCTGCATGCCTTCAGTGTCTTCGTGCTTGGTTAACATGCATGTGAGGTGGTGGTCAGAGAGACTGTTCTCAGCCCTCTACGAGCCAGAAGCCTTTGCTGCCCCACAGTTACCTCAGCTGCTCTAAGCACTGTGGCCTAGAACAAAGTAGGGAAGAGCAGGCCCCGTATAGTGAGCTCAATGTTACATTACCTCAGTTGGGTTTGGTTGACTAGTCAGATGTAACTAGCTTCCCCTTTACATTGCTTTCCCTACAGTGAACAGCTCTGTATGCCCCAGTACCGGGAGACCTGTAGAAACCAGCCATCCACCTTGTTCCCAGTAGAGAGCTGGGTAAAGTCAGCTCTGGGAAACCTGTGAAGGTGCAGACCCCGGGGTGGTAGAGGGCTTCTTTATCTCAGTGGTTTAGGGTGTGTGGTCTCATGTTCAGCCTTTCTCCCAGTTGGGTTCCAGCAGCAGGCCTGTGTCCCAAACACTGTTCCTTACCCTGTACCCTTTGAGCACAGCTGGAACCAAGCTTACTGGTCTGCAGAGCACTTAGAACTGCTTTCTTTACAGCAGGTTGTTGAGAGACCGTCTGTGCTATAGGGTCACACAGTCTATTGGCTAGTATAATTGTAGTGTAATTCAGGGCGGGTTTCTTTGTAAGCGCTAGTGATGTGGACGTGAGATTGATGTACTATATTAGCTTACTAACTTAAACATGGTTTGTTTTTTCAGACAACTTGATTTTAAGAAGAACGGTACAGTGTAAGGTTTCAAGTCTGCCTGATCCAGTTTAAAGCACAAAGGCTAAAAGGATTTTTTCCTTAAAAGAAGGATCGCAAAAGAGCCAATGTTTTAACTATTGTATTATGTAAACAGAGACCCACCAAGAAAGTGTAAATAAGAGTCAGGTATCCAAGACAACTGGCGTGGCTGTTTTGCTAAGAGACCAGAGACCTTGAGTACTGCATACGCTTGATGTATGCATTTTGTTAAGGGAGTTAACTGTGTGGGGAATATGATTATTATGTGACTTTTTAACATGTTGTGTGCTGGCTTGAAGTACAAGAAAATGTTAGTGTTCTCTTATCTTGTATTGAAGCACTTTATTATTGATAACGGGGACCACTCAAAACAACAGATACAGTTCCTTCTTGGTTGCTGGCTGACTTGACCCAAGTCACTGCTCAAACTCTGTTTTCATAATATGATGGTATTGGTGTACTCTGCACAACACAAGTGTCTGACTTGTGAGAAAAACAACAAACGTTAACCGTTTGCAAACTGTCTCTTTGCAATTGTCTAATATATGCACAGCAGCCAGTAGAATTCCCCTTTTTATTTTTTTTTCCCCGCAGACCATCTTGATTCAAAACATCTATCGTAATCCCCAAAACAGTGCACAGACGGCTGACGGCTCACACTGTAAGTCCCACAGTTGGAGAAATTTTTTTAAACGATGGTGTTCAAGAGCCCACTCTTAATTGAGACATAGCGCTGGCTCTGAGCTGCTGACATAGAGCTGTTGCAAACAGGACACGGTGCTGGAACCGCGTGGCGCACAGCCAGAACTTGACAGGGGCCACAAGCGCTCAGGAGGCGCTTCTCCTAGGGAAAGTCACTGGCCAGCCTCTCCTGTTGACTAATGTTTGTCACGAGAGTGCCCGCCCACATGAAGTGGGTTTTAACCCGGGTAGCCAATTGCTGGCCTTTACTGTGACTGAACCCTGGCCTTTCTTAAGTTCTTTCTGTAAAGTTAAAATGGTAGGAATATTAAGGAGTCAACAAGGTAAGTTGCCCAGTAAGTGTGGATTTTATTTTACCATTATAATTTTTCCTCTAGGAAGTGGAGATTTCATGACATGAGATATTGTATTTCTCTGGTACGGCCCTTGGTTCATCTCAGGTGTGAGCACTTTTCCTCTCAGTCTCTGTCAGCTAAGAGCCAATGCCGTCCTTGCTTGGCTGGCACTTGGCAGTGGGCAGAAGTGCGATATTGGCATCTCATGAGATCTCCCAGCACTGCAGTGTTAGCATAGTTCAAGACAGCCACCAACTAAGGGGACACTAGAGAAATAACCTGCTCTCTTTTCAGCACTGACTCAACTGAAGCGATCATCACAGGCAGCCGGTTAAGTGTTTACATTCAATTTCCATAATATAAAGTTGTTGCGTTTTGTATTTCAGACCATTGCCCTCTTGAACATTTACCGTAACCCTCAAAACTCTTCCCAGTCTGCTGACGGTTTGCGCTGTAAGTTCATACAAGTTCCTTCCCCGGTTCCCTGGGCTTGCGTGTCAGAGCTCAGTGTCCGCTCCACCCGGTCTGCTGTGCTAATGTCAGGAGCCGCTGCTCCTAGAGGTGGCAGAGCTG
>CM053756.1:51393810-51485293 GCA_028658305.1 Pachyuromys duprasi
TCATGCTCTTATATGAGGGCCTTATTCTGAGTGTTTCCCAGGTGAGGGTCTGCAGCCCACACTGGCCCGAGTGTTCTGCACACCATGCAGGTGTGCTAAGAGATGAGCACTTGGCAGAAAAGATGCTCAGTGTCCAGTCACCCACTTTGCACAGATAGCTTCTCGAGCTGCATTTGATGATAGAGGGTACTCCGATGGGGCAACAGCTTAAACTGGCATCAGCAAACATTCACTGCGGATTTCTTCGTGTGCTGGGAATTACTACATTTAGGTTATGACTGTTCTACAGTGGAACACTGGGATGAAGCCATGTCCAAACCCAAGGTAGACTTCCCTTGGGTGGCCACAGGCTAAATCCAGGACATCCCTGACCCCAACCTCCATCTCTTGGTTGGCCTGCCCTGAGTAAATAAATGGTCCCAAGGCCACTGCCTGCTGCAGCTGGCCAGGCTGGGAGCTTCTGGTGCAAGTGCCTGTGTAGATTGAGATTTCCATGTGTTTTTCCTCCTGAAGTGCTAGGTATTTTGTGATGCTGACCCTGACCTAACAATAGAGCATCTCTAAATTGAGATAGCATTCACATGGCAATCAATCTCTGGTTTAAATACATGGCTTTATTTTTCCATTTTTAGAAATAAGGTCTGTAGGAGGAGGGAAATGTTTGTGTGGCTTTATTAAGTAATGTTTGTTCATGTTCCTGCCCTGGGTTACAAGCAAATGGGAAACAGGTGATTGCTAACAGTGACTGTTCTTCATTGCCTGGTTGTTCACTTGGGGACTCTGCTTTACTGACAGGATGTTGTATTTGCTGTCTCTATTTGCAATTCACAGTGTGTTTTGAAGTGTACTGTAAACAATTTTCAGTTCTTAAATCTTCCAGTCCTGGGGTCCAGATTGTAAAAAGTAAATGAAACTAACTTCATTTTAGAGCAAGTTAGTTACCACCTTGACATGTAGAGAAATGCAGTTTATATACACAAAGTGAAATATGAATCTCAGCTTTAAGAATAGTGTTTCTATCAGGAGAGTCATTTTCTAAGTTAAGTACTTAAAATATACTGAGCCCACCTGGTGTTCTGTCTGATCAGTGTCTTGCTGTGCTGGTCTCACTCAGCCTTTGGGTCCTTTTGACTGATGGAAACTAGAACAGAGTAAGCATAGAGTCAGTCCTAAAACCACCACCAAAGGTTTTCAGAGCTGTTAAAACTCAGAGCTTTGAGCCTGGGGTAATTATTTCCTAGTCTCATTCTACCCGAATGCAGAAGGCCTTGACTTTAGCTGCTACAGTCTGCCTGTGGAGCAGGCTTCTCAGCCTTTTGCTCTTGCCTATGACTTGCCTATGACTTCAGGTAGGCCTGGCCACCCCTGAAGGTTTGGTCAGGTACCACATCCGGGACAGGCTCCTGTCAAGAGAACCTGGTACATCCTGTAACATTTGGGTTTTCAGGTCAACTCATTTTCTCGAAATTCAAAATGGCTAAAACAACCCAAGATAGGTTAGAAGGGGAGCTGATGTTGTCACAATCAGAACGTAGGTTAGCTCTGAGTTTCAGGTACCGAAAGACACTGCCCCGTGTCTCGCCGTGCCCTTGGTGGGGTGCGTCAAAAGAGGCAGGTGAGCCTGTGAGCTCCCACCTTATCCATGAATATGGCTCACAGAAGGGGTCAGTCAAAGACCCAGCCCGGCCAACAATCCAGAATCTATCAGGCCCTAGCCTGCTCTTCAACCAACCTTTTTATGGTATCTTGGATTGAGGTTGAGTTGGTAATTGCTGGGATAGACTGAGACCGGGCAAAAGTGCACCTGAGCAGCCCTGACTTCACTTACTTTATGTGGCTAACAGAGTAAACTTGGTGTAGAGGTTGGAAGCGCCTTCATCAAGGTTGGTGTCTATAACGAGACATCCAAAGTGCTGAAGTCTGGTGGCTTTGCTTTCAGTCTCATCAGAAAGCATTTTCTAGCATTCGATGGTTAGCAGTGTATAAAGGCACGGTTTCGGCTTCCATTTTGACCTAATAAAGGGGAAATCAGTGTACTTAACCTGGCCTCCAGTCTTAAGGAATACACTTTTATTTTTAAAACGTCTTAATCTAAGACCTTTTTCCTTGACCTTTGTGTGGCCCTTTTGGTACCAACTAAAGCTGACTGGTTTTGGTAGCCAGGACTGAGGTGGTGGGCATTTAAGATCTCAGCAACTCAAGGCACAAGCAAGTCGGTGCTCCTGTAGCATGCAGCTCTGGCCTGGCGTCCTCTAGACAGTCACTGTAGCAGTTGAGCTTGAGAGCAGTGAGGCTACAGGGCTCTCACCAGCTGGGTGTCTTTGACTGCAGGTGCTGTGAGTGATGTGGAGATGCAGGAGCACTATGATGAGTTCTTTGAGGTAAGCACCAGGGTGCAAGGTGGGAGGGTGGCCAGTGAACTATGGGGCTGTGTGCAGTACTCATCAGCCTATATTCCCCTTCAGGAAGTCTTCACTGAGATGGAAGAAAAGTATGGGGAGGTTGAGGAGATGAACGTCTGTGACAACCTAGGAGACCACCTGGTGGGGAACGTGTATGTGAAGGTACAGACATGTGGCTGCGGGTTGCCCTCCTGGCAGCTGCTCCTTGAGTGGGAGCAATAGCTAGGGTGGAGGCTGCTTAGACGGGCATGATTAGTCTGTAAGCCTTGTTTCCTTTCGGGGAATGGATTTAAAGCAGGAGGCAGCGCTAGGCCGTCCTGGGGTCCATCGGTAAGGGCTGTCGTCCCGTAAGTGCTCTGCCTCAGCGAGTGTGTGACAGTAGAGGGCAGAGGATAATCGTCAGCACCGCAGGAGCAGAGGGGCAACACTTCGTTTTCCCTTTTCAGTTTCGACGTGAGGAGGATGCAGAGAAGGCGGTGATCGACTTGAACAACCGTTGGTTTAATGGGCAGCCGATCCATGCAGAACTGTCCCCAGTGACTGACTTCAGGGAAGCCTGCTGCCGCCAATACGAAATGGGGTAGGGATGAGCGCCTCTGTAGTGTGTGTGGGGTTCGGTCAGCTGGCACCATGTAATCCCCGTGTCTGGATCTGATCCACAGAGAGTGCACAAGAGGGGGCTTCTGCAACTTCATGCATCTGAAGCCGATCTCGAGAGAGCTGCGACGGGAGCTGTATGGGCGCCGGCGCAAGAAGTGAGTCCTTGGGGTGCGTGGCGAAGTGGGGGTCCCCAGTGCCAAAGGAACACCACGCCTGGGGCTAAGTGCCTGCTAAGCTGTCTGCTTAGGTCCTGGTGCATTATTTTAAGTACAAAATGCCCGGGAGAAGCCTGCCCCTGCTGCACAGGGAGACACCTGTGTTCTAGAACTGCAGTGCCTGCTGGAATCTTGTGGTGTGCTGGTTGTCGGGTTTTTCCTGCACTGGGGACAGGGTGGGGTTCCCTGGCACTAGGGCACCCCGCTGTACTGCTTACAGTGGGCACTGCGCTCTTGTTTTCCTGGCCTTGCATCACAGCAGGAGCCAGGGTATAGATAGTTCCCTTCCTCTCCTTACGCGTAGCAACTCTCCGACCCTAAACACTGGCCCGATAGACTCTGCCCAGCAAGTCCTAAGGAGCAGGTCAGGTGGAGGGCAGGCCAGCGGGCGTCTTCTGGTGTGCGTCCATCTGCTGCCTACAAGACACAGAATACCAAGCATACCACATATGCTCACTTTGAAGGTGCATCTTTCCTCAAGATGGCATCTAAACTTGGGGTGCATTTTATAGTTGGGGCTTGTAAGCCACTGGCTTTGTGTGTCACCTCTGCAGTCAGAGCTGTCTGTCTGTGCTCTGCTTCTGATGTCATTTTTTTGTCCTTGGTCCAGGCATAGATCCAGGTCCCGATCCCGGGAGCGGCGTTCCAGGTCCAGAGACCGCGGGCGTGGCGGCGGCGGTGGAGGTGGAGGTGGTGGAGGACGAGAGCGCGACAGGAGGCGGTCGAGAGACAGGGAAAGATCTGGGCGATTCTGAGCCGGGCTGTTTTTACTGTGTGTCTGCTAGGCAGTGTTGTAGTTGGTTGACAAGCCAGTTCATAATGGGATTTTTTTTAAAAAAAAAAACAACAAAAATAAACAAAGATGGGTTTCTGAATAAAATTTGTAGTGATACAGTATTGGAGTGGCTTTAAAATCTTTGTCTGCAATCTCTTTTCTAAAAGTGCTAGTCCCACGTCGTTAAGGTCAATTCATGCCACTTGGTATAAACAAACTATTAAAATGTAGGGTATAAAAAGCAGAGCAGGACGGTAGCTTTGTAAGGAAAGCCAGCCGCTCTGTTGTCCTTAGTGGCCGGGAGTTTCTTCTCAAGGCTTGTGGGGTCTCGGCCTTTCTCTGCTTGCCACAGCCAGTGGGCCAGTGTCCAACGACACTTGAGCACCAAGCGTCGGGCCATGCATGTTTGCAAGAGAGCATGTCCTGGGGTGAGCTGTAGCACAGGGACCTGTGGGGTGGCAGGGCCTATTGGGTCACATGACCTTGTGGCTGCTGGCTGGGCTTCAATGGTGCCTTTGAAAGGAACGTTTGTGGTGGAACAGGGTGGCTGCTGTGTCTTCACACGTCCAGGAAATGGTGCAAAATGCCCACTACTACAGCCACAGAGCCCCATCAGCATCCACCATTGTCCAACGCCTTTCTCTGTGCTATTTCTTGCCCTAAACCACATGGCTGTGAGCCAGGGTGCTGCTGCTGCTACCTGTTTAGATACTGTGACAGTTGTTGACATACTGTGGCCATGCCACACCTCAGTGCCAGGCCTGAGTCAGTCATCACCCTGAGTGAGAACTACTTCTGGAAGTTCACGTTACATCCTGACAGCTCTTCACCCTGGGCAAGAAACCACTGAGTGTCCCAAGGATTGCCCCAGTAAGTGTCTGGTCACTCTCATGTGTTCAGAACATTGTTCTTGGGGTGGGAGGATGTGGGTCTGTCCCTAGATAACAGCATAGCACATCAGAAGGTACTACTTACCCAGGGTGTCTCATAGATACAGTTGGTGCTTGAGGTGATGCTGAAAATTCACTTTACCTGAATGTGTAGAAGCTGCTCTGTGAGTTATGCTCTAGACAAGCAGTTCTCAATCCCTGGGTCACAACCCTCTTTGGGGGTTATATGGTCCTTTCATAGAGGTTGCTAGAGACCATCAGAAAGCATATTATTCATAACAAAGCAAAATTACAATTACATGAATAACAACAAAAAGAATTTCATGTTTGGGGTCACTACAACATGAGGAACTGAGCCAAGTGAGGTAACATCCACCCTGCACTCCGGGAGGCTGAGTTCAAGGCCATCCTTGTCTGGTCCACGAAGCATCCAGGACAGCCAAAGCTACAAAGAGAAACCCTGCCTCCAAGACACAAGCCATGAACTGTATTACAAGGACTCAGCTTTAGGAAGATTGAGAACCACTGCTCTAGACACAGCTTGAGTCTGCAGTGTAAGCCAAACTGGCATTAGCAGAGCCTTGGAACCGTGTTAAGGATGGGTTTATTTTGCCACCTATTGTGGCGCCAGGAATGCCTGACCCAGCGTGCCCACTTTGAGGAAGCAGAGACTGAACGCTGAAGACTTTCTTTTTCCGTCAGAGATCACAGCCCACATGCAGTCCGTATTTAGGGTGGCTCTCCACACCTTAACCCAATCTAGATACGTAATCCTCGTCTCCGGTTGTCAGTGAATGTCGTCACAATTCTTGATTGGTACCATTTCCCATCAAAATGATGAGAGTAGGTGTTAGAACCTATTTAACAAACCAAGCCCTTCTGAGAGAAAAAAAAAAAAAAGCACATCGCTGGCCATGGCCTCCCCCTGAGCTAGGGACAGTGTTCAGTCCTGGAGAAGATGTGACAAGGTGCCAACTTGGAAGCTGAGACCAACCCCTCATTGAGCATAAAACCTACCAGCACCCGGATCTACCGCTTCCCCGGCCTCTGGAGTTTCCAGCCACAGATGGCATCCACAAACATGTCAAGAGTGATGTCAAGGTTTGAACACTGTCTCCGGTGCTGCTGTTTCAGAAGACTTGGAATCTGCCTCAGTGGAGGAGGTAGAGCCATTTCTGGAGGCAATATGGCTTCTGGCTGAACTCTGCTTCCTGTGTCCTTTAACCTGTGAGCTTCAGAGTCCTACTTCTATGTACCTGCCACTGTACCTTTTCTAACAAGGAGGAACTCTGTCCCCTCAAACTTTGGTCAGAAGAAAAGTGGCTAATGCAAATGGACAGAGAAAACACTTATCTTCTCCAACAGGGACTATCCCAAGCTTAGCTTGTATTAAAATCGTGCACAGAATGTCTGGTGAATGACAGCCATTTGTCACCTCCTCTGCCTCAGCTCTTGAGTCAGAAGCTAACTCAGCACAGGACCCATCAAGCCTTTTGTCCCCTTTCAGTCGCCCAGCGGGTATCTGTAGGTTCAAGTAAAAGGTTGTTTTATTTTTATTGTTGTTTTGTTTTGTTTTTTTAGCAAAAGTGGCTTTCAGGTTTCTGCGAGGGAACCTAGACAGCTAGCATAAGGACCCAGACATGAGACAGCACCTCCAGACCTAGGAAAGCTGATTACAACTAAGTAGGGCTAGAAGCCTCAGTTGGCTCAAATTGGTAAGGCACTACACTTTAAGTCTGAAGGTCTGGGGTTCAAGCTCAAACAAATAAATAGGCAGTTAAAAATAAAATTAAGGGAGCTGGAGAGAGAGCTCAGTGGTGAACACTGCTCTTCCAGAGGTCCTGAGTTCAATTCCCAGCCACCACACAGTGGCTCACAACCTTCTCTAATGTGATCTGATGCCCTCTTCTAGAATGCAGGTGTACACATAGGCACAGTACTCATATACATTAAACAAATCTTTTTTAAAAAATTAAATTAAAATTAAAAGCTAGGTGCGGTGGTTCATGCCTGTAATCCCAGCACTCAGGGAGGCAGAGGCAGGTGGATCTTTTAAATTTGAGGACAGCCTAGTCTACAAACCCAGACAGCCAGGGCTGTTACACAGAGAAAGCCTGTCTCAAAATAGATATATAAAATTAAAGCTGGGCGGTGGTGGTGCAAATTTTTAATCCCGTCTCAAAAAAAAAACAAACCCCAATACATACATACATATGAGAGAACCAGGCCTGATCCCCCCACCCCAAAAGTTACTACTCCCAGGAACTAGGCCATAAAATTCCCTACCAAAGGAATAGTCTGGAGGTAACCACAAGAATGAAAAGGTATCTTATCTCTGTGCTGGGCAGCCCACCCGACCTGATAGAACGTCCATGACACGAAAATACCTAACATTCCTGTGGTCTATAGATAGCTTACTCAATGTTAGCCACAATTACCATGTAACAGGCTTGCCCTTGCTGAACGTCACCAAGCTATGTAACTGCTAAACTGCTATTTCCCAAGTCTCACTGTAAACCAATAAAAACCCTCCTCCCCCTGAGCTCGGGGCTCTACACTCTACACTACTGCGTTGGTGACAGTGTGCGCTCGAGCTCCAGCTTGTAATAAAAAGACCCTACTACGTTTGCATCAGAATCGGCTCCTTGGTGGTCTTTGGGGGCCGAGAGACCTGGTATAACACATACATACATAAAGTTAAAACTGAGCACTGTTGGCACAAACCTTTAATCCCAGCACTCAGGAAATCAGGGTGAGTTTGAGGCCAGCCTGGTCTACAGAGTGAGTTCCAGGACAGCCAATGAATGCTACACAGAGAAACTGTCTCCAAAAAACAAACAAAAAAAGTAATTAATTAATTGATTTAAAAATAATAATGAAAAATAGAAACGGGGATTTATTCAATGTGGCCATCTAGGAAAGACGATCAAAGAAGCTCAGTGACTCCCCACCCCAGTATATCGTCAGGGGACCCCAACATGAACATTTTGTTTTGCTTAATTATTGCAGGTGGGGGTGCACATACTATGGCACACATGTGGAGACAGCTTTCAGGAGTTGATTCTTGCCTTCCATCCTGAATAGGTGGGGGTCTCCTCTGGTCTGCCTTGCTGAGGCGGGGTCTCTTGTTTCTGGGCACTCCAGGCTAGCTGGTCAGTAAGCCTTTAGCCATGAGTCTGGAGAGTTGATAGATCTGCACCACACAGCTGCATGTGGCTTATGGGACGTGTGCACCTTTCCCGGGGCAGCCACGTTGGCAGAGGCCAGGGATGTGTGCACAGCTCAGAAGTCTGGCCAAGGTGTGGTCCTGCCCATCTTCATGGTCTCCACTCAGGATTCTCCTGCGAAGCCATCTCAGCAGTGCTTAGAACCGAGTGAGATCTCTGTGATGGTTTCTCTGAGCAGCTCTGACTCCCTGCAGACCAGGCTGGCCTTGAACTCAGAGATCTGCCTGCCTCTGGGATCTCCCAAGTGCTGGGGTTAAAGGCATGCAGGGTCTTTGTCTAAGCCAAAGACCAAAAACCAAAAAGGAAATATACAATCAATGACCCATAAGGAAGGACAACTCTTACCAGGTTAGGGCCAATGATTAATGTAGGAAAAACAATGTGGTTTGAAGTGCCATTTGGTGACACTGTCAATAAATATGATACAGTGTTGATATGTGAAAGACCAAGGTATCTCCATGGTTACAAAGTCTCCCTACTTGTCAAGAAGATAGAGGGGAAGATTGCCCCAGCCGTGGCTGGACATGGAGCCCAGCTGACAGCATGCTGGCCAAGGGTGCATGAAGCCATGGTGGCATATAAACCATCACCCCAGAACTCAGGGGGTGGAGACAGGATCCAAAGTTCAAGGTCATCACTGGCTGCATAATGAATGTGAGGTGGGTCTGGAGTACATGAAATCTTGTCGAAAACAAGAAGTTAGCATCAGCAAGGAGACAAAACGGGCCCACTTGGAGGCTGTGGGCATAAACTCAGCAAAGCATGTCATCCCCTGGATCTGGCCCAAAGGCAGGAAGAGCACACAAATCAAAATCAATGGAGGTTCTGCAAAATGCTGGTCCTAGGCACTTCCAAAATACTCCTGTTCTTCAAATACAGAATAACCTTGAAACTGCCCCAGATTTAAAAAAGGGGGGCCACAAACCCAGGGGTTTGGCAGAGGGCAATGTTGGGGCCACCGGCAGACTCTGAGTAACGGCAGGCAATCACCAGAGCACTGGGTGCGACCAAGTTGAGCTCCTGATTTGACAGGTGCCTTGTAGGTATAGAAAGCAGTCCTGGTTTTAGGAATTACTCAAGCATCGAGGGGAAAGGATGGCTGTGAGGACTAGCGTTTCGTGTTTTGTCAGTTTGGTAAACTCTAGAGTCATCTGAGAAGGAAGCCCAAAAGAGAAAAATGCCTCCATCAAATTAGCCTGTAGGCAGGCCTGTGGGGGAATTTTCTGGATTAATGACAGATGTGGGTGGAGCCAGCCCATTGTGGGTGATGCCAGCCCTGGGCAAGTGGTCCTGGTTGCTGTAAGAAAGCAGGCTGAGCAAGCCAGAAATAAGCCAGGAAGCAGCGCCCATCCATGGTCTCTGCTTCAGTTCCTACATCTGGATTTCTGCCTGGAGTTCTTGCTCGGATTTCCCTCAAAGAGGACTGTTAAACGTCTTCTTCCCCAAGTTGCTTTGATCATGGTGTTTTGTGGTTGTTGTTGTTTATTTTTTTAATCACAGCAACAGAGAGCAAACTAGGACAATGTCTCACCTGTAACAACTCAGATGGCGAGTGTGTGTGTGTGCGCACGCGTGCGTGCTTCGTGCGTGCGTGTGTGTGTGTGTGTGTGTGTAAGTGAGAGAGAGAGAGAGAGAGAGAGAGAGAGAGAGAGAGCGCAATGGGAAAGTCTGTATGAAAGTCTCTTGGCATTTCTTCTTCTTCTTCTTCTTCTTCTTCTTCTTCTTCTTCTTCTTCTTCTTCTTCCCACTCTTCCTGCCATTTTTCTGGCAGTCTGAAATTAGGTCAAATTTGTCAATTTTAAATAAAACGAGATGCTATACAAGTTATCAGAAACCTGATTTAAAACTTTAAAATACTCGCACGGGGCAGGAGTACAAACCGGAGTATGGAGGGTGCTGGCTGCTGGAGATCCGGGGAGGGGGCCTCTTCTGTCCTTCGCTTTGCTGGGGGTGGCGGCCAGCCAGGGCAAGCAGTCGCCGTGGCTGCTCGCGTGTACTGCAACTCCAGCGCACGCCTGCACAGGGCTGTTTCTCCGCTCACATTCTCATCTTCTCTCAAGAACACCTGTGCCTATCAGCACAGATCACATCCCCTAAGACCTGGATTTCAGTACAAGGCCAAACATTCAGGAACCTGAGAGAAGGTCCCCGGTAATTCCCGGTTAGCGTTCTTGCACCTTGGTACGACAGGGTAACTTCTACCGGAAGGCAAAACAACTCCGGGTGCTATCCAGCGCCCTCACAAAAAGCCTCAGTCTCTCACGCGGGCGTCTGGATCTCTAGCCTCAAGCTCCACCCCTCCCCCATTCTCCAGGCTCCTTCCGTGTTGGCACCCGGCTGCTCAGACCCACTTTTTTTTTTTTTTTCTTCCCCTCTCTTGCTCCAGGCACTTACACACGCACCAGCCCAGATTTCTTCCTGGAACAAGATGTGGCCCCTTTGATCAGATGTGGCCTGCGGCTGTGCATGAGAGCGCAGATCTGCCATCTCAGCTCTGAGGAGGCAGGAGCTGGAGGTCGGCATGTCTCGGCAAGCTGAAGACAGAGCTGGAGTTCGTCAGTGAAGAGCGCTTGCTGCTCTGGCAGAGGACTGGAGCTTGCTTCCCTAGCACTTCCTTTGGGGTTAAAGTTATGTGCCACCACCGCCTCACAGAAAATAAATATTTTTAAAAAGCAAAAAAACGAAAGGAGCGCACGCCTTTAACCCCAGCACTCAGGTGACAGAGGCGGGCGGATCTTTGAGTTCAAGGCCAGCCTGGTCTACAGAGTGAGTTCCAGGGGACAGGCAGGGCTACACAGAGAAACCCCGTTTCAAAACAAAACAAAACAAAACACAAAATAAATAAATAAAGCTGAGGTCACCTACATAGCCCCAGGGTGAGACTCGTCAAAATCAGTCCATTTATTTAGGTGTTTGCCTTCTCCCCCCCCCCCCCCGAGAAGGATGTAAAAATGTAGCCCAGGTTGGCCTCAAACTCAAACTTGAGATCCTCCCTCCCTGGACCCTGCTCCAAATGCTCGGATTCTAGACATGTACCGCAAGGCTCATTTTAACATCCTCTGGATGTCGGTGCCGGGGCTCCCTTGCAGTGGTACCACTAATCCAGGCCCGTGGCTTGGGAGAACTGTGGGCTCTTTCCTATGAGCGTCAAAAACTCCTGCCCTTCAGAGCAGCGATGCGTGTGACTCGAGCATGCCAAGCCAGAAAGCCCCACGAGGCGAGGCGCGTCCTTGGGCTGAACGGGTCCAGGGAAACGAGGCTCCCTGACCCTCGGCCAGGCTGTGCAGACCTCTGGGCACCGACCCGGGGACCCTCCAAGTGCGTTGGACGGTAGAGCCTCTCCAACTTCCCAACGCATCCCCCTGAATTCTCAAAGAGCAAGGAGACACCCCAGTGTGGAGGTGGGGCGTCCAGCGGGCCCCGGGTGGAGCCAGAGTGGGGGGTGGGGAGGGGAAGGGGCATGTGGGGGTGGGGCAGGTGGGCGGCCCGCTCCGAGGCCTGGGATTGGCGGGTGCCGGCCCTCCGCCCCCCACCGCCCGGCCAATCGCCTGTGCCTACTGTGGGCGGCCTGGTTAGTGCTAGACCGGGTCGGCCAGCCCCCGGGTCCCCTTCTGAGCGGCGATCCTGTCCGTGTGCACACTCCGGCCCAGCCCAGCCCGCACCGTTTGTCCGAGTCAGAGTCCAGGTAAGTTCTGGCCGCCTTGACTTCCACGCCGCGCACACATCCAGGTCCGCGCCGGGATTCCTGGCCCGCGGGCGCTCCTCATCCCTGCGCGCGCGGACTTGGCTTCAGCTGCGCCTGGACGCGCAGAGCTGGGCCAGCTCGCAAGCTCGGTGCCCTGGTCCCCGGTGCTAAGGTCCCCGTGGTCCCACCGGGAGCTTCCTGCCGTCCCGCCGAGACCCGCGCCCTCTTCACTGAGACCCGCGCCCCACGCCCCCTTCGCGCCAGCATCGGCCTCCCCGCAGCCCTAACGGGCACCCGCACCCACGTGGCGCCGGACCCCACGGCCGCGAGTCTCACAGGCGTGGAGCTGGGTCCTAGGGTGACACGCTGCCCTGGTACCGGTCATCGATTTTCCCTGTTTTGGATGGAGACCGCTCTTTCGCAAATTGTTCTTTTGGGCCCTGGTGCCGGGTGGGGTAAATATTGAAGTAGCCGCGCGCGGGGTGGGTTCTGCGCCTTGCGCGGGGCCTGACGGGGGTGGGGTGGGTTTGGGGTGGTGCGAGACCCAGGGATGTACAACTCGCCACTTGCGGAGGGTTTCCCGACCTCACTGCCCCGCAAGATCCCCAACTACCCCTTCCGAAGGTCGAATGGGCCACACAGCCCTAGGAAAGCGCCACTGGAAGAGAGGCTTTTCGGTGTGGGCTGGAAGGGACGCAGGATGCCCCTGGGCACGCGCGCCAAGTTTGGGTGCGGGTTGCTCGGTGGCTTCCTGTTCGGTAGACTGCTTTAAGGGACCAGCGCCGGCACAGCTTTCTAGAAAGATCTGCGTGGTGGGGGAGGAGACGGGGTGGGGGCGCCCAGCAGGAGGACGCTCCAGAGAGGGGTCTTGGGCGGAAGGAGGGAAGCACCTGCCTAGGCCACCGCCCGGGCGCGCGCCTTTTTGGTGTGAGTTGCAGCCGCTGGAGCTCCACCCTACCCCACCCCCGCTTTGCAACGGAAAGAAAGGACAAGCTGGGGCGGGGACGGCTGTCCCCTCGTTCTTTTCTTCCTTAAAGGTATGTTCAGCACAAGTTAAGACTGAACTCCAGACTCAGGCCTGTCTCCTAGGCACTGTTGCATCAATTTTGCGATGTTCCGCCTGAATGGAGTCTCTGTAGCTTTCTGTCCAGTCCTTCGTGCCCACAGCATACTTCAAGGGTACCCAGTGTCAGTTTGTACCGTGTTCTACAAAGGAGGTTTATTCCTACCCCTCTTTTGTACAGAATTTCATGTAACCCAGGCCTTGAACTTCTGATCTCCTGCTTCCACTTCCTAGGATGACAGGTGTGTGCTACGTGCCTGGCTCTGTCCTTTAGGGTGAACTGTGTGTTAAATTAGTTCAGCGAAACGGTGGTATTTTCTCCCAAGTCCATGGAGGCTGGTCCCACATGGCCAGTCTTCCATATAACCCCATGAACCCTCCCACAAACTTCAGATCGCATCTAGATTACTTACAACACCAAGGTTGGTGTCCATGTTATGCAGACAGATATGGGGATATGGAGAGATGGCTGAGTGGTTAAGAGCCCTTGCTGCTCTTGCAGAAGGTCCTAGCAGCTCACAATCATCTATAACTCCGGGTCCAGGGGATCTGACGCTCTCCTGGCCTCCAAGAGCAGTACGGCGCATGCATGGTGCACATACCTACATGCAGGCAAAACACTCATACATATTAGTAAATCTACGTTTTTGTCTGTTTGTTTGAGGCAGGGTCTCTACATAGCCCTGGCTATCCCGGAACTTACCATGTAGACCAAGCTGGCCTCAAACTCCCAGAGAGTCACCTGCCTTTGCCTCCTTTGCTAGGATTAAAGGTGTGCTCCCTGACACTCAGCTTTAAAAAAAAATTTTTTAAAGCAGCTATGATGCTGTATTCTTCAAGAAAATGTGTCCGTGTTATGTGCACATAACCAAAGACCTGGCACCTGACAGCCACCATACCCTTTTCCACCAAACTACACATCCAACCTCTGAAAAATTTCAATCAGCAGCTCAGTCTGAAGTGCAGAAATGGTTGGTGTCTTATCACTTTATCCACAGTATTGTGCAACTGCTATCACTAGTCTCTACAAGGTTTTGGCTGCTGTTAAATGTCACCTCCACACAGTTTAGAGTCACCTGATAAGGGGTCTAAGGGAAGGGACTGCCTAGATCAGATTGGCCTGGGGGCATGTCTGTAGGGAATTGTTATGACTTGATTGATGTGGGAGGAACCAGTCCTGCCTGGGAGTCCTTCTGGCAAATGCTTAGTAATAAAAGGTGCGTTTGTTTCTCCAGGCTCTTGACTGTGGAAATAGCTTTAATTAGCTGTTAAAGCTTCTTTCCTGACTTCCTGGAGCTATAATTGAAACAAATCCTTCCTCCCCTCAGTTGCTTTTGGTCTGTATCTTTTTATCTTTTTGTCACAGTTACAGAATGAAAATAATAGGACCAGCCTTATGGTTTTTCATCACCCCAAAAGCCCCTGTGCGTTAAACAACTCCCCTCTCTACCCACACCTTTGATGTCCTCTATGTTCCTATTGATTTGCATGTTCTCGGTCCCTCACATACGTCAAATCACAAGACATTTGATTATTCTGGGCATTTTGTATAAATGAAATTTGTTTTATGATTGGCTTCTTTCATTTAATGCACTGCCTTCAGAGTTAGTTCATTTCTTTAAAAAAAAAGGTTTATTTGTGTGTGCTAAGATCTGAATTCTAGTCTTCATGATTAAAAAGCAAGCACTTTTAACTGATGAACCATCTCTGCAGGCCCCATCTATTCCTCTTTTGGGGGGGGCAGGGGAGGGGAGTTTCAAGACAGGGTTTCTCTGTGTAACAGCCCTGGCTGTCCTGGACTCATTTTGTAGACCAGGCTGGCCTCAAACTCATGAAGATCCACCCGCCTCTGCCTCCTCAGTGCTGGGATGAAAGGTGTGCAGTACCACACCCAGCTCACCTATTCCTTTGTGGCTGAATAGTATTCCGGTGCATGGATGGGCCACATTTTTGTGCATCCATTCATCAGTGACTTTGGTTGATGTCCATCTTTTGGCTTTCAAAATTACCATGAAAATGGGCACACTAAATATTCATTTCCACATATTTTTGGACCTCTGCCTTGGGATTGAATTGCTGGGTCATATGGTAGTTTATGTTTAACTTTCTGAGGGAAACATAATTATTTTCCACAGCAGCTGGAACCTGCCCCTTTTCTCCCATCCCTGTGAGTGGGGACAAATCCCAGAGGGGACAAATGAGCCAACCTCTAAACCAACAGATCTCTGCTCCCTCTCTGGATCCCAGCATGCCTTCAGGGACATCACAGTGTGAAGACGGCTCTGTAGGGTGCCCCCAGCACTTGGAGGGGCACTCAGGGAAAGCGCACCGGGAGAAGGGCCCCACGGTGGACAAGGAACGAGTATGGATTCGACCCGATACCCCGAGCAGATGCACCTGGCAGCTGGGGAAGCCCACGGCAGACTCCCCACATTACCACACCATGCTGTAAGTCTCTGGCTTTGATCCCAGTATGGTGGGTCCATTTCCTTGCGGGGTGTGGCAGGGGTGTGTGTGTGTGGGGGGGTCATACAGCCACCAGACTCAGAGATGGGATTCCCTGCCCTGTAATTGCTGTGGGGGCTGGAGCTAGAAACAATGAAGGTCGAGGCTTTGTTCGTGCAGTAGCTCATATGCACTATTTGGCTCTGGTGGGCTCCTTTTACGACTGGGCAAAAACTGTCAATGGCACTGACAGATCTCCGCTTTGACTTCATTTGAAATAACTCCAATAGAAATCGTTTTATACACAGTCACCCAGTAGTTTGGTTAGGAGCATGCACTGTTACACCCTGTTCTATGTGCCCAGGTTGGAGCCATGTAGGTTCCTGCCCTGTTGTAAAAGCTCTTAGGGTTATCATCATTTCCTTAGGCTAAGGTCTTCAAATTAGAACAATTGGGTGAAAGGATTTGTGTTTTAATTCTTGGAGTCCTGCTCCTGGAGGGTAGCCACCAACATTTATGGTTATTGGTTCAAAAATCCTAGCGCTGGGCAGGTGTCAGGAAGGCAGCCCTTTTCAGGGGGCCAGAGGAAACAAATGAAAAATTGCAAACCAGAAGCTGTGCCCATTGAATGGGTTCCAGCACTGGAACCTCAGGAGACAAGTGGGGTCTGGTCATATGAGCCCTTGTCAGGACCACACAGCAGGGGGGAAGAGCCTAAGGCTGCAGACTACTGAGAGCTGATTCCCTGAAGGCTCCCAAGGGCCTGAGAACTGCTTGTTCAAAGAGGTGTGTGGTACACATCCTCCTGAAGGGCAGGTTTGTCCTCAGCTGATCAACCCTACCTTTGTCAGAAGTCACTGGAAGTCCAGGGAGGGAGTCCCAGGGAAGGCTCCGACTTCACTGCAGTCTCTGCAGGGAGGCACTGACCAGCTCAGGGAACCTGGTATGGAACCGGATAGGGGCAGAGAGAAAGATGGGACAGGTTGGGGTTTCTCAGGTCCTGGGGGCGGGGGTGGGGCTGCTCTTCTGTGCTGGCAAAGTACAGGTAGTTGGGATGGACGGCAGAGCTGAACCATCACCTGTACAAACATCTGATAGCTTTGGGAGTTGGCACACCTGAGTCCCTAGCCTGTATCCTGATGGTATCTTTGCCTGGCTTCCCTGGGGTTTCAGGGACAGGAGCTCTTGGCCTTGGCCCAGCCTATCTCCACTTTTCTGAGCCCAACCAAGGACGGCCCGGGTAGGGAGCACATCCAGCTCTTCAGAGCAAGACTCTGCCTCCCTGGTTGGAGTTCAGCCTGTTGCTGCCTATTGGCCCCCAGGCAGTTTCTCCCTCTCTCCCTGGAACTCTAGATTCTTTACTCTTCCCCTGACTGGGGCACTGGGGGAGGGGTGGTAAAGGTGACTGAGATTTCTATTTAGTCAGTTTGGCTCCAGTGTGAGACGCCTGGGGCAAGGAGGCAGGAAGCCAGGGCCCAGCAGCCTGGCAAGCCTTAAAGTCTGGCTTGTGGGGTACAGGCTCCCAAGAAGGGTAGGCATAGGCAGGGAGTGTGTGGCTGTGCAGCTACCCCGAGCCTGTGGTTGGAGAGCCATAGACCATTCTGGAAACTGCTTTGATCACACCATGCTATCATTGAAATGCTCCGGAGCAGTCCTGTAACCTTAGGCTTGACCAATCCCTGGCTGGTAGCCCTGGCCCCAGGTGCAAGCCCTGGGCTTTTTGTTGTTGTTTGCTTCTACCCACCACTTCTGCCTTTCTGGCCCTATAATGCTAGGCTTCTGAAGACTCTGGGGGCATGCTACCTGAGGAGACCCATCTCTGAGAGGGAGACACCTTAGTTGTTCAAGGAACTGAATTGAAAGGCAAGGAGGTGTTCTGGTCACTGGAGGCTAAGGGGTTCTCAGGCAAGACAGAGGCTGGGGCTATTGTCTCAAAGTCTCAAAAATAATTTTTTTTTAATTGAGACAGGGTCTTGTTACATACCCAGATGGGCCTGGGCCTTGACCTCGCAGCGGTTCTCCTGCCTCAGTCTCCCAAGTACCAGGATTATAGGCATATGCCGCCGTGCCTGGCTGTTTTTAGTTTGGGACAATGGCTTGCTGCTGTGGGAAATAGCATCTGGAAGGTTGGTGTTATGAGCAATCAAAGAATTTACCGGGGCTCAAAGAAAAGAAGAGAGAGCTTATTGAAATATGCTCTCTGTAGCAGGAGAATTCCCAGAGACGGGACATGTGGCTGAGACGGAGAGAGGTCTGGGGAACGGGAACAACGTCTGAGATGGGGTCTCAATGTATCCCAGGCTAGCTTCAAACTCACTGTGTAGCCAAGAATGACCTTGAAATCCAAATCCTCCTGTGTCTCCTAAGAGCTGGAATTACAGTGTGTCACTTTATCTGTCAAGAGCTCTTTCTCTAAACCAGGGGGACATTAACCTGGTCTCACCTTGAGGGCCATTTGTGCTGGCTCTGTATTTGGGTATGTAAACAGAATGCCTCTCTCTCTCTTTTTTTAAGATTTATTTATTATGTATACAATGTTCTGCCTGCATTTATGCCAAAAGAGGGCACCAGATCTCACTAGAGATAGTTGTGAGCCACCATGTGGTGTCTGGGAATTGAACTCAGGACCTTTGGAAGAGGAGCCAGTGCTCTTAACCTCTGAGCCATCTCTCCAGCCCGCAGGATGCCACTATCTTGTTAAGCAGTTTTATAGCACAAGTCATCTTTCTTTAGAGTGGCCATTTGCTCAGGCAGCACAGGTCATTGGGAGTCAGGCTCCAAGTGTCATGGCTAGGGTGGGCCCTGTCCTGGAGATGTCACTGAGTCACCAAGGGTCACTGGTCCCACTGCTATTAGAACAAGATGGTTTTTTGCCCTCTGATCTCTACATGTTCCCCCTGACCGATAAATAAGTCCAAGTCATTAATGGGGGGATAAATGCCTTCTCGAACTGTTTTAGGTCTGGGTGGGGGTATGGAGCGGCTAGTTGGCATTGCTGACTTATCATAAAGGCACAGCCCAGGAAGGCGCGGAAGGCTGGCATTTAAGAGGGGGGAGGAGGAGATGGAGGAATGCCCAGGGGTGGGAGACAGCGTAGACATGGATGTATCGTCTGAAGCTATAACCTGACAGATACCCATCCTGCCAGAACCCTGAGCAGGGGCTGAACACACAAAGCAGAACTCAGAACAGTAGAGAGACATTGGGGTCCATTGGCATAATAAACCCATGACCCTGTTGACTTCGGGCGGGGGAGGGTGGGGCGTTCCATGGAGGGTTTTTTGTCCCATTCAGCCCAATGTAGAGTATGATGTTTTGTGTTCCAGCCTGGGAGAGATGGCTAATGTCTTTCCCATAGACCCATTTGAAGCATAATGTTATGAATTCTGGAAGAAATTAACTGAATTAGACATTGAGGAGGTGTCTGAGTTGGGGTTCTATTGCTGTGAAGAGACGCCAGGACCAGGGCAACTCTTTTAAGGGAAAACATTTTATTGGGGCTGGGCTTACGGTTTCAGAGTCTTCTTCATCTGTTATCTTCATGGCAAGAAGCATGTCCCTAATTTAGCTTCCCAGCCATAACATCCTGAGACACTTCCAGAAAGTGGAAGTTATATGGAGGTCCAGTCCCTCAAATGTGGCTTTAGGTATCGCTGTGCTTGGGTGTTCCAGGTGTTTGGGTGGGTGCTTGTGTGTGTGTGTGTGTGTTTATGCCAGGTGTGGATCTGCCAGGCAATCCACAAACCCAGGTCCCTCCCTGAAGCACTTCTCTAATTCTTGATTTCCTAAGTGCACAGAATGCCAAGGCTCAAACTGCTAGTCTGGTTTGTTTCCTGAATGGCCTCCTCTCCTCTTTCTGTTTTAGGACAAAATCTCCGAAAATTTTGCCAGATATTCTGAGGAAGATTGGGGACACCCCCATGGTGAGAATCAACAAGATCTCCAAGAATGCAGGACTCAAGTGCGAGCTACGTGAGTGTTTGGCTCTGCTGGGTCTGCCTCCGTCCTGGACCAGGGCCTTGGGGTGACCCCTAGCTGAGGCTCTGGGGGTGTCAGCAGTGGGGTTAGAATGCTGGCTGTGTGTTGGTGGTCGACACAACCCCTCTCCAACTGAAGGCCAGGGAAGCCTGGGGTGAAGGAGCCAGCCTAGGAAGGTCCTGCAGAGAGGTCAAAGGCAGAAGTGAAGTGGAGCCGTGAGACAGTGTATCTTTTTTGTTTGTTTGTTTTTGTTTTTTGAGACAGGGTTTCTCTGTGTAACCCTGACTGTCCTGGATCTTACTCTGTAGACCAGGCTGGCCTGGAATCACAGATTGCCTGCCTCTGCCTAACTGAACTTAGGACTGAGTTGGCGTGGCCTGGGGGCAGTGTCATAGATCTAAAGATATGAGATGGCTGAGGGCTGGGACCAAGTGAGCAGGCATCAAAGCCCCTCTGTGTCCACAGATCTCTTCTAGCTCTAGGGGACAGTCTGTGGTAGATTTCAGGACCAAGAACCAGCCAAGAAGGTGGTCTGGGGGTGTTCTGGAGTAGGGCGCTTCTCCATCTCTTAAACACCCATGAGGTGGGGGTGGGGAGGATACAGAGCAAGGAAAGGTCCAGCATGGAAGGAGGTGATGTCAGGTGTGGGTGGGGCTGAGCATGAGGGCTAGACTCACTGACCAAGGTTGATGGAGGCAGTCAAGGGTGGAGGAGTTTGGGGCAGCTGGGGCAGGGCCTTCAGGACTCAGGTGGTCTGGCTGGGGCTGCTTGAGCTGGCTACACTGCTAGAGCGTGTGGGCTCCAGCCCAGCAGCTTGCTGCATTTCATTCCACTGGGACATGTTTTCCACCCACCCACCCACGGGCTCTTGACAGTCTCCATCATTCTCTTAGCGTTGCCATGGGTCTGCAGGGCAGGTGGGAGACAGGCCAGCTGTAGGGAGGAGTGTCCAGGTACAGAGACGGACAGTGGGCGTGGAAGGGCAAACACCAAGGCCAGCCCTCATCCTGGGGGTGTATCAGGCAGTTTGAGGGCAGCAGGAGTGTGTGGGGACCATAGCGTCCTCCCTCTGATGCATGGTTGCTTGTCAGTGGCCAAGTGTGAGTTCTTCAATGCGGGTGGGAGCGTGAAAGACCGCATCAGCCTTCGGATGATTGAGGATGCTGAGCGAGCCGGAACCCTGAAGCCCGGGGACACCATCATTGAGCCTACCTCTGGGAACACAGGTGAGGGCGAGGCCCTTTGGGGCAGAGTGGAGGCTGAAGGTCCCTGGCCTGTGCCAACCTGCAGGGAGGTCAAGAGGGATAGGCTGCCTCTCCCGTGGTGTGTGTTCTGTTCAGCTCCGGGCCCAGAAGCCCGTCTATACCCGGCTGTCAGAATACAGACCTCTAAGATCACCATCAGTGTGTGGGGTTCCTTTCCATGCTTCTGGGGTTTGTCCCTGGTGTCCCAGGCAGGGACAGGGAAGACTTTGGGCCCTCTCACTCCCCCTCCCCCATATGCAACCCTCAGGGATTGGGCTGGCTCTGGCAGCTGCTGTGAAGGGGTATCGATGCATTATCGTGATGCCAGAGAAGATGAGTATGGAGAAGGTGAGCCCAGGGCAGCCCATGGTGGGACTAGGCGGAGGGCGTGGTCAGTGGGAGGGCGTGGCTTGATGTACCATTGCTGCATCAAATGAATAAAGATAGGCGAAGGGTGTGTGTGTATCTGAGTCTGTGTGTCTGTCTGTATCCCTCCCTGTGTGTCCTCACCTTTAATAAAAACCTTTTTTCTTTTTTTACTGGAGGGAACAAAGGTGAGCTTGGGTGGGCGAAAGAGCAGGGCCCCAGAGGGTTCCATTCAGGCTGGTGCCCAGGCACAGTGATAAAGGCGCATCTTTTCCTGGACAGGTGGATGTGCTTCGGGCTCTGGGGGCTGAGATAGTGAGGACGCCCACCAACGCCAGGTTCGATTCCCCTGAATCTCACGTGGGAGTGGCCTGGCGACTGAAGAACGAAATCCCCAACTCTCACATTCTGGACCAGGTCAGGTGCTCCTCCCCACCCCTCACCCCGCCGACACCACAGGAAACAAAATGGTGGTCAGAGATTTGTGTTCAAGTTCGGTGTTTCCTATGGGGTCCTGGTCTCTGCCCCAACACGAGCGAGGTGCTCCAGGCCTTTGGGGAGGTGGCAGAGCCTTTGGTTTCTGCTGTCCCAGCGCCAGCATTGGGGAGCCAGACACAATCCAGCTGTGCTGGGTCAGCAATGAGGTTCGGTTGCCCTTTCCAGAAGACCCTCTGGGCTCTAAAGATGCAGAGCATCTTCACCCCAAAAGGCCTAGACTTTTGCTCATTTCACTCCTAGGTTAATTTCACACTGGGGTGGCCTGGTTTTGATATCTTGTAAATGAGGCTCTCCAGGCTGCCGTAGGAGCCTGCGGCCAGCACAGGGCTGACCGTCCAGTGTCCATGCGTGATGCTCATAGCCTCTCCGTTCCTCTGCACAGTACCGCAATGCCAGCAACCCCTTGGCCCACTATGACGACACTGCTGAGGAGATCCTGCAGCAGTGTGATGGTGCGTGCCTCTCACCCCTCCGCCCGCCTTGATTGCAGCGACCTCTTGTTTCTGTCTCTGTGATAAAACACCCGGATGAAAAGCCGTTTAGGGGAGAAGGGGTTTGTCCCAGCTCACAGTCCGGGGTTCCAGCTCATTACTGTGGGGGGAGCCAAGGAGGCAGGAACTTGAAGTAGCTGATCACAGGAGAGCCACACTCCAGAGCAGATGGAAGAGCGTGCATCACCTGGGCTGTAAGAACTGTGTGAACTCATGCACGCCAGTGCTGGCCTTACCCCTGGGGATGAGGATCTAATGGAACATGAATGTGGTATTCAATTTTTCTCACCTGGAGCTGCATGGTGGCAGCTTCAGTGTAGGCACGATGCTCCTTGGAGACACGAATATATGCTGAGTGCCTAGCTCCTAGGGATAGTGGGGCACTTCTTTAAGAGGTCCTCATGGGAGTAGGGGCTGGAAGGTCCCACCTTTGGCTTCCTACTTAGAGCCTGATGTTAGCCTTGGCCTAGGTGCAGGCTTGTTTCGTGCCCAGGAGCTGGCAAGTAAAAAGCCCAGGGAGGGTTCGCTTGCCCGGTTTTATGAGTGAGAATTCTCGCTTGGCAAAGCTGGCGCACATTGCTTCATTCCTGAGCTTGCCCAGCTCAGACTTGCCTGATGCTCAGCTGACCCTCAGCAGTATGAGAGCGAGTTCTCAAATTCTCGGCTTCAGCTTCAGCCATTTTTCCCGCATCCTAAAAGTCCAGTTCGCTTATCTGTAATCACCCAGGAATCAAACAGCCTAGAAAGACACACAGCTGACAGCTTACCTCCATTAGACTTTGATCTACCCAGCTGACCTATCCTTGTAGATTGGGCTACATTGGTGGTTCAGAGGCCAAGGTCACACACAGTGCAGACAGCAGCCCCTGTCTTGGTCACACTGCCACAGACTGGAGCGATGTTTGTTTATCTCACTGACCTGATTTGGGTTGAGTGTATTTCCACCGATAGTCATTTGAGGGTGGCTGAGCCACGGCCTGAGAATGTCCTCTGACCCCCAGGGAAGCTGGACATGCTGGTGGCTTCAGCAGGCACAGGCGGTACCATCACAGGCATCGCCAGGAAGCTGAAGGAGAAGTGTCCAGGCTGTAAAGTGAGTGTGGTACCGTGGGTGGTGCTGGCACAGAGTGGGTGGCGGAGAGGGTGAGCCTGAACTTGATCTCTTGCCTGGGGCCTGAGCTGAGTTCAGAGGCACAGAGTGCTGCTGGCATCAGGCCGGGAGGCCTGGCTGCTTCGGGACTGAGTTCCTCCCACATTCCTATCTCATCACATTGTGGAGCTGTTGTGGCAAGTCACCTGGTAGGAACTTGGGGAGCATAGGGTGTGTGGGGTTCCTGCGTCCAGTGAGATGAAGCCCTTTGGATTAGCCCAGAAACTACCCAAGACAGTCCCGGGTTGTGACCCCTTTGGGGGCAGGGGGGGTCACGTACCAGATATCCTGCATATCAGATATTTACATTACAATTCATAACACTAGCAAAATCATAGTTAGGAAGTAGCAATAAAAATAATTTAATGATTGGGGTCACCATAAGATGAACTGTATTAAAGGATCACAGGATTAGGGAGGTTGAGAGTTAGGGGCAGGCCTGATGAGGAAAGACACAGAAACAGGGCCATTTTCTCCCCATGAGACTGTCCACCATCCAGGGAAAGGTCATTGTCCAGAGCTGCCCTTTGTCCCCAGAGGCTCTCCAAATGCCCATGGTAGGGACCCCTCCAAAGAAGCACTGGGAGGACCTTCCCGAATACCCTGTGCTTCGTATCAGCCCCATAGGTTATATAGCCTCCCCACTGGTCCGAGATTCTGGAGGGCTTACCTTCTTCTGATCTGGGACTAGCATCCGCACCCTGCGAACCATCCTTACCAGGCGGATGTTAGCGGGGCGGCAGCTTTGTGACGGCAGCTGCCCAGGGCTGGGGCGGACTTCTTCCTGACCTGAGCCCTAAAGCCACCCACCCTGCAGATCATCGGTGTGGATCCTGAAGGGTCCATTCTTGCGGAGCCTGAGGAGCTGAACCAGACAGAGCAAACGGCCTACGAGGTGGAGGGGATTGGTTATGACTTCATCCCAACAGTCCTGGACAGGGCGGTAGGTTGAGCCAAAGCGCTGGCCCAGGCAGACTTGACTTTTGCATTCTGGCACTTAGCTGCCCCAAGCGTTGAGGGGACAGAAGAGGGAGTGCTGGTACAGGGGCCGAGACAGGGTGAAACACATCACCGTGTTAGAGTTCAGGTCTGGACTCGGGCTCTGAGATGTAAAGGGAAGGATGGATGAGGATGGCGGGGTAGATGTGGGATGGTCACCAGATCTGTAAAGATGTGGGTGGTTTTAGTTACTCTGTGGGGCACGATGGAGCAGGGAAGGCCAGAGAAGTCTAGGTTTGCAGACCCAAGAGGATGAAGTCCTCTGTGAGGTTGGCCCGCCCCCGTGTCTTGACCCCGTGACCCGGTCTTGCCACAGGTGGTAGATAAGTGGTTCAAGAGCAACGATGAGGACTCCTTTGCCTTTGCACGCATGCTCATTGCACAGGAAGGGCTGTTGTGTGGTGAGTGGCTGGGAGAGCCCTGTGGGTGGCGGGTAGAGGGTGGTCCAGGGTGTGTGCTACCTTCCAGGACAGACGGCACTAACTTCCCGTCTCCGCTGGGGCATCTGTCCAGGCTCTTCCTTCCTCAGCTCAGTTTGCTTGTCCTCTGCAGCCTTTTGGAGTCATCCGTGGAGACAGAACAGGAGGTCCACGCACAAGCTTCAATTTGCCCTTCTAGTTTTTTGAAGGTTTTGTTTGTTTGGTTTTTCAAGATAGGGTTTCTCTGGGTAGCCCTGGCTGTCCTGGACTTGCTTTGTAGACAGGCTGGCCTTGAACTCACAGAGGTTCACTTGCCTCTGCCTCTGTGCGTGCTGTTACTACAGGTGTACGCCAACACATCCTGCTTGTTTGTTTGTGTTTTGAGACGGGGTTTTAACTGTTTAGTCCTGGCTGTCCTAGAACTTGCTCTGTAGACCAGGCTGGCCTTGAACGCACAGAGATCTGCCTGCCTCGGCCTCTGTTTTGGGATTAAAGATGCGTGCCATTGCTGCCTAGCATACCCTTCTAGTTTTTGAGGCAAGCTCTTGGGATTTTTTTTTTTTTCTTATTCATAAACAGCCCTGTCCCTGGAATGGGAGCTCAGTCCACAGCAGCTCAAGGCTTGGATATAGTGGCCCCTGGGCCCCAGAAGGGGTTGGAAAGGGAGCCCAGAAGGAGCTGGGACAGCATTTCTTTGCCCTCCTAGTTTTCTGTGAAGCTGAGGCACACTCGTAAGCAACCTCTGCAGCCTTCCTCCCACCCTGGGCTCCTCAGTCACTCTGCCCAGGGTGGACGGGACACCACTGCCTGGCCACGGGCCAGCAGCTTGAGTTTGAGCTAAAATTTGGAAAATACCAAGCATGCCTGAACTTACCCTATAAATGGGACACCATGTTTTGAGTCATGTTGGGTGGGTGGAGGGGGCAGGGGAAAGCAATCAGCGCCAGCATGGCCAGGTTCTCAACAGCCAGATACTATCAGGAGAGAGAGAACAGCCTGTGTTGATTGAAAAGAACATTCAGCACAACCGCTAGGAGACAGCTTTCGGTACTTGAACTCTCACCCAAGGAGTTTATGCCCCACACTCAGTGTAAGTGTTGTAAACCTGGGCTCTGAGAAACAGGTGGTGGGACCATGGTCCTCTGTGAGAAGCACCAGGATGACCTTTCTGGCTGCCTTGCACTTCTTAGGCTGAGCCCAGAGGAACCCCAACCAGAGAGGCAGTAACAGTGGCTTTGGCTCTCTCTCTAGAAGATGGAAAGTGCCCTGCGGTCAGTGGGGCCACAGTGAACCCAGGGCTCTCATTATAATGGTACCTGATGTCACCTACTTGCTTTGCATGGTGGCTGTGAGCAGCCCGTGAGACACAAGTTGTCCTTGGTTGGCTCTTTGCTTTGGGGTCAGGCTTTTGCTTAGGGGACCAGGAGCCCCTGCCATGAGCCCCTGTTCTGCCTGAGCATGAAGCCTCCATTTGTTCCAGGGTCTCCCCAATTATTCAGTGAGGGTTTAATTATGACATGCAAGCTTCATAGACTATGAGGAGGAAGATGAGGCAGAAGGACGAAGTACTTTCAGGCCCATTCTTTGGCCAGAGATTCCCATAGATCCTTCCAAAGCATGTATGAATCACTCTAGGGCATGTATGGACACGTGTGAGATGCATGTGGCTTGTGCACTCATATACATGCCTGAATGGTTCCAACAGATTCTTCTAGAGTGTTGGCGTAGACCGTGTGAATTATGCAGGCACGTGTGCTTATGTATGGATGTACATGCTAGCACATGGGCAAGTCTAACGGTCCTCTCCGCAGGTGGAAGTTCAGGCAGCGCCATGGCCGTGGCCGTAAAGGCTGCCCAGGAGCTGCAGGAAGGACAGCGCTGCGTGGTCATCCTGCCCGACTCTGTGCGGAACTACATGTAAGGCACACCCCTGGTCCCCATCACCCTCCTGGTGGCTGTCACCTAAGTGCTGACGGTGGGATGCTGGGACAGAGTAATGGGGGGCTCCCTTGTAAGCCTGCTAGCCTCAGGATCCTCCATGTCTTTGGAGCCAGTGTTCACTTTGTCCAGATCCATTCTGAGCTTTTGTGTGCTCTTGTGTGTGTGTGTCTAAGTCTATACACATTCATGGTGACAGCTCAGATGAACAGCTGTGTTCCTTCTGTCCTGGTTTCTTTGGTTTGACTTCTTTACCCCATGGGGTCTCTGGGGCCATGGGTCAATCCTAGTCTGCTTCCTGCCTATTGGCTCTGCCGCTTCACCAGAGGTCCTAAACTGCACCTGGGATGGTGAGTGTACCCTGGCTGTGATGTCCTTGCTAAGCAGGCTGTGAAGCCTCATCGGTGCTGGTATCTGCACTTGTAGGACATTTCCAGCTCCCTGCCTGGCCACCTGCAAGGAGCAGGTTTAAAGTCCCATCAACTGCCCGGGTTCCTGGCTGAATTAGGGGCTAGCTACTCTGTAGCAGGCACCATGGGCAACAGGAGTGGCAGAGGCGGGCATCCCACACCTTCTTCACCTTGGCCTTCATCCAGAGTGATGTCTGTATGGAGCTTGGTAGCCTGGCAGGGCCAGGCATGGTACACGAGTATCCTGTTGGCTTCCAGGGAGGATGACAAGCAACCCAGAGGCCCTCCATCTCCCCAGAACATGGCTGACCTGTAGTGAGTGCCTGTGTGTGTTCAAGGGGTCTGAAGCACTTGAGTGTTTTACATTAGAGCGCATGAGTATGTACTTCCTACAGGTGCTCCTCAGCCTGTCTCGTTGGGACAGATCCTCTGTAGCTCTATAGCCTGCTCAGCAGCCTCTGGTCAGGATGGGAAAGGCTCCCTCTATGGAGGCAGACCTGGGGGCCTGCAAGAAGGGTCCTGATCACAGAGACTTTCAGAAACAACCTCCTAGGATTGCTCCCTAGAGCTCTGCTTTGAAAAAAAAAAATGTATGCAGTGTTCTGCCTGCATGTATGCCTTCAGGCCACAAGAGGGCACTAGATCTCATTGTAGATGGTTCTGAGCCACCGTGTGGTTTCTGGGAATTGAACCCAGGACCTCTGGAAGAGCAGCCAGTGCTCTTAACCTCTGAGCCATTGCTCCAGCCCGGGCTCTTCTTTTCTTCCATTATATGCTGAAACAGCAAGACCCAAGGCAGTTGCAAGGCCCTCAGGACCTTGCACCCCTGACCACGTATGTGCCTTCCATTGGGTACAGAGGCTTCAGTGATACCCTGACCCTGCAGGTCCAAGTTCCTGAGCGACAAGTGGATGCTGCAGAAGGGTTTCATGAAGGAGAAGCTCTCAGTGAAGAGACCCTGGTAAGGATGCTGCCAGGCTCCACCCTGTCCCTTGGATGAGCAGGAAAGCTGGCCTTCCAGTTTTCCACCATGGTGGTTCTCATAGCCCTACCTCCTGCTTCACTCGGCCTTTTCCTGCCCTGTCCCGCCCTCTCCTTCAGGTGGTGGTATCTGCGTGTCCAAGAGCTGAGCCTGTTGGCACCCCTGACCGTGCTGCCCACAGTCACCTGCGAGCACACCATCGCCATCCTCCGTGAGAAAGGCTTCGACCAGGCACCTGTGGTCAATGAGTCGGGGTCAGTCTCACACTCACCCCAGTACGGGGTTCTGACATTAGACTGTGCAGGATCCTAGAGCCTGTTCCAAAGGCCTCTCTGTCCATGTCACGGAATAGGATGGGTAGCGACAGTTTGCATACAATGTCCAGAGCCATGGACAGCCTGCTGACCAGCTTGTCCCAAGCAGCTGAGATTGGAGCATTACTAACTCTTTGGGCCTTAGTGTTTCATTGTCAGTGTTCAGGACCACATACTGCCCTAAGGCGTAGGTGACAGGCACCCTGGGGGTGGCACACAGTGAACGCACGGTAGGGAGGCCTGGTTGACCAGCATACTATATCATCTCAAAAGTCTGATGGCCTGTCACCCTGGACCCCTGCAGGGACAAATATTTGTCCCTTTATGGGGTTTCTGTTTCCCCCAACTATATTTTTATGCCTACAAGTGTTTTGCCTGCGTGTATGTGTGTGCACGTATTATGTGTGTGTGCATCAACTGTGTGCTTAGTGCTTGTGGCAGTCAAAAGATCTGGAACTGGAGTTACAGATGGTTGTGAGCTGCCATGTGGGTGCCGGGAACCGAACCCAGGTCCTCTGCAAGAGCAGCAAATGCTCTTGATTGCCGAGCCATTTCTCCAGCTCCCGGGCCGAGTTCTTAAGAGGAACTCCCCGTTGAACGGAGACGCCTCTATCCCCTGTCTCTTTGTCACCCTAAATTCTGTGCTCTCCCCAGGGCCATCCTAGGGATGGTGACCCTCGGGAATATGTTGTCATCCCTGCTCGCTGGGAAGGTGCAGCCATCAGACGAGGTCTGCAAAGTCCTCTACAAGCAGTTCAAACCGGTATGAGTCCTGTATTATTTGTTTGTTTGTTTTTCCAGAGGGGCAGCTGGGCCCTCAAGGCAGAGCATGATATGCGCTGCACCAGAAGCAGGCCCCGACCCACACCGCCCCTTAGAAACTATAAAGCTTGCTTAGGGGGTTCGAGGTCACTTCAGTTCAAAGTCACCACTATCACATAGATCTTGGGTGCACACCAGTCCAAGCTCTGCACTCTCCATCCATCTCTCTTTCACAGACCCCACAGACACTGGTCTGTCCACTCGTTTGGCCTCCAGGCAGAGGCCGTGGGGTTGGGGTGAAATGGCAAATCACTGTTGGCAGGTTGCTCTACCAGAATGCCGGAGGGCTGTGCCAGGAAACTCCTCAAGCAGCTGTGACGAGTGTTGTGCCTGTTCTGTCAAGTGTGAAGGGGCTGGTACCTCTGAGGGCCTGTCCTGGAGGGCCAGCATGAACACAGCTTCTCTTGCAGATCCACCTGACCGACACACTGGGCATGCTCTCCCATATCCTGGAGATGGACCACTTTGCCCTGGTGGTTCATGAGCAGATCCAATGTGAGTGGGGCCCGCTTGGTACTGGGTTCTTGTTGGGGGGCCAAGAGTGTTAAGCTCGGGACACTGGCCATGCCTGGCACAGGCCCTCGTGATACACACCCCTGCTATGTGAAGTAGGCACCCACCCAGTGGGTGATAGGGGGTCCGTGGTCCTCATCTTCCCACCAGAACTTTTGATGTCCTGAGTCTCTTCCCATGTGCCTGTAAATCCAGTCATGTACCCAAAGGACACATCATGCGCCAGTGAGCCCTCACGGGGCTTGTTTAGATAGCATAGCTCTGACCCAGCTCACAGGCTGAGACAGCAGTCTTAAGGACCCTGAGGGGAACCATCTGAGAGAAACCCGTGACAGCCGAAATAAATTCTCGGCCCTTGATGACTTCCCAGGGGATTTCGGTTCTGATGAATTCCCGATACTCTGGAGGGAAGCCCTGGGCGTCTGTCCCAAGAACAGCTTGTGGGCCACAGACTGCGCATCTGCAGGGCTCAGTCTGTCTTTCCTGCTCTGCTCTCAGGGCTCCTTCCCAGCGTCAGCATCTGCAGGAGGGGATGACGCTCTCGGGTCCCAGCGGGGTGAGGGGGTGCTGATTTTCATGGCTCCTCCTATCTGGCCCCAAGGCTGGCCTGCATGTGGGGGTGGCCCCGTGTCTAATCCCTCTCCCGTCCTTGGCTCTACAGCACGTGACCAGGCCTGGTCAGGAGTGGTGGGGGGGCCCGAAGGTATGTACGCCCCACCCATCCCAGCCCCTAGAAAGTGGTTCTTGTGATCAGAATCACAGCTTTCCAAGGGCATTCTAGGGCCCTGGACCCCTAGGTTGGGTAAGGGAGGGGAGGGACTCCTAATTTTTTTAACATCTCAAAAAGCAAACAAACAAATAAAAAGGAATTCCAGCTTCAGGGGCAGCTAGGGTGCCTGGCAAGGCTGAGTGTTACCTACCACAAACCTAAAACATTCCCAGCTAACCCTGTGTTGGGAACCAGCCAGCCTGCTTTGGTGACTCCAAAATGCATCAAGCTTACTTTTTTTTTTTTTTTTTTTTTTTTTTTAAATATTTCCCTGTCTTTCTCTGGGGCTACAGACAGGCCAGTGAGATGTCTGTCATTGATAGGTCTCCACGCAGGGGCCTCAGACACTGGTGTGACCTTCGGGGCCTCCCAAGGACTGTGCCAGCATGGGCTCCCTTGAGCACAGGCCTGACAGGACATGTGTCTGCAGGGGCGGGGGCAGGAATTCGGCACAAAGGGCCCAGCCTGTCCATGTGGATATATGCCAAGGGCTGCAGGCCACGATGTCAGCCTAGAACCCCTAGAGTTGGTGAACATAACTCGTGGGCCATGGACACCCCTACTCATGGGAACCCCCTCTGTTCCTCTCTGGCCCTCATATGAGGGGGTCAAGGCCTACCCGCACCTAGATTTCTGTGTGGACAGAAGCCTGGGCTCCCTGTATCCTCAAACTGGTAGGAAACTTACAGGAGAAACCTGTGCAGACGGACTCAGGTGGAGTGAGCTGAATAGGTCCTGATGCCAGGCAGGGGTCTGGGCCAGAAAACGGGCCTGAGGCTTGTCCTGGCAGTGATACTGCACGTGGCCTGTGGACGTGGGCTGAGAGGAGGCATCTGCCAGGCCATGCACTCTGGGGAGCCTGGGTTGGTTTCCTGTCTGTTCCAGACAGCACCCAGAATCCTAGTGTGGAGCTGGTAGGAGTTGCTGCTCTCCAGCCCCGCCCACATGGCTCGGCTGGAGCAAAGGCGGCTGGGACTTCGCTCCTGCTTGAAGGCCGGGAAAGGGTCTCCTGCTTCCAACAGACCTTGGGACTCAGATCAGCTGTGTCCTGTCACCCTTAGTCCAGCAACTGTTTTCTTTTCCTTAGACCACAATGATGGCATGTCCAGCGAGCAGCAGATGGTGTTTGGGGTTGTCACTGCCATTGACCTGCTAAACTTTGTGGCAGCCCGGGAGCAGAACCAGAAATAGAGCCTGGAAGTCCGGACTGGCTTCCACCCTCCCTGCTGGGGCTTCTTGGCTCTCAGACACATCTACCAGTTTCCACGCCCAAGTCCAGTGGTGGCGTGAACAGGTGGCTGCCGAGACCAGCTGCAGAGGCCTGGCCTCCCCTCCTAACACTCAGCTTCCTAAATCCTCTACGCCTGGGTAGCTTACGTGGGCACTCCTCTGGTGTGACTCCCTTCCGGTGTCACAGAAGAACTGAGGAACATCAGCCAGGAATGGACACAGAGCACAACTGAGACGAGACTGAGGGTGTCACAAAGTCTTCTCCCCAGAGAAGGCTCCAGCACAGGAAAGGGTAAGCCCTGGACTGACTTTGTACCCATCCTCAAGGGCAGTGCTGGCCCCAGCATGGGAGCATGCGGGTTCTAATGAAGGTGCGTTCCTGTGGCCTGAGACCCGCTGCTGTGGAGTGAACTGTGATGGCACGAAGTGTTTCCACCTGGGGCCGGCCCTGTGGCTCTTCCTCACCTTCCCCCTCCTCCCCTATGTTCCTGTCTCAATGGCTCCCTGTTCCGGACACTTCCTATAAATGCGATCACACACCTGTGGCTGTGGCTACCTTCGTTTCCTTGGCGTGAGCCTCTCATGGTTGCGCATCTCGCCCTGCATCAGAATTTTCTTTTCATGGCTCAGTCCATCGTGTGGATGGTCCTCGTTTTTTTCCATTCACCCATGCACAAGTCACCTCTTGAACTGTTATGAAGGTCCATGCATGTCTGCTTGAACACATTCCCCCTACCCCAACTCCTGGGGTGTACCTGTCCACCTTGGACAGTGGAGTTTAACAGTAGCACACCCCTGCCTTCTGAGAGTCAGACACTCCCTGAGATCCGGGCCACCCAGAGTCCCGATTGTACATTTTTGTCTTCCCAGACAAGGTCTCTCCCTTCCCCAGGTTATGGAGCTTGGGCTTCCGATTTCTGACTTTCTAATCCCAACTGCCAGGGTTGTGGGGTATCACCACTCATTTATGAGTGCTGGGTACTGAAGCCGGGGCTCTGTGCATGACAGGCAGGTGATCTACCAAGTGAGCTTCACCCTTCACCTTAGACACACTTCTAAGAAAAAAAAGGAAAAAGAAAATCCCTTTGGTCCACTGCTCCAACACAAGCTGGGGACCCGTAACACCTGGACAATTCCCTGTCCTCCTGACGTGCCACAGGATCCGCCTTGCAAGGGGCTTTAGAGTGTGGACCAGCAAAGCTTACAGGTCCGTACCCATGGACCATTTTCTTCTTGATATGCCAAAGTGATTCAATTTAGGAAAAATCACTAATTGAAGCCCAGATCCTTGAAGGTGTGAATGAAGTTGAACAGTTGGTGTACTGTCAGTTTGTCCTGAGGAACTCTGGTGTCACTGTAAGACGTGTGACAATCTGAAAATCTCACTTAAAGGGAAAAGGCAGCTTTGGTGGCACAAACTCTACAGAATGAAACATCCACAAGGCGTGTTTCTGTTTTTAATTTTTTTCTTTGATAAATCAATCGCTTCACAAAAATCCTTTTAAAGACAACAATCCAAGAAAACATTGTTACAGTATTCACATTTTTAAAGATTGTCAGTTTCAAAGACCGAACTTAACTGAAAAAGGCAGACTGCTGAGTTCTGTCACTCCCTGCGGGAGAGGCCTTCAGGATGGCATTCCCTGCCTGTGTGTGGGAGGAACAAGTCTCTGCTGCCCCCACAGGTGCGCCAGCCACTCAGCAGGCTACACAGTGGCCCATCGGCCCTAGCCCGAAGGGCCACGGTGCACATTGCATATACACCTCTATTTGACAATCTGGACTCAAAGAAGCAGAAAACCGAGCCCGCCAGATGGGTGGGTCAGCCAGTCTATGTTTCTGCTAGGCAGCCAAACAGCAGGAATGACACAGGTTGACTGTGTGTCTCCGAACACATTCAAAAGGCTCCAATGTTAGGGAGGACTTTTAATAGTAACGAAAGGTAGAATCTGACCATTTAAACAAAGCTCAATGGAAATGGACTTTCAGATTTTCTCCACAGGCCAAGGAAAGGAGAGACGTTCCGCTTGGGTTTTTGAGACAGGATTTCACCACACACCAGAGGCTGAGCTCACCCCCGCAGCACCCCCCTGCTTCAGCCCCTCAGGGCTTTTATACAGGCACATGCCACAACGCCCAGCAAGCAGGTGTCTTGAAGGTGCAGCTGACAACAAATATGCTGGGCAGTAATTCTATGAACCAGAATGGCTTGCCCACAGGAATTACTTAAGAGCATCTCAGTATGCATGGGGAAGTGGAAGGAAACTCTGGCTATGACCCTGGGCCAGCTCTTTCACAATCTTTTTTTTAGACAGGGTAAAGGTTATGTAGCCCAGGTTTGTCTCCTGCCTCAGGTTCCTGAGTGCTGGGATTACAGGAGTGTGTCACCATGCCCCAGGTTCTCTTATGGACTTTCATGTTATTCCTCTGACTTCAGGAGGTCAGAGTCCAGGGCTTAGGAAAGATGATTCCAACTGGAAAGGACACATGGGATCATGGTGTTCAAAGCCCAACTAGAGTAGCCACCAGCCGGCACACAAGCAGGACAGCAGTCACTGCGCTTTCTTTGGGGAGCGTGGCAGACCTCTGCAGGAGCTCAGGGCCATCTATTTCCGCTCTAAGCCCAGCATCACCAGCCAGCCTTCCAGGCTTATGTACACCTGACTTAAAATGTTAAAGCAGTTTGTGAGTAAGTAATGGAAAGACTGTTTAAAATACAAATCCTCAAAAGAGTTGCTGGAAAGTTTTTTGTTTTGTTTGTTTGTTTTGCTTATTTTGCCATTTTGTTTTTTGGTAGTGGGGGCTCCTTAAATGGACTGAAAGGAGCACCTGCTTTCTTGCTGACTGTGTGGCTGTCCAGGTGTGCTCCATGTCGAATGCAATCAAGACATTTGGGGGATGGTGAACTCTTCCAGAAAAAAAAAAAGTCTGACTTAGCTAAAGATTTCCCCCTAGTGTAACCTTGGTCCATAACCAAGGACCCAGGGCATGGTCCCTGACAACTGCACAGCTGTTCTCTCTCAGTAGGTGGGCCTAGGGACCACTGTGAAAACACAGATGCTCGACTCGAAGCAAGGTGCTTGTGTTTCCAAGAAAAAAGCTTCCCAAGCAAACCAAAACAAATCAAGCCAGACCCCAGACCTCAGCCTACAGTCTGCTCTATCCTGACACCAGGAAACAAAGTCCCCAAACTGTCCTAAGTCGTGAGTGGTAACTGAACGGGGCGGACCCCGGAAAAGGAAGCAACAATATGCAACAAGAGTCTGTGACAGCAAGAGAGCCGCCGATGCCTGTGAGCCACCAGGCATCCGTCCATCATTTTAACTCCAGGTGCCTGCCACTATGGAAGACAGCTGGGCTGTGTGCTCTTTACCCTGCTCTAAGCCAGTGGGGCAGGACACACTTTACATTAGTTTACAGTAAATTATGTTCTGTGTATACCATGTGTTAACTAAAAAAAAAAATCTAAAATCACCACCCAGTTAACATGGCCAGGCAGCCACGTAACTGCAGTCAATCTGAATTAGGCTGAGCTATGACACACTAAGGGCGCCGCATGGCGGCAGCCTCACTTACCGTACATCCTACTGAGCACAACTCTGTAAGATGCCTAGATCAAGTGTGAATGCCATCTGAGCATCACATCTGAACACAAAGCTGGAGATACGAAAAGTTCACTTGACAGTTGTTTCCTTTTAGCAGTTGAGGTGAACCTCCTCCTTCCCGGGGAGCAGGAGACCACGCATGGGCACCGCCTCTCAGGACATTCCAAATCGAAAGACAAGCATGTGCTGTTGTTCCTTCTCTAGAAATTTATCCTCAATATAGTCATAATCCAATTAATAACTGATTTATAAAAATAGCTTTTTATCCAATAATCCCAGCAAGGTAAAAATAGGAGTTTCTTTTTCTATATAGCAAATGAAACAGGCAAATGCTGCCGCAGAGAACTTAAGTGTGTGGTGGGCACTCATGCCCACCAGGGCCATCGTCGCCTCATCTGCAGCCCGCGTGCTGACCCATCTTTCAGATCTGTGGGCGACACAAGCGGCAGCCCCCAGACCTGCTGTAAACCACAGAACTCAATTGCAACTGCATAATTTTTTAGAAAATGGCAGCACTGTTCCTTAATCTCATCAGGGACTCGGGGCAGAGGCCACTCATCACGTTTCTAGCATTAAAAACCCACACACGCACATCTGAAGGAAGTTGCTGCACCAGCAAAGACGTCTTGAAGCTTGCTGTGAAATACAAAAGTGCACTCTTCTATATCTACATATAAAACATATTACAAAGAAAACTGTGTAAAATGTTTGCTGTGCAAACAATAAGGACTCAGGTGCGCCCGCTCCACACTGGCCCTGGCGGCGCCGCTCCTACTGCAGGGAGTCGCTGTTCTCCAGCACCAGCCCGCTGATGTGTGTGGGCGCCAGCGCGCCTCCCTCATCTTCCGTGCTGTCCACTGACTCATCTTCACTCTGCCCCGCCATCATGACCTGCTGTACGGCCAAGGTGGCCCCGTCTGAGGACAGGGACTGAAGGCTGTCCACGTTCATGTTTACAGGTGTGGTGATAGTCACAACGGCACCTGAGAAGAACACAAGAGAGTCACGGCCTTCCCTAGGACGAGGAGAAAACCACTCTATGCAAAGACGGGCACTGCTTGCATGTTCAGTCTGCATTTAAGGCGTGTGCACGTATGGGTGTGTGTCACTGCACCAAAGCAGGGTTCAAAGCACTCAAACACTATGGGAAGGTAGGACGGTGGAGAGTATAATATCTACAATAAAACCACACTGTACAGGGTCAACCTTATGTAACGGTGGATGTGATGTGGTAAAGAGAGGAACAACTCGGCCTGACACAAATAAAAGAACACCAGTGCCAGCGACATCAGCGCCAGTTGCTTCAAACACAGGCAGCCAGAGGCTTGAAAAGAGGCAGGGCTGCTGGGCGGGGCTGTGGCTCGGTGGGAGAATAGCATGCGTGAGGCCGGTGGGTCTATCCCCAGCTCTCCAAAAACAACATCAAAGAAATTAAAAACTGTCCCCAAGCTTCCTAAGCATTCCCACAGAATGCTGCTGTGGGGAGGGAGATACCACTACGCATACACACACTCACACACACACACAGTCGGAGGCAGTGGTGCACCCTCAGTCAGAACTGCTGAGGGGAAAGTGCGTAAGCCCAGGAGTTGAAGGCCATCCAGGGCAGCACAGTGAGGCCTGGTCTCAAAACGAATCACATACAGAACAACCCAGACCCTGAAGAGCTCATGCAGGCAGAGCTGCTCATGACACAACAGAATGGTGGCTTGTCATGGGGAGAGAAGGAAAAGGTCAAGAGCAAGAGATGGGCACATGCACCAAAGCCACAGGCCAGGTGGTACGGACAGGGTCCACTCTGCACTGAAGGCTGGAAAGGAAAGCAAAACTGGAAATACAGGAGAACATCTTGCTGACGACACCTCGAGAACCCTGAACTCCCCATCACGGGAGCCTAACACCCACCCGTGGATGCGCCCTCCTGTTATGTGTTGTTTAGTATGTGTGGGAGTGTAATGTAATGTTGCCATAGTGTGGAGGCCGGGGGGCAACTTGTAGGAGTCGATTCTCTGCTGGGCATCAAACTTCGCTCATTAGGCCTTGACCCAATGAGCCGTCTTTCCAGCCTTGAGTCATAGCTGTGCTCAGGCGGATAGCTCTGCAGGGGCTCACCGCTGACGGCCGCTGACCTGGCCCATCGCCCCACTCTGTGCACCTGCAGCGACGTACCTTCGGACATGGCAAGCTCGCTGGGCGTTGCTTGTGCCACTCCTGATGCGAGAGAGTCTGGCCAAAACCTCTGCACTGGCCTGTTCTGAGCAGGCTTTTTCTTTGTTTTCGGAGTCTCTGAACAGCTGGAATCCAACATTGGCTGGAGAATCCGCCTTCGGGCATTGATGAACCTGTGTATGGACAAAGGGAGACTCAAGGCAAAGGATTTGTGAAGATTTGGACAGGGCGCCACCCGTTGGAACCATGCTGACATGAGTGACAAGCTCACGGACTATCTAGGTCTCCAGAAAAGCAGGTCCAGATGTTTTTCTGTTTGTTTTTTTAATGAATTTAGTTGGTCATGGTAGCACATGCCTTTGATCCAGCACTCAGGAGGCAAAGGTAGGTGGGTTTCTGTGAATTCAAGGACAGCTAGGTCTACATACTGAATTCTAGACCAGCCAGGGACACACAAGGAGAACCTGTCTCAAAAAAAGTACAAAAAATTTTTTTCTCTACAGTGCTGTTGTGGTTTATTTATCTTGTCTAATTTGCTCCTGTGAATTATATGTTCATTATAACAACATTATAATCTGTGGATTTGACTGTTTCTCTAAGGACTAAAAAATGTTAATATAGTGAGCCTGGGGCCTGTGCTGCTGGCAGCAGGCTGAGCCATCAGCAAGACACTGTGGGTCACCAGAGTGGGGGATGGGGTAGGAGTGTGTCTTGGGGCCAGAGAGATGGCTCAGTTGGTCCAGGCACCTGGTGAACTGAGTCCCACTCTAGACTCCTGTTAGGTAGAAAGGGGGTGCTGACTCCACTGAGTTCTCCTCTCACCTTCGCATTCCTGTCATGGCACATTTGACCCTCCACCCCACCATGCACACACGGTAACAGAATTTTTAAAAGAGATGATTTCAAGTGAGGACCCAAGTACTCTGCTGCCCCGCACACCCAGCAGCGAGGCCAGCCAACACACAGCGATGAGCTCTCTGCACATCTTTCCACTCTGTGAGATGAACTCACACCCGAGTTATGACCCATGGAGAGAGACACACAGCCAGAGCAGCAGAGAGAACAGGCTGGCCAGGGGGCTGGACACGGCTTCTCACGGGTACATGCTAAGAAGACACACCTCAATTTCTGGCCTCCAGTACACCATAGCAGTTGACTTTAGATGTGAGAATGTGACAAGTGGGGTACAAGGAGGATCCTAGACCCTCCAGTCAGCTCTTCCTGATACAGATGCTGGCACGTTAGGGCAGACCCCTCCTGCCTAGCACTCCCCTGGTGACCCTGTTCCACACCTTTCCACTTTGCTAGAGTCATCGGCAGTGGGCAAGACACTGAAGCATCCCATGTGGCTCCATCACACTGGAAGCTGCCCCACAGCATCTCCAACTGACAGGCCCCTGGACTGATCCGGCTTATGACAGGCTTAACCTACCCATCCTTCTCAGTGGTTCGAGGCATAAGGATGGCTCCTCCCCAGATGCACATGAGCTCTCCATATAAGCTAGCCGAACTCCTGGATTCAGAGACAAAGCACTGTTTCTGTACTTGGGTTCTGTGGTGGCAACACATGCTCTTTGAACACCTCATCTGTACAGTATAGGGCCAGATCAGGTCACTTAAAAGTCCTAGCTTCCTACCTGACAACCTGAGGACATCCTAATAATACACACGGTGCCATTTCAGGGCCTCACTGAGGCACAGGGGTTCAGCAGCAGGAGGCCGACATAGGAGTGAGGGCGTGAAGGACGGCTCTTGCTTTGTTTCTTCTTCTTCAGATTATTTATTATGTGTACAGTGTTCTGCCTGCATGTACACCTGCACACCAGAAGAGGGCACCAGATCTCACAATAGATGGTTGTGAGCCACCATGTGGTTGCTGGGAGTTGAACTCAGGACCCCTGGAAGAGCAGCCAGTGCTGTCTCCATGCCCATCCCCCCCCCCCCCCCCGTTTTCTTCTTATTCAAGTTCCTACAGGCCAGGTCAGTGCTAATGCTGGGCACATGCCATGCCCTACCCCACTCCACAAACACAATGCTACAAGAAGAATGTAAGTTAAGTAAAAGGAGCTACAGATAGTAAAAAGATTTTAGAGACTTGAACCCAGGTCTTTTGGAAGAGTAAACAGTGCTCTTAAAACTCAAGAACTCAAGAGTCATCTTATTACTTTTAAAAATTAAAAGCTGGTTTGGAGCCTTTCAGATCAGACAATTCTGGGAGCTGAGCAGAGCAGCAAGGTGGAGACACAAAGAAGTGCATGGAGAGAGCGAGGAGTCCAAGAGCGACAGAAGGCCAAGGGCGGTTACCAGTCACTCCAACATCAACTAAATGTGATACTATGTCATGAACAGGTGAAAACAGCCACGGAGGCACTCAGGAGACTGTCACAGGAGAAGTGCCAGCCTGGGCTCACAGCACGACGCTGTCTCACCAAAACCACCAGAGAGAGAGCGGGAGAGTCAGCCAGCCAAGAATGGTTCACCTCCCTCATGGCAACATGCCTTTCTGTCTTTGCCAGCACTATATTTAAAGAATTTAATAGGAAATGACTCAAGCAGAATGGTCTACTATTGCTACTCAAATAATAAATAATGGCTTGACTACAACCCTGAAGGATACCTGCTGCATCTCTGGGTGTCTAAGCAGGCCAACTGCATGGCTTACTCGAGAACTGCAACAGGCATGTCTGTAGCGCAGCTGCAGTATGAAGCCGGCAAGGCTTCTGAGTGGAGGCCGTGCTTCCTCTTACGCAGCCGACTCTGTGAAGCTGACATTGTTTCCCATCTGACAACAGTGAGATGGAGACCTGTGACTGACAACTTCAGCGGACTTGTCGTGTGTGTGTGTGTGTGTGCGTGTGTTATGAGAGCTGATGAAGGTCAGCTCTCCTAACAAGGACACATGCCCACGGCCCAACTGTCTCCAACAGTGTGACCCAAACCAGCAGAGGATGTTTCACCTGTAAACACGGTGGTCTTCTACAGCTGGTGTTTGCTACTTTGTGGGTTCCTTTTTCTCTCTTCCACCCTTATTAACTCCCTAACACTAGACAGGAGGGGAAAAAAGGATAGAGGAAGAGGGGGACAAAGTCATCATTAGACTATTTCCTGTTATTAAGGGCATCAAGTTCCTTAGGGCAAGTTTGATCTTTGCTATCAGGATATCTAATTCCTTTTTCTCAGTTCCTTGTGCATGACTACAACAACCAACAGCATCCAACTAGCAACCATCCAACAACAGCAACCCCTCTCTTGGGACCCTAGCATTATATATCCTCTGAAAAGTTCTCAGAATTCCAAACATCACACAGTTGCAGAAACTGCAGCTGGCAAAACCACACCCCTGCTAGAGCACGAGGCAAACCATCATCAGCTGTTTTGACCCCCCCATAACTGGGGTTAAAACGAAAACAGTCTGAACATATTTCTGTGTTTTTTTAAAGAAACCAAAATTAAACAACCCTCACTACAGCATCCTCAAGACTGGCCTTTCGGGGACTAGCTCTGAGCCCTGCCTGCAGCAGGATGACTGCAGAGACACACATAGACCCAAAGTGACCGTTCTTTTTTGTTGTTTTGAGACAGGGTCTCTCAACATGGCCCCGGCTATCTTGGAACTCATTGTGTAGACCGGATTGGCTTCACACCCACAGCGATCCACCGGCCTCTGCCTCCTGAGTGTTGGGTTAAAGGTGTGCAACATCACACCCAGCCATAGCGTGTTTCTAAAGGAGGGCAGAGGGCCCACTGGGTCGGCATACCCGCCAGGTAAACACATGTGCCAATAAACTCTGTTACATGATGTCTCTGGTTGCAGCGCTCCGATGGCAGCATAGAACAGTCCAGGCTCTGCCACAGTAACAGCTGTGTGGTCAGCAAGTGGTCATCTTACCAGTTGTTGACTTGGAGCAGGGTCAAATTTGTCTGAGCAGCAATCTGCTTTTTCTCATCCTCCGTTGGATAGGGATGCTAAAAATAAAGACAGTTACTGTCACCACAAGCTTTGATTTTTTTTTTTTAAAAAGGGAAACTCCTAGACTAGTGGTTCTCAACCTGAGGATCACGACCCCCTTGGGTGTTATAGATCAGATATTTATATTACAGTTCCTGACAGAAGCAAAGTTACAGTTCTGAAATGGCAACAAAATACTTTTATGGTTGGGTCACCACAACATGAGGAACTTTATTAAAGGTCACAGCGTTAGGAAGGTTGAGAACCGCTCATCTAGGCAAACTCATGCACACAAATAAGAGAAAAGGCTGATATAGTAGAGCTCTCAGCACACTAGACTTTAGTCTCACAAATCCTTGTTTTAGAAATGTTCAGATAAGAATGAAGCAGCTCTCTTCCCTGACCAAGAATGCCCACCACTACAGCAGCTGTCTGTGATGAGAACATACAGTGTCCTAAGGTGCACAGGTAAGGGCAGTGGGAACCACAGTCCTGCTGTGGGGCATCCTCTGTGCCCTGCGCCATCTGGACCTTGACACAGCACACCTATGTCAACTTTGTGGAGGTTTAGTGCACGAGCAAACACAAGGCACATACTTCAACCCCGAGAATAGACTGACATCACCGATGGTTCTCTCAGGACCAAATCTCTGCTGGATTCACATGGTGCTGCTGTAAGACACTGACCGCCCCTCACATAGCGGGTGTGGCCCCCAGGCTGCTGCCACTGTGAGCTGCTGGAAACTTAGGAGTTAGGGCCAAGGGGAGGAGACCTCACACCACTGGGGGTTTATCCTTGAAAAGAACTGTGGACGCTGGCCCCTTCCTCTTCTACTTCCTGGCTGTGAACTGTGTACTCTGCTCTGTTATGGTTCCACCATTGCCATTAAACACCCCTACTAAGGTCTAGAGCCATGATGCTAGAGCCATGGGCCAGAATCTCAAACCTTTCTTCTCGTTTAGTTGGTTGTCCCAAGTATCTATTAAAATGTGGAAAGCAGATTAACACCTAGTCTGTCAGTAAAGAACTAAATGAAGGGCTATGCAGGTGAAGAATGTCTACTGCATTATCTTTGCTTCATGTATGCTCAGGATACTTCACTTAAACAAAACAAAACGAAACACCAGAATTAAGGGGCTGGGCAATGGCTCCAAGTGTAAAGTGCTTGCTCACTGGCATGAAGATCTGAGTTTGGACCACCCCAGCACCCACATAAAATCTGAGCATGACAGAATGTACCTAGAACCCCAGTGCTAGGCAGGGAGGGGGCTGAAAGTCAGAGAACAGAAGAGGAAGACTCCAGTGTTGATACCTGGTCTCCATACATGCACACACATACCAAAAAAGAGATACACAAATAAAGCCAAAACTAAACCAGAAATAAGTATCAGAATTCCTAGAAGTACTAAGGAAAATATTTTCATTTCCAGGAAAACAAAACAATCCAAAACCACTCCTCAGCATTGATGACGGCTGTGTGTGGAGACAAAGAAGCCAAGCACTCCAAAACTTCATGATCAAATCCTGTAGTCTGGACTGCTGGGCCCAGGTATGAGTGTCACCTACATGAAAGCAGGTGTCACCCGGTGTGGTGACACACACTCCAGCACTCAGGAGGCAGAGGCAGGTGTTCTCTGTGAGTCTGAGGCCAGCCTGGTCTACAAAGCAAGTTCCAAGACAGCCAGGTCTACACACAGAGAAACTGTCTCAAAACAAAACAAAATAAGAAACAAATAGAAAAACAAAACAAAAAAGAAAGCAGGCGCCTGTGTTCATGTTGACTTTAAATACTCCATCTGATCTGGGAAAGTCATGGCGCACACCACAGTGGGGATGGATCGGCATCAGGCCTACAAACCGATCAACGGGGTGATTCTGTTGGACCTGACAGATGACTGTGACTCAGTTAGAGTCTGTTGAAACAGGCACTGCTTTCACCCTAGACCAATGGTTCTCAACCTTTGCCTCGTGAACCCTCTGGCAAACCTTAAGCTCCAAAAATATTTACATTATGATTCATAACAGTAGCAAAACTACAGTTATGAAGTAGCAATGAAATAATTTTCTGGTTGGGGTCACCACAACATGAGGAACTGTATTAAAGGGTTGCAGCATTAGGAAGGTTGAGAACCGCTGTCCTACACAAACTCTTAAGATTACAATGGGTTCAGCAGTGGTGTGCAAACTTGCAATACCAGCACTTGAGATGTAGAGGCAGGAGAATAATGAGTTTAGGCCAGCCTGGTTACACAACGAAACCTTGTTTCAAAATATCAAGAAGTCAGGTTGTAGCTCAGGCTGAAGGACTTGCCGCCTCACCCTATAAAACATGTGAAAAACAACACGAAAACAAATAAAAAGTGAGATCAGAAATGTAAGCACAGAGCCAAAAAATCAGCCACTGCTGCCCCACTGGTTGGAAAACTAGGTGTTGCAAAGAAATAAGGGCAAGAAAGAACAAGAAAACAAGCCAGAGAGGAAATGTGTCCTCACTGATCCTTATAACCAGGGTTTATGTTTGAGAAAGTATTAACTCATTAAAAGGAAGTGTGATAAGTCACTGACACCTGAAAAGAGGTACACCCAACACAGCACGTCCATGAGGACCCGTGACCAATGCATCACAGCCACGGCACTGGCCATCGCTTCCTGTCCTTCACCCAACACCACCTTCTCGGGAAGCCCTATCACATACACTTACACGCTCCTCTATCTGCCTCGGCCACTCATTTTAAACTAAACAAGCCATGTGTCGGCTCTCCTCACTGTGCCCAATGCCATGATGTGCCCTCCCACCACACCTCCCTCTTAGACCCACTGCGCAAACAGTGCTGCCTGCTCGTTTGTTCCAAATGTCTTTTTCTTTGCCTCCTTCTCCAGCACACAGTAGGGTTTTTTCTGACCTAAAGACACATAATTAGCAGTAGTACAGTTGACTCCCTTTCCAGCCGTGGAGATCCCTGATGCATTTTAAGTTTCTTAAAGCCATTATTAGGGACCTGTGCTCAATCCCCAGTATAGACATAGCATAATAGCAACAATCTGACCTGGCACAATAAACACAAGTCAGTTTTCCCAGGGCCTTGGGCCAGGAGGGCATCTGAGGCTCGCTCATGGTGGACCCAGGGACTCGGGCCAGGAGGGCATCTGAGGCTCGCTCATGGTGGACCCAGTGCGCTCTTACCCCTATGTGCTGAAACAGCCAGGACCGCATCACATTGGTGGCGTGCTTCGGCAGGACGCCCCTCTTGTTCTTGGACGAGCCATCCTCTTGATGCAAGATGCTGAGATCTTGGTTCAACTGCAACTGAAGCTTTCATACAATTGGTAAATAATGTCAGAAAGGCTTTGAAACGACAACACATTAAGTAGCTTACGACTGTAGATGGGAGTTAGCAAGGCTCTCACAGGCTTATTTACAGTAAAGATGCGCATGCTGACACCCTGTACAGACTAATCTTCTGAGGACAAGCATGACACTGTCAGTATGTATTTGATCTTCATTCCCACTTTTTCAGCTTGCAAACCCTACAGTTCTTGGACTCTTCAAACTCATAAGGGACGTCTTCCTGTATGCTGAACTGTGCCAACTGTTGACTGACGCCTCTGGGCAAGAACTGTTTGCTGGCTAGGCTGGGGCAGACCACAGATCCTAATCTCTGCAGTACACCCGGGGCTAAAGTTTAGGGTGATCACCAACACTCAGTGTGGGTTTATCAATCCTACCCATGTTGTCAAACTTGCAAGCTCCTGGAAGGTGGCACACTAGAGAGGAACCACCCCACACACTTCCTGTCTCCACCTGCATCCTCTGCAATGGCCTTCAGAATAAGGACCAGCAGAATAGGCCGAGGCCTGGAAGACAGCCATGGAACAGCTGGCTCTGGAAGGACAAGCAGCACCACTGGTGTGTCCCCTGACACTCTGGACACAGACCAAGAGGCCACTGGATACTTAGGTAATGAAAACCTTGCACACATAAAAATTAAAGGAACACTGTGAACCAGGGATACACAGAACTACTGCAGAATGCTCAACAGAAGCCGGTGCTGAGTGTTAGCAATAAACGCTGGCTTGTGCAACTAGAGGATGGTCAGGGGTGTGAGTGTAGCCTGGTACAGCGAAAGGCAGACGAGGACGTTCCGAAGGAATTCAAGAGAGAGAGTCTTTCCTTTAGAAACACGTGAAAACAGAGATCTGGAGGGGACCTAGGGGAACAGAGAACTGTTGAGCCGTGTGTCCTGCCCAGGGGGCCCCTCTAGGGCTAAGCTGTGACCCACCCCGACCTGACAGAACATTTCAGGTGAGAGGTGAGGGAGTCACAACCTAACACTTTTGAGTCAGTGGTACAAATAGGGTCTCCAGGTGCAGCTGTACAAGTAACTCCGGGTTCCATGGCGCATGCGTGCATCCTGACATTCAGAAAGTGGAAGCGGAGGATGGGAAGTCTAGGCCTATTCTTGGTTATACAGAGAGTTTAAGGCCAGCTGTGACACATGAAAACCTACCTCCTGCCTAGTCCTCTCTCTCAGAACCATTTTTACGTGGGCGTGTGTTAACAGTATAATTAAAGACTTCTCGATGGTCATCTCCCAGAAGTCAGGGTCAACTCCGGCCTATGACTGTCATCATTACCAGGCTACACATGGACAGGTCAAAGTGTCCCGACTAAGGCTGACACCTCAGAGAGCAGCAGCATTGCAGCATTTCCTGACCAGAGGCCCATATGGTAACATCAATCCACTGAGCCTGCCATGAGCTATGTCACACAGACCACCCTGTGTGACAGTGGAAAACAGTGTGGGGGTGAGGGTCGGCAAGCACTCTCCTGAAGACTTGTTGGGTTTGCTATTTAAGCAAGGAACCTTTATTCCTAAGAACACTGAGTTACATGAAGACTTTCTTTTCATTTGGGAGGCTGAGGCAGGAAGACTGCAGTGAGGTCCAGGCCACTCAGGGCACAGAGTAAAACCTTGCCCCGATTCCCCTAAAACAAGGAAAACCCCTTTCTTCTTCAACAAGACAGATGAGCATCTGTTACAGTACTAGTAAGTTAGTTGACTTAAAACGTCTTCCCCTAAAAGCATAATTGGATCCTAGAAAACTGGTCAGTAATTGGACATGGCTCTATTGTTACAAACATGGCAAACGGAAAGCCACAGGGAAGAAGGACTGCAGGGAGACTACTGCAGCATTACTGAGCTCTGGCTCTGTCCTGTGGAGGCCCGGGCCTGCGCAGCCACACTGCTCAGATCGTCTCTGAAGCCCCACCCATGTCAGTAGCACCTCCAAATCTAGTGTGGCCGCCAAATCTTTGTGGCCAAGATGGCAGCCCCATCTTGGGACTACTCAGACCACTGAAAGCCCTATAGCCCATTTGGAGAACACCCTTGGCTAGGCATTAAAGTCCTTGATAAGGACACTGACAGAGACCTCACAGGGTGAATCAGTATGCACAAAGTAAGAACTATACTTCAAACTTGTCTTTAGCTAAAAAAAAAAAAAAAAAAAAAGGTTTCCAGAATTTAGAGGGTCTTCCAGCCCAGAAGATCGAATTTCCACATTTTAGTACAAAGAAACAGGAAGCCTGTAGAATGACCATGGCCACAGTACACCTCAGGTCAGCTTTTATTCTGCAAGCCAAACACCTGAAGGTGAGAACCAAGAATGGTTTCCGCCAACACCCAGAGCCTGACTTCAACAAAGGACCCCAGTCACACCAAGGATGAAAGCAGAGGTCTGAGACGCTTCCAGAGCGTGGGGTGTAGCCTCAGGCAAGGGGTACAGTCTGGGCTTTGTGGTTCTGAAAGCTCTGCTTTGCTGCTCTGCACCTACAGGACTTCTAGTCTTGATGAGCACACACAGTGGACAGACACCCTATGGCTGCTTCTGGTGTACAGAGGCTATGGCTGCTTCCAGGGCCACAGGTAACTTCCCTGGTGTCTCAGACTGTTCTGAATTTTGCAAATTTCTGCAACAAGGGAGATGAAACATGAAAAGAAACAAACCATCTAGAGACTACTTGGCAAAAAATGACAGTCACAAAAAGGGGAGCTCAGCCTGCCACTGCACCCCGACCCAGGCAGAAGAAGTCCCTCTAGAAGGCAGCACACACCTGGGAGTTCTGGATCCTAATTGTCCCAGGAGATAACGCCTGTGTGACCACTTGGCCTTGTGGAGTGACGACGGTGACAGGCTGGTACACTGTGCCACCTCAAAAAGGAAAAGAGAATTTAAAGGTTAAACTACTTTAGGTTGTAATGGTCTAAAGCCATCTTTCCTGACATGTTTATGGAAGAAATGAAAAGCCTGTTGGGTGAGCCTTTTAACCATCTCAAACGGTCAACAATGCTTTGCAAACTATTTAGTCCAACAAATTATCACACCAAATCTGGCCTGCATGGCACCTGCCCTTATCAATAGGGTCTTGGCAGTCCCTTCCTTTTGCTTGCTTTTCCTACAATTAGCACATGACCAGGATCTAACTAAAGGTCCTGGATACTGAACACATTTATGCTAGTTTTCTGTCGGTGTTTCCTTTTTCGTCTGTTTGGAAGCACGGTCTCTCCATGCATCCTGGCCATCCTCCAGCTCGCTGGGCTCCACCTGCTTCTGCCTCCTGGTTCACTGCCACACTGAACCCTAGTTATGCTTCTTAGCAACAGTTCTCTTTTTCTGCTGAAGCCCCCTTTACACCGTACTGTGATGCATGCAGAGGCTATGTCTACTACTCCCTCCACACCTGCTCCATTCCAGGGTTCTTATTCGGCAATAGTCTACACAGAGCAGAAAAGGCCCCATCTGCCCCCTTCCTGGAATGGTTTTGTTATAAAAATAAAACTAAGGTAATATTTTTCCTTGATTGGTACCACCAATTTATAATACAACTAGGCAGTTTCTGAGTCCTGTGAATAGCACAATTAAAAACTATGTTATTTGAGAAGCTAGCTTGCTACCAAGCCTAGGTAATCCAAGTTTGATTCTTAGAACCCACGTGGTGGAAAGAGGGAAATGACTCCTGCAAGTAGTCCTCTGACCTCCACATACATACATACACACATACACCAACTATTTTTAAAATTATATTATTTAAAATCATAATTAATTTTTGCCATATATTTTTATTTTTTACTTTTTTATTTTAAAATATGCACATCTGAGTGTGGGTATGCCCACACAAGTGCAGGTACCCACGGCGTTATAGACAGCTGTGAGCACCTGATGCAGGTGCTGGGGCTCGAACTGGAAGTAAGCGCTCGCAACAGCTCAGCCACTTCTCCAGCCCCTTGCTGTGGATAGTCAATTCCCATATAAAACTTTTTTCCCCAAATGCTTTTGGTAGAAAAACACAATCCATACAACATACCTGTTGAAAATCAACAAGAAGATATTGAAACTGCTCTAGATTCTAGTACTAGTATATCAGTAACATGCATTGAGTAAAACACAGTGAAATCAAGAAGGAAAAAATGGAAGTTAAAAGACATTTATATATATGTATATATGCTCATTCTAATATAAGAAGTCTGTTTTCTACAAAAGCTCATGAAAAGTGTCCATTTTCCCATGGTCCTACCTGCCACTGTTGCCATGGTTACATTTCCCTGTTGCAGGGCTGATGCTGGCACCACAATTCCCTGGGGGCTGAGAGTGCCTGTGATGGCGCTTTGAATCTGCTGAATGTCAAAACATACACATTGTGGGAATTACTAGAACATAGAAAAACCATGTTCAAAACTTCAAAGAAAGCAGTTGCAATAAGGAAGGGGAGGCCAGGGACACAAAGCAGACTCAGGCTTTCAGAAAGCAAGCATCCCATATGGGAACTAGAGAGATACAAAACCAACCACATTGGATATGACGAGCTTGCTGTTCAAGCCCAGGTGGGGAGCAGAAAGACCCTGCTTTCAATCACATCTTTCTCCTTAGTTCTCTACAACCAGACCCTTCAGGAAAGAAGGAACACGTGCAAAGCTGACACCACAGGCTTGGAGACACCAAAAGCGACCAGGGACAAAGGGAGGAAGTCCACCTTCACATTTAGTCAGCACTGGATAGTTCTGCCAATGCAATTAGGCAAGAAAAGGAAATAATAGCACAGAGGTCAGAAAGGGAGCAGAGTTGTTCCTATTTGTATATCACCCAGTGAAAAGAAAAAAACCTAGGTAATGGACCAAATAAATACCTTCTTTAGAATGGAAAAAAATGAACTCATCAGGGTCACAGAAAATGAGAACAAACATCAGCTATTAGAAGGGGCTCGACACGTGGGGAAGAGGGTGAGGAAGTAACAGACCGGTGAGCATGACCAAAGCATCTTATACACATTCGTGGAATGTCAAAATGAAATCCACTACTTTCCACAACTGACATCTGCATACAAACACACAGGTTTATACACGTCATGTGATTTCTTAGGAATGTTCCTAAGACACATTAATTTTTAAATAATAACTGCCCCACCACCACACCCCTGAAAAAAGAGAAAACGAAAAGCCAAGTGATAGTGGCACACTCCTTTAATCTCAGCACTTGTGAGGCAGAGGCAGATGGAGCTCGGTAAGTTCAAGGCCTGCCTCGTCTACAGAGTTAGTTCTAGGACACATAGGACTGTACAAAGAAACTCTTGGACAAACACCCCCAACCTCACAAAAAAAAAAAAAAAAAAAAGGAAAAAAAAGTAACTGCTTTTCTGCAGACTAGCAACAAACCATCTCTCCAGGGGCTGGAGAGATGGCTTGGTAGTTAAGAGCATATGGGGTGGTTCTGGGGGCCAGGGTTTGGTTCCCAGGAACAACATGGCAGCTCACAAATGTCAGTAACTCCAGCTCCAGGGAGTCTGATACCTTGGTCTGGCTTCCTCAGGCACCAGACAAGGTACACATATATTCATGCAGGCAGCACTCATACATCTAAAACTAAGTAAGTCTTTAAAAACAAACAGAATCCATTTATAGCCATTTAAAGACATATGTGTACAGAGATGGGGTCTCACTGTGTATGTATCTCCAGCTGTCCCAGAACTCTGCATGTAGACCAGCCATGTTTGGCCTGACCTCAAACTCATGGAGATCTGTCTGCCTTTGCCTCCCAAGTGTTGGGATTAGAGGTGTGTCCACTATATCCGGCTACTTGTGTGTACTTCTAAAGGCCTGTGGATCACTATGCTGAAGACTGCCAAACACTGATGACAAGCCCGAGGGGATGTAAGCAAAAGCAGAGACGTGGCACGTTTCTGGATTGAGGAGTCACACAGTGAAGATGTCAGGTCCCCTGAACTGATGTAGAGGGTTAATGCAATGCTGCCAACACCCACAGTGATATTTGTTTATAATCTACACAGCATCACTAACAAGTTACATGGAAAAGAAAGGATGAAACGGGAGGAAGCCATCTCCTCAATGCTGAGACTTGCCAGGTAAGTGTAATAATCATGGTACAGTCACACAGGGCAAATGGGACAGAACATCAGACACACAGGCTCTTCAGTGCCCATCAGCTTTTGACAAAGCAGGAAAGAAAGTTCAGCAGGAAGAGAGCTTCCAGCAACACGTGCTGGAGCAAATGAACATCTGCAGACATTTACAACTTTTCAAAACTTAGAAGTTAAAGGAAAATAAAAGTTAAAACATGAGCAAAGATCTTTTCTAGCAAAGATGAGACACAGATGGCAGATCAGCACATCATTTGCTATTAGCGAAATTCAAATAAAGTCCTCGATGAAATAAGTTGGTATTTAATGGGGAGAGGACTTCCTTTGGGAAGATGAGAAAGTCCTGGAGGTGAATAGAGGCGGTGATGGCCACAAACAGTGAAATTGCACTTAATACCACTGGTTAAGAGCTAAGAATTTTATGGCATCAAGGCAGCCAACAATTCTGTAGGAGGGTCTCGGGAGTTAGTGCTGAGTGATCAACACTGCAATGGCCCAGAAGCACAGTGGGCCCCAAAGGCAAGTACCTGGGACTGCACAGGGGAGTACGGACCTCCAGGCTCCCCACTCAACAGGGTCTCGCTGTTCATCTTTGTCTTCAGACAGGCAATGTACCGACTACAGAAATCTTTACAGAGTTCATTAACCTTTTCCAGTTCAAGAAGATGAATGCGCAGGACCTGGATTGCTTTCACCATCTAGAGGTAGAGAAAAGGAAGACTTTTACATTGGAAATAGTGTGCTGTTATCACAAGTCACCTTATGACACGTATTGCTCATAGCTATTAAATGGAAACAAGGGCATTGTGTGGTGAGCCGGGTCATAGCTGCTTTGGCGGCTGTTTGAAATGCTAGTCTCAGCACAGGAAGACAGGTTTTTTTCCAGGCCTTCCCTTGGAGACAGGGAAGGATTTGCAAGTCCATTCACCTTTTGTTTAGTGACAGCAGGTGGGAGAGCTTGTTTGAAATCTCAACTCTGCCTCACTTCCTTGTAAAAATTAACCCCTTGTGTAAACTATTTGCATAAATAAAGAAGGCTGTCTGGTCTCGTGGCTTTTCAGATGCGGAGGTATTGACGCTCTAGGGCTCATTGGAGCCACGAGCAAGCGGCCAGAAGCCTCTCGGAACATAATTATGTGTAGTGTGCATTATTAATTTCAATCCTCACTCCCGACTCAGAACCCCATTCTGCTCTGCTGGCGGGCCCCGGCAGCATTGTATCAGCAATAGCACCTACACAGACAGGCAGAGTGTTCAAGCACTTCAGGGCCTCTGCCCAGCTCCGGCAGCACCTGTGACACACACAGGAACACAGCGCCTGCTTCAGCGAGGCTCAGCGCTCTCGGATGACGGGGCTGCAGCCTCACTCTACTCCATCTTGACATCTGCACCTGTCCTACAGCGGTCCTCACAGTTCAACCCACCAGCTCTGCCTTTTTGGATCAGACTTCTGATGTCAAGTCTAAGAACTCTTTGCCTAGCTCTAGATCCCCAAGTTCTTCATATTGTTTAATATGAAGTCACCAAGTATTGAGGATACTTGCCCTCTAGCAATGGTCATGGATGCCTCTGGCACCTCTTGCTGTGAACAGTGATGACCCTAAGCCACAGGCTCATGTATGAAGTCACCTACATTCCTGAAGCAGTGAGAGACTGTCAGTAACAAAAGCTACAGAGCATAAGCACCTCTAGCTCCTGTGCTTAGATGAGGAGGTGCTGGCAGGCTGGCCCCTCAACTGAGCCAGGCCAGGGATGGGCCAGAACCAAAAGCGCTCCTGATCTTTACCTGTCTGGTGGTAAGGACTGACCACACAATGAGACATCAAAAGCAGCTGTAGGGAGCTGCTTGTTTGACAAGCTGCTTTGTTATTCAGGGAAAAACATGTTTTCACCCTGGCTTTCACCTTGAGACACAGAAAAGAGGATGTTTCACCAAGTTCCTTAAAACTTGTTTGTGTGACCTTGGACCATATCTGCTACAGGGAAATAGTTTTAGAAAATAAGTCTGGCAGTTCCACGAACTTCTTTCTTGAATTGATGTGACTTGTTTTTGTTTTGCCTATAAAAAAGAACTGTCGAATGAACTCACGCTGCAGTCTTACTGACAGCCCTCTTGAGCTGATCCCGTGTGCAGTGTGACTTGTGTTAATTATTTCAAACTCTCCACTCAGGAACTGTTCGACTCTGCCAGCGGGCTCCGGCAAGCAGCAGAGCTAAGACTGATACAACTTATTCATGGATGATGACACTTCCAAAAGACCTGCTGAAGGCCTGAGCCCTACAGAGTATTCACAAAACCCAGAGAAGGTGCCTTGCTGTTTCTAAGTTCTAAGTTCATCGGATTCTGGGAGAGACTCAAGCTAGAAGGGCAAATGGTGCAGGTACCCTGAAAAGGGACGCTGGTACTGCCTGTGTCCTCAAAGACCTCTCCACTGAGTTGGACGGGATGAAGGCCCAGAAATTGGTGTCAACCCTGGGGGAGCTGCTTTGCAGAGAACGGCTTAAGCTTGTTTCTAAGACTAGGTCTGTACTCACAACACTAGTGGTACAGACAGGTGTGGGAGCAGCCTGCCCCAGGGAATCTTTATAGACACCCATGAGAGAACTGGGTCCCCATCTCAGCAGGAAGCACACATTAGTAGACTATTAAAGGGATAACTAGCTAGAAACTAGAAGACTAGAAAGGTAAACTGCATTAGCAGGTTTAAATTATACACAAAAAGCCAGGTGTAGTGGCGCACACCTTTAGTGCTCTGGGAGGAAGAGGCAGGTGGATCTCTAGGAGTTCAAGGCTAGCCTGCTCTACAAAGTGAATCCAGGACAGCCAAGGCTACACGGAGAAACCCTCTCTCAAAAAGCCCAAAGAAAGCAAAAACAAACAAACAAACAAAACAAAAACCAACAAACAAAAATTAGAAACAGAACATAGACTTTACTCACTAAGTTGTCAGTTTCTGGATCTTCACAGAAGAAGGGCTTCCCATCCTTCTCCTGCTTCCTGACAAAGTTCTCAATGTCTACGTCGAAGCTGGCAGACGTCGTGCCCTCTGAGCCTTGGGTAGACTGCTCACATTTCTCAAACAACAAAGCTAATAATGGAAATAACGGGTGCCTGCGGGGGAAAGAGAGCAAAGGTGTGCACACCTCTCCAGGAGCACTGTGGGATGTGTGCACCAATGGGCCTCTACCCATTTTTAGACCAAGATCCACTATTCAGTCACGTTGGTTTCTAACTGAAGCTCTCCTGCCTCAGCCTCCAGGTACTGAGGTTATAGGTGTGCATTGTCTGGCCTGCATGAATAATTTTTAAACAGCCCATTACTTGTTTCTGTGTGTTCTCTTGGAATGCTATTCCACGTATGTGCACTGTGTCCATGCCCGGTACTCATGGATTCAGAAGAGGGCATCAGATCCCCCAGGTCCTCTGAGAGAACAGCCTACACTCTTCACCTCTGAGCCATCTCTCTCTTAACCCATCTGTTAATTGTTTTTTAATTTGTTTAAGGTACAGCTACTCTAGTGGGATTGTTTCATGAAATATTTTTAACTGGGTTAGTTTTAAGCTGTGTGAAAATAATTTTTCAAAACTCCTGATCTTTGTATTACTTTTTTCTTGTTATTGGTTTGCTATTTGTTTGCTGGCATAGGGTCTTACTACATAGTCCAGGCTGGCCTTGGTTCACACTCCTTAGCTGCAGCTCCTGATGCCTGGGATTACAGCATGTATCACCCAGCCTGGATCTGTATTTTTATTTGTCAGCTCTCCAACAATCAAAGGACCATTCTTGGTGCTTAGATCCTTATCTGTGTGTCACCACTTTAAACACAGCTCTAGGATGCCCAAGCCCTTTTCTTGTCCTCCCTCTGGTAGACCATGTTGGACCCCCTACCCAGTAGGGCCATCATCAAGTTTCTCTTGGTGTGATGTAAAGGCAGTTATACACAATATAAGCCTTCTAAGAAGGGCTTCCTTCACTCAGCACGAGACAGCTGGGAGTCACACAAACACTTGCATGAAGCCATAGTCCTTCCTTTCCACGGTGAGGGGCATATATCACATGGACACACCCCTGTCTGAGGAACACACAGGCTGTTTCTAGTCTGACGATCAGGAGTGAAGCATCTGATAAACTGTGCACAGCCGGCTAGGCATCTACACGCCTGTGTTCACAGTGCAAAGTCAAAAGGCCAAAGCTCAGATCTGTGTGGCTCACACCTTTGATCCTAGCACTTGGGAGACAGAGGCAGGCAGATTTCTGTGAGTTCATGGCCAGCTTGATCTACATAGTGAGTTCTAGAACAGATCAGAACAACAGAGATTCTGTTTCAAAAAGAAAAAAAAGAGAGCGATGAAGCAACCCAAAGCCCAAGTGTCTGTTGACAGACGTGGTAAAGACACAGTGGAATAGTATTCAGCCTCCAAAAGGAAAAAGTCCCAGCAGACTCTATTAGAGGTTCATGTTTAAACATTTTATGTGAAAGAAACCAGTCAAGAAGAGAAGATTCAAGGAGGCATACTGCAACTGAAGTGAGTCTCCACTGCAGGCCATGGCCTCACTGGAGACACCTGGGCAGCAGAACAGAAGGACACAAGGACACTGGGGCTGCATGTGTGGAAGTCTGAGCACAGCTCTGTAGGTCCCAGAAACACACTTAGGTCATCCGGCTTTACACAGCAAGCGCTCTGCCTGCTGACCCATCTCAAGGGCCCCTTTTCTTTTAGAGTCTTGTTACGGAGCCCAGGGTGGCCTGGAACTGGCTCTGAATCCTCTGGGGAGTGCTGAGATGCTAAGTGAACCACCATTCCTGGCCAGAAGATTTTCTGAAAGGTTACCCAAAATGGAGTTATATTATAAAACCTTTTCTTTTATTATTAGAAGTAACATGTCAATCTGAAAAGGTTTCCCTAATAGTACCTCCCAGATCAGCCTAGATCCCAGCCCTGGGTTCCACTTGACGTGTCTGTATTCTCCCTCGTTCTCTGAAAATCACATTTTCCACACCCAGGCACTACCTATAAATGGCCTGCTTGTCGGCATCCATCGGGGTCTGAGACTCCATGGGAGGAGGGCTCACTCCTTCTGCATCCGGGTCAGAGCAGTTGAGATCTTGCTCTGTTTTTAACTCTGTGACCATCTGCATCTGTAAAAGGAGAAGTTTTGTTACCCAGCTCATTCTGCAGCAGGAAAATTATGTAACTGACAATAACAACAAAAAGAACACTAGCAGTAAAACTCTTCTTTTTCTTTCAAGAGACAGGGTTTCTCTGTGTAGCCTTAGCTGTCCCGGACTCCCTTTTTAGACCCGTCTGCTTCTGCCACCCTGCGTGCTGGGATTACAGATGTGTGTGCACCACCATGCCCTACTTTTAATTTTGTTTTCTGGTCTATTTATTTGTTTGTTTTTTGAGACAGGGTTTCTCTGTGTAGCCTTGGCTGCCCTGAACTTGCTTTGTAGACAAGGCTGGCCTGGAACTCACAGAGATCCAGCAAAACTTGTTTGAATCTTGTATGTTCTAAGAATAGACAGCATAAAGGCCAAATTCATTATGAAGTGAGATGATTTTAAAGCCATCATGATGTCTTGCTGACAGAAACTGCACAGTGCAAGCTGACTCTTCTAGCCAAACAGCTCCCAATTAGTAACTTGGTAAGAGGGTGAACAGAAGGTCTGTGTTCTTATATTGGTACACAGAACAACAAATACAACACTACCATTCTGTGGAAGGGCTAAAGTTCTCCCACACATATCCTACGCCGTTCTGCAAATATGAACACAGGCTGGGCACAGATCATATTCAGCTAGACTTGATTCCCCGCATACTTGTACATGCATACAATGGGTTTTGATATGATTTTTAATTGTGTGTGTATTTGTGTATGGGCACATGAATGTGTGTGTATGTGCACATGAGCACAGATGCCCACTGAGGCCAGAGTTATAAGTGGTTGTGAACCATATAAAGTGTGTTCTGGGAACCAAACTCTAGCCTTCTGCAAGAACAGTGAGAGCTCCTAACCAGTGAGCCTTCTCTCAGACCTCAACACACAATTTTAGACAAAGAGCACTTTATTTAGAAAGTAAAGACCAGGTGTGTTTTGTAGGGTCGTTAACATTTTCACTGTGTTAGACAAGCCGTGCATCTGTCACTCAGATAAAATGCATTTAAGTCCCATCCCCTGAAACTTACTGCCAAAAGTTTCAAACTGTCCTAAAGCAGCCACCCTGCCTTGGCCTACCCGGAAGGAGCCCTAGCCAGGTGCCCAGAACACCCAGGATGTTCTCTAGCAGTACAGAAGGAATCCATTCTGTTGCCTTTAGAGATGGTGCAAAACACTTGGAGAATTCTTTTTTTTTTTTCTTTCAAAAACCAAGGCAACTTGGGGCTAGAAAGTTAACAGCACTCACTGGCTCCTCTTCCAGAGAACCTAGTTTTGACTCCTAGCACCCACAGGGTTCCCAACCACCTGTTAGCTCCAGTTCTAGGGGATCCCACACTCTCTTCTGCCCTCTGAGGGCTCCTCCACAGGTATGGATTACACATATGCACACACATGCACACAATATCTAACATTCTTAAAAAATAACAAAATAGCCGGGCACAGTGGTACACACCTGTAATCCTAGCACTTGGGGAGGCAGAGGCAGGCAAGTCCAGGACAGCCAAGGCTACACACAGAAACTGTCTCGAAAAACCAATAATAATAATAATAATAATAACGACGATGATGATGCAACTAGCCAGGCACAGGGGCTCACACCTCTAATCCCAGCACTTAGGGGGCAGAAGCTGGTAGAAAACTAAGTTCAAGGCCAGGTCTACATAGTGAGCTCCCAGCAAAAAAGGGCTATATAGTGAGATATTGTCTCAGAAAATTTAAATAAATTACTATGCAATGAAAGCCTAACTAAACACAAGCCTTTTAAAGGTGGTCTGACTGTATGAATAAAAAAGCGTTACAAGATTTACTTCAGAGTCTTCTTTTAAAAGACTTTAAAGGAGGAGGCACCCAAGCGTTCTACCTCAGGAAGGTGTGACTGTCCACACTGGGGCACATGGAGTGTCCCTGAAAGAGCATCAGGCCCTGCTGCAGGAGGCTCTCACTGCTCCTTCTGGTAAGAGGGTATACATAGGTGGCTAGTAGAAAGCTAGTCTGAACCAAGGCCTAGAGGACAAGAGGGGAAGAGCAACTGGAACAGCCAGACGTAGAGCCTCTAGGCACAGAGATGCCTGAATATGCCATAAGGCGCTGGATGGCCTGACGGTCCATCAGGGCACGCAGGCATGCAGAACTAGGGCAGTTTGGATCTTGCCTAACACCCATGGGGAGCCACTTTAGGGCTCAAGGAAGGGATATATTATTGGATGTGTATTTCAAAAGAAATCACCCAGAGATGGACGTGGTGGAGCATAGTTGTAATTTCAGTACTCAGGAGGGAGGAAGGAGGATCAGAAAAGTCATCCTCAGCTACGGAAGGTGTGAGGCTAGCCTGAACTATGCTATATCTGAAAACAATAAAAGAAGTGGAGAGAGTATCAGGGAAGGAAGAACAGGAGGAGGAAAGGGAAGGGAAGAAAGGGGAAGGGAAGGGATGGGAAAGTAAAGAGGAGGGGAGAAAGAAAAGGGCCTAAGACAGACTCAAAACAGCAGAAGCACTACAAAACAAAACAAATATCTACAACCACAGGCTGTGGTTGCTCAGGCCTTTAACCCCAGCACTCAGGGTTAGGGCTAGGGTTAGGAGGCAGAGGCAGGCAGATCTCAGTGATGTCAGCCTGGACAGCCAGGGCTCAGTTATGCAGAGAAACCTTGTCTCAAAACAAAACAAACAAACAAAAAATATCTGTAACCAGAGAGAAATGGTGCAAAACCGGTCATTAAGGAGCAGGTGACAGAGCTTGCCTCAGCTCCCAGCCACCCTTGACAAGCCTCCCTGGTTTCCCTCAGCCCCTCAGGCTGGGGGAAAAGAGAGCAGGTGGCATTCCTTCTCTGCGATGTAGTACAACTCTGCCAAGTTGCAACACGTTGGCAGAACTGAGAACACCCAGGGGACACTCAGCAGGACCCCAGGTTTAAGGAGAGGGCCCAGGACCTCAGCTGAGTTTCTCTTCACTGCTGTTGGTGCACACACCACACCTATAAAAAACACTGGACAGCGTCAGTGAGAGGACAATCAAGAAGCTACCCTCATCACAACACCTGTCCAAGCACACACAAAGTACTGAGACAGCGTCATCCTATGCTTATCACTGGGGGCTAAAACCCTAGGATTCCCATTTTACTTTATTTTGATTTACTTATATTTTTTAAATTATGTATATATGTGGGGGGGGTAGTATGAGTACAGGTGCCCCTGAGGTCCAAAAGACGACACTGGATACCCTGGAGCTGGAGTTACAAGCAGCTGTAAGCTGCCAGGGTTCTGGGACCTGAACTCAGATCCTTTGTAAGAAGTACACAATCTTAATGCTGTGGCCACCTCTCCAGACCCAGGATTCCCTACTTGTTGTCTCATATTCAGGAAACTGAGGCAGGACAGCCACAAGTTCAAGGCTAGCTTGCCTACAATAGCATGAGACCCTGTGTCACAAAATAAAATCTAGGGGCGAGCCACGTTTCAGCAGGTAAAGGCACTTGCTGCCAAGATGGATAACCTGAGTTCAGATGCTGGCACCCACACAGTGGAAGAGAGAAACTGACTCTAGTCAGCTGTCCTATGACCTTCACACATGCCCTATGGTACATGTATACCTATATGCAATAAACAAACAGATATTAAAAAAACAAAACAAAACAGCAGAGCCAGGCACATGGGGCACAACTATATCCCAGCACTTTAGGGCGCCAAGATAGGTAGATTGTGAGTTAGTTCAAGGCCAGTCTAGGCAATACAGAAAAGATTTGTCTCAAAATCACAACCACCAAAGCCTCTAGAGCACTCAGCTCAAGTGGCCCAGCAGTAAAGTGTGTTCTGACCATAAGACCCTGGACTCAGTCACCAGCACTGTAAAAAGACAAACACCCACCTAGTTTGTCTTTCTTTTTTTTTCTTTCCAGTGCTAAGATCAACCCAGATCTTCACAAATGCTGGGCAAGTGCCCAGTTTTGTTTTTGTTATTGTTTGTATTGTTTTGTATTGTTTTTCAAGACAGGGTTTCTTTGTATAACTCTGTCGTGGAAATCCCTCTGTAGACCAGGCTGGCCTTGAACTCAGAGATCTGCCTGCCTCTGCCTCTGCCTCCCTAGTGCTGGGATTAAAGGTGTGCGCCACCACTACCCAGCAAGTGCCCACTTTTTACTCCCAGCACCACGTGTTTGCATGCACCCATGCCTGCATGCACACTAAGATACCCTAAAAATGGTTTGGTGGCTAGGCAGGAAGTGGTGTCACAGAAGGAGCCAGCAAGAGCAGCTGAGAGCTCTGAGCTCTGATAGGAAATGAATGCCTAATATATTTAGAGTCGATGTGCAAGCTCATGGAGACTCAAAAGTCACGTGGAGTCTCCATTTTGTGTCAGGTCGCCTGGCAGTCATCAGGATGTAGAATAGGTCAGGCCCTTACTTGCTGTCCATCTTGATAGCTGTCTATACTTAACGTCTGTGTAGCCATCATGGTTGATGAGAGTTCACTTGAGACGTCAGATCATCTTGAGTCAGAAGCGAATGGTGTCTAGGAAAATCAGAGCAGAAGAGTACCAGTTAACACTTCCTCAGCATTCCTCGCCTTTCATGCCCCAGCATCACGTCATCTCTATAAACTGCACTTTTACAAACACAGGGACAATCCCTTCTTAACTCCAGGCCAAATGCTCCTTGGCAGCACTACACTTGCTTAGCAGTCATTCATCTTACTGTGCTGGGCCCCAACCTGCTATTACATGGTCAACCACACTCCTTTACCTCCTAACAAGGAGCCAGTAAATTCCTCCACATTCAAGACACTGGGTGGAGCCCTGGGACACCAGGAGCATGGGAGTCAGCTTAGAGAGACCCAGCCTCCCTGGAGTACATGGCAGTGGGGGGAGGGGAGCAGAACAGGAGCCTAGCAGGACAGACACCAGTGGCACCACAGGATAGGAGTGCGAGGAGAAAAGGAGAGGTATAGAGGGGTTCCCAGGATGTGTGGGCAGCGCAGGCCTTCCCCATGAAAAGGCCATCTAAGAAAGGCTTGATTAGCCGTTAGGACTAGGGAGAAAAGAAGAAATGGCTGGTTCAAAATGGAAATGTTGTCCCACAGACTCAGGTGGCACTCTGACAAATCTCTGTATGTGGCACGAGTAAGCAAGCAATGGTCATTTGCTTAGTGACGACAGACACCCTCACAGTAATGTTGCTGAGCTGGAATGATGGCCAGGGATCTGATAAGCATGGGAGGTGGAGGAGGAGGATGCAGTGTGGCAGCACGGGGTCAGTCCCAGCTGGCCTATACCAAAGACAGGTACATCGTTTGTTCTGCACTAGCAGAACCAACTAAGGGTCACCAAAGCAAGCAGTTATACTCTAGACTGGGCAAAACAGAAGCGCACACAGCCTGCGCAGGGCAAGCCAAGGACAGAAATGAGCAGCATGTCTTGAAACAGCTCAAAGAAGGGTGTCTATCCCACCAGCACTGTAATGGTAGCAATAGCTGGGCCATCTCTTGAGCACAGTGATGCCCACTTTTTATCTCAGAAGTCTGAATAATGGGGCCAAGACCACAGAGCTAACCAAAGGTAAACTGGACTCATCTAAGCATCATCCTGAGGTTCCCAGGTACCAGAGCTTTTCACAGGCCCAGTAGCTGTATGAGGGAAGGGGCTAATACACAAGTTCACTAGATGCCACAGGGACAAATGGCTTGGGCATAGATACAAACTACTGATAAACACTGGCAAGTCAATGACAGGAGTGATGAGGTACAGGAGCCAGGCTGGGATAGAGGATGACTGGGGGCAGAAGGCACCTTAGAGGAGAGATCTGATAAGTGAAGTGGTAGCAGGCTACCTACTGTGCTGAAAGGAAGCCAGCAGACAAGATGGCTGAACACAGTGGAGAAGCTGGTAGCGATGTCTGCTCAGGTGAGTTTGCGCTATAGTGAGGACAGCAAGTCGATAGATAGAAGCCCACAGCAGATGTGAGCAGTGGTTGGCTCATACTCTGACCACAGGTACAGACCAGACTGAACAGCTGAGGGGCACAGAGCCAAGGTGGGGAGCTGCAGGCACAAGAGTTGGTGAGCCAGGGACCTGCAGGTGGACTAAAGGAGCAGGGATGGGTCCAAGATTCCCACCTGAGCACCTGGAAAAACAGAGCCGCGCGGGTCCCGAGATGAGCAAACAGCTAACAACAGCTCCGTGTCTTGGGAGGGAAACCAGGCAGGACATCTCAGGCTGCAGACGACTCTTAGACACCTTCTCGGAAACTGAGCAGAGGAGCCTGGGCTGGAATCACTTGGTCATCGTCAGGGTACAGTGGGCACACTTGGAGATGAGCTGAGTCCTCCACAGCACACGTCCCACTCTAACACCCAGCACCTGAGCATGGACCAGATTTAGAAACGGGTCTTACAGACGGAATGATACTAAGCGTCTCGAGACGAAATGCCTCTGGACTTGGGTCGGAGCAACTGATTGTCTATGTAAGAGGAGAAAGGAGGATTTGAGATACACAGAGAGGCTCGTAATGGTAAGAAGGAGGTGCACACTACAAAAACACACCTTTAAGCCCAGGAAGCCTAAACGTTGCTTGGATCGCCAGAAGCTAGATAAGGCAAGGTCAGACACCTAGAGCCTTCAAAGGAAGTAACCTTGTCTACACCTTGATCATGGATTTCCTGACCCATGAGAGAATCCATTTCTGGGGGTGGTAGAGATTAAATTCAGAGCCTCAAACAGGCTAGATGAGCGCTCTACTGCTTAGAATATCCAGTTACAATTTGGCATTGTAGCCCTAGTAAACAGTACACATAAACACGTGATGTAAAGTCAAGAGACTGGAGGAGACCAAAAGAAAGACAGAAGGCAGAGTGCAAGAAGATGGCCTGGAGGTCGGAAGACAAGAGGACACAGCACAACACGAGAAGCAGAACAGAACTGCTTACACTACATAAAAGAGGGAGGCCAAGGGGGTGGGGGGACCCAGCCATGCCAAGGACTTCCTCAGGATCAGGAAGAGGAGGACTGAGTCAGCAGCTGGTGAGCAGAAGGCCTTTGGTGGGCAAAACAAGAACCATGGTCCCAAACCCTACCACCAGGAGCCATGGTACCAGCAGGGCACATTCCTAAGAGCTGTCTGTATTAGGAGCGGTGGAAACCACTTTAAAAGAAGAGCCAGTACAGACAGCCGCTCAGAAGATGGAGTGAGCGCAGTGAGAAAACCAAGTTAAATACTCTTTCTTCGCTTTTGTTTTCTTTCCTGGAGACAGGGTCTCACCATGTAGCTCTGGCTGTCTGAGAATTCACTTTGTAGACCAGGCTGGCTTCAAACTCACAGAGATTCACCTGCCTCTGCCTCCCAAGTGCTGGAACTAAACTAATGGAACAGGTGCCATTATTCCATTTTAAAGAGCTAAATCTTTAAAATGCTGTGAAGTCTGGTAAGTCTGTGCGTTCCACCTCCCCCAGGACCCCATTCTTGAGACAGAGAACCGCACACCTGCAACTTACTCCAGAGCATCTCCTAATGCCCTCTTCTGTGATTGAAGTCTGGCTCTCCTCCAATCCCGACTTCTCTTCAGTTTTTACCCTTCCACCCTCAAATCCAGCACAACACAGTTCCTCAGACTTCCATCTCTGCAGCTTCCACCAGGCTGCCAGAGCCCAAGTCTGGCCTTGCTCCAAACCATTCTCCAGGCTTTCTAAAACGCAAACTGGTCAATGTGACTGGTCTCACAAAGTTGTCTCTCCCCAAGCCCATCTCCAGGCACCAGGCTACCTCCACCCACCTCCAAGGTCCATCTTCAAACCTTGTCTCCCTTCTGCTGCAGCACTCTCTCCCACCGCAGGTCCTAACCCTCTCTAGAAGCTCTGCCCACCCTGTCTCCCACTCTGTATGTACAGCTAGCTCAGAGCATGCTTTATCATCCACACCACCTTCCTCCTGGGCCTTGCCTAGGGAACAAGAAGCCCACACAGAGCCTGGGAAATGATGATCTTCAACTATCAGTCAACTGGAGATATAAGTCTCTGAAGGTCTGAGATGGTTAAGATATGAAAGTATTTTTCAAAGATTAACTTAATCATTTTAGTGTAGGTATGTGTGCTTGTGTGAGTTTATGTGTACCATGTAGATAGAGGCCAGATGATATTGGATCTCTGGCCATAGGAACTGGAGCTCTAGGAGGTTGTAGCTGTCATGTGGGGTGGGTACTGGGAACTGAACTTGGATCCTCTGCAAGAGCAGCAAGCGCTCTTTACTACTAGAACAATCTTTCCAGCCTTACACAATTTTTTGTTCTCGTTGTTTTCGTTTTGTGAGATAGGGTCTCTCTACATAGCTCTGGCTGTCCTGGGCTCACTGTATAGACCAGGCTGGCCTAGAACTCAGAGATCTGCCTGCCTCTGCTCCTGATGCTGTAGGATTAGAGGTGTGTGCCACCATGCCCGGCCTCTTATAATTATAGAGATATTTTAAACAATAGCTAAAGAGCCACTGGACTTCCCCAGAGATGATCCCCTTCCCTGGCCATGAGGAGTGGAGAAGGACCCTGCTGTGAATGCCAGTGAGGTATATCTCCCAGAATTGTCACACCTTGAATCCAACACTATACTGACAGTTCCATATCAAAATCAGTCTAGAAGTCAGTCTAGAAGTGACTGTGTCACACAGTCAATGGCTGGTCCTGTACTGCTTCCAGATAGCGCTCGCTGAGCATTCTCATGTGGTACAGGAAAAGGTGGTACCCTGCTGGGAGACAGATTCCACAAACATCCTCTTCCATCTCACTGAGGAGACAGATCTCCACGAACATCGTCTTCCATCTCACTGAGGAGACAGATTCCACGAACATCTTCTTCCATCTCACTGAGGAGGCTTCCTGAGCAAACCTGGCTAAGACATGATGGCCACTGAACACATCTGGGAAGCCAGGGGCAGTGTAACAATCCAGAGATTTGGTCTCTCCGTGCCTGTTTTCCAGAAGAGCACAGTTCTAGAGCATAGCATGTGCGCTTCTGGTTGTACTCAGTGACACTTCACTGCTGGCTCACTCTCCCCCTCAGTGGGTAGACTGAGCCAGCATTCAGTACTCACACATGCTCCCAGTCTCGTAATCATGTAGCTCTTTTCCTAAGACAACATCTGTCTTTTATCATGTCACCCTGAGGATTTGGGATATGGGAGAACAGAGTGACCAAGAGACTTATCTCCTATCCGGCCCCATGCATATGCCCTCACATATACTATGTACTTTCCCATTACTCTAGAGACAGAGGGAATGTTCAATTGCAAAGCAGAAGTGACAAGGCACCCTGACTCTCTCAACCCACACCCAGTTCAGCTCTGAAATCACTCTTCCAAGAACAGAGTGGTCACTTCCTATAAACTCTTGGTCACTTCAGTCTGTTTGTCACTTGTGTGCTCCAGGGACCTCTCTGTGGACATTTCTGCAGACTGAAGGGCCTAATTTTGGGCTATGGCAGGAGAAGACTGATTATCCTGGAGGTTGTTTGTTTGCTTGCTTGCTTGCTTGTTTTGTCTTGTTTTAAGACCAGGGAGGTTCCAGTATGGAAAGGCAAATGCAAGAGATAATGACAGCCAGGCTTTCCAGTGACAGAATAGAGGTGAGTTCAAGGTTCTCTATAGTGCTGGGGAATTGGGGAATGTCAGTGTGAATTCATGATTTTGTTTTGGGTCTTGTGGGTTTTTGTTATTGATTGTTGTAGGTATGTGTGTGTGCCTATTCTTTTGAGACAAGGTTTCTCTATATAACTGCCCTAGCTGTCCTGGAACTCACTTCGTAGACCAGGCTGGCCTCAAACTCAGAGATCCGCCTGCCTCTGCCTCCTGAATGCTAGGATTAAAGGAGTGGCCCACCAGGCCCGGCTCCAATTCATGGTTTTACTAGAGAAATACAAAAGCAGATATCCATGTGATATATATATGCACACCCACACACATTTGTTCCATCCACTGAGACACGGTACCACCAGAAATGAGCACTTAGCAGGAACTAAGAGGAGCCTAGAACTTATGCTCAAAGACTTAAGGAGATACTTCAAATGTGCAGGAGTTGCTCTAGGCTAGCTGGAACTGGAGTGAGGCTGTGGACCAATGCTACTGTTGGCCAATCCCCCTAACTCTGGACAAGCTCCTCTGATGCTAGCTCTTCTCAAGCAGGGCTCCTACGCAAATGCAGCTGTCTCTAGTCTGCCTTTAACACGAAACCCTGTCACAGAGACCTGGCTGGACTCTCGGCCTCTGGTACCTGAACACCTACAACACCTAAACACACCCACCCTGGCCTGCCTTCAGCAAGAATTCTTTCAGATCAGGCTAGCCATATGCCCCTCATCCAGGCTGCTTCCTGTTGCTTCTCCATCCACGGATTTCTGTTCCTTGGTTCTAAATTCCCACTCTACCTTGTTGCAGGAAAGGTAAGCCAGTCTCTCTCCCATTGCAAAGCTCCCTGCCTGGTTCCTGTGCCTGTTGGGATGTTCCTGAAGTAAATCTGTTTTCAACAAGGCCACTGGGCAAGTTTTTCTTTAGTAATATAAATATTCAAAAAAATTAAACGAGGACAAGGGAAAGCTCTGAAATCACAGAGTTCGAAGACCGAACTCTACTGTGTTACCAGCTCATTTTATTACAAATGAAGAACCTGTACTCTGTTTTGCTTGTTTTGTTTTAACCTAGGCTCTGGGGAGCTAGAGAGATGGCTCAGTGGTTAAGAGCACTGTCTGCTCTTCCAGAGGTCCTGAGTTCAAGTCCCAGCACCCACATGGTGGCTCACAGCCATCTATACCCTCTAAGGTCCTCTTCTGATATGCAGGTGTACATGAAAATAGAGCACTCATATACATAAAATAAATAAAGTCTAAAAAAAATCCAGGCTATCATGTTCTGTAGACCAGGAAGGCTGGCCTCAAACTCAGAGATCACCTGCCTCTGCCTCCCAAGTGCTGGGATTAAAGGCACCACACAGAGGCAAACAGCCATGCTCTGGGATTTCCCAGCTTCCAGAACAACAAGCCAATAAACTTCCATTATTTATAAATTTCCCATTCTCACAGGAGAATAGGCGGGCCCTTGTTGGAGAAGCAGGGCCTTGAAGTAGACGCCTAGAAGCATGACTTTGAACAGTACAGCTCGCCTGATCATTTCCTGTCTCTCTGCTTACTGGTTGCCAGGTGATGAGCAATCATCCTCTGCCATGACCTTCCATGATGTCCGCCTCGCTACTGGCCTAAAGGCAATGGGCAGCCAACCATGGACTGAAATTTCCAAGTCTGTGAGTCAAAATAAAAGTTTCCTCTCATAAGTTGTGTATGGTGGGTATCTTGCTGCAATGATGAAAATCCTGGCACAGATTAACTAGCACCAAGAAGTTGGTGCATTCCTGTGACTACCTGACCACGTGGTCCACAGCCACAGGAACTTGTTTGTGGGAGAAGTTTGGAAAAGCCTGACAATGAGAGTTAGAAGCTCTTGATTGCTTTTGGCAGAGCTGGAGCCTGAGAGCCAAGAGAGGAGCCTGGAAGGCCGGAAGGCTGATAGCAATGTGGAGAGTAACTGTGCTGACAAGGTTTCCAACAGGAATGAGAAGTCCACTGAGAATTGGATCCGAGGCCATTTGTGTGCATTCTGGCAAAGAACTTGCTACAGCTTGTCTCTGGTGAATTATGTGGGGCTGAAGCAGATGGTCTAATTAACCTTGTGGAAGGAATCCCCAGTCAGTCTGTGATGTGCCTACTGGTGGGTACTTTTAGACAAGTTTACAGTGGAAATTGCGAGCAAAGAGCAGAAAAGAAAGATTTGGAAAAGACAGTTTAGACACAAAAGGAGCTTACTGAGAATTATAGACAAGACCATAACTGCAGAACGGACTAGAGATGTTAAAAAGAAGCCAAGTACTTTGCACCAGGGCAATAACAAAGATGCTGTGAGGGCCCCTCAGAAATTTGCCAGACCCCACACCCCAGCCCCAGGCTTAAGGATGTAAAGGCATCCATTCATTTGACTTTACCCTCAGAACAGAGTGCTTCTGGGACTTTGATGTCCTCCCTATGAACCAAGCTTTGCAACGTGACAAAGTCAAGACTTACAGGGTCTTTCACAGTCTCGGTTTTCAAAGGAAGGTCCAGGAGCTCAGGTCAGGTGAGATAGGAGTCCCTGCAGGTAGGCTTGAGTGCGTGTGAGGCCGTGTGCACTAACTGACATTAAAAGGGAGATTCTATGGTGTGGGAGACACTGGTGATGGGGAATTTTTGTTTAGGAAAGCTACAAGAAATGAGTAGAGCCAGCTAAAGAATGAGAAGTGCAAACAGCAAGATCACAGTGGTGGGACTCTAAGCCCTTTCAAGGGACCATCAGGACACGGGGTGCCTAGAGATGACACACACCCTACAAAGTTTAATGTTTCTTTACTAGCTTTCATTCTTGCTTTGATCCCAAGTCTTTAAAGACCCTTCAGGGACTTCCTATTAGCCATGAGATGAAGACCATAACTGAGCATATCCACTGACGGTTGGGCCTTGGTTTTCCCTTCCTATCTGGCCCCATCCAGCCACTTCAGGTTTCTGCAGGCTCCACAGTATCTTCTCTGAACATCTGAACACATAGCTTCCCCTTCTGTCTAGCAAGGCTTCATGCCCTCTCTCCTCTACACAGCCATCAGCTCACTATACGTGTCACCCCCGAACCCTGACCAGCTTCCTGGAACAAAGTACGCCTCCCCTCCAGGCTTTACCACAGTTGTAATAAACCACTTCTTCTGATGAGTTGTTGAGCTTGCTTTCTTCCAGGCACAAACTTCTGTACATTCCAGGAACTTTAGCTATTTCTATTCACCCCCATATTCTCAGCCCCCATCACAATGCTGGGTATACAGCAGGAAATCAGTTATTTAGGTAAGTGATTCCTAAAGCCTGCATAACATAGGAATTACCTGTTCGACGAAAAGCCCATTGAACTCATTCATCTGTGCCTGGGGCCTGTTCAAGATCCTCTGCCTACAAGGTCAACTCAGACTCTTGCTTTCTTCATACATGACCCACAGCTCCTCAAAGGCACTGCCAATTTTCAGCATGTGCTGTTCCTCTTTATTATTATACATGTATGCGTGGTTTGCCTGCATGTACATCTGTGCACCATGTATATGTCTGATGCCTTTGGAAGCCAGAAGAGGGCACCAGATCCCATGAAACTCAAGTCGTGGTTGAGGGCTGCCATGTAGGTGCCGAGCACAGAACTCAGGTCGTCTGGAATCACAGCCTGTGCCCTTAACCTCTGGGCCATCTCTCCAGTCCCAATCGTGATGAATCCTTGTCACCTTCAATTTGTCTTCATATCTCTTTTTAATACCACTTTTCTCTAATTTCTTTTAAATCAAATAAGCACAGAATTAGATATTCCCTCTTCGGTTACTTTTACTTTTGTCTTAAGCTGAAGCATCAGTCTACTCACTTCCTTATTTTCTAGTAAATGCATTTGTGGAGTTAGTCCTCCTGAGCCCTGTCTCTGCTTTACCCTGGAGGTGAGGATGTGTAATACAGTTATTCATGTGGAAGTCACAAAATAGCTGTACTCACTCGTTTATTCAGAGGCAGAAAAAGTTCTGTTTTTTGAAACCGGGTCTAACTGTGTAACCCTAACTAGCCTGGGGCTCAATATGTGTCTTGGTCTCAAAGTCACAGATATCCTTTTGCCTTTGGCCACTGAGTGGCAAGATCAAAGGTGTACCCCAGCTCATTGAGATAGTTTCTGAATCTCTTTATTCCAAGAAACATACAGAAGGGACTCAAAGTTCCTATATAGGAATCATTAACTTCCCTTTCACAGTTATGTTACTAGGATATGTTACTGTGGACTCAGATTCTCATTCATAAAATTGTTCAGGTTTTTGAGAATGGGTCTCATGACTAAAGAGGACCTTGAACTCCTGATGCAGCCTCTGCTTCCTAGAGCTGGAATTACAGGCAGATGTCATCATACCTGGCCTCTCCTCCCCATTTTTAGGAGAGGGGTCTATTTTTGAGACAAGATTTTACTGCGTAGGTCAGGCTAGCCTTGAACTCACAGCAATTCTCCTGCCTCTGCCTCTTAAATGCTGGAATTACAAGTGTGGTACACCACACCTGGCTAGGATTTACTTTTCTGAAACTTAAGATTTTCTTTTTATGCTAATACAGGGCTAATTTCTTTGTGTTTATGTGGCAAAGACAATCTACATTTTGTTTATTAGGCACAAATTTCTGTCCATTCTGTCCATATGACACATGGTTCATATGTCATATTGTTTAAATCCAGTTCTCAGCTGGATACAATTTTGGCACCCAAGGGACATCTGGCAATATCCAGAGACATTTCTGATTATTGAAGCATGTGAGATCCTGACAGAGTTATCTAGCTCATGTCCTGCCTGACACTCTTACTCCTTTGAAAATTACTTGGTCACCAGGAGATCTGTCTCTGTATATGTGTTACTTACTACAATCAATCTTGGTAAGAATAATACAAGGGGGGGCTGGAGAGATGGCTCAGTGGTTAAGAGCGCTGCCTGCTCTTCCAGAGGACCTGGGTTCAATTCCCAGCACCCACATGGCAGCTCACAACTGTCTGTAATGCCAATTCCAAGGGATCTGACAGCTTCACACAAATGCACATGATTTTTTTAGTTAAATTAAAAAAAGAATACAAGGCATAAAGTTTAACATTAGTAATTGATCCTTTGAGTGCCATGCAGTGGCCTTCAGTACTTTTTACTGCCACCAGAAGTTTGTCTTGTCTGGCAGTTGCTTCTAGTTGCTGAAATCCCCACCCCTTGTTTCTCATCTACTTGTCAGTCCTAGCTTTATGAGAGACTCAGCCATTTCAAACTGATTATGGTTCTTGCTGTTCTCGGCTTATGTCACCTGATTTTATGTTTCTCAATTCTCTGTTAAAGGTTTTTCTATTTAGTTTAGTCACCCTGTATATGACGTGTGGTATGTTCCCTGTCCTCACCTACCTTCAGTAGCCAACTGGTTATTTTTACACTACACTACCTAAAGTCAACAGTGACACTTCTATCCCAGTTGGTTTCTATGACAACCCTGTATTATCAGTTACATATAAACATGTTTATAAGCCAGGTGTGCAGGTGCTCACCTGCAGTCCCAGCTACCCAAAAAGCTGTTTCAGAAGGATCCCATGTGCCCAGGAGTTCGAGATGGGAAACATGAACTACGTGCTGTTTCCCAGAGAATCTACCTGGTAGTTCACAATCATGTGTAACTGCTTCAAGGGGACCCAGTGCCCTCTTCTGACCTCCAGAGGCGCCAGACAGTATGTGGTGCACACACACACAAGCAGTCAAAAACATACACACAAAATATCCACTAAAATGTACAAAAAGAGAACACATTAAAAGTGGCCCAGCCCTTTAGTACCATCAATCCAGGAGGCAGAAGCAGGCGGATCTCTGTGAGTTCAAGGCCAGCTTGGTCCAGGCCAGCCAAGACTACACAGAGAAACCCTGTCTTGGGGGGTGGGGGAAAGGTCTGAATCAGGCTTTTCTCTTCCACATTCAGAGTCATGAAATAATCCCTAGCTCTAGGGCCCTACAAATACAGACCACAGCTGGATTTTGTTGCCCGCTAACTCCTGGTCTAAATAAAGTATATCTAAGCAAAGAGAAATCTCCCTCCCTCTTTTTTTTCTTTCTTTCTTTTTTTTTTTTTTAAAGATACTGTTTCTCTGTGTAGCCCTAGCTGTCCTGGAACACTCAGACTTCTCTTAACCCACCTAAAATGTTTACTAACTCAGGTCATGATGCCTCATGCCACTGTACAGCCCTGAGCACCCTGTGTTCCTCTCCTGCTGCCACCATCAACATAGGACAGCTTCCCCGGGCCCGACTTGCTATCCAAGTGAACCTGTTCAACCCTAATCCAGAAAAGCTGGGCGTTCTAGGCAAGTTCAGTTCTAGTGTCTGCAGAGAGCAAAATCAGCACTGAAAGAGATAGGCGTGACAGCAGAAGGCTGAAGACAGCACTCGGGATTGCTGAGCTGTCGTCACCAGTCCTCCAGAAGAGCTCGTGGTCCTTGCCCAAACTAAACCTGCGTTTCTACACACCTGAAATGCCAGACATTGGCAAAGGTCTGTCTTCAAAGGGACACCTTCTCCAGAGCTTTTTAGGGAATTAACCACCCTGCACAAAGTCAAGGGAGTTTCAGTGTGTAAGAAGTCTCAGGTGCCTGGGGCTCAAAAGTCACAAACAGCCCTGGTTCTCAGTCCCTAGCTCAAAGATGACCAGTCAATAAGTAACTTATTTGAAGAAAAACATCTGCCAAGAAATCATTTTAGTTTTCAAACAAAGCTTGAGAAGGTGCCATTGAAAACTTAATATCCAAATGATCAGATAGTAAATCCTATTAAAGCAAAACCCGCGCCAGGCACAGTGGCACAGTGGCAACCCCCCACTCAGAAGGCTCAGCCACTCGGGAGGCTCACACAGAACGGTGTGAGGTAAGCCTGGCTTACACAGCAAACAAACAAACAGATAAAAATCTACGGAATCAAATTACGAACATAACAAAGTTCTAACAACAAAGACAGCACGTGTGTTAGTGTGCGGTGTGTGTGCTAGCACGTGTGCAACAGCAGGGGTCTATAGAGGTCAGGGAACAATCTTGAGACACAGGGCTCATCTTCTAATTTTTGTTTGCTGCGGCATCTGCCAGGCAAGCTGGCCTGTGAGCTTCCAGGGAATCTCCTCTCCTTGCCTTCCATGTCACAGGAGTGCAGGGATTTACAGATGTGCTGCAACAGGCTTTACATGGGGGCTGGGGATCTGAGCTTGGGGTAAGCAAGCACTTACCTGTTATCTCCTTGGCCCTAACAAAAGACATTTTACAGGTTTCAGAATTTGTTTTGAGGCTAAGATGGTCTATCATAGCTATTAAGTTCATTATCAGAGCTTTAAGACTATATGACTATCACTGGCATCAATTAAACTGAAACACAAAACTTGCACATTGATCTTGTTATTACATCAATGAAACTGTCCTGTGAGAGACAGACAGCAGAGGTAATATGTGCTTCACATCTATAAGGTCCCAGGTTCAATCTCTAGCACAAGGAAAGCAAAGGAAAAAAGAGAGACCTTAACTCTTCCGAGCTAAGAACCTTTTCCCTAGGACAATCTTTCCTCCTTGGGTACTGCTGCTCAGGGACACTGACAGGCCATTGTAGAGAGAGCCCCCAGCAGGCCCTTCTTCCAGCAGCTGCTGCCTTTCCACACCAGATTCCCTGTCAGCTTAGCTAGTACATGTTGAGTGGATCAGAGGAAAGCCAGTTGTCAGATGAAAAACACAAAGTCAAAGCTAACTGTTCAAAGGCCCTACACAGCAGGCATAACCAGAAGATACTAAACAATAAAAAAAAAAATAAACTGTGACACTTAACATTTTAAAATGAAATTTATTTCTTTATTGTGCGAGTGTAGCATGCCACAGCTAGTGTAGAGGTTAAAGGGCAGCTTGAAGAAGTCAGTTTCTCTTCTTCCACCGTGTGGATCTGGGATTAAACTCAGGTTGTCAGGCTTGGTGGCAAATGCCTTTCTTTACCCATCTCTCTGGCCCAACTTTAAAATTTTAAAATGAGAAACATTCATGTTAACATGCATAAAATTATATAATGCCAGATACAAAGTACTTTAGCAATTTATATATAAAATATATGCACACAAACTAGATTCAAAATCGGGCAAAGAATGTAAAGAAATTCCTCCAAAGGAAATATACAAATGTCAAACCCATGAAAAGATGCTCAACATCACTAACCCCCAGAGAAATGCAATTAAAACTATAAAATGTCATCTCACACACATGAGAATGGCAATTAAAACAACAACATGGAAAGCTGGTGCTAGAAGTATTGCTCAGTGGTTGAGTGCTTTGCCCACTGTTCACAGAGCTCTGGACCCTTGCCACCAAACCACCAAACACCCACAAGCCAGGATGCTGAGGATCTGGAAGCCTGAAGCACTGCCACTGTGGAAAAACACAATAATGGTTCTTTAACATGTAACCAATGTGATGTGGCGGTCTACTTCTGAGACTCTACCAAAAGCACTGAGAGCAGTACCTCAGATATCCACACACTCATGTTCATGGCCACATTCCTCACAAGAGCCAAAAGTTGGAAGGAACCCAGTGTCTAGCAATGGTGGATGAACAAAATGCAGGGCATACATAGAATGGAACTTTATTAGGTTTAAAAACATGAAAATGCTGACACAAGCTAAAGTGTGATGACAGTTCGCTAAGTAAAATGAACCAATCACAAAAAGGTAAATTATTATTCCACTTATATGGGATACCTAAAATTGGCACCTTCACACACACAGAAAGTGTGGTTGCTGGGAAGGAAAAGGCAGCCCCCAGCCCAGAGCTCAGTGTGTGGATGGTGGTATGTAGGAAACGAGAGCTCAGAAGTCTCAGGTCCATGGCTAACAAAAGGGAAGAAGGTAAAAGTGAGGACTGAAAGAATTGTGAGGCCTGGGTAACATGGTGACTACAGAGGGAGCCCACCTGCCTCCTGTTGTACTGAGCTCGAGTACACAGAGTCACCTGGGGTTTTCCTCTATTGGTGGTGGTGGCGGGGCAGGGAAGCAAGTAACTTATACAGGCCTTTAGGATGACAGGACCGCCCTGAGCAGAAATCCCCTTACACACACAGCACTGACAATTCACACCAATCAGCTTACCCTCAAGAGGGAAGAAGGGCCTTGTTGCTGACTCTATCAATCTGGAGAAAGGCCCAAGACAATAAAATCATCTGGCGTAGAGATGTTTGGAGTCAGGGCTTTGTAAAGCAAGAACTCTGTCAATCAGCTACATCCCCTACCTAGTGGTTTTCAAGATTCTGCAGATGTTTTTCCTCACCCTGTCACTTCCCTGAAGATACTTGGAATGAGGAGCTGCTCCATCCTCTTCCCATGACAGAGAAACAGAAGTTCTCAACCATAGGCCAGCCACCACACTGCCTGCCTTCTGTGGAAAATCTCCAGAAACAATAGCTGAACAGCAGGGGCTGCAGCAGGCGAGGTACCTGGCATTCCCTCAGTGATGTAACACACAGCAGCCTTTGTGGTCAGGCCCGTGTCTGCTTTGCACCAAATGACCGTCCAGCACAGACTTTGTTCATTCTACCAATCAACTTTTGCTATGCACAGCATAATTCCACTTTAGACAAGATCTAAACGGAACTCAAGACACTGGGATTCAGCACTGCTAGCTGTAAGACAGCCTAACCCACCAAGGGCTGAGGCTACCTCTCTTATCTTTAACCACCCACTGTGAGGCCACACCCCTACATCAGGGCGTCAAGTGCCCCTGACTGAACTAGTTAATTCCTTGTTACCTTGTCCCCTCTGCCACCAAAAAGCCATGTCACATAGAGGGGGCCAGCACATCCATCCATCCTCCTGCCAAAGATAGCTAAATGTACATGGGTTTCTAATGAGGACCTTTTACACCGAGTATCGGAAACTGCCAAAAACAAAAACTACCTGCAGCAGCTTCCAGGTGTGCCCCAGCTCTTCAACTAGGAAGGCAGGCAATCACAACAAATGATGAGCAGGGCCAGCCTGGGGTGTGTCCACAAAGCCTTTGGGCTATCACAGAAACCCACACCCCCAAAGGGATTGGAGGGCTCTGCTCAGCCTGGCTGCAGAGTGAGCTAACGCAGGGCTCTGGTCAGTCTCTCACCACTCTGTCCCAATACGTTTTTATTTTATTTTATTTTGAGACAGGGTTTTTTTTCTCTGTGTAGCCCTATCTTGGAACTTACTCTCTAAAGCAGGCTGGCCTCGAACTCAAGAAATCCACCTGCCTCTGCCTCCTGAGGGCTGGGGTTAGGGCCTGCGCCACCAGCACGCAGCTAGGTCGGTAGATACTTTTTGACAGCTATTTCAATTCGGCTGGTACTCTTTTTGACCCTGGGAAAGTTACAGCGCCTGGATCCACACTTTGAACTTTGGCAAATTTCTTCTCAACAGTTCTTTAGAACTGTTAGTCTTGAGAACATTTTAACAATGCCGGGCCAAAGTCAAGCTTGTAACTGAATGTTACTCCTGTAATGACTTTGTTTCCACAATTAGCACTTTCCTAAAGTTGGGATGATACAAGACCACAGAAACGTTAACCAAACTTAAACTGGAGGCCATGCAACCTGCTGCCACCTGAGTAGCAGAGACCGTCAGGGAACGAGCTAGCTATCCTTCCAACCATGCTTCCTCTATTCTAAAGCACAGGGAACACTTTTTAAGGAGCCTCAACTCCCGGTGCCCTGGTGACAAAGTTCGCCAGGAAAAAAAAAAAGTGACACAATGGTGAATCTGAGATTCAGCGCGCTGCATCGATGGGATGCTCGGCTCAGGCCCCAGGCTGAGGCGGTTCAGCCGACCCCTGCAGCACCTGGACCCCGCAGGAGCAACGAAGTGCGCCGGCGACGCGTTCCCGCCTCTGTCAAACCCTTCCTTGGAGTGTTTAGAGAAAGCTCGTTTTGTTTTGTTTTTTTGTTTTGTTTTGTTTTCTAGTGCCGTGACAGGAGGCCTGCTTAGGGGGCGGGTTCTTCCATCCTTTAGCGGAAAGCACCCGCATCTAAAAAACAACAACAAACACACAAACAAACACCCCAGCCGCTGCTGGAAGAGGCCGGCACCCTTGTCTCGGCTATCCGGAATCCCAGGCGTGTGCTCAAACGCGGCCCTCGCGGTCCCCGCTCCCGGGTGGCGTGGCGGGACCCCACGGCGCAGGCCGCGGCCTCGGGAGCCCCGGAGCCGCCAGGCGGGCGAGCACCGCTCCGTCCGATCACCCCGGGAGGGCGCGGCGGGCCGGGCGCTCCCGAAGGACCCGTTCCCGTGGGGCGCGGACGCGGCGCGACCCGCTGTCACCGCCCGCGGACTGCCGCGGGGAGCCTCACGCCGGCCCGGGCCGACCCTCAGGACCGCCGGCCCCGCCGCCATCTTCCCGCCGCGCCGCCCCCCGGGCCTCGGCCCGCCGCGCGCCCCCGCCGGCCCGCGCGCCCCCGCCACCCGCGAGCCGCGCTCCGTGAGCGACGGTTAGGCGCGCGCCGCGAGCGGGGCCCAGCGCCGAGGCCCTGCCGCCTTCCAGAAATTTCCGCGCCCCTGAACCCACACAGGAAAACAAGCCGGGCGCGTCCCCGCGCCGCGGCCGCAGCGCCCCCTCCCCCACCGGCGCTCCCCTCCCCCGCCCCCGCCCCCGCCCCGGGCGCGGGTCAAGTGCGGCCCCGGGCACCGCCCGCCAGACCTCCCGCCCGGCCCGCGGCGGAAGAGGCAGCGGCGGAGGCGGCGGCAGCGGCGGCCTCGGCCGGTGTGATTGATAGGGACGGCGGCGGCGAGAGCGGCGGCGGCGGCGGCGGAGCGGTTGAGTGACAGCTTACCTGGGTGCCAATCTTCATCACACTGACAAGCGGCTGCAGCAATCGGGACCCGCAGTGCCGCGCCCGCGTCCAACCGTCACGCCGACGCCGGGCCACGCGACACAGCCTCGCTCAATGGGAGGAGGGCGACGCCGACGCGCGCCGCATCAATATTCACCGCGGGGGCGGGGCCTGCCGGACCCGGGCCCCGCCCCCGCCCAGCGCGGCGACGGGCACGGGGCGGGGCGGCGGCGGGCGGGGGCGAGGCAGGGGGCGGGAAGGCTCCAGGATGGGCGGGGCGGAGGCCGGTCCCGCCCCGCCGCGCGCTCTCAGCAAGGCCCCACCCAGCGGCCCCGCCCCAGGGGCGGAGCTTACCATCTCATTGACTATGCGCTGAGGGCGTGGCCCAGGGCTGTGTAGGACCACGCCTCCTCTGCTCCCTTCTCTGCTGTGGGAAAGAGGTTTGTTTGTTGAGCTGGGTGGAACCATCTGCAGCCTCGGCGGGGAGAGCGGGCTGTACCACTGAGGTCACCAGGGACTCTGGGGCCTTCCAGCTCCAGCCTTTCGTCCTGTGGGGCGCCTCTCAATCCACGTTCTGGAGATGGGGTAGGCGCGGGAAGCGAGGGCTAGCGGGGGATGGTGCGCTTTTGAGGACTGGAGGGCTGAGCGCTTGAGATGTCTCTGCCCCGGGACCTGACCCTGGATACTGTCATCTGACTGGCGGATGGGTAACTGCGACTGACATCTGGTCCGCTCCGACTCCCTCCCAGGGGACTCAAGCGGACTCGAACTCCAGGCAAGAAATTGGCCTGGATGCTGTTGTCTCTCGTTGGAGCTCTGCCTAACCGGATCATCTGCAGCGGCGTACCCACGGGCCCCGTGGCTGCACTGGAAGACATAAAGACAGCGCGATAGAGGCCCTCCGTTTGCCTGGCTTGTTTAGGTTCACTCCTGTTATGCAGCGGCCGCCTGCGTGTGTGATCAGGGCTTCGCATCCACGCACATCTTAAAGAAAGCGGTTCTGCTGAGCCCACACTCCTCAGGAGGAACCTTGTACACCAGGACTGATGGCTGGAAGGGGCCTGAGGTAGACGCAGCGTGCACAGCTCAGAGGACTCGTTCCCGTGTCCTCAGGGCTCCACAGACACAGGGAAGCATCGCTCTATTTGTAGCTACAGTTCAGTTCACAGAACTCACGTGGAAGGAAAGAACCAACTACCAGCACACATGTGTGGCGTGCACACACATTTACACACACACACAATAACAACACAACAACAATAATAAAGTTTGAAAAAAAATGAGTTTGGGGTTGGAGATGTATCCCACAGTTGATAGAGTGCTTGCCTAGCATTAACAAAGCACACATAAGCCAGGTATAGTGACACACTTCTGCCACCCCAGCACTTGAGTGGTAGAGGCAGGAGGATCAGAAATTCAAAGCCAGCCGGGCATGGTGGCACATGCCTTTAGTCCCAACACTTTCCGAGGGAGAGGTAGGTGGATCTCTGTGAATTCAAGACCACCCTGATCTACAAATCGAGTTCCAGGACAGCCAGGGCTACACAGAGAAACCCTGCCTAGCAAAACAAAAAGTTCAAAGTCATCCTTGATTACCTACTGAGTGTCCCCATCAACCAGCAATTAAGAAAATGTCCCACAGACATGACCGCCGGCAAATCTGACAAAGGCAACTCCCCTGTCTGAAGTGTTCACTTCCCAGGTGACTCTAGTTTGTCAGCGCAGAGGGAGAAAGCCCTTGTGAACAGGATCCTGTGCAGCAGCCCTGTCCGAGTCCTTGGACGTGGAGCAGGGGCTTCACCTCGTCCTGGCCGAAGCTTTCAGTCATCTTCCATCCAGCCCACTGGAGCAGCTGAGTTTGCCAGGAAGATCCAGGTGTGTGGTCAGCCCACACCTGATGTGAACTGCTGTCCCAGAGTCCAGAGCCAGCTGATCCCCTTCCCCCACACTGGCTTTAGAGGGATCTGGTCTTCTCTGCCATCCCTTTCCTCGTTGACACAAGTTCATCTGTGCGAAAAGGAAAAATAAAAATGTGTACTAGGCAAGTGCTAGCCAGCCACCAGGGAGCAGACTCTCATGTCAGGGCTTCTTGCTTCTCTCTCACACGTGTGAGGCCATACAGGACCACATCCTAGTGCTGAGACCAAGGGTGGCTTCTAAGGTAAGACTATTAGACACTTAACTCTGTTTACTGTTCCTCCTGTGTCCTTATACTGCCTTTTGAATCTTCCCTATCAGGGGCTGGAGAAATGGCTCCATGGTCAAAAGCAAGCATTGCTCTCCCAGAGGCCTGCAGTTTGGCTTCCACAACTAATGTCAGGTGGCAAACCACCCGTGACTCCAGCTCCAAGGGCTCCCACATCCTCTCTGGCATCTGTGGGTACATACACATAAAAATAATTGTTTTAAAAAGCTTCATCACAGCCGGACTTGGTGGCGCACACCTATAATCCCATCACTCAGGGAGGCAGGGGCAGGTGGATCTTTGTGAGTCCAGAACAGCCAGAGCTACACAGAAAAACCCTGTCTCGAAAAACAAACACAAACAAAAAAGGCTTTATCTTCATCATTATTTTCCTAAGGACCATGCTTCAGGGCTTGACATGAAAAGCCGACCCCTCCCCCCCCCATGCATAAGTAATTGTATGCAGAAATTCGAGAGTAGAATCCTTTTCCGTTCTTACAATACTGGATGGGACTTGTGGGTTTAGGGGAATGATCTTGAGACTTACGTTTCCAACTGCTTTTCCCACTCAGGAAGCACCTGGACATGACCTCACTTTGGCTTGCACATGCTCATCGTTGCTCTCCTAAAAATTTATCGCTTCTCTGTTTTTTATTTATCCTGTTTCTGATTTTATCTCAACTGTCACTCACAGAAACGAGGATTCCAGTACTCTTGAGTGTAGGTACTTGTGGTGTACGTACGTCTGTGGGTGTAACAGAGAAAGGGAGGGACCAGGAAGCTACCTGCGCTGAGTGTAGAGCAGGCTCCGTGGGCAGTGCTAGGATGAGGACCAGGCAGGTGGTAGCATGTTCCAGACAAAACTACAAGAAAGACAGAATTGATAAAGGCAGCATCCCGAGGGACTGAGCTCCCCCTCTGGCCTGGTGAGGGCTCAGGCCTGCAGGGGACCTCACAGAAAAAGAAGGCTACTGCCCCTGACTGAGGTGGCTTCGGTGTGTGTGTGTGTGTATCAGCCCAGTGCGGGGAACCAGTAACAGTCAGATGGTCACAGCCAGTCCTGCTGTGGGCTGGATGAGAATTTGGGGTGTTTTTAAGGGATCTGGAAGGAGAGTTACGATGACTGTGTAGAACTTGTTGGGGTGTAGGGGCACCTCTAATCCCAGCTACTCCGGAAGCTGAGCCTGGAAGATTGGGAGTTCAGAGTCAGCCTGAGTGATTTAGCAAGACCCCACCCCCACCCCCTCATCTCAAAAATCAACCAGCTAGGTTGAGTATCTGTAATCCTAGCACGTAGGGAGTTGGAGGGTCAGAGGTCAGGAGCAGCCTTGGCTACAGAGCGAGTTCCAGGCAATCCAGCCTGTATGAGGCCCTGTCTCTAAAAAATGGGAAACAAGGGCAAAAACCCAGTCAACGAAACAGTCAATTATAATGTGTAGATTCCACTGGAGTTGCTTATTTTTCTGTTTTAATTTTATCTTCCTGTGTGCATAGTATGTAGTGTCTGAGTTTCTGTGCATGTGCACATGTATACATGTATGTGGGGTGTGTCGGGGGGGGGTTGGATGTGTAGCCCAGGGGCCAACATTGGGTGTCTTTCTCAGTCACTCTCCACACTGGCTCACGTTTAGTGAGCCAGAGTCTCTCACTAAACCTGCAGCTACCTAACAATTGGGGGATCCCCCTGTCTCTACCTCCCCAGCCCTGGAATTATAGGTCTGTGAAGCCTCTCCCAGACTTTTCACACGAGTGATGAGGATCGAAATCAGACCCTTGTGTGCCTAGCACTTTGCCATCTCTCCAGTCTCTTTACCTCAGGTATACAGAGTTTCCCAGGGACACCAGGACTGACCTCCTGCACTGCCGCCCCCGCCCAGGCTCTGCGGGAGGGCCTGCTCCTACAGCCTAGCTTCTCTCAGGGTTTCTAAGAGCAGCAGGTGCTCTCTGGTCCCCAGGTGCTTCCCTCCCACCCCCACCCCCACCCCCGTCCTCACTTCCTGTGTGCTTTTAGTGTCCAGGCCAGACTGGATCAGTGTCCACCTGAGGATCTCATTTTAACTTGGGCACTATTGAGACTTACCCTGGCCTTGTCTTCCTGTCCCTAAGAGCCATTTAACAGCTGGGCCGAGTTGTGGCACGCCTGTAATCCCAGCACTCAGGGAGGCGGGGGCAGGCAGAGCTCTGTGTGTGTCATTGTACTAAACCAACTCCTAATAACTTATAGCTCAGTATATCTCTCAACCCTCATCTAAGAAGCAATAGATGAACTGCAAATGGCCAAGATAAAGAGAATATGAGAATCAGTTCTAAGAGAAACATGTATACCCCACCCCCTCCTCCCAGGGCTTGGGGATCACTGAGGAAGAGATCACTGAGGCCAGCCTGCTCTACAAAGCTAGTCCAGGAGAGCCAAGGCTACGCAGGAAAACCCTGTCTCAAAAAAAAAAAATATGCATTTACTAAGCACTTTAGTACACGGCCTGAATCTTTATGACTGTGGAGGAAGAGGGAAGCTTTGGGGATGTGTTACCTCCACCTGTGCTAGCCCTACGCTAAAAATGTCATCAGAGAGCACCTGAGTGCTATAGAGGAGATCCCTGTATCTGCTCACCTGCCTCGTTTCTTTCAGAATGGCAGCTATGTTCCTCAAAATGTACATTTTGGCTTCATCCTGGTTCCTAGCACCTGTGTAGTTTCCTGGGTAACAAGCAATGGAAAGTGTTTCTTCTTGTCTTAGAGTTACTATTGTAACACTAAGTGATGAAACACTATGACCAAAGCAACTTGAGGAGGAAAGGATTCCTTCAGCTTATTTTTGCACATCACTCTTCATCACTGAAGGTCAGGACAGGAACTCAAACCCAGCAGGAACCTAGAAGCAGGAGGTGATGCAGGAGCCATGTAGGAGTGCCGCTTACTAGCTTGCTCAGCCCACTTGAACCAGGACCACCAGCCCAGGAATAGCACCACCCACCATGGCCTAGGCCCTCCCCCATCAGTCACTAAGTAAGAAAATGTCTACAGGCCTGCCTGTAGCCTGATCTTGTGGAGGCATTTTCTCCATTGAGGATGCCTCCTCTCAGATAACTTTATCTTGTGTCAGGCTGATTTAAAACTAGCCAACACACTCATTCTGGTTCTTGGTCTCTGGCCCTGACCCCTAGAGACTTGCTAGGAGATGGAAGCATCTTTTGTCTTAATGAGACAACTCTTGGTGTCTCCTGTATGTGGGAAAAACCAAGAAGAAGACAAGCTCTTGTTAGGAGCCTGGAGCGTTCTGCCTCTACTTCTGAGAAGGAGAGTATGGTGGTTCGAATGAGATGTCCTCCCACAGCCTCAGGCATTTGAACACTTGGTCCCCAGTAGGTGGTTTCCTTTGAGGAGGTTAAGAAAGTACAACCTTGCTGAAGGAAGTATGTCATTGAGTCACATCACTGAGTAGGGGCTGAAGGAATGTTTGAGATTAAAAAAAAAAAAAACAAAGCTCGTCTGGGTCCCTCTGATTTTGCGCTTGTGGTTCAAGATGTTAGCACTCAGCTTCCTGCTGCAACCACCAGGCCTGCTGTCTGCTGCCATGCCCCTTCCTGCTACCATGGGCTCCTAGGCCTCTGGAACTGTAATCTTAAATAAACTCCTTCTTCTATAAGCTGCCTTGCTCGGGGTGTTTTATCAGAAAAGTAACGAACAGAGAGGAACTGGGGGGGGGGGGTAAGGGGGGAGAATTCAGAGACCTTCCAGGTGTGGGAGCTGTGGAGGGTAGAGCCCTCCACGGGTACGGCAGCCCTTGTGCTCCTTCCCTACACCTCAGCCTCTGCCACCTGCTCCGTCCTAAGTTGCCCCCTTTAAAACAAAAGGCTACACATTAAGTAAAATGTCTTTCTGAGTTCTGAGAGCGATTCCGGCAAATGACAAAACATACTCAGAGGAATTCAAATGCAAGGCATGAAACTCTCCTTTCTAGTGAATCTATCAAAATCACGGAACCAGCCAGGACCTGAAGCTATTTTCTGAAGTGAGGTTCATGCAGTGCGGGTTGAGTCTTGGCTTGTGAAATCTGATGTTCCAGATAGAGTCAGGGTTGATGAAACTCCTACCTGAGAATTGATTGAGAGGAGAGAAACCTGTGTTTCTCCTCCTGCCTCGGGGCCAGTCTCCCAGCAGCCTGCAAAGTCAGGAGGGGCATGAGAAGAAAAGCGAGCCTGGAATGGCCAGCAAGCACCCGTACAGGGATCACATACCCTGGTAAACACTTCAGGGAGCTAGCTCAACTTTAATTCCAGAGAGCAAAGGCTATATACCCCTTGGGGGGTGTGGTGGGGCTCCAAGGATAGGTGTACATAATTGATTGGAACTAGGCACTTCAAGGATGCCTGATTTGCATTAAAGAGCATGCTCCTATCATATGAGCAGAAATACAATACTTAATTCTCCTATAGGTTTGGGGAGGAGAGCTAGCAGGAAGCTGTGTCAGAGGCCATATATCAAATGTGGTTAGGGGTGTCTGTGTGTAAAGACACTCTCCAGATGAAATCAGGCAGAGAGCAAGAGGTCCTGCTGGGGAGAGGGAGTCCTGCACCTTAACATGTCGCTCCTAATAGCTATCCAGACTGGGAGAACTGCAACCCCAAACAGCAGGGCTCCTCCAATGAAACTCACTGGGTTAAGACCACAGAGGTGCTCTGCAGCAGAGGTAGAGAAAACAGGCAGGTTGTTTTGTTCTGTTGTGCTCTCTCTGCCAGGCATAGTTCAACCCCCACAGTGGGGAAAGCTGGGCCCTGTGCATGAGGAACGCTGTCCAGGAGGTACCAGGTGCTCGCGTGAGGATCCTTTCAGCTGCCCATGTCCCCACCTTCCCCACCCCATTCGGCACGATCTGTCACAGCCCAGTTCATTCCTGGCTAAAGGCTGTCCACGTGGTAGACTCAGACCAGGGCACCAGAGTGACATGGTTTACCACAACATTTCTCAGCCAGTGACTGCCATGGCTTGGAGAACAGTCCTCAGAAAGCTGTGTTCAGAAGGCTTGGTCACCAGCCTAGGAGGTCACTGGGAGGTGGTGGGGCCTTGAACAGGTAGAGCCTAGCGGGAAGAAGTTAGCTCATTGAAGACCTGCTCTTAATGAGTACGCTGGGACCTCAGTTTCTGTGCTTCCTGGATACGCTGTGAGGAGCTTCTTCCAGCCCAGGCTCCTACTTTAATGTGCTCCCTCACCACAGGCCCAGGGCAACAGGGCCAATAGACTACGAGTCAGAACCTCCTTATAAACCTTCCTGCTTCTTAAATTGATCATTTCAGGGATCTTGAGAAAGTACTAACTGACCAACACGGAAGCTTAAAACCTGCTCATCCATAAAAAAAAAAAAAAATTGCTGAGGGTCCACCATGGAGGTACCGTGCTTGTGTCAGGACTCAGCTACTGGCGAGGCATGGTCGCTGAAAGTGTAAGCAATGAGACAGAACTACCGGGTCCTGGCGTTCCTAGTTTTACTCCGACAGCTTGGGGCTTTGGATGGTTTCCAGATCCAAAGCCTTTGTCCCGCTGCCTGCCCCCAGAACAGCTGTGCTCATGGCAGGGTATCATCCAGCCCCAGGGTCATACAGGCCCTTTAGATGCAGAGCCTGGCTTGCGGTACCCATGCTGCTCAGGGCGCTTACACTATGGGTTAGACAGACCCAGTCTCCCAGGCCACAGCGGTCACGCTGCACTGTGCCGGCGGCCACCCTGCTTTCTTGCAAGCAGCAGCAACTTGTGTAGCCAGCTGAAGCGTCAGTTTCTTTTCAGAGATGGCCAGCTTCCAAGTTAGATCCACGGAGTGAAGGGATGCCAACATTTTGCAAAGTGTTGTTCTGTCCTATCCGAGTCAGAGTCTTGCTATGTGGCCCAGGCTAGCCTTCAAGTTGGCCGTTTTCCTGCTTCAACCTCCCTAATGTTGGGATTAGTAACCCTCCAGACCCAATGCTGAAAAATCCCTTTTTCAGTGAAATTGGGGAATTAAGCACAAAAGCGTTCACGAAGGGGGCAGGCTCCTCTTCATCCTGCTGCCCCAGTGCGGGGCTGGAGACAGCTGGACTGTGCCCAGCTCAGACTGACAAAAAAAAGCCACTGTGTTGAGTCAAGGTTCATCTTTGTTGTTTGCTGTGATGATTGATCCATTTTTAAACATGTCTCAAAGCCCTCTGGCTTCTCTTAAGACTCTCCCACGATGTAGCAAGTACAGGATTCCCTTCCTTTTGAAAGCTGAAGACTTATCTCATCATGTGGATCGATCCTAATGTGTTAATCCATCTGTCCATCAGCTTTGGAGCATTTGGGTTGCTTCTGAACGTTGGCCCTCTCTCGTGAACATGGATACGCTGACTCACATTAGAAGCCTTTAAAAAGAGGTTTTGTTTCGACTTATGTGTATGTGTACAGGCAGTTTGTGCACATGAGTACAGTGATCTCTGATAAAGTTGTCTCTGGAGCTGGGGCTGCTGGAGGTTGTGAGCCACTTGATGTGGTTGTCAGGAACCAAACTCAGGTTTTGTAGAAAATCTCTCTCACGCTAGCTCTCTAGCTGCTTTATGTTTGTTTGTTTGTTTGCCTTTTCATATATTTGGGGGAGACAGGGTTTTTTTGTTTGGTTGGTTGGTTTTGTTGTGATACGGTTTCTCTGTATAGCCCTGGCTGTCCTGAAACTTTGTAGACCAGGCTGGCCTCAAACTCAAAGATCCACTTGTCTCTTCCTCCCATGTGCTGGGATTAGAGGACTGTATCACCATGCCCAGGTGTGTTTGGTTGTTTTTTTTGTTTTGTTTTGTTTCCTTGTTTTAGTTTTAGTTTTGTTTTTAAATAAAATCTCGTATATTCCAGGCTCACCTTGAATCTATTATGTAGCTGATGTTGGCTCTGCATCCAGCTCCAGAACGTTGGGATGACAGGTGTGTATCGCCACACCCTGTTTCATAAATCCATGTTTAATCTCTGGAGCAGCCGCCATCCTGTTTTCCACAGCAGCTGTGTGGGTTTTCGTCTCCACCAGCTAACTGGGCTTTAGCTTCTCTCCACCCCCACCCCCCGTGTGGCCGAGCAGATGGGGATGTAACAGTGTCACTGGCTTCAGACCCCGATTCTGATTCACTGCCTCGCTCTCCCTCTCCCTGCTTTACCACCTGAGATTTTTAAAATCCTGGCTCATGCTATGGCATCTCCTAAGCATAAAGAGTTAAGAAGACTAAGTTCCCCTGAGTTATTGGGACAGGATCATTTGTTTATACTACTGAACACTCCCAGCTGGAGCCTGAACCGCTCCTCTTTCCAGCTAGCTGGCTTCCGGCTCACACAAGCATACAGCCCTCAAAATTGAAACAGAACTCGAAACAAAACCGAAAAGGAAACTAAAGCAAAAAGTGTTTTAAGAGACTTTTGTTAATTTTACTAATTTGCTTAAAACCTAGTCCACTTGTGATAGCCAAAACATTTGAGAAAGTATCTCTCCAAAGGACAATGAAGAGGGTGACATTGGTTAACATTTTGCAAATCCCTCCCAACATCTGGCTTAATCAAAGACAGCCAGATTGTCTCCTATCTTCATCTGCATCCAGCCAGTTGTGATTTATAACTCTGGCTGACATGATTGAAGAAACGAGGCCCCGAGGGCCGGCCTGTGTCAGGGATGCGGAGGAGGGTTTAGGTGGCCTTTGCAGATAACACGATGTCCTGCCAGACCGTGTGTGGCTGTTTCTGGCAGGGCTCGGCCATTGGCAGTAGATTTAGAGATAGTCAAGGCTGCCTCATCGATGAACTAATAGCTGCCGCTGCACCGCGGGCTTGTGTGATTGCTTCGCCCATGTGGCATTCTGCAACGTGGACCATTCGGAAAGCCTCAGTTCCCAGACTGTTTGGATGCACCAAACGCTGACTATTTTCACCAAGTTAAGAAATATCACTAAGTTAAGTGCCTCATAAGAGCAGGCACCGGAAAACGATCAAGTTTGAGGGCGGGAGAGGTGGCTCAGAGGTTAAGAGCACTGGATGTTCTTCCAAAGGTCCTGAGTTCAATTCCCAGCACCCACATGGTGGCTCATAACCATTGATAGTGAGATCTGGTGCCCTCTTCTGGTGCTCAAGCACACATGCAGGCAGAATGCTGTATAAGTTATAAATAACATAAATGGTAAAGTTCATGGCACCGATATAAGTTCTCCAGGATTTTAACTTTCACTTGAAGTTTCAGAATTTGTTCCTAACAACCAAAGGGCTAAGAGTGCCCATGGTTGAAGTCACAGGCCCACGATGTTGTTCAGCCTTGCCTGGAACTTCTGGGCTGAAGTAGTCCATACTGAGTCAGCTTCCTGAGTAGCTGGGACTCCAAGTGTGTACACTAGGCCCATTATCTCACTTATTTTAAAGAAATGATCTGCCCAGGGGTCTAGGTAGCAAACACTTGCTGTATAAGCATGAGGACCTGAGTTCAGATCCCCAGCATAAGTGTATAAAACTAGGTATGATGGCAAGTGCTTGTGATTCCAGCACTGCGCACTCGGGTGTGTGTGTGTGTGTATGTGTGTGTGTGTGTGTGTGTGTGTGAGTGTGTGTGTATGTATTAGTATGTGTGAGTGTGTATGAGTATGTGTGAGTGTATGTGTGTGAGTGTGTGTGTGAGTGTGTGTGTGAGTGTGTGTGTGTGTGTGAGTGTGTGTGTGAGTGTGTGTGTGTGTGTGAGTGTGTGTGTGAGTGTGAGTGTGTGTGAGTGTGTGTGAGTGTGTGTGAGTGTGTGTGTGTGTGTGAGTGTGTGTGTGTGTGTGTGTAGGGAGTGATAGGTGGATCCTGAGGTCTGGCTGGTTAGCCATCCTGGTCAAAATGGGAGCTCCAGGTTCAGGGAAAGACACTGTCTCATCAAAGCAGCAAAAACAAAATGAAAAGTCAAGAGAGAAACACCGAAGGTCAACTTCTGGCCTCTCTAGACATCCACATGGGTGAGTGAATCTGGACAGGCAGACAGGCATCCACACACACGTATGCACACTGGATGGGTAAGTTAAAACAAACAAACAGAAAAGAAGCCATCTTCTCAATTTTCAAGTCTTTTTTTTTTTTTTCCTACTTTGTACTGTGGAGGCTTGAAGTCAAGGTCAGCTGTCTTCTGTCGTTCTCCATCTTGGTTTTTTTTGGAGGGGACAAGGTCTCTCACTGACACTGGAGCTTCTAGATATGGCCAGACTGTCTGGCCAGTGAGCTCTAGGGCTCACCTCCCAGCACTGGGGAGATAGAGGTGTACAGCCACGCCTGGCTTTTACGGGTGCTAGGACTCCAATCCTCATGTTTGCTCAGCAAGCGCTTTACCCTCTGACCCCTCTCCCCGATGCTCAAGTTCTGAATAACTGACGTGTGTTAGCCGGTTATCCCAAATGAAAGGAGTGTTCCATAAAACTAAACCCAGCAAGCCTTGGGTATAGCTCAGTGCCTGACATGCACAGGAGTCCTGGGTTCTATTTCCAGCCCTGAAAAGGGGAGTGAGGGACGAAGGAAAGAAGGGAGAGAGAGAAAGAAGAGGAGAGTGGGGGAAAGGAAGGGAAAAAAAGGAATTGAGGAAGAGAGGGAGGGGAGGAAGGAAGGAAAAGAAATAAGAGAGGGAGGAATGGAGAAAAGGAAGAAAAAACTGATGAGGAAAAAAGAAAATAAGAAGTAACCGGCAATAATTTGACTCTCCTGTCTCAGCCTCTTACTTGCCACCACAGCAAATGTGTGTTGGTGACAGACGGTGTCAGCACCAGAGGGTTTTGCTGCTGTCCTGAAGGATGTGAGCTGTTCCTGTGAAAGTGTGTTCGGGTGACACTGACATTGTTATCGGACTTGGGTAAAGCGGCCAACCAACAGTCCATGATGTGGCTTAAGGCCTTAAGAGAAATGACACGGCCCAGGATGGAAGGAAGGAAGCCTGCCTCCTCCAGGTGGCCTTGGTCTAGAGGCAGCCTAGACTCTGGCCAGGCAGCTGCCTACCCTGCTGTTCACAATCTCCCAATGTGTGTTGCTTGGTTTGCAGAGCGTTCAGAACTAAAGGAAACCAGGTCTTGGGGTGATAGGTTCCCTGACCTCAGGCACTGCCCCAAATATGGCCAGGGCTCTCTCTGAAGTCTCTCACCTGACTGACGGCAGTTCTTCCAACACAACTGGCTTGGACTCCCCCTGAACCACACTAGCCAGGAAGATGAACACACGGCAGGGAAGGCAACAGGAGGGATCTGAGTCGCAGATGTGGGAACTGTGTTCTCTGACAGGATGGTAAGCCTTCACCTCAGCACAATTAGGACAGCCAGGAGCGGGCGGGCGATGAGGGCAAGACTGTGCCATGCATTTACAGGGTGCATGCCTTCCCTTCTGAGAGTTCACACTGTAAGAAAGCCTTTGTTCCAGCCCAGCCTGCCACCTGCTTTTCCATAGCTTGTCACCCCCCCCCCCCACCAGAGGCCAGAAAACTTTGTGCCAAGCCTCTGTGAATCCTTCAGGCCAATTCATTTCTCTACAAATCATCGGGCCTGCAATGCTCTGTAGGCCATCCCCTCTTCCCTCGGCCCTGTAAGGAAGGTACTTAAGCTTCAACCATCTGGCCCTTCTCTGACTTTCATATTTTGGATGGCTCCCGTGCACATGTGCAGGTTAATAAATCTGCCCACTTTTCTCCCGCTTGCCCTGTCTGCCGTCAGTTTCAGCTGCTCAATTCGCAAAACCACAGAGGGAAAGCTTGGGCTTCCCTGTACCTGCAGGCCTCGAATTTAACAGCCCCAAGCTCCTTAAAAGAGACTGTCTTGATGGATGAATGGAAAGAAAGAAGAAAGGAAGGAAGGACCGATGGATGGGTGGGTGGATGGATGGATGGATAGACGAGTGGGTGGAGAGATGGCTGGCTGGCTAATATTTGGTTGGGTGAAATGAATGTGTGTGTGGTTGGATGGGTAAGATGGATGAATGGATGGATGGATGAATGTGTAGACAGATGTGTGGGTGGGTAGATGGGTAGTGTGTGTATGCATGCATGTATGTATGTAAGTGTTTATTGTATGTTTGCATACATGTATATATATATATATATATTGTGTGTATATAATGTATGTGTGAGTGTGTATATATGTGGATGGATAGATGTCTCCAGCCCACAGATTATGCTTCTCAAAAGAATGTGGTCATTCTAAATCCTTCCTCACCTCTGTTTGGACTATCATATACTTCACTGACATATCACACCACTGTCTCACCTGCCGTTGTGGACAGTCAAGGATAGTTCTGGATGGCTGTGGTCCTGCTCACTCTTCCTAGAGGGAAGGTGTAGGTAGGGATAGCCACAGGAAAGGTGCTTTTGAATTCCTGTCATCCTGCTTCCTGTCTGCAGACAGCCATGTCACCAAAGCAGTTTCCCTTCTGCCTACACAGACAGTAGGAGTCAGACACTGTCCCCTGGAGGGGATCTGGTCCTTCTCAGCCTGGTTGAAGATGGAAGAGGATGGAGGGAGAGGACTAGGTGGGAGGGACAGTGGCCACCTGACTGTGGCTGGTGTCCTTGCCCACCAGCTAGTCACAAAGGCTTTTGCGGTGACTCAAGTGGCCTACTTTGGCATAGCTGGAGCTTAATATGAATGGCTGGCGTGGGTGGAGGGGGGCAAGGCTGACACCTGCCTTCCTGTCTCCTGGACATGCGGAGTCAACCTACAAAAAGAAGTGTCAAGCCAAAAGAAAATCCTTCCTTTGCTGCCTTTTTGCTGCTAGCTGTCCTTCTCATGACGCCAAAATGAAGGCTTACCTTCTGATACCCAGAAGCAGCTGAGTACAAGGTTTCTGGTTCCTCAACACAGAGCCAGTGAAGACAAAGAGGACAGCCTTGTGGGTGGGGCCCCTCAGTGTCCACAGTGATGCTTCTCTGGCTTCCTGCCTAGGAGGGTAGGCTGCCTTCATCCTTGACCCCCTCCCACATGTATTATCCATCTCAACACTGAGGCCTTTGTGTATGTGTGTGCATGCAAGAATCAACCAGCATCAGTGGATGCTTAATGGGTAGAGCTAATATGACACAGAATGTCCTTGGAAGTCTGAAGCAGAAGCCTCAGGATGTAGCCTGATCTACAGAGAACAAGCTCAAGGCCAGCTCCTAGGTCC
>CM053756.1:51485793-51576230 GCA_028658305.1 Pachyuromys duprasi
TTCTGTCATAGTCCAGACCTCTGACTCTTGTCACAAGGCCTGTGTTCTGGCAGTCATAGTGTCCCATGAGTACTGGCACCTGAATCCCTGCACCCAGCAAGTCTGTCCCCATATTCAAGATGGCAGGAATCAGTCAGCTTCCTTGGGAGCCTCTTCTTATTCAGTGTGTGTACCTGCCTGGGAGCCAGTGATTTACAAATAAAAAGAGTATTAGTTATCATTTATTGGGCAAGAAATGTTATACACATGGAACTCCAGAAATAATTTGTCAGCTTGGAGGCAACATATCTTTGATATATTTTGAGTTTATGTCCTTCATCATCACCAATGGGCCCCGATGGGGTTCCCATTCCTCATGTTAAAAGCAAATCCCCTGCAGAGGGGCCCCTGCCTGAAAACTTTATCTTCCTCCTTCACAGCCATTCGTCCCCAGGGTTCTCATCTAGCTTCTGTCTCCTTGTCAACAGTGCCTCAAGGTGTGATGCAATCATTTTAGGGCCACAGAATAATAATGCAAAGTCTTATTTATGCTGCAGCCTTCTCCAAGGAACGGCAGGCACCCCGGGAGGACTGTGAAGTTAGCGTGGTTTTCCCTGGGAGGACTGTGAAGTTAGCGTGGTTTTTATTTAATGTGTTAGGCAGGGCTAGGTGCCATTAGAGTTACTTTTTTTACTTATTATTTTGGGCATTTCTGTAGGCCTGAAGGTAGAGAGGAGCATATAATGAGCTTGTGTGATCAGCATTCAGCTGCAAAAATGAAGGTCTGGGGAAACAGCTTAACTGTAGGACACATGCTTAATGTTCATGAGGCCTTCCATTCAATCTCCATCATACGAACACACACACACACACACACAGTACACACTTAGTAACAGTGTCAATCTTGTTTTTTCTATTTCCTATGCACCTCCCTTTCTCCTTAAATTGCTTTATTTACTTACTGGCTTTTGTTTTTGTTTTCCGAGACAGAGTTTCTCTGTGTAGCCTTGGCTGTCCTGGACTCAATTTGTAGACCAGGCTAGCCTTGAACTCACAGAGATCCGCCTGCCTCTACCTCCCGAGTGCTCGGATTACAGGTTTGCACTACCACACCTGGTTTGGGTTTTTTGCTTGCTTGCTTGCTTGTTTGTTTTTGTTCTGTTTTTATCATACATTTGAAGCAAGTAATCTATCACTAAGCCACATACCCTTAGCCCTTTCCCCTTAGAGGCAAATCCGAGATGTGTCAGTACAATAGGGACAAGTATTATTATACTTGAGTATTATATTGAGTATTATAACTCAATTTTATGGGGGAAATCAAGGTATTGACCAGTTAAGAATCTCACCCAAAATGATACAGAGTGTGGAAAGCTGACAAAATGATTTCTCCCAGGTACTTCCCACAAGGTAACTAAAAAACTACCCAATAAAAATATCTTAGTCATGTACGTAACCTAATTACTTTCAGAACACTACTACAAAATGCAACTGTATGGTCAGCCAGGTTAGTGACATGGATTTGCTCCAGTCCCTGGTGTTTAAACACAGCAAGAGTTAACTTCCTGAAACCAGAGTCCTTTTAAAGAGTAAATAGGGACTGGGTGTGAAAGTGTTTAATCCCAACATTCAGGAGGCAGAGGCAGGGGCATTCCTTTGAGTTTGAGGCCACAGCAAGGGATACATAGTAAACTCCTGTTTTGTTTTGTTCTGTAGTGGTACACTTTAATCCCAGCACTTGGGAGGCAGAGGCAGGTGGCTCGAGTTTGAGGCCAGCCTGGTCTACAGAGAGAGTTCCAGGACAGCCAGGGTAACTAGGTTTGTTCTCTGTCTCTCTGTCTCTGTCTCTCTCTCCCTCTGTGTCTCTGTGTCTCTGTCTCTGTCTGTCTCTCTCTCTCTCTGTCTCTCTCTATCTCTGTCTCTGTGTGTGTGTGTGTGTGTGTGTGTATAGGTGGGTACATGTGTGATGGGGAACAAACGGAGGGTCTCCTGGATGTTAAATCTAAATCCAAAGTCACATTTACCTATAAGGCTGTTGTTCAGAGCGAGCCCGTGATCTGCTGGTCACCCGAGACTCGGAGAGGGCAGCTTGTTTTTGTGGTAGCACACAGCATACTGCACTTTGTATTCCTGTGAGGAACATTTTTCGGGAATACCACCCCACTGAGACATCTCAGCTGTGAGTTTTCCCCTGACAAGTCCTGGGTGCTTAGTGTCTTGCCTGGGAGTTCTCCGACCTTACGTCTCCCTGGGACTATGGTTATCAGAATGGGTCCTTTAACCCCAACACTCCGGAGGCAGAGGCAGGTGGATCTCTGGATTTGAGGCCAGACTGGTCTACCGAGCGAGTGCCAGTATAGCCAGGGCTACACAGAGAAACCCTGCCCAGAAACACCAACCTAAAAAACCCAATCAAACAAGCAAACAACTGCCACTCGAGGATGTGCTTCCTAGTGAGTGGCCATGCTCTGTAGCTACATGGCCATTCAGTCCAGCTCCCAGCCTGGTACACCGTAGCATCCAGGAGTCCGGTCTTTTCTCCCTTTGGCCACACAGGCAGTAGAGAGTCTCAGGACACTTTGTTGGGACACTATGAGGCTCCTCCTAAGCTGAGAGATGGGCTGTCAGTTCTAGCCCTTTCCCTTGCTAGCTGCTTTGCTTTTCATCTTAAAAGCAGGTGTTTATTTTAATTTCATTTTTGGTTTTTCAAGACAGGGTTTCTCTGTGTAGCCCTGACTGTCCTGGAACTCACTTGTAATTTTCTTTGTTGTTGTTGTTGTGTGTTTTAAAGCTTGGAACCTCTCTCAGACTTCGAGGTGCCCACCCTTCCCTGACAAGGAAAGTCCCTTCCAGGTTCCTTTGTCCACCTGCTAGGTCCCCAAGGAGGCCTCTCAAAAACTTCAATAAGGAGCAATGCCTCAGTCCACACCCAGGAAGAAAGGCTGAAGTCTGTCAACACACCTGGGCAGGTTCTGCTGTCACACACCACCGACTTCTGTTTCGGTGCCAAAGAGAATCATTTACAAACCATTGTCTGTTCTGTGTGCCTTTGTTTCAGCCATTGCATGTTCTCCAAACACATGGAGTCCCTCCTGCCCCCCTCACAACCCATATCCTCCCCTCCTCCATGGAAAAGGGACATGTGTTCCTGAGTCCTACAGGGTCATCCCATAATTGGCAACATGGACTCAGAAGTAGGGTCTCAGGCACCCTGGGTGGTCTGAGACTGTTTTAAAATGTAGCGCGAGCCCACCAGCTCTCTGAGCTTCTGAATGACTGCTATAGTAGAGACCACCATTGCTAATGATGGCATGTTCCTGTGGCCCCAGCAAATGGCATCCCAGAGAAGTCTCTCAAGAAGTCTCTCAACTTTTGAACATCACTTATTCCCATTCATATATATATATACTAAATATGCATATATGTCCATGTGCACTTGTGACAAAGCCAGACCCAGACCCTCCCACTTCATGCTCTTTTTCTCATGGACACTTAGAGAGGCTATCCCCTGTCAATTGTAGAGGGACATACCTGGAGGTCCATCCATGTAGGATGCTGAAACAGGAGATCACATGAGCTAAGTGCTTAAGACCCTGAAACCAAACAAAAACAGGCACAAAGAATTTTCCATCCCCTTGAAGCCAGTGAGACCTAGAAAAAAGCATTTCCTGTTTAGCTGACAGGCCAAGGCTCTGACTGTAAGACAATCACAGGCCTGTAAACCACCCTCCCTGCAGCTCCTCTGCCCCGCCTAGGGCCAGGCCCATGGGAAACACCTCCCAGCTTGATTCTGAAGCTTCTTGCTATTGAATTTGTGTTTCTTAATGTTTGGATTTTCTTTGGTGGCAGTGCTGGGGATGGAACCCAGTAACCTGAACACTCAGGTACACACTCAGCTCTTGGCTTTGTCTGTCTGTCTCTGTTTCTGTGTTCGTGTGTGTGTGTGTGTGTGTGTGTGTGTGTGTGTGTGCGCGCGCGCGCGCGCGATAACCGTGGGTGTCAGTCCTCACTTTCCACCTTGCTGTTGTATGTGTCATGCTAGCTGCTCCATGAGCTTCTGGGGATCCTCCTGTGTCTGTCTCTCATCTCACCATAGGAATGCTGGGATTGCAAATGCACATTAGCACACCTGCCCTGCCCCGCCCCCTTTATGTGGGTCCCTGGTATTTGAACTCAGGTCCTCAGGCTTGTGGGTAACTGTGTTTATCCACTGAGCCGTCTCTCCAGCCTGGCTTTGGCTTTGAAAGGTTTTAGATACCCGTAGGCCTCCTTAATTAGGGCTCAGTACCACAGGTACTGCGTGTGGGTGTTCTTACGTTCAGTCCAGTGTGTCCTGCCCCAAGGATAGGGTGATCAAAGGGTGTCCAGAGGACTAACTCTCAAACCTCAAACAACCTTTCTGTCTATTAGCAGGTACTGCAGTTGGGGACGGAATGTCCCTCAATAGGCTCATATGTGCAGCCCAGCTGGTGGGCCCTGCAATTGAGGGGTGATTTGATCCTACAGACTCTAACCTAATCAATGTATTAGCCACAGATAACATCAGACTTTGGTGGCCTCACTGGGCAGTGGTAGGTGCTAGGTTCTCAATCTTCCTACCTCTGCAACCCTTTAATACAGCTCCTCATGTTATGGTGACCCCCAACCATAAAATTATTTCATTGCTACTTCCTAACTGTAATTTTGCTACTGTTAGGAACCGTACTATAAATATCTGTTTTCTTATGGTCTTAGGTGAGCCCTGTGAAAGGACCCACACATTGAGAACTGTTGGGGCCTAGTTGGATGAGAGACGTCACTCAAGCATGTCCTGGACCCTCTCCCACTCTGTCTTCCATGAGGTGAGCCCCTCTGCTCCATTAATTTCTACCTTGTTGCTCTGCGGCACTTCAGGCCTGACACAGACACATGGACACATGTTCCTGAGCCAGCGTTCCCGCCTATGTCATTCTCTCACAGTGATGAGAGGCTAACCAGCGCTTAGCCTGGGATGGGCTGGTGGGGCCCTGGCTGGACAACCGGCTTTCTTGAGCTTTTGCTCATATGCCACTCGGATTTCATGAGTGTGTGTGTGTGTTCATGCATGTAGAGGCCAAAGGTCACTCTCTGCTGTTCCTCAGGTGCGGTCCACCTTTGCATTTTTTATTTTTTAGTAAAGGCAAGGTTTCTCTGTGTAGCCTTGGCTGTACTGGAACTCTCTCTATAGACCAGTCTGGCCTCAAACTCACAGAGAGCCCCCTGCCTCTGTCTCCTGAGTGCTGGGATTAAAGACATGCACCACCACCATCCATTTTGTTCTTCTTCTTCTTCTTCTTCTTCTTTTTATTTTAATTAAATATATGTTCTGGCATGACTGGAGGAATAGCTTAGCATTTAAGAGCATTGTTCTTACAGAGGACCAGGATTTAATTCCCAGCACCCACAGGGCAGATTACAACTGTCTGAAACTCCAGTTCCAGGGCATCTGACAGCCTTTTCTGGCCTCTGTGGATATCAGGCAGGCAAGCGGTATACAGATATTTGCATGTAAAGCACTTATACACATAAACAAATCTTAAAAACAATAATAATAAAGATGGTTTCTGGGGTTTGAACTCAGATTTCCGCTAGTCTGGAAGGCAAACATTTTATAATGGAGCTTTGGGCCTGGAGAGATGGCTCAGCGGTTAACAGGCCCTGAGTTCAATTCCAGCAACCACATGATGGCTCACAACTATCTATACTGAGATCTGGCGTGCAGGTGTACATGCAGATAGAGCACTCTTATACATTAAATAAATACATCTTTTTAAAAATTTTCAAATAAATCAATAAACTGGGCCTTCTCTAAGCTACTCTGAGGCTCTTGGGGCTTTACCCTGTTGCTGCTGGTAATTGACGGGTTCTAAGGTAATTCCTATGTTGAGCAACTCACAACCACCTGTAAACCCAGCTGCAGGGGATCTGACATGATTTCCCTGTTTTGGCCTGCACAATAGATGTAATTAAAAAAATAAGGCGATCTTGTTAGCTGGTGTGATGTTGCATGTCTTTAATCCCAGCAGCATTCAGGAGGCAGAGGCAGATGGATTCTCTTTTAATTCAAGGCCAGCCCACACTCCATAGTGACTTCCATACCAGCCAGGGTCACATAGAGAGAGACCTTGTCTCAAATGCCCCCCCTCCCAAAAACAAAGAAGAAAGACAAATGACTTCATCAATAAAACAGCCTGAATTGAGTGGGGGGCGAGAATTCTGCAGCTGAGGAGCCCCTTTGGAAAGCAAGGGGTCACAGCCTTCCTGGCCTCCTGGCCAGCCTTCAGCGGTTTGTCATTATAGGCTCTGCTGACGGTGAGTGATCCCCTCAATGGGAATATCACAAGAACTGCTGCCGCCACCAGACTCCTTTGGTACAAGACTCCTCTGAATGGAAGCCAGTGCCGTTAGCCGGGGAGGAACAGCTGCGAGGGCCACACATCTGTGAGTCATTTTGAACATTTTATGACTAACGAAAAGTATCCATTACGCAGACTTATGCATTATATATGAGGCCGGTGCCCTCCACCGTTAATGATGCCAGCAGGCCCTTTTGCTGTAGCTCTTACCCCCCACCCCCCATGACACACGAACTCCAACAGTAAATTTAAAAATCAAAAACTTTCAAGTCTCCAGCAACCCTCCATAAAACTTTCTGTTCTGCTGCGGGATTCTCAACAACCACAGCGGCAACAATATTAAGTACAGCGCTCGCCGCAAAGATACAGGCGTGGGAAACCGTGGAAGGCCGAGAGTTTGGGATGAGGATTAATGCATTTTAGGGAAAAATAACTGAAAGATTAAGGCAGTACGGAGAGCATCACAGGATGCCAAAAAAATAAGCCTTAACTAGATGGAGGAGGGGGGCATCTCCCTAAGATGCCTCCTTCAGTGCAGATGACCTTGGTTTACAAGACGGTTTCTGGCAAAACAAGGGGGATCTTTTAAAGGACCCATTACCACAGTGGAAAGGGAGGAAAGGTGGAAACTGAGCCAGGAGAAGGCAGCTGCCCTAAGTGTCTGCAGCTGAGCAAGAGCTCACCCTAAAGTCCAGGGCATCTTACTGAGTGAGAGCAATACTGAATAAGAGCAATACTAGACAACCAACCCGGGCAGCCCCTCCCTACCCCCAGGTATCTCAGACAGTCTGGGAGCGGATCCTCCCTCCCCCGACCACCACCTTTCCTTCTCCTCTCCCTCCCTTCCTTCCCCATGAACTCTTTAGTTTAAATAACCCCCTGCTGGAAATAGCTTCCACGGCATGAAGCTTTGTTCCTGGTGAGGGAATGGCCTTTCTAGAACTTCTGATGGTGGCAATGTGACAGCGATGGCAGAGGCACTTGGTGCCTTTTAGGGAAAGACTGTGCCTTCCCTTGGTTGGTGCTGAGGATAGGTATGGAGAACTCTATGACAGAGTACGTGTACACACATGCATGCATGCACGCACGCACGCACGCACGCACGCATCTACCTCTCAAAAATGAAAGAAGCCTGACATGCTGGCAGATTCCTGGAATCCCAGCACTTGGGAAGTCAGGTGGATTTGGCGGCTGGAGAGTGCACAGCCTGGGCTACATAGTGATACATTTAAACTAAAGAGAAATAAATGAAGCATTAGCCCCTTGTTCAAAGGCTCTGGCGAGCAGAAAGCCTCAGATATGCCTGCTCCTCCTGCTGGGCTCCCAGTCCTTTGCGTTTTTTCCCTGATTTCAAAGCCAGGGCTTGAGAACAGAAAGATCGCAAGTGCCCACAAGGAGTGGTGGGATGTGTCTCTAGAGCACTGGACAGGTCTGTCATCACAGGGAGGCTGCTCTGAGGCTCTTGGTCTCCGGGAGGCCACTGCCAGGAGATCTCCTCAGTCTAGCCTTGACCAACCAGCAGTGTGCTAAGAGAATCCCAGCTTCAGTGTCTTCCCATGTTGCCCGTTTGCATATTGTATAAGACATTTACTCCAGAAGCAGACGTTGGGGAGGGGTGTCTCTGGGTGTTATGACTCAGTAGCCAGTGTCGGTTCAAACTTTGGGAATCTGACCCTAAACGCTTTATTTGACAGCATGATTTGGTGAAAATTATTCTTGTAATTAACTAGATCCTGTATGCGCAACAAAGCATACATAAATCTTGAGTAACAAAGCAAGCTAAATATAGATTGGACACGACTATATTGAAACACAAGTCTGTAACGACAGGTTCTATAGGTCAGCTGAAAAAAACAAAAACAAATTTATAAAGTAGTTTTGAAGGAGAGTGTGGTGCCAGAAAAGTCTCCAGCCACACAAAGGTCACCAGGCTAGAAAGTACATCCCCTTCAGCCTTCTGGGCAGAAAACAGGTTTTGGAGGAACAACCCTGTGTGCTTAACATTCCAGGTGCCCCTAGTGCAGGCCAATGAGCACAAAGATCTCGGAACCCACTGGGCCAGGGGAGGAACAATGGCTGGCTGGCTCCCTTGGTTTGTATTGCCTGCTACAAGTCATTGCTGAGTTCAGGATTCTTCAATTGGGGATGAGAAACAAGGTAATATCAATCACTTTTGATACAAAGATTTTGTTTACTAACAAAACAAAACAGGGTCTCACTATGTATCCCTGGTTGGCTGGAAATTCATTATGAAACCAGGCTGGCCTTGAACTCACAGCAGATCAGCCCACCTCTGCCTCCCCAACACTGGGATTAAAGGTGCAGGCCGCCTCACCTGGACTGATACAAAGTTTTTGTCTTGTTTTTTGACACCGGATCTTGCTGTGAAGCCCAGGTTTGGCTGGAACTCACAATCCTGCTTTGCCAGCCTGGTGAGTCCTGGGATCACAGGTTTGCATGGCTATGCCTGGCTTGGAAACATTATTGGTAATTGGTGCCCAGAGGTCCACTTTTCAGGGTATCCGCTTCCATGCGTCCACACAACAGTTTCTTCTTTCCGCCCCAGAATCAGAGTGTTAAGTTGTGCCAACAGTAGTCCTGTGGGGTTTTTTTGTTTTTTTGCTTTGAGAATTTTCTTCCTGGTGTGTGTGTGTGTGTGTGTACTGTTTTCCCATCAGTTGTTAATGACAAAGTTTGATTCCACCAAAGTTCAGCCTTGGGAACCAGTGAGTTTATTGGGCTTATTTGCAGAGCATCAGTGACAGGTATGAGCAGAGTATAGGTGACCTTAACATAGCCACACTGGATGTACCCAGCATGGATGACAAGGCTCCCATGGCTGTGTAGATGGACTCCCTTCCCCTCATCCTTCTGAATATATAGTCTAGCCCCTCCCTGAAACACTGACAGCCACGTGCAATTAGGGCAGAACTAAATACAACTTGTTGGGAGTTGTGGCTAGGCATTCCAGTGAGAATCCCATGATTCCCCCTGCCTCCTCCTTCTCTGAGGGAAGGCCAACAGTCAACAGGCCTAGCTGTGATGATCTTTTGCAAGCAGAAACTGGACTCATGGAGATGGTGTCTGTTTGGCTCAGAGGAAAATCCCATGCAGCAGTGTTCTCTAGGATAGCAGTTCCTGACAGGCAAAACCACTGCTGCCTCACCATGACCCCCTGCCTGGGCTGGTCTTGTCGGTTTGCTGTTGCTATAGCAAGACACCACGACTGTATATATGTACACATACATGCATGCATGCTCTCTCTCTCTCACAAGCACACACACACACACACACACACACACACACGAGAAAAAGGTTTATGAGAAAAAGAAAAGAGTCTGGGAGTGGGTGGTGCTCACCTTTAATCTCATCATTCAGGAGGCAGAGGCAGGTGAATCTCTGAATTCAGGCTTAATCTGGTCTACAGAGTGAATTTCAGGACAGCCAGGGCTACACAGAGAAACCCTGTCTCAAAAAACCAAAAAGCAACCAAAGAAAGAAAGAAAGAGAAAAGAGGGCTGAACTCTGTGATTAGCTAATCTATTACCAGCAGAAAGAGATCAGTCCATTCCTGGAGTTCTTTTCACTGGCCCAAGACCCTCCTACCAGACCCCATCTCCCAACACAGCTGTACTGTAAACTTCAGGATTCCGACATGTGCCTTTAGGAGATGCTCACAGTCACAGAAGGCAGTTCAGAGAAAGTGAAAACACCAAGACCATGGTCAGTGGCCCGTGACTGTCCTAGCCACAAGCTCCCTAGTCTAGCTTGCCTGCATGCTCATCCAGGGATGCAGCACCCTCTAGAACACACAGCAAGGATGTCACTTTCACCAAGACACAGTGAACATATGTGGCCGGGTTTTCCTGTCTCATATACATGTTAAGATCCATTGTGTTGACTGTGGTGTCCCACATGACCTGTGTTGGGGTGTTATGTCTTCAGGCACGCATGCTGTAAAAACCAACCAAACAAACAACCAACAACAACAACAACAAAAAAACAGATTGAATCCCAGGGGAGGACTTTGCAGCCAGCCCTGAGGAGACAGGATAAGCTGGGGTTGGATGGAAGGGAAGGAGGTCCTCCCCTGTTGGTGGACTTGGAGGGGGCGGGGAAGAAGGAGATGAGGGAGGGAGTGAGAGGGTAGGAGGGAATGGGGGAGGGGGCTACGCCTGGGATTCAAAGTACCTAACCTGTGATTGAGATAAAAATAAATAAATTAAATAAAAAAAAGATCTACACACACACACACAAAAAAAAAAAAAAAAACAGATTGAAGGCTAAAGAGACAGTCCAGTGGTTAAGAACACTGGTTGCTCTTCCAGAGGTCCTGAGTTCAATTCCCAGCAACCACTTGGTGGCTCATAACCATCTGTAATGGGTTCTGATGCCCTCTTCTGGCATGCAGGTATACATGCAAATAAAGCATAAATAAATAAATCATATGCATAAATAAATAAATCTTATAATAATAATAGACATCTTTTAAAAAAAAGATTGAATGGATTGAAAACGTGGCCGATCCATTGATCTGTACCTCACCTACCTCCCATTGAGTCAGGAGGATGGGGACTGTGGCTGGACAGAGGTCACTTGCCTCCAGCCTTGGCAGATCCTAGAGTTCATAGACCTCCCTTCATGGAGACCTGGAATCATGCGCTACAGTGCCAAGGGGGACAGCGGAGGGAGCCGCACAAGCTTGGTTAGGGCTATCACTAACTGGGTCTGCATCATTTCAAGGAGAGAAGAACAGACATGTCTCTCCCTCCTCTCCTGCCCCTCAGCACCATACCTTTAAGTAAAAAGCAGATGTTAAGGGCTGGGTGGTGGTGGTACACGCCTTTAATCCCAGCACTCAGGAGGCAGAGGCAGGTGGATCTCTGAGTTTGAGGCCAGCCTCGTCTACAGAGTGAGTTCTGGGATAGAGAAACCCTGTCTCAAAACAAAACAAAACAAAAACCCCCAAAGACAAAATGAACAAACAAAAAAGAGCAGATGTTAGTGATGATACTTTATAGTTTCCCCTACTCTCAGGGCAACCATATTCATTTGGGGAAGTAGGCGAATGAACACTGCAAGTGCACATTGCTCATTTTATTTTATCGTATCTTATTTCACTAGACTGGGTTCACACAGCTGACTCAAGTCAGTCTCAGAAAGACAAAAGCCCCAAGCTTTCTCCCGTTTGTGAATCCCAGATTTTATACAGATTCATACAACCCTGTATGTACAGGTGGCATGAAAGTAGCATCAAAACCGTCTTAGGGAATAGAGGGGACCAATGGGAGGGGGAAAAGGAGAGAGGGGGCGGGCGTCTGAGGAGGAGGCAAGGGGACACTCAGCTAGAGGAATATGCTTTTTCCACGCAGACTTTCCTGCCCCATCAACCATGTGACACATCCCACGCGGCCTGGCTGGATGTAGAGGGGAATGGCTGAGACTTGCTATGTGACCAATGTCCTTGACAGTCCGGATGCTCCTGGGCCAGCCAGAGGTGGACTTCTGAGAAGCCAGCGGGGGAGGTGCGGGGCACAGTCAGGCTTCACACAGTCCAGCTGTCCAATGCACAGAAGACATTTCCAGCACACACAACGGGAGCGAGCTTTTCCACTTCAGCTCTCCGTCATGTTCCCCTTGGCTGTGTGGGAGCAGCTGCTGGCTGGGAGCCTGCCAAGGGAAGCAGAGCTGTCTCTGTCATCCATCCTGTATGGGCTGCTGCGACAAAATGCCGTTAGTGGTGTGGCCTATAAACAGCAGACTAATTCCTCATGGTTCTAGGGAGGTTGAGGAGTCCAAGACCAGGGAGCCAACAGACTTAGTGGCAGGGGGCCACTGTCCTGGTTGTTTTATAGAGTTAAAATAAGATGACGATGCAGGCCTGCATTCCTGGATCACATGACTGACCAAGTGAAGAGAAAGAGAAGGTAACTTCCTTTTGTTCACAAAGGGGTGAGGGAGAGAGCCACCTCTACCCTGGACATGGCTGGCAGCATTGCCTAGTCAAGCCTGTAGGATGTCAGGCCTGACTGAAGTCAGGAGGCTCTCTGAGAGGGGTGTGGCCAGTGCAGTGGAATGGGTGTGGGAGGATCTGGGTGGACATGTAAGTGCTCCTACTGGGTAAGTCAGTGCTCCCACTAGGCCCATGAGTGTTCACACTGAACAGTGCCCCTTGTGGGAAAGAGGCTTTGGGGAGCAGCCCAGCGGTCAGCGGGGACAGGATCTGAGCGTCAGTCAAGACCCTTGGTCGTTGTCAAGCCCAGGTGTTGTTTCAGGTCTTTGAGGCTGGTGACTTACCGTGGTGTTTGCTGAGGTATGATGTGACCCTTCTCAGGAGAGGTGGACTTCCCTCCAAACTCATGTCCCAGCGAAGTATATGCCACACCTGTGGCCCATGGTGTTTGGAGTCATTTCAGAGTGCCCTGGCACTGGACTCAATGGTACCCGCTGACCGCATCTTTGAACAGCAGCAGGGAAGGGAGCTCTCTGGGGCTTCCCTTCTAGGCACTGTCGGTCTGAGCTGCCCAAAGGCTCTGCCTTCTTCAAGTGCCACCTGCTTCTGGGTTTTGTTGGTGCTGTTTGTGGTGTGTGTATTTTGTGGGGAGTGTGTGGCATATGGACTTGTTGTATAGGAGTTTATACGAGTCTGGAGGCCTGGGGTCAAATGGGTGTCTTCCTCAATTGCTCTCCACCTTGAGGAAGTCCATTCCTTCCTACTGCTGTGTGGGTTCCGGGGGATTGAACTCAAGTCCTTGGGCTTAGCAGCAAGTGCCTCTACTCACTGAGCCATCTCACTGGCCCTCATCTGTCAGCTTCTGTTTATCTCATTTCCTTTACTGCTGGGTACTCAGTTGTGACAAAGGTGACTGCTTGCTCTGGAAGGCCGGTGGTGCTCTGACCTGCCATCAATGCCTTCCTTCTCCTCTGGGTCTCTGGCTTGCCTCATTCTTGCTATCAAGATTTTGAGCAGCTCCATGCAGTCTGACTTCCATGATTGTTTTTCTTAAAAGATTTCTTTATTATGTGTACAGTGTTCTGCCTGCATGTGTACCTGCAGGCCAGTAGAGGGCACCAGATCTCATTATAGATGGTTGTGAGCCACCATGTGGTTGCTGGGAATTGAACTCAGGACCTCTGGAAGGGCAGCCAGTGCTCTTAACCTCTGAGCCATCTCTTCAGCCTCCGACTTCCATGACTGTTTAGTCTGAATTTTATCTGTGACCGGGCTCTGTCTTTCACTGTAACTGATGTGTACCTGCACAGAGGCAGTGAGGTGGTGGTGGCAGAGAAGAAAAGTGAACAGGCTGATGCAACTGCTGGTTACAGGTCTAGGCGGGAAAAAATGAAGACCATAGAGAGAGATGTCACAAGAAACATGCTCCAGACGCAGGCAAGGCCATAGACAATCATTCAAAAAGCATGTAGAGTGATAGTCCAAGACCACAGCTATCCGCCAAGCAGCTTGCCCTCAGGGCTCAGGCTACAGAACTTTTATCCTAATGAACCCAGTAGGGCAGAGGTACCCATCAGACAACACACGGAAGGGATTGTAACCCCATGTCAGTGCGGGTATGAGGTTGGAAAGATGGTGATTGAACTATGACTATCATGGCCCTCCTACTCGGGGTCACTCTGTTCTATTCAACTTTTGCTGTCCTGAAACTCCCGCTGTACACCAGGCTGACCTCGAACTCAGAGATCCACCTGCCTCTGACTCTCTAGTGCTGGGTTTAAATAAAGGCCGTGTGCCCGGCAGGCTGCTGCTATCTTTAAGGGCTGAGGTGACTTTGTATACAACCTGCTCCAGTCGGGCGGGCATCTGCACCAGGTGTGAGGAAGCACCATCTAGAAAAGATGCCAGGGTGCCAGTGACAGAAAAATACGAACCAGAACCATGTGTCAAACTGGTTTTAAAATTCAGCCAAAGGAAAGCAGTAGGGAAGTATGTGACGTGGGTCAGAATCTGTAATGCTGTCCTAGCGAAGTGACAAAGCACAAGCAAATTCAAACCACATGGATGCTCTGTTAGTAGTCTTTAAGACAGCATGAGAAACCAACAGACAACTACCACTCCAACTGACTCTGAGGGTTACCCCTGCATCCATCGCTACCAGATGGAGTAAGCAGGACACACCAGCTGTGACTGTGCCTGGGGCTGCTCGGCATTGTCTTTCAGGCCTTTCAGTGAGCAGCAAGCTGATTGCCAAGAAGGCCGGGACAGCCCAGAGGGACCAGTTCCAAGGCAAGAATGGCTCAGGCCTCGTAATTCCTGTCGAGATCAGCATGTACTTAACCTTGGGGCTGGAGAGATGCTCAGAGGGTAGGAGCTGCCAAGCCTGGTGACCTGAGTTCTCACCCCTGGACCCACATAGCGGAAGGAGAAAAATCAACTCCTGCAGGGTCCTCCTATCTCCACCTGTTCTCTCTCTCTCACACACACACATAACACACATACACACACATACAACTTGTATATTCCTTTTCACCCAAAGTTTCACATCCCCATATACACTGCACACACATGTTGGCTTACAGTTTGAGAAGCTGTTAATCTTTTTAAAATGTATTTATTTATTTTTATGTATATGAATGCTTTATCTGCATATACACCTGCACATCAGAAAAGGGCATCAGAGCATATTATAGATGGTTATGAGCCACCATGTGGTTACTGGGAATTGAACCCAGGACCTCTGGAAGAGCAGGCAGAGCTCTTAATCCTTGAGCCATCTCCCCAGCCTTGAGAAGGCTGTTACTCTAAAGCCAAAAGTCTGAATGTTAAAAATGGCTAAAGCCATCTACAAACCAGGGAGATGTTGATGTTATCTGGGTTAGTATGGTGAATTCTAGAAATTCTTACTGATTCCCATTTTTGTTTGGTACAGTATTTAAGTAGTTTAATAATAAGAAATGTAATTAGGAGACTCACGATGACCGGTGAAATACAGATACAATCGGTGCTGTTTTCAGTCTTGATTCTTTGCACAGTGGGTGGCAGTTAGTGAAGAGGCTCAGAACTCGGGCCGAGAATAAGTCACTGTTGGGTGCTCAGTTCTAAATGGGACATCTATTCCACCCCATCCAAAACTCAGAGAATGTCTCAGAAGAGCAGGGTGGAAGGATGTGGAAAAGAGCCAGAAGATGTGGAAGAGGGCTGTGGAATGTCATCTAGACATGACATGGTCACTGTACTCATGAACTCACCACAGTAGCAGAGGCTACTCCAAATAGGCTGAGCCGATCAACATGGATCATGAATGGGGGAGGGGCTCGTGTGGCCCCACTCCTCCCTGTGAAGCTACCAGCAGTGGTTGCTGAGGGGTGGTCATATTCCTCAGTGGTGTAGTTATTAGTAGGTTGATCCTTGAGCTGGGTGTTTTGTCAATTTGACACAATCCTAGATAAGGTCAAAACTTGAGAAACCGGAGCCTCAGCTGAGAGAAATGCCTCATCAGATTGCCCCTAGGCAAGACTGAAGAACCAAGCTCACTGTGGGCCATGCGACCCCTGGACAGAGGATTCTGGGTTATGTAAGAACAAGGGCTGAGCAAACCATGGTAAGCAAACCGGAAATGTAGTTTCTCAGTGGCTTCATTCTACTTTCTGTCTTTGGGTGCCTGCCCAGGCTTCCCTCAGGGATGGACTGTTAGGCTGTGAGATAAGATAAACCCTTTCCTCCCTAAGTTGCTTTTGGTGGTGGTGTTTTTCTCACTGCAATAGACACTGAGTAACCCCAACCCACACTCACATCAGCAACCCTAGTTAAATGCAGCCGGCCACACACACACACACACACACACGTAGACATCAAGGTAGGCGTGGGGCTTGTTGAGAATTGGGTCAGTGGAGCAGAGGGGACAGGAGTGGGTAATGGGGGTCTGACCAAAGCACATTATATAAACATGAGACCGAAAGACTCAGTTTCACAAAGAAGGGCTTTGTTGAGCTGCTGAACCGTACACTGGCCACAAAACCCACAGAGGATCACAATATCCCTGGATAAGTTTTCCACTTGAACTGACGCTGAGAAGTGTGACCACAGGAACATGAAGTCAGACCGTCTGCACCTGACGTGCTGTGCAGGTTGGAGGTCACGCACCAGATTGGTAGAACCCCAGCATGGGCTCACAGCAAGCACGTAAAGGGCAAGACACCTCAGCGGACTACACTTGTCACCTGAGGCTCCACGTTGTGACCTTGAGAGCTGTTCTTGGCTGTGGCTGGAGTCAGTCTGTCCCCCCCACACCATGCCTGGTGCTGAGACCCTTGACATGCAGAGCAGTGTTCACTGTCCCTGAATCTCCATGATGGTTTTCCCAGTCAATAAACAGTTACAGTAGCTCAGAATTTGCTGTGGTCACCAGAGGCTCTGCTGTCCTGGCAGGTACACACCTGACCCTTAAGCATGTGGTGGCACATAAAATTACCGCTAAAGTCAGTGTAATCTAATTTTTTTTGTGTAATGTAGTAGTTAAAATCAGTGTAACTCCTGTCTCGAGTTTCTACTCTCGACACACACACCTTCTTTGTGTAATGTAGTTTGAATCAGTGTGACTTTCCCCAGTTTCTATTCTTTCTCTCCACACACACACATTTTTTTCCCCAGTTATCCAGGCTGCGGCTCAGATCCAGCAGTCACTGCAGCTGTATACCAGCTTTGGCTGAGAGGGCCCGGCGGCTTTGTTTCTCTTGTTTTCTGGATCCCTCTGGCTGGCTGTAGACTGGCAGTTAAACAGGGGTGTGGTACCTAACAGACAACATCCCTCAGGCCTTGTTAGGATGATACAGTTTAATGTCTCAAGGAAGATCCCTGAACACCTCACTGTGGCCCCCTGGAGGATGCCACAGACTCCACACAAATAGTCACGGTGTCGCTAATTCTTTCTCTGGTCTGGACAGTGTGAGGGGAAAATAACCGCACACGGAGCTTTGTGGCTGGCTTTTATTCTCACAGGCAAGACTTCATGGGCTGACATGGGGCTGCCCCGAGGCAAGCTCAGTGCCGAGGGGACTCTCGTCCGGAGGAGGGCTGTGGCATCCTGAACTTGGAGAGGTCCAGGTTCAGGTCGAGGAAGGTGTAGATGTGGTAGTCATGGTGCTGCAGGTTCTTGTAGGTGGTTGTGTCCATCGGCTCCGGGGCCAGAGTGGGCTCTGTAGAGGGAAGTGACAGGAGAGCTGTCAGGTCACACATCTGTCTGGGTGCTCTGGGAGCAGAAGTCTGCACACCACCAGTCTATGACCAGCATGCTGATCAGAAGAGATCTTGAGAGCCCCACATCTTCAAAAACAATATACAGGAGTCATCTGAAAACTTATGCTTTCCAATTAAGTGTAATCATGAAGCATAGGGAGGCAATGCTGTCACCGTAAAACCTCTAACTCTGCCACAGATGCCTTCCCCATGATTGCTGCGTCACAGGCCGGGCTGGGGGACAGAACAACTCTCTGCTTTGATTTTGATAATACAATGGCAGATCCTAACATTTAGGAGACAGGACAGAACAAGGCTGCCTCGTTCCTTATTTTAGATCGAGGTACCTCACATCGATAAATGCATTAAGAGGTACTTTATGCATTTCTAGGCCCTAAACTCTATAAATTTGGAAGGACCTGTGGATGGACTTCCAGGTTATATAAAAATACACAGGAGATCACTTTCCCTGGAAAGTGATGATTTCCATGCACAGATATGAGAAAAATCTGAATGTAATAATAATGATAAAAATGAACATGGGAACTAGAAAGTAGATGTAGTTTTGCCATTTTAACTTTTTGAGGAAAATGGTTATCTTCAGATTCAATAGAGGAAAAAAAACCAACAAAAACAAAAATTTAGCCTTTTATCTTAAATGGAAAAAATTAAATTTATACACCTAAACACTTGGTAAGTGGAAGTGTGGGACTGAAGCAAAACGACGTGGCTCTTCTGCAACATGAATACAAGACAGGAGACAAAACAGGGCTAGTGGGGACCAAAGGACAAGGTCTGGGCTCAGATTCTTCCCAGCTCTCTAGGAATCAGAGCTGTCTCAATTTCTAGTCACACTGCACTGCACAAAAACCAAACAGACACACCCCACCAACTTGAATACGTATTTCTCTATTCCAAATCCAAAAGCTGTCCCTTGCCATTTCATTAAGAAAGAAAGAAAAGAAGGAAGGAAGGCAGGCAGGAAGGAAAAAGCAAAATGATCTTATAGAGCTGGCATCTTGTCTTCTTCACCAAGCTGAAGATCTTCAGGGCGCTGAAGGCGTACCTTGAAAGCAATGGACTAAATAGTTGTCACAGGGGATAACAGCTGATGGGAGCCAGGGGTTACCTGTAAGCAAGGAGTTTCAGGCAAGGAGCACTTTGTAAGCCTCTACTGCCAGCAAAGAGGGCTGGGAGGTTGGGGGAGGTAAGCCTCTGATTCCACAGCGCTGGAAACTGAGCCCAGGGCCTTACTCACTGACTAAGCCCCACACTGGGCTACACAGGCAGTCCTGTGAGCTGTTGTGGTTTCCCCCCAGAAACAACCTAGAAATCCCCAGCCCTGGGGGACTTCATCCTAGGTTTGAGGTATTCCTGTCCAGGTGAGATCAATCTGAAAATTGCAACGGCATCAGGAAGGCAAGTCCCAAGGTCTTAGGCAGTCTGGCGTGCACTGGTACCTAGCATATTAGTAAAAGAAGGGAAATGGAAAAGGAAGGAAAGATAGATGCTGTCAGCATTCTGTAAGAGTAATAGTTAGCACACAGGGGGATGCAAGTTAGGCCAGGGTGGGCTGGGAATGACACACAGGTGCAGGAACCAGACCTTGCTAGCCATGCCGCATCTTAAGACAGGCTCCAGCAACTGAAGACTAACAAAATCAAAGGACTCCAATTTCCCAGGGAGCTGCCCAGAGGACGTCACACACGTGCGAGACCATGAAGTTTGATAGGAGTACTGTCCTCCCTGAGTACTGCCCCTCCTTAGAAATGCACTGAAGATTAAACAGCCCAGTGTGTTGTGCTATGAGAAGTCCATGATGAGGGCCGTGGCTGCCTGCCTGCTAGCACTTGCTTTAGTTCAGCAAGGCACCTATCTAGTTTGGTCCACCTGAGGGTTATCGCTGCCATGTGTGCCTGCTGCTCCTGACCTATGGAAGCTTTGTGTGCGTGGATACCTTCCAAGTGTGGTGGTGGTGGCTATCAGTTTCCATAAATTAAGCCGTCTAAGAAATAGTTAAATGAGGCCAAGGTGGTGCACACCCGAAGCCCGGGAGCTGGGGGCAGGAGTATCAGGAGTGCAAAGCCAGTGTTAGCTACCTAGCAATTCTGAAATCAAGCCTGAGCTACGTTAAGACTGTCAAAAAGGATACTTCTTTCTAAACACACAGAAAACTCAAGGGGGTTCTTACAATCTATATACCCTAAAGGACAAGAAGGGGCTGAACCAAGGCAAGGTGTACCCTGTGTGTCGCCTGGGACTTCCTGGGGTGGGCCTGCATCAGTGGGCGTGGCTTCACCGACTTCGGCCTGGAACCTCCCCTCCAGCTGCGGTCCTGCTTTCTCTTCCAAGGTATCTTTTTTCTGAACTGGAACTGTCTTCTTCAGGACCAGTTTCTGATCCCCCAAGCTCTCCTCGGCCTCTGAGCATCCTTCTGGCACCTGCTTCTCCAGGCTTTCTTTTCTGACCGGAGGAGAGGCTGCCTTCCCCGCGGGCTCTGGCACTTCCGGTTCCGGATGTCCGGCTTTGGCCAGTTGGGCGGCAGCTGGCCGCTGTCCCGCACCGGCCTCTTGTGTTCTCGCTGTGAGCATTGGGCCACTAGTGAGCTGTGCAGATCGCCTAGCTTTTGTGTGGTCGGGTAAGATTCCTTCAGCTTCCGGTGGCTTTGGGCTTTCCTTCCCTGTCTCCCTCAGTCTCGGTTTCCCCTGCTGGCGTTCTTCCTTCAGATTTTGCTCCAAAATCTCATTAGACCGTGAGCTGGAGGCCGTGGGCTTGGACCTGGTTTTTTTGTGGTCTTCTACTGGCTTGGTGATGGCCCCTTTCCTTTTCGGCTGCAGGGACTTCTCTTGGGAGATGTCACCTGTGTGTGGCTTTTGCACCTTGCCTTTCTCTTTTGCAGAAACTGTGATCTTAGGGGCTCCATTTTCGAAGGGACTGGAGGCTTTTGGTTTGGAAAACCCTGCCTTGCCTTGCCTCGCCACTCGGTGACCAACGTCTGAGTCATGTTCCTCCTCATCAGAGTCTGAATCTGAGGAGCTGGATGAGGAAGATGAGGATGAGGACGAGGCACCTGTCACCTTCTGCACATGCTGCTGAGCCTCTGAGTCAGGACCCTGGGCCCGGGGTGGAGGAGACAGAACTTTCTGAGGAAACTCTACCAGAGTCTTTCTTGACAAATGCTTCGGAAGCCCTTCATCTGTGAGCAGCAGGCTGCCAGCAGGGTGTGGGCCAGCTACCGCCCTACCTGTGTTCTCCACGGATGGGTAAGAACTGGGTGGAGACGTGCTTTTGGCCAGTGCGGCTGCTGAGTGAGTGGCTAGGGGCTTGCCCCTCTCCTCTGCTCCCACCACATCTGGGAAACGGCATAAAGAGGAACATTTATTATTTAAAGAACAACTCCGAGCTACAGACAGTGCATTGCGTATCAGCGTGTTCTAATGCGGTCCGGGTAACTGACCCTGCCAAGGGAGGTTCCAGGAACCCCCACACGTGCCGGGGCAGCAGCAGGAGTGGGTAGACTTAACTCGGAACAGAACCTTCAATGAGGGACTTTCTCACCAACCAGAGCCACAAACTGACCCCATTCCTCACACTCATTGCTTCCTAAATGGTAATTATTTTTAAATGATCTCACTCAAATTTATAAGTTAGAGTCTACTGCAGATCCTTACCTCTGACTGTACAAGTTTTACAAATGCCACAATTTCTTGAAGCAGTAAGATCACTCAAGCATTTGGTGCTTCTCAAAAGTAAAAAGTTCAGGGTTTGACTTTTCTGAACAAAACAGCAGGTCTAGACAAGAGCCTGTCTGGAGTGTCCCTGTGAGGGGAGCAGGAGGGGGTGGCAACAGCTTTTCAAATACTGTTGCCCTAACAAGGAAGAAAAGTCCTCAAAACTCACACAGGCCACATGCGGATTTCTTCAGCCAAGAAAACAAGTTTTACAAAACCAGAAAGTCTAAAATAATTCAATACCATATCACTGGAAACAGATGTTAAACTGCGGAAAAAGCTAGATGAATCCTAACAGAAAAATCTTCCATTTCATAGTCACTCATGAAAGGGCAAAATAAAAATTAAAAAAAAAAAAAATCACTTTAGAGCTAATTTCATTTAGTCTTCTTGGGTATCAATCTTTCTAACCAGAAAAACACAGGACAAGTTATTCCTATGGTAAATTGCCCTCGGGCCTGAAGTGCGACCAAACATTCTCCAGAGGAGTGGATGCACAGGGTCCTTAAGACGGGGCTACATACACACTAAAAGTGCCTGCCTCCTCCTCCTCCATGGTAGAATCAGGCCTGTTCACCCATTGTCATTATCCCACGCAAGGAGAAACCTGTGAGTAAAGAAAAGTGAAGTCTCTTAAGCCAGAGAACGAGTGACAGGCTCTGTGAAAAGAACTGACCAGAGCCAGTGTGGTGGGCGACGGCTGGACCAGCCCTGGTCCACACACAGGCTAGCCTGTCTTGACCCTGGCCGAGGGACTGACATGCTGACTCAGAGCGCGCACAGCTCCAGCCACTGCGGAGTAGTACAGCGGGGCAAGGCAGCGCACACTTGTTCTCTGAGCCACAGCCACACGTGGGATTTCTCGGCTCCTCAGCCGGCCAGCCCGTTCATCTACAGCACTGGCGTTTTCCTGAGCTTGACTACTGCAAATAGGACATGACCTTAGGGTTGGGGTGCGGCTCAGCTGGCATGGTGCTAGCTGGACATGCAATAGGCCCTGGGCTCCAAACCAGCACTGCATTAAAGTGGGTGTGGTGGTATATGACTGTCGTCCCAGCACTCTGGAGGTAGAGGCAGGAGGATCACACGTTCAAGGTCAACTGCACAGCAAGTTTGAAGCTAGAACAGGCTACATATAGCGCTATCCAAAAATTAAACAAATAAAGTTCTCAGATGGCTATTTTGAATAGGAAAATGATGGACTGACTCTCCCAAAATATGCTGAGGATTTGGGGGTTTGTTTTTATGCTCCTGACTGGACCCAGGGCCTCAGGCATACTAGGTAAACTATCACTGAGCCCTCTCCTTAGCCCTTGGGAATTTAGAAAGTTGTAATGAGTTGTAAAACTACATTACTAGGGCTGAGGTGTTACTCAGTGATACAGCATGTGCTCGGCGCATGCAAGGCCCTGGGTTCAATAACCACACACATACACACACACACATACACACACACACACACACAGAGAGAGAGAGACAGAGAGAGAGACAGACAGAGAGACAGAGAGACAGAGAATAAAAACTTACATTTTAGGTTATTTACCTACAAAACAGACAGGCAGACCTGGCTTGACAAGGAGACTTCACTGTATGGAATGAGAAGGCCTGGACAGTTTCTCTTCTTGTTGGTTACAGGAAGAAGTCCAGGGAAAGGCTAACAGATTCAGGAACTGGTTTTGCTCTTGATGGAGGGTCAGCTTCTGTCCTGCCCAGACCCAGCCCTGGCCTCATCGTAAGCCCCAGGAGAGAAGCCTGCCATATGGATCCACGGTTGCAACCTGGAACCAGCATCCATAGCAAGTCCGCATTCAGTGGAGTGGATCACAGGTGAACGTGACCTCTGAGAAGCACACTCTGTGTGTGTGGACACAGGAGGTGGCCTCCTCTCACGGCATTCTAGCCAAAGACTGGCTCTCCTCTGCAAACAGCCTAACGGGACACCTGCTTGCCTACCCCCCAACTCCTGCAGGCTCCTCTCAGAGCACAGAGGGGAATGTGCGTGTGGCTGCTGGTTCCAGCGACCACAGCAGCCTGCACACAGCCCACCTCTCCCTGTTGCCTTCCCATCTCCTCTTAAGACACAACTCAGGTTTCTGAATCTCTTTCCTCTTTGGCTGAAAATGTGGAACACAATCTTCAAGCTCTCAGTCAAGGGAAAGAGGGCTGCCGTGCACCAGCAGGGTGGGGAGGGCGGCTCAGCGGTGACGAGCACCTATTACTCTCACAGGACCCCATTCAGCTCCCCGTACCCATCTTGGGTGGCTCACTAGAGCTGGTAACTCCAGCTCCATCCAACGCCCTCTTCTGCCATCTGTGGGTACTACACTCACATACACACAGCCACACAATGGCGCGCGCGCACACACATCCACATTAATAAATGTGTAAATAATAAAACGAATTAGCCCTACATTATTCCTATGTAGTGTTAATGATGTATAAAACTAACCCAGGAAACAAAGCACACTCACAAACGTACTTTAAACATGGCTGGAAGAGTAAAATCACTCAGATTTTATAGGTTTAGGATTACAAGTGTATACAGACTTAAAAAAAAAAAAAAGGATTGCAGGAGAATCTAGATTTTTTTTTCTTCCTCCAGAAGTTAGACAGCACAGTGACTGGAACATAGACCAGGAAATAGGCTGGAATGTCAAAGCCCAAAGCAGACCTCTTTGGTGTGATACCTCAGCTCCTCAACAGTAAGAGTCGTGCAGGGTAGCATGTAGGAAGTGTTCAGAACAGTGCTCCCTCCACTCTCAGGCCGAGGCTAACATGGCTAACCTCTGGTTCTAGAAACGACACACTTCTTAAGCCTGGATTGGAGTCTGGATTGGAGCCTGGATTGGAGCCTGGATGGAGAACTAACTACTCAAAAGCAAGGTGTGATGGTGCACACTGTAAATCCTAGCACTCCAGAGGACTGGAGTTCAAAGCCAACATGTACTCCATAGCAAAACCACGGGGAAAAAAAAAATCAAAACAAAATTGAAGGAAAGCACTGTGAAAATTGCTCAGGCAGTAACTCACAGATCTGGATAATGGTGGCCTAGTGACTGGATTCAGTTAGACAGCAAAGAAAAGCCAGGGACATCTCCAAGAAGGGCCTGTGGAAGCACCCTAGTACTGACGTGTGTCGGCAGCTTTACATGCTACTAAGAGATGGGAACTTACAGGGGAGGGCAGAAAATATTGTCCTCAAGGGCGGGCCCTGACCCTTGGGCTGGGGACTGAAGAGATGTAGGGAGCTCCAGAGGTTCCCAAAGCCATGCTGGTTCAATGCTTTCTAGTCCCTGGCACTTGTAGGGAAAACTCTGGGCCCACCTGAGGCTACTTAGAAACATTATTTCTTTTTCTCTGTACAGAGAAATTATAGCACACGAGTGTACTATGCACAGAAGGCAACTTATTTCTGAAGGTCATCTTCCAAAGCACACTGCCATTAACAAAGAGCGTGGGCATACACCCCACCCCCACCCCAGGCTTCATCAGCCCTAGAGCACCCCTGAAGTGGCTGAGATGGCTGCAGGGCCCATGGGCAGGAGCTTTATGAGACTCCCAGGCCAGCTCTCAGGCCAGGTCCCCCTTCCCAAACCTTCCCAGGAAGACACCACTTCCATTCACCCTGACATTTGTTCTTAGGTAGAAGGCTCTTGGGTCCTAAAATCCATTTCGTCCATAAAATCATGTATCTAAAGATAGGATTATAGACATAACTTAAAAATCCACCAGAGGAGAGGACAATGAAATCCAAGTTCACTCACCAGGAAGCAGTCATAAGCATTCCAAGCTGTGCAAAACCCTGGGCTCAATCCACAGCATGCAAAAGACCATGCACACACGGTACCCCACTTCACTGACATTCTTGTTTCTTAGGCACACTGGGATTATATGTTCTGTTGTTTTAAACAGTCCTCATGTTTAATATTTGTATTTTTCAATGCATCCAAAAGGAAAGGAGTGTTGTATTTTAAAAATCAGGCAGGTTCAGGCAGAGCTCAATCATGGCCCTTTGTAATTCATGCCAGGACACCTTTGTTGTGGGGCTTATGGAGATGTGCGTGTGCATGTGGTATGTGTAGAGCAGGAAAGACTGTGGGCAGCAAGTGCAAACATTTAATACCTACTGATAGTACTCAGACAAGGAGAAAACAAAAGAATCTCTATAGTTTCACACACTCAGAGGAAATGCTATTTCTAGTGAAACTAAGACTGAACTGAATTACCACTCCATCGTCCTGTGTTATGATGGAAAATTTGCCAAGAAGCAGTTCTACTCAAGAAGCATTCAAGGGTAGATCAGGGATCCATGAATTAAACTAAATCCAATAAACCTATTTCATGATCCATTAAAGAAAATTGAGCAAGGCATAGGAAATAAAATTATTCTCAGAAGAGAAGCATTTAAGATGCATTGCAGTTCCTGCTTGCCTGGTGTGAGGCATTCAGAGAGGGGGAAAATGTGACAGAAATCAAAATGATGTCCAAAAGAGCTGTAATCCAACCAGGCACCAGCTGAGTGCCGGCACAGCAGAAATGCTGGCTCAGGATGGTGATGGGATACATTAGGAAAAACTCACTAGAGTCTTGGAGAGACAGGAAAGCCAGAAACCAGGGAAAGGAAAATTGGGCGAGTCTCATTATTTCACACTGGCACGAGTCCCCTAGAACCTCAGAAATGCCAGGGCCCTTCTGCTCTCCCTATTGAGCTGGGCATTTGGAAAGCACCACTCCACACCACTGCTGTGTCCCGATCTTGTATCTGATTATAATCTGGACACTGGGAAGATTAAGAACCTTAGGTTATGTGTTTGGTCAAACTTATTTCATGCTATTGACTTTGCATTCTTTGCCCCCTGAGACCATCTTTTAAAAATCTCACCTTTGGCTGCACTTTGCTTCTTGGGATTTGATTGTATTCCCTTTTCACTCTTCTCTGACTCTGTAGAGAAGGGCACAGTAGAAGCCAGTTCTTGGGACACCCTTGCCTCCCGGAGCACAGCCTGGGGAAAGTCAACAAGGATACTCACCTTGATAAGGGTCATTATAATGTGAATTATATTAGTATTCATGTGACACATTTATTACAATGTTCAAGACATATGGGAATTACAACTATTTTGAAAGGGTACAAAAAAAAAAGCTTCAAGAAAAATATACCCAGATTCCAGGACAATCACTGTGTAAATGAAAACATCTTCATTTCCCTAATTTTTTTTTCATTTCCCTAATCTTTGAAATAATTTCCCAAAATAGACACTTGGAAAGCTTTTTAAAAAAATAAAGTCGTGAGCTGGAGATGGCTCAGAAGTTAAGAGCACTGGCTCTTCTTCCAAACAGCCCTGAGGGGCTGGAGAGATAGCTCAGAGGTTAAAAGTACATCCAAAGATCCAGAGTTCAACTCCCAGCAACCAGAGTCCTGAGTTCAATTCCCAGCAACAACATGGTGACTCACAACCCTCTATAATGAGATCTGGTGCCCTCTTCTGGCATGCAGGCACACATGCAGGCAAAATACTGTATAAATAATAAAGAAATCTTATAAAAATATAAAAAATAAAGGCGTTTGCAAGCTTCTTTATACAAAGCTTTGGGACATCATGGCGAAGAGCCCGGTCCTGTGTTCTGCAGAATGAAGGGCTCAGGGGGTAGGGAGCAGATGGCAGGCCGGTGCTGCTGGCAGAAGCTCTTGCAGCCACTTGTCCTGCGAAGCGCCAGTTAGACAAACCTGACTTGACATGGGGAGGGGGTGCTGGCCTCTTGGACCTCTGCTATCACCTAGGCGGTCAGCTGCACCCTCACGCCAGAATCCTGGACTCAAGGCCCAGTGGGCTCTCAGCCCAGTCCAGATTCCTGGGCCTAGACTCCACAGCCAGTTTATCCTGTCGCTTATTTTGTTACTCTATAAAATACTGTTTCTTTTTGCAAAATTATCTCCTTAACTTAGGAAAGTTTCAGAAACATTATCAACTAGTAAACACAATGTAGACAATGGCTCCAGAAGTGTTACAATGTGAGAAGAATCTTACTGTACTTCCGCAGGCAGCAGCTAAGGTACGGTGCTAGGTCCTAGGGTGCTTCGTGCCGGGCTCCCAAAAGGGGAAAACTTCTACTTATATCGATTATTCTCCACGAGTGTACAAATTATGTGTACCGACACACGGTGAAAAAAAGGGGGGGCCCTCCGTTGAGACCTGTATTTTATTTTGCTGCGAGCAATTCCTGTTTGGGGCAGTTCAATGACAGCTCGTGGCAAGCAAGCGCAGAGCTCTAGGATCCATCCCCCGAACAAACCCCAACACTGGTTTTGCTGAGAAAGCCAGGTTAAGCAAACAGCCGAGGAGCCTCGGCTTTGCTCCTGCGGAGAAAGCCCTTCTCTCCAGGCCGGTGAACACAATCCCTGGGACCCCTCTCACCGCCCCGGGCCCGCGGGTGCAGCTGAGGGTCAGGCCTGGGGCCTGGTAGGTCTCGCCCGGTCGCCCTTTACCTTCAGCGCCCGGATTCGTCCTCCCCGCAGCAGGAGAGACAACGCCATGGTACAGAAGCGGACCGCCGAGGTCGCGCCTAATTACCTGACCTGCGCATGCTCACGGACCATCCGAGGCTCCGCCCCGGATCACGTTCGCCAATCGCAGACCAGGGTGGGCCCGAGCGTTTGCGCGCGCAGCCCGAGGCCACGCCCCCGAGGAAGTTCACCAATCCCAAGTGGGAGCGCGCTGGGTCCGTCCCTGGACGTGGTTCTCCTGGAAGTCCCGCCCCTCCGGCTAAGGCACGCCCACCTTGCTCAGAGCTTACCCTTAACTCTGCAGCCTCCCAAAGGTGCACAGCTAGCGCTTCTGGTTCGACTTGAGAGTCTTTTGTGTTTCGTGAGGTTTTTGTGAGTTTGTTGTTTGTTGGAGATACAGCCCCAGTAGGGGCAAACAAACAAACAAACAAACCAGAAGCTGGCCGTGGGGGTACGCATCCTCCAACCCCGCAAGTAGGGCTCTTCGGAGACAGCCTGTGCTTTATAGATCCACCATAAGGAATATAATCAACAGATTATATTCACAGATAAACTCACTGAGGAAGGCAGATTCCCCCACACACACCCACGACGAGGCTTTTTGGAGAACCTTCTTAGCAAAGGCATAGCTGCGGAGTCTGTTATTGGTTATCAATCCCCCCTTCCCACTGTTGATTGATGGCCCCTCCCACACGGTACCCAGTGCACTGTGAGCATTTCATGAACTTGAATGTGTCCAAACCTCCGGGTTACACCAAGAAAAACTCAATGGTGGTGAAAGGGTTCGGGACACTGAAATGAATCACTGGGGAGAAAAAGTTTACTAGAGCTATTGAGGCTGTGTACAGGCAGACGGGGATAGAGCATGACGGGACAGAAGCGTTCAGGCCCCAGAGACAGGGAGGATGGCCAGGTCTCTGAAGAGTGGAGTCAGCCCAGGTGGAAGCCTCTTTTTAAAGTTCTGAGGATGGAAGAGGTTTCTGTGAAACGGGAGGGGAAGGACAGGGAAGGGGAGGATGCTACAGATACTGCGGACTGAGCAGAGGCTACATTCTAACATTGCAGCCTCATGAAATCCCTTGAGACTGACTGGAAGCCGGGCCTCTGAACAACATCAGGAAACTCACTCAGGTGGCAGGATAAAATGGCAGAGTCAAGAGCCCCCTGACCTTGGCAGAGTACAGGAAGGCAGAAAGAGCAAATGCAGGTCTAGACAACAGGAAGAACCCAAATTCGTTGTCTTTAAAGGAAGAAGACACAAACAGCATGCTAACAGAACTGCCTCACTTCACCTAACTCTTGTCTCCAGGGGACATTCCTGTTCAACTTCCTGAGGTGTATTTACTTTACAGGTGAGTAGATAATACTGAAGGAACAGGCCCTACCTGTCATCTGGGGGACTGGAGCTGTAACTGTATGATCAGGGAGCCTCTGCTTCGCACAGCAGACTAGTTAGCCACTGGAGGAACTGGAGGACTCAAGAACACACAGAAGGGAAAGACTCTCCAGTGGGTGAGTTGTCTACACTTGTCCACCCCACTCCCCTCCCCAAGGGCTCATGACTTGGAAGCTCCTGGTCTCCAGGGTGGTGATGTGGGAATAGAACCGTAGGAGGTGGGGTCCATGGATGCCATTCTTAGAAGGGACTAATGCTGTTCATGTGGGAATCTGGTAATGCTCATAAGAAGGGTGATGTTCTCGGGTGATTACCTTGGTTGATTTGGAGTTTGAGACAAGTTCTCTGTATGTAGCCCAGGCCGACTTTGAACTTACTGTCCTCCTGACTCTGCCTTTCCTTTCTTCCTTGTTCTTCTTTCTTTCTCTTTCTTTCTTTCTTTCTTTCTTTCTTTCTTTCTTTCTTTCTTTCTTCTTCCACTCTCTCTCTATCTCTCTGCCTCTCTCTCTCTTGTTTTTCAAGACAGGATTTCTCTGTGTAGCCCTGGATGTTCTGGAACTCATCTGTAGACAGAGATCTCCTGCCTCTGTCTCCCAATTGCTGGCAGTGCGCCATCACTGCCTGTAGAGGAATTTTGATTCAGAATATGGTTACTTTGGCAAGAGATCACATCCAAAGACCTTCTAGGTCTGTGTGATCTGGCTGGAATACAAACATGCCTTTAATCCAGGAGGCAAACAAATTTGAGCCCAAGGCCAGCCTGGTATAGAGAAAGTTTAAAGTAAAATTTAGGTACAGGTGTGGTGGTACACAATTTTAATCCCAAACAATGAAGGTAAAGTTAGTCTGTAGAAAGAAGCACCCCTGCTTGAAAGAGATGGCAGAAAAAGTGATGAATCAGAGAAGTTTGACAGAATAGGATACTCTCAATTCTCATGAGAAGAGGGAGGAAAGAGAAGCTACTTAAGGGGCAATGCAGAGGGAGAGGACAATAATAAAGAGACGGGTTGCAAAGAGAGAACAAGCTAGTGGATGAGAAGGAGCCAGAAGATTAGTAAAGATCGCTGGAGTTAGTTTGAGGCCAAGCAGAACAATTCGGGGGCTCGAGAGAGAAGCCAGATTGAATAAGTCAGCTGGTAGAGAAGTTTGAGCCAGAACAGCTGAGTTGAACCAGCCAGTCCAGAGCTCAGGAAGAACAAGAAAGAGTGAGCTTATTAAAAAGTAAGTCTCAGAGGCTGAAAATGTTCTCAGCCTAGTTTAGATTGTTTGGAGGCTAGAAGCTTCCAGGACTAGGCCTAGGTTAGCAGACAGAAGCAGTGAGCCTCTGAGACAATTGAAACTGGCGAATAAAAGTTTTTTTTACAGTTGGGTGTGATGGCACACACCTTTAATCTCAGACGTAGGGAGGTAGAGGCAGGCAGATCACTGTGAGTCTAACAAAGCAAGTCCAGGACAGCCAAGGTTACGCAGAGAAACCCTGTCTCAATCCACCCGCCCCCAAAATAAAGTTTCTTTTACAACTGCCCAGCTGACTCTGCCTTTCTTGTGTCCCAGTTATAGGTCATAACGTCAGGACTTAGAGGGGTTCCCGGCCATCTTGTCTCCTGTTTCATCAGGTGGTCTCTCCTTTCCTGATAATGCTATCTCTATGATGTGACAGCACCATGCTGTCTGGATTTTAACCTTGACACTAAGCTAAATAAACTTATATATGTGTATATATATATATATATTTTTTTTTTAAGATTCACTTATTTTATATATTTGAGTACTCTATCTGCATGTACACCTGCAGGCCAGAAGACCAGATCTCAGTATAGATGTTGTGAGCCACCATGTGGTTGCTGGGAATTGAACTCAGGACCTCTGGTGTGTGTGTGTGTGTGTGTGTGTGTGTGTGTGTGTGTGTGTGTGTGTGCGCGTGCGTGCGCGTGTGTGTTCATGCATGTGAACTTTGGTGAGATGGCTGAAGGTCTAGCTTGGGTGTCATCTCTCAGGACACAGTCCACCTTGTTTTGGGCAACAGTCTCTCATTAGCCTGGAGCTTGCCACTAGTCTGGTTGGGGCTAGCAAGCCCCAGAGATCTGCCTGCCTGGATCTTCTGAGCATTCAATCTGTGTGCCATCCTGCCTGCCTTTTTTTTTTTTAAGATTTATTTTATTAGGTATACAATGTTTTGCCTGCGTGTACACCTGAACACCAGAAGAGGGCGCCAGATCTCACTATAGGTGGTTGTGAGCCACCATGTGGTTGCTGGGAATTGAACTCAGGACCTCTGGAAGAACAGGCAGTGCTCTTAACCTCTGAGCTATCTCTCCAGCCCCCCTTCCTGCCTTTTTAAAGTGGGTGCTTGGGGAGCAAATACAGATCATTGTAGCAAAGCAAGCCTTTTCCTTTTATTGACTGAATTGTCTCCAAGCCTATCATCATCATCATCATCATCATCATCATCATTGTTTTTTTGAGACCATGTAGCCCTGGCTGTCCTGGAACTCTGTAAACCAGCCTATAATCCACAGGACAATGCCCTCTGCATCTAGGAAGCAGCAACTAGCAGTTTTAGACCAGGGGTGTTGTTGTGGTGGCGGTGGCAGTGGTGGTGGTCATTTCTTTATAGGTCACACAGAATTCTGTGTGAGCTGCTAGAACTCTGTCTCCTAAAGGTGAATTAAATTTCATTTAAAGTTAACTAGAGTATGGTTTGGGTCCATAGCTTGACACTTAACTCCTATTTTCTGTTCCTGTAACTCACTACCACCCTCTGACTGATTTATAAAGAATAAAGGTTCATTAAGTTTAAGGTTCTGGGAGGCTGGGAGTCTAAGGTAGACTGTATCCGTTGAGGGCTGTCTTGAAGTAGGGGACTCTGCAGAGGTTTAAGGCAGTGCAGAGCATCACATGACTGAGACAGGCCCATCCAACCTGGCTTACTAACAGACCAACTCTTAAGATAGCTCTTTGGCCTGTTAATACGTGAATGCTTTTGTCTCCTGTGAGGTATATACTATACCATCTGGCCTGATCGCTTAATACCTCAGAGCAGAGACTGAACTCATATAAATACAAAATTATATACAAATTAGAGATTATATTAATAGTAATTAACATAATTAAATAATATTATATATTCAGATAATAATACATAATTATATATATAATTATATATATATATATAATTTTGAAGGGAACGTGGCTCAGTGGGTAAGGGCATGTGCTGTGCAGTTCTGAGGACCTGAGCTTGAATCTCCAGTATTCCTGTAAAATAAGCAAAAACAATGTAAAACAATAGATAAGACTTTTTTAGGGTCTAAAGAGATGGCTCAGTGGTTCAGAGCACTAACTGTTATCCAGAGGTCCTGAGTTCAATTCTCAGCAACTACATGGCAGCTCACAACCTAATAGCCTTTTCTGGTGTGCAGACAAAGTACTCCTATACATACAATAAATAAATCTTTTTAAATTATTTAATTTATTATCATTGTTGGGGGGGGGTTTCTGTGTACCCCTAGCTGTCTTGTAACTTGCTCTGTAGAGCAGCCTGGCACAGAGATCTGTCTGATCTGCCTCCTAAATTCTGGGACTAGAGGTGGCTACACCACCGCCATGCTTATTTATTTCTGAGACGGTCTCACTCTGCAGCTCTGGCTGTCCTGGAACTCACTATGTAGATCAGGCTGGATTTGAACTCACAGAGGCCTGCCTGCCTCTGACTTTCAAGTGCTTAGATTACCATTACATGTGGCTATGATTTATTCATTTTTATTTTATATGTCTGGGTGTGTTGCCTGAATGCAGGACTGTGCACCATGTGCATGCAGCACCTGTCAGCTGATCTGGAACTAGAGTTGTTGATGGCTGTGAGTCTCCACCTGGGTTCTCTGTAAAAGCAGCTAACCCCTGCACCATCTCTCTAGCCCTCAAGACTGAATTTCAGTGTGAATTTCAGTGGAGAAATTTAAACAGAACATGCCGTGACGAAAGTGCTGAAGAGATCCACCACAACAGGAAGCTGCCATTTCCTTGGGGTGGAGGTTAGGTGACCCCATAAAGACAGTTGTGGGGAAAGAAACCACCATGGGCTTGTCCAACCATGGCAGGAGCTGTCAGGGAGAACACATTGTTAGTGGATTAGTGTCTCAGCCTGGGCATTCTGGCTAAACCCAGGCAGCACACAGCCGACCCAAATACCCAGGAGCAACCTGTAGCGGCCCCTCCCTCGGTGGGGCAGATGGCCACATGCCAGTATAACTGGCAGTGTCTGCCAGCAAGTGCCATGAGAAACATATGAGAATTCATTAGTGAGGAACATGATGAGAATTCATTAGGGAATTCAGAAAAACTGCTGGGTGCAAGAGACACCTGCAGACAGCAGAAACAAATATCAGATACAATTTCAAAAGCTCTCCTTTATGTCAGCAAAACCCCATATATTGTGCTAAGATTGTATTTACATATTTTGTCTATTCCTTTAAAGGATAATGTGAGATAAATACTGTGAGATAAGGGAAGCTACTATAGGTAGAGAAAAGGTTCTTTGCACACTGTAAACATGCTAATTTTCTTCCAAACAGTCTAATTCATTCAATTATTTGCTAATCAGTATCCCTGCAGGGTCCTGGGAGAATTGGATAATTTAATTATGGGAAAGTGGGGGAAAACAGTTAGCAAAGAGGGAGGAGGGGAGAGGATGGGTAGGAGGAAAAGGGGTTGGGGAGACACAGAGGCAAAGTGTAAATTCTAAAACTGAACCTGCTGCCAGAGGGGTTATTTCCAGGGAACATTTGCTTGGGAGATTCATAATTTGACAGCAGTACATAACAGGATCCAGGGAGGAAGTCACAGAGACATGGAAACTTAACGCTATGGTTTAGGCTTTTTTGTTGTGTTGTTTTGGGTTTTTGTTGCTTTCTGAGACAGGGTTTTTCTGTGTGACCCTGACTGTCCCTCTGGACCAGGTTGGCATTGAACTCAGATGCCCTGCCTCTGCCTCCCTAGTGCTGGGATTAAAGGTGTGTGCCATCACTGCATGTCTGGTTTAGATCTTTTTAAAAAAAATGTTATTTTTATTTTTAAACTATGTATGTGTGAGCATGAATTCAGTGCTCATGGAGGCCAGAAGAGGGAATCAAGTGCCCTATGAGATGAGTTAGTGGAAGCTGTAAGCTGTGAGCTGCAGGTTTTCTGGAAGAGCAGCCGACTGCTATGTACTCCTGACTGGCCTGGAATTGGATATGTAGACCAGGCTGGCCTTGAACTCACAGAGAAACCTGCTTGCCTCTGCCTCGTAAAGGCGTGTGCCACCATGCTGAGCTCTTTTATTTATTGATTGATTTTTTTGTGTGAGACAGCCCTGGCTGTCCTAGGACTCACATTGTAGGACCAGGCTTGCCTTGAACTCAGAGATCCACTCATTCTGGCTCTTTTTTTTTTAATTTTTTAATTAAGAAATTCATACATCCATCTGATTTGTTTTGATAAAGTCCACCCTCTGCTCCTTCCCTCTCCTTACCACAACTATTTCTTCCCAATAGTGTGTGTGTTTAACTCACTTGTCCACTTGTCGCTGCCAGTATGTGCATAGGTATGGAACCATCTACAAGATGGATCATATGGCTTCTCAGAGGCCATACACTTGAATAAAGCTGACCCTCTCTCTCCCAGTAGCCATCAGCTACCATTGACTTCTCAGCTATGTTTAAATGAGAGCCCATCTTTTTTTTTTCTTTTTCTTTTTTCATTTCTTTTCTTTTAGGGGAGTTAACACTGAACAGACTTCCAGGCAGCTTGACTGAGGCATCACAAACCGGTGCAAGGTAAAACGGGTAGTTTTACAGGAAGTTCCAGATTTCCTAAGGGCAGGAAGTAAGAGGAGCAAATCTCTCAAAGAGCACCTTCTTCAAAGTAGCCAAGAAGGGCTGGAGAGATGGTTCAGCGGTAAAGAGCACTGGCTGTTCTTCCAGAGGACTGGGGTTCAATTCCTATGCACCTTATGACAGTTCACAATTGTCTGTAACTTCAGTTCCAGGGGATCCAACACCCTTACAGAGACACAAACACCAATGCTCATAAAATTTTTTAAAAAGACTTTTAAAAATTAGGATTGGAGAGATGGCTCAGTGGTTAAGAGCACTGTCTACTTTTCTAGAGTCCAGAGTTCAATTCCCAGCAACCACATTGTGGCTCACAACTATCCATAATGGGATCTGATGCCCTCTTCCGGCATGCAGGTGTACATGCAGATAGAGCATCCATACACTAAATAAATAAAACTTAAAAACAAACAAACAAAAAAACCCTTCAAAGTAGCCAAGAAATGTCTGGAAAAAGAGAGTACCTAAGAGGGAAGATCTCAGGCTCAGTCAAGGCTATGAGTACAGAGAACTCTTCCCAGTGGGAGTATGTAAATGGATGTGTTTGGGCTTTTGCACAATGTCAGCACTGCACGGGGTGGGGTGGGGGGTGCTTGATGACAGGCAGGTTCTGTGGTAACTTAGCATTAGGTTACTGCTTTCTCTCTGTGGCAAAGGGCTTGCATTATTCATTGGTATTGTGTTTGATAAGCTCAAGACCCGGCTTCTCTGCTAAGATTTTGGTTCACCCATGATTTAACTTAATTAAGTTTCTAGGTGGTGGTTTCACTTGCACAAAATATTTTTTTGAAAAGATTTTGTTTTATTATTTATTTTTTGCTTGTTTGTTTTGGTTTTTGAAACAGGGTTTTTCTCTGTAGTCCCGGTTGTCCTGGAACTTACTCTGTAGACCAGGCTGGCCTCAAACTCAAGAGGTCTGCCTGCCTTTGCCTCCCGAGGGCTGGGATTAAAGGCCATTTCCCAGCTTGAACTAGTTGATTTTAATCAGTCCATGCTGGGTTAGATACATGCTGAGTGTTTGCTTGCGCAAATAAAATGAAGTCATTCTGTCTCAGTTTAACGTAAAAATGAAGCTAACTGCAGCTTTCTAAGATGGACTCACTCAGGGAAACTGCGCAGCTTAAAACAGCAATTGTACACAGTATAGTGAGTGGGAGTTGGGGGCAGGACACATGTTAGGATTTATGCAATGGAGCTAAGCAACGCAATCCAAGAAGCCACACCACGGGGTAGGCCTTATTTGAGAGGTTTGTTAAGGCGGATGCAGAAGCAGCTTCTTGGGGGTAGAGAGAAATTAAAACGGGTCCTTTTATAAGGTGACTCAGTGCATGAGCAAGGAGGTAAACATGTGGTGTGTGACCGTTGCACTGATGGTGATGGGTTCTGCTCTCGCCAGATTCCTGGGGCTGACGTCAGAGTTGCCTGATTGCTAATAACACAGATTGACCCTCTCAATTAGTTAACCTTCTCTAGGGTGTGTTGGGGGTGGGGCAGCTCCATCTTTTTCAGAGCTGTCTTGGAGGTCCACATTCAAGCTATAGGAGACCACAACATTCTGACCCTTGAGCATCACTGGGATGGATGGAATGAGTGTTTTGGAGATCTGGGCGGGCACGCCGTTAGATAAACACGTTTGACACTTGGGGTCCAAGGCGTCGTTTTTGTCCTACATGAGGAGGGTAAGTACCACATCTCCAGCGACCTCTGCCTTGGCCGGACATACACACCGCCACACACTGGGCCTGGCCATCCAGTACAGACGCCATTCGGCAGCTTTTTACCAACACCCCCTGGCTACCAGGCTCTGTCCGAATGGCACCACCCAACCTGACTGGCCGAAAAGCCAGTCAACACGAAAAAGCACGTCGGGAACCCGTAGCATTAGCAGCCTCGAGGTCAAAGGGGGGTCACCCCGTGTGCGCATGCTCCAGGCCGGCACGCCGTTCGCGCTGCGCTGAGTGACGTCAGTAGCCGGCGCCGGCAGGAAGGGCGCTGTGCGTCACACGTGTGCGGAGGCCGCGGGCGGGCGCATGGCGAGCTCCGCGGCGTTGGCACTGTGCGGTCAGACGCTGGTGGTGCGGGGCGGCAGCCGGTTCCTGGCCCTCTCCACTGCGAGCAGGTACGAGGCTCGGGCCGAGGGCGGCGGGGCCGGACCCCCGCCTTCCCGTGTCCTCTTGGAGTCCTTATCCTCACCCCCTTCACCCCGACCAAGCGCCCCACGACTTGCACGGCGGGTCCAGGGCGCTTCCGGACTCTGCGTAGGGTCGGGCGGGCCGGGTCACGTGGGTGTCGCGTTCCGGGCTTTGGGTCCTGGCGTTCGAAGCTGAGCTGCTTGGTACCTGTGATCAGAGTCACGTTTTAGGGAGCTCTCTGTGTGTCTCTGTCTCTCTCGTCTGCGTCCAGCATCCTGTTGCTTTACAAGGTTTTTAGGTTCTTAACTCCGACACCTCCGAAACCCGACCCTGTAAGTGGACATCTTCCTAGAAGCCCTACACGCGAATACTATTTTTATGTATCCGTAGTGCCGGTCAAAGGATTCTTACGAAGGTTGAGCAAGTAATTGATCCCCAGGAACCTAGAGAATCAGTGCCAGTCCGTTTTGGCTTCTTTTTTCCTTCCCTATTTAGTTTTGGTACTTTGACATTGACGATAAGGCGTGTTCCTCAGTATTTGTCTTTGGTGGAATGCTAATGGCCAGCAAAGTTTCATAATGGAAAAAATGACTTTTCTTTCCGAAGTTCAGCGTTTAATTGGAAAAGTCTTTGGTGCAGCCTCTTTATAGGTTGTCCGTGGTACAAGATGATTTAATGTCCCAGGGTACAGGGTCAGAGCAACAGAGGGGAGCTTAGCTTTCAAGTAGGTGATTCCAATATGAGTAAGTGCCTGAGGCTCATAGGGCTCTTTCCCCAGCAGTTGAGTCTTGTCTCTGAACTGCACAAAAGCAAACTCAGCTGTTTTAAAATTGGGACCAAGCCTAGCTGAAAAGATATCAGAGCCAGGTGGTGGTGGCGCACACCTTTATTCCTAGCATTTAGGAGGCAGGAGGAGGTGGATTTCCGTGAGTTCCAGGACAGCCAGGGCTACACACAGAAACCCCCATCACCACCCCAACAAAAAACAATATCAGAACATAATCTTTAGAGTCAACAGTTTGGTGCCGAGAAGAAGAGCACATTGATCCCAGGCTTGCACCACTATGTCACACTAAATGATTTGGAATAGAACCGTGCTGACTGTTCAGGTTGTTTCCTCTCAGGAGGTTGAGCAGGTGGCAGGTCTTGGCTCTTCCTTGTCATGCACAAGGCCCATAATTTAATGGTAACGAAATGTTTCTGTTCCAAGAGTGAAAGGAAATCATCCTCTATGTTTGTTAATGATCTCTCCCTCCTGTTTCTTCCCGTTAGTGATGATGGCTGCATCTTCACATATGATTGCAGTGCCGCAGAGAAGAAGTCCACGCCACAAGATAAAGGGTAAGATGTGGGGAAGCGAACACATTCACCTGTGGTTTAGGTAGTGAAACAGTGAGCCAGGATAGGGCTTGCTGAGTCGATAAAGTCCCAGATCCTGATACGTAGTAGTGGGGCTGGGCTAAAATTCCACTTCAGAAAGAAACAGAGACATAACTTTAAATTTAGGTATTAAGAATACTTAGGACCTCCCCAAGTGCTTTTACTTTCTCTTACTTGTTTTTGTTGCTGGCATTGCTGGCTCCTTAAAGTAATAGTGAGCATTTCAAATGCTTTGCGGGCACGTATGGGAAGATGCCTAGTTGAAAGGTATGCAGCAGCATGTGATTGTTTTGTGTGCTGGCTCGGTGGTATGACTTAGTTGGTTATTAATGTTCTTGGTCTTAATAACAATCATTAGAGAGCCTTGGATTAGTCTGTGTCTGTGAGGGTGGGGCCGTATGATCGCTGAGTTCTTCCAGCCTACACTAGAGGTTAGCACATTTACTGAGACAGCCTGTTGAGTTAGTTTGCATGCTTGGAAAATTAGAGCTGTTCTCAGAGCTTCCTCAGGTCCCCTTACTAGTCATTATGCTCTGGCCACATGAACTGCTCGACCAAGCATCTTCTACCTTACTGTATTAGAATGGACAAGCGTGGTGACTCAGGTGAGGCCTAATTGTATTTCTTTCTTCCCTTCTCTCAGGGAGGACGGACAGCCCACCGACAAGGGGAGTGACATGATTCTGGCGTCCACCTTCTCCAAGTCTGGCAGCTATTTTGCTTTAACGGATGACAGTAAGCGTCTGATTCTTTTCCGTACAAAACCATGGCAATGTCTGAGTGTCAGGTATGAAATGCTAACATTGAGTCATTAAGATGTCCTATGCACCCTTTGTACTTGCATGTGGGCAGCAATAGTGAGAGTAACCGTTGAAATAAGCACACTGGGGGGGATGTGGGGCTAAGTAGCCAGTTTCAGTATGTTCAGCTTGGAAAGGCAGAGCCAGGCTACACAGAGGCTCCTCTGGCTTCAGTGTCAGAACTCAGTGATACTGTGTCACGAGGCCATCCTGCTTTCCTCATTGCTGTAGCCTCATGCCCTACAGGAGTAGGACTGTTAGCTCACACTCTGAGAGTGTGTCAGGGCTTTGGGTAAGTGAAAGTGGGTGTTGTACGTTTGTAAGCTAGGTGATCAGGTACATCCTTTTGTGTCTGAGGTAGGACAGGTGTCTGTTAAAGGACAGTCTAGGTGTGGGGTGGGACCAGCCGCTGGGCAGGAGTAAAGGTCAGGGTTCTGGTCCTCTCTCTCAGGAGTTCCATGAGTGCTCTGCATCACTTACTCCTCCTCTCAAACTATAACAGTCATTTCTGAAGACAAGGTGCAGGGAGAGAAATGGTTGTGGGGGAGGAAGATGTTGGTGATGATGGTGAGGAGGAGGAGGAGAAGACTGAATCTGTGTTTCCCGAGGTGCTGCCTTTTCTCAGTGCCACCTTGTCCTTGTGAGTGGAGGTGGGTGTCACAGTTCTGGGCAGGTTACAGTTTTGTTGGCCCGACAACCTTCTAATACAGATGCTCTGTGTCTCCTGAATCTCTGGTTCATTTGTGGCATCAGCACATAGAGTGGCCTCAGCCAGGGCCTCATTTGCCCATTTGCCCTCCCCCCCCCCAACCTTGCTGCTGATTGAACTGTGTTTGACTTTATCCATCAGTTTTCTGTTGCTGTTTCCAAGCAGAAGCAACTCGAAGGAGGTCTTATTCTGGCTGGTTGTTCAGGGGATACACTATCAGGAAAGGCATGGTGCTGGTACTGTCAGGATGTGTTGATTGGGACAGGAAAGGCGTGGTTGGCAAGGCTTACAGTGAGGTTCTCTCACTGACTGCCATGTTAGGATTCAAAACGCAGGGCTGGGCAGTGTCTCTCAGGGTCTGCCCTAGGGCCTTATGCCTGTCAGCTAGGCCGTATCTCTTAAAGGTCCTGTAGTCTTCAGAACCACACCATTACTGTGGATAAAGTGTTCAAGCACATGAGCCTGAAGGGATACTGTACGTTCATGCAGTCAGATAACATTTGAGCTACTGACATTCAGGAACTTCAGCTGAACTCTCTAGACTTTTAGTTCATCCTATCTTTTAAGAGATGAGTGGGGAAAAATGGATTCTAGGTAGCATCAATAGCAAGAACATCCATTCTGCCCTCTTCCAGTCAGCTTAAAAACAGAGGCTTGCATCATTGCCTGTGTTTAGATGGCACTATGTATGTTTTGCATCTTGGATGGATAATAGATGTGCACTGTTTAGAAACAGAGCAGAGCAACTCAAACAAAAGGACATGCAATGTACCAGGCTCCCTCAGGCCTCCTCCAGACAGATGACTCACCAGCAGGAAGGTGGCTTGCTTCTTTAATTTACTTATTTGTGTGTGCATTTGCATACATACCTACATGTATATGTATTCCTATATATATATATGCTTGGATTGTTTCTTCTGCCATGTGGGCCCTGGGACTAGAACTCAGGTCATCTGGCATGGCAACAAGTGCTTTTATCCTGGCACCCACTTAAGGCTGGACTTAGAAGCATGCATCTGTAACCATAGCACTCTTCCAGCAAGAAGGGAGGTAGAGGCTAGAGAAAGGGGCCCCTGAAGGTTGTAGGCAAGCTAACCTGCTGTACACAGAGGCAAATACCCAGAGATTCTGCTCAAAGTGAAGGCAAGGAGTGCTATCTGAGGTTAAGAGAGTGTGATGGTGACCCTTCTTGTCCCTATATCTGCTCTGACTGCAGATGTAGGCACAAGAATCACCTGGTCACCATGACAGCACAGGCTCTAATGTGCCAGCCTGGCATGGAGTGGGATAATCTGCGATTTTCTTGTTAGGTGTTCGGGATAGACTCCATTGGGCTCAGAGCTTGCTCCCCTGCTGGCTTGTACCCTCAGCCCCCAGTGTATGGCTCACATAAGCTTATGTGTTTGTAATGCTTCTGAGCTGTGGACTGCAGTTGGCTGTGGGCGTAGACAGTCTCCTGACTATTATCATCTTCATCTTGGTTTTTCAAGACAGTGTTTCTCTGTGTGGCCCTGGCTGCCCTGGACTCGTTTACTCATTTTGTAGTCATGGCTGGCCTCAGACCCACAGAAATTCGTCTGCCTGTGTCTCCCTGAGTGTTGGGATTATAGGAACGCAACACCTTGCCCGGCTGGCCCTCCCTTTTTTAGATGCAGGCCATCTGCAGCAGGCTGACAGCATAGCTAGGTGGCTGGACAGTGAGGCCCAGGTGGCTTCCAGGATGACGGTGTGTGGGAGAATGAGATGTAGCTGCTGCAGCTTAGAAGGCAGCAGTGGTGCAGGCTGCAGGCATGGAGAGGTAGCATCCTGGGGCTGCTGTGGCTGCAGAGTTCTGCTGCACAGTAGTGTTCCTAATGTCCCTCAGCTGATGGACATTTCTCTTTTACATTTTGCTACTTCAGAAAGCACTCAGTGGACAAACAAATGTAGTGTTTGCATCTGTGAGTCTGTGGAAGTTACCAGAGTAAATTGCAGGTCAGAGGAGCTGTGCTTGTTATTTAGACCCGTAGTCCCAGAGGGCGCTGTATCTGTGTCATGTCTCTTAGGGCTTGTATGCCTCGCTGGCATGTGTAAGGTGTTGGCAATCATCTCCAACCCCTGTGTAAGAATTTTTAAGCCAGGCACGGTGGCACACACCTGTAATCTCAGCACTTGGGGAAGCAGAGGCAAGTGGATCTCTGTGAGTTCAAGGCCAGCCTGGTGTACAAAGTGAGTTCAAGACAGCCAAGGCTATACAGGGAAACCATGTCTTGAAAAACAAGAAAAGAAAAGAAAATACTATTTGTGTGTATATATGTGCACCTGCTTATCTGTGTGTACACTGAGTATGTGCATGGTGCCTGAAGAGGCCAAAAGGGGATGTTGGATCCCTTGGACCTGGAGTTACATGTGATTGTGAGCTACCACATGAGTGTTGGGAAACCCAGGTCCTCTGCAGGAGCAGCAAGTTCCCTTTAACAGCTGAGCCATCTCCAGCTCCTGCAGAAGAAAATGTGTTTTCTCATCATTCGGTACTCTCAAAACCTTGATCTTCTCTCTGAAAGGTAGCTCACATATCCACTCTTACGGCTCCCTGCCAGGAGGCAGTGCAGCTTTCTGCAAATTGCACACCCACTTGCGTTTTCAAACTTCCTTCTGTGTTTTTGTTTCTTATCAGTAGGAGGAATTTCAAACTGTTTTTGAGACAGTTTCTCTGTGTAGCCCTGGCTGTCCTGGAACTCCCACAGTAGACCAGGCTGCCCTAAACTCACAGAGATCTGCCTTTGTTTGCCTCCTGAGCGCTGGGATCCCAGGCCTGTGCTGCCGCTGCCACCCAGTGACTTTCAGCCTCTTCACTACGTGGTAAGAGCTGCTCGGAAAAACGGAAATTGAGAAAACAAGTCCTTTGGAATTTTGGGTTTGTGCAGTAGGGCAAGATAAAATCCTTACTTTTCCTGTCTGGTGGGAAGTCCGATGGCAGTGTGTGTGGGATGGGCATGAGGAAGGAAGGGTAGAGAGTAGGGGGTGGTCTGACCAAGATGGCAGGAGGGACATGGGAGTGGGGGTTGCTCAGCCCCCTGCACACTGGAGCTAGAGTTAGGGGTATAGTCTGGTGGTGTCATTGTGCTTTGTGGGCACAAATCTGAACCTGCCCCGGGTGAGCCCCGGTGCTGCCCAGCCACTGCCTCCAGCCTTTTCCCTTCTTTTCTTCCTTCTTTTCCTTTCCTTTCTTTCTTTTTTGGTTTTTTGAGACAGGATTTCTCTGTGTGGCCCTGGCCGTCCTGGAACTGTACGGAACAGCCTCACTCAGAGCGCTGGATTAAAAGCGTGGGCCGCCACACGCAGTGTCTGCCTTCAGTCTTAATGTGGGAGAATTGTGGGTGACAGTGAGCATCTTTTTCAGATTTAGTTCAGAGTATTAGGGTCACAGAAACTACCACTTAGGTGAGTTAGGAGGCCCTTATTTGCCTTTTGGGCCTTAGGCCAGGGTTGCCAGCTAAAAATGAACGTGCAAAGGGACAGCTGAACCCTTTAGTTTTGGTGGATGGGTTTGTGATTGAGGAATCTTGTGTGTGAAATGGTGTGTGAAGTTGCACCATTCCTGAAAGTATTCTGCAGAAAGAGATTGCGTTTGCCCTGCACGGGGGTGCTGGGGAGGTGAGTTCGGCAGCTGTAGCATTTGAGATCCTTGGCACCTGGCAGGACTTAAGCAGTGTGGCTCTAAAGGCTGGCTTAGGGCAGTGCCATGTGTAAATGGGAGCTTCAGGGCTCATCAGTGAGATGCTTTGGCAGAGACCTGCCTGTTGCCCCTCCCCCCGTAACCCATCAGAGGGGAGACAACTCATTGTTCTGTGGGGCTCTTGGCCATAAACCCAAGATTAGGGAAGTGTCCAACATCTGCTGTGACATGGTCAGGGCTCAGTGGGACTACTGCCTGAGTTCCTGGAGTAACCTCCCCTGCGCACTTCTTGTCTGGTGATCTGACTTGGACCCTAATTCCAGGCTTGTACCCACAGCAGACACCTTCTTGGAGTTGCATCTTTGGCACAGTCTGAGAGGCTGGTGGTGTCCACACATTGACATTTCTCTGCCTGGGGCTGAGTAGCAGCGGTGTGGCATGGGAAGATGCATGTTGGATGCTAAGGCAGATGGGACCCTGGAGTCTTCATGTGTCACCATTGTTGGTTTGTCTTAACCCCATGCAGAGCTTGTGCTTGGATTTGGTCCAGTTGATCATTGAACCCATTAGCACAGGCTTGGTTGCTAGGCGGCTTGGGCCATTTGTTTTGCTTCATTGGCTCCAGAGCCTAATTGTCTTTCTCTTGTTCTCCACTGTACCCTTGTGGAGCACCCACTCTGCAGCAGCCTCTCCCTTTTCTTTTTATCTCATGTGGAACACTGTCCTTCAGGTTGTTTCAGGCTGCATATGGCCATCCCATGACTGTGAGTGTGGTTCCTGTTCTACCCCAGTGTTAGCTCCTCAGCAATACTCAGCAATACTGCCTGTACTCAAGCAACAAGGAAAGCAGGAGGCAGGGCTTCTGTGATGAGGGCACGTGCACTGCAGAGCAGTGTTAGAAATGACAGGTGCAGAGAGATAATGGTATGTGGTTATTAGGGAAAAGGGTCTGGGTGCCATCCCCTGGTATGGGAGAGGAGTGAACCGTAACCAGTGCCACTTCACTGAATCAGCTTGCAGGTGGAGCTTACCGTGGGACCTGGACCAGGACTGCTGTGAACGGGTGGAATTAGACAGACTGAGGCGGTCCTCAGCACTGTCCCCAACACTGTCCTTGTATTTTGTACTGGGGATTCGGGCTGTCTCATGTTTGCCCTGTACTGCCTGTAGCCTACACTGCTCTGGGTATGGAGGGCCTGACAGTCTGATAGTACCCATGGGCTTCCTGACTCTAGGCACAAACCTAGCAGCAGAGTCACAGGAGTTCAGTGGGGTCAGGAAGTAGGTAGAACCAGGTGGTCCTGCTGAGTGGGGAGACTCCAGGGCTGGGGTCCAGAGAGCATGCATGCTTTGTGGCACAGCTGGCACTTGTCTCCTTCAGATGAGCAGCGAAGGTTCAGGGTTAGGGAACAGTCTCCCAGCAAAGCTGGCGGTGTTTCATAGCAAATGCTCATGAGACAGGTCTATATTGTAGATTTTTTTGAGACAGAATTTGCTCAAACTCAGAGATCCACCTGCCTCTGTCTCTGGAGCTCTGGGACTAAAGGTGTGCGCAACCACGCCCAGCTGTGTCTTTCACTTTTTGAGGGGGATTCTAAAAGTAGAATGGGGTGAAGGCGCCACCTTTGCTCTAGCTCTCTGTGTTGCTCTATGTGCGGGGCTCCATCTTCCGCAGTGAATGTCGGTGACTGCGTGTAGACTAGGTGCTCCCGGCCTGCAACAGCATCATGTCCTAACTGTGCATTTACTACTAGACCTGTGGAGCACCCCTCCTGGCCTCACCTTTCAAATGTAGTCAAGAACACCGGTCAGCCCACATCTAAGCAAAGCCGAGGAAGAAAAGGCCTGCTTTACAGTCCCAGTGACTGCCTGGAGTCAAGTGATTAGTAAAAGGGTGTGTGGGTACACCTTTGCACTAGGTAAAGGCGAAGTATTAGAAGCCTAGCCATTTAAAATTTGGGACTATCTCTCTGGCTTGAGGGTCTGAGGAGCCCCGTGCTGGCCTTGGACACTAACCAGCTCAGCTCTCTGTTCTGCAGGACTGTGGTGCGGAGGTGCACTGCCCTGACTTTCACAGCCGCAGAGGATCGGGTCTTGGTGGCTGACAAGTCTGGAGACGTCTACTCCTTCTCGGTGCTGGAGCCTGATGGGTGTGGCAAGCTGGAACTTGGGCACCTCTCCATGCTGCTAGATGTGGTAAGTGGGGGCCACACACAACACTGTCCACGGCAGCCAAGGCTTGAGAGGGGAGGAGCACGGGGTTCCAGAGCAGGAGACTTCAGGGTGGCATTGACAGGTGAAGTGGATGGTCATTGGGTACTTTTGGACCACAGTCTGGGCAGTTTAGGGAGGTGGTGAGAGCTCCTTGGCCTATGATCTTCCCTCTTTTCCCCTCCTAGGGTTTAGCCATGGCCCTGGCCTCAGCCTGTAGAACTGGTGCAGGCGGAGGTGGGGTGGAATCAAGGGCTGTGTACAGTACTTAGCATGGCACTGCCATACAGCGAGTGTGGGGGATGGGAGAGGTGCAGCAGGTATGGCTGGGGCGGCGTTTTGGTTGGTCTTACTGTATAGTTTGGCTCTGGCCCTCATTTAAGCTGAGGAGTGGGAACTGGGCACTGCTAGGGACACTTCCTCTGTCCCCTGCCAGTTCCCATTGCTCTTCTGCACTGCACTGCAGCTCCCTGAAAGAGGCCTTTCAGGGTGGCCTGGAGAAAATCCAAGAGCTCTCATTGTACTTTCAAGACCACCCAGTGAGTGGCTCTCCTTCTACTGACCCTGGTGATGTAGGCGGTGAGTCCTGATGACCGGTTCGTGCTCACTGCAGACCGGGATGAGAAGATCCGGGTCAGCTGGGCTGCTGCTCCACACAGCATCGAGGCTTTCTGCCTGGGACACACAGAGTAAGTGCAACCCTGCCCCTCCTCAGACAGGGGGGTCTGGGTCAATTGGATGTGAGTGGGTTGGGACACTGGTGACTAATGGTAGACTGGTACAGGCTCCATGCTAAGTGCCTTCCGGTACCCTGCTGTACCTGCTGGAGAGATGGCTCAGAGGTCCTGAGTTCAATTCCCAGGCAACCACATGGTGGCTCTCAACCGTCTATAATGAGATCTGGCGCCCTCCTCTGGTGTGCAGGTGTACATGCAAACAGAGCACTCATGTTTAAAAAAAAATTTAAATAAATAAATAAAATAGGGCTACAGGGTAGGTGTGGGGATTCCTGGACAGCCAGCTTGCTCAGGGCCCTATTGGTGGCAGAGTAGCTGCTGCTGGCCTGTGGGGTTAGAGGCTGCAGAGCTAGGCTGGGTTTTGTGGATTCTATAACCCAGTCTCTGATTGGGTTCCTTGGGGTACTGGTACCGGACTGGCTGCATAGTGGCCCCCTGGGGTCTTCTCTGACTGCTCAGTCGCATGCCTTTCCTCTTCCCTGTGCCCTGCCCGCTGAGACTCATCGACCTTGCATGTAGGCAGCTTGATGGAGGCAGGTTTGTGGGACAGAGTAGGATAGTGCCTCCGCGCACAGCTGCGTGCCCTACAGTGCAGCAGCAGAACTGGACCCTGCCACCCTCGGTCCAGATGTAATGTTGGGGACTGAAAAGTGCTCAGCCATGTTCTCAGTGCCGGTATGGGTAGCTGTGCAGTGTTCTCCCTTTCTGAGCAGGATGAGCGGCTCCCTCCCACGTTCTGCATGACTTTCCTTCGCTCCACAGGTTTGTGAGCCGCATCTTTGCAGTGCCCAGTCATCCTGAGCTGCTGCTTTCCTCCTCCGGGGTAAGCGTGCTCGCCGGGTGGTCGTGATGGGGGGGGGAGGGGGGTGGTGTTACTGTCCCAGAGAGCAGGAGAATATAGCCAGCCTCTTATCCCCAGCTAGGGTGCCAAGTCCACTGGTTTCTGCCAGTGGAGGCCACTAGAGGGCGCATCTTGCTGGCTCTTGAGTGGCCCCTTTCTTCAGGGCTGTGTATATAGTTTGTGCGTGCGTGTTTGCCTGCCTGGTTCCAGCACAGCAGACGTTGTAAGTGGACTTTGCGTAGTGGGGAGAGGGGGGGTCTGGCCATTTTGGTCCCTTTGCCTGTTGTACCATGGATGGGGTGTCTTGATTCACCTGCCGCACTGAGGCTTTCCTAGGTGCTCAGTGGCACAACTAGTTAGCTCGAGGTACTTAACAGAGGGAGTTTTCTTCATAGGGTGTCTTAGGTGTCAGAGGGGACTGTCCACACCCAGCCGTGCTCAGTGTCCCGCATTTCCCCTCCCCGAGCCTTTCTTGCTTCTGGGACAGGCCTCTTGAGCCCACATATAAACCCTTCTGTCTGTGCACAGGATGGCACCCTGAGACTCTGGGAGTACAGAAGTGGCCGTCAGCTGCAGTGCTGTGACCTGGCCAGCCTACAGGAGCCTGAAGAGCATCCAGGCCACAAGGTAGCTTCATGCTTATCTCGGGCACCGGGGGCTTGCCAGGCATGTCCCTCTGCTCTGATGGGGAAGCCATCTGTCAGAAGTGTTTCCTTGCTGTCAGTGTCTCACTTCTTCCAGCTTGGGAGACCTAGGATCTCCAATTCTGAAGATGCCTGATTACCTGATGAGAAATCGTTCACATCATACTGTGTGTGTACACAGGGGCTGACTTACAGGAAGGCCTCCAGGCATACTTAGCCATGAAAAAAGTGATGTTGGCAGACAGCCTCCCCTGTGTTTTGTCAGTGTTGGGGACACCCCAACATTCTCTGTGCTCATGGAGTATCTCCTGGTACCTGCTGTCCCCATGCTTCCTCTGGTATCAGGGGTGGCCCCAGGTGGCTCAGCTATATGTCTTAAAGTTGGGTAACATGGTGCCTGCCTTCTGCCAGGCCATCCAATGAGCAGCAGGTGCTTTTTTTCCACACTTAATGAAACTTGGGACTTCTAGAAGCTTTTTCTGTGTGTATCGCCTCCTGTCCTGGGAAGTGGAAGCCCATAGGACAGTTGTGTCTCTGATCACAGCCTCTCTTCCCATATTTCCCTGCTTTCCCACCTATTTGGTTGCATCTGACTAGGAGGCATGTCACAGGCCTGCAGAGAGAGACAGGGTCACACATGCTTCTGTCATGTGTGAGGACAGAAGTGTTGGCTGCTACCCTCCTCCTGATGTGTCCTCTTTGCCCTGCTTTGGCATTATGAGGGAACCATGGTTCCTGTGGCCTTACCTGTTCTGGTGAGGATGCATAGTGACCTGGGTGCAGTCTGCTTAGCAGCTGCTTTTTCTTGCAGGGGTTGGCTGCATCCAGGATTGCATTCTGGAGACAGGAGAGCTGTGTAGTGCTTCTGTGTGAAAGGTAAGACAATGGGTTTCACCATGTCTGTATGCGATGCAGACATGGATGGCCGCTAATCCTGTTGAGTTCTCTTGAGGGAGGGGACGGGGCCCTCTGATCTGCCCTCTACAATGGTGCACATATCCACTGGCTTAAAGGGTAGCAGTGGCATGCCTGGGAGCCGCCATGCATGGTGGTTCAGTTACGGGAATGCCACAGGCCAGTTCCGCTTAGACCTGATCCTCATGGAATCTGCCAGGGAGTTGGCACCCCCGAGGCAGAGTATAATTGAGGGGGTCCTGCTGCCCCTTCTCAGTGCCAAGGCAGGTCTCTGGTGCTCTGCATACTAGCCTGTGATAGCTTGGGGATGCTCTTGGCTCTCCTTAGAAGTGAGAATCTAGGTTTGAAGAGGAGAGAAAAGATCCTAAGAACCTGACCTTCTGTCTATACCAGTGGTTCTCAACCTTCCTAATGCTGGAATTACAAAATTACAATATTATTGAAATAATTACAAAATTATTTCTGGTGCTACTTTGTAACTGTAATTTTGCTGTTGTTGTGAATCAAATATATGGGTTTGCTGATGGTCTTAGGCAGCCCCTGTGAAAGGGTCGTTACCCACAGGTTGAGAAACACTAGTCTGTACCCTTGGGGTGGGGTGCTCATTTCTTTGTCCTATATCGGTTAGTTCTTGCTATAAGAACCGGAACTCAAGACAGGAAGTGTGTGCCATCTCCTGGGGTTTGGGTGGTTCAGGGTCTTCAAGATGGTAGGGGCAGGCCTGCTATGTGGAATGCTGCTGTGGGCATGCAGTCGTGGTGGTGACCAGTCTCTCTCTCCTGGAAAGCGTTCCTGTGGTCTTCGTCTTCCAGCTTGATGCCAGCAGACAGCAGCTAGTGTTCAGACAGCAGCTGACTTTCCCTCACCGAGTGTGGGATGTCGTGTTTGAAGAGACTCAGGGGCTGTGGGTTCTGCAGGACTGTCGTGATGCTCCCCTGGTGCTCTGGAGGCCCGTGGACGGCCAGTGGCAGGTGAGAGCATGCAGCACCTCCATGTTTGGAGCATGCTGTTGGCAGGGGTATGGCAGGGTGTTGGTAGGTAATAGCTGTGATTTTTCTCACAGGCTTGAACCTCTTCAGCTTGGTCACATCTAGATCCTACGGCTGTACCCTGAGGCAGCTGTGACTGAAGGCCTCCTGTAGTGAAGTGATCTGAGTGCTAGGCTTGTCCCTGTCCTGGTTTGGATTCTGGTTCCTGTGTGCAGGAGGTTAATTTGCCACCAGCCAGGGGTCCCGACACCCTATCTGATCCTATGCTGCTAAAGCCAGCAGTAGGCCTGATGTGGCTGTGCTTTTCCTGTATGCAGGCCCTGTGGCAGGGGCCTCGCTGAGTACTGACGGTGTGGAGGGAGCAGTGCAAGGACATCCCTCCCAATCCCATGAGGCTGTGGGTGAGGTGGGACAGCCCCGGGAGCTCTGGGCCAGCTTTGGCTTCCTGGGCTCAGCTCGTTGGGCTGAAGGCTTGATATGATTGGCCCTGGAGGTAGTGAGCCTGTGCCTGAGGATAGCCCTGTCAGGCCTCTGACTGCTATGTTGGCTTCTGGTTTTGGTCCTGACCTGGTTTACTTGTCATCTGCAGGCTGCTCCTGAAAGTGCTGTGTCCCAGAGACTCTGCAGCCATCTCCGGGAGAGCTGGGCCATGATGGAAGGTGAGAGCTCTGTTAGGTCTGAGGTGCAGATAAGTCCCAGTGGGAAGTGAAAGGCTCCACAGCCAGAGAAGATGTAGCCAGGGAATGTGCTAGCAGGAGGGTGCTACTGCTGCACATGCAGGGAGACGTAGTTGAGGGTGTGGGGCCAGAGCAGTGACCCAGAAGGCCCAGCACTGAGTTGCTGGTTGGGCTGTAGCTCCCAGGTATAATATACTGTTGTAGTTACTGGCCAGTGAATGGTTGCTCAGGCAGGACCACCCAGAGCCTGGCTTTTATGAAACAGTTACTACCGGGAAAAGATCTTGCAACGCCAAGTCTTAGAAGTTAGGGTTCTTAAACTTTCTTTCAGGGTGCTTGCCCTAAATGCCCCCTGTAGGCTTACTTGCCACAGTGCACTCTCAGTGGGAGAGTTTTCCGCTATTTGAGGTCCCCCTCTTTCTGAATGACTAGCCTGTGTTGAGTTGAAATAAAAGTAGGCAGGACAAAGCGGGAGATGGTTTGTGTGCTCTGGCCCTGTCTGAGTCTGCATTAGCAGTCGTGGACTGTGGCTGCTCCCCCTTGGGTCTCCTAACAGCCTCTTGCTCTCTTTTACCGTGTGGAGTAAGGCTCCCTGGCTCCCACTGCACGTTCTCGTGCACGCTTGTACTGCCCTCTGGGCTGTTCTGGACATTGCTCCATCTGGTTCTGTTGAGGGTTACCTGGTGCAGGCTCAGGCCAAAGCCTGGCTTCACTTCTAATACACTCCACACACAAATGGGGCATGTGTGGCCAGAGCCAGGAGGAGAAGCATGCTAGCGTGTGCATCCTGAGCAGTGCCCCTGGCTGCTGGAGGCCAGGGAACCACACCACCCTGCAGGTTGGGGTGACATAGGGACACTCTGGCATGCAGTGTTAGAGGTGTGCCTCACCGAGGTGAGACTGGCTGAGGGGCTGTGCCCGTAGCACCTGACCTCAACACTCAAGGAAGTCTGCTGCAGTCTGTCGCAGTGTGGCATGCTTTCGCCACCCAGGGACACACCTCCTGCTGCCGGCTTGCTCTGTAGCTCCTGTGGGCTCCGTAGGCCGCCCGCCATCCACTACTATTGACTGACACTGGCTGCTCTCAGGACCCCTGGGCAGGATCCCTTCCCGCTTAGTAGATGGTTGGAGGATCCAGGCCTCACTTCTGTGCTGCCCCCAGCTTAGGACCTGTAGCCATCTTTGTCAGTGAATGAACAGGAAGGTGCAGAGGAGAGATCGCCAAGCCCTTGTCCCTACTTCCCACATCTGCCCACCTCCCTTTGCCAATTCTGTTGGAACAAGTCCCCAGATCCAGCCTGTGTATGGATCCCAGGTGGTGAGGCTCCTTGGGTGCTTTGAGGTGTCAGGGAGGTAGAATTTCCAAGGCTATCCTGTGAGAGAAACTAGTGAGTATGGACCACTGGGCCATGTTCCAAGTCACTTCACCTGGTTTGTTCTTGTCATAGGCTCTGTTGGCTCAGATGATGGCTTCCGCGGCCTTTACAAGGCCACCTTTGACAACATGACCTCTTACCTGAAGAAAAAGGAAGAGAGACTGCAGCAGCAGCTGAAGAAGAAGCGACAAAGGAGTCCCCTGCCAGGGTCCCCAGAACAGACCAAAAAGGTGTGCCCAGAACAGTCAGCCCTTAGTTGCTGACAGTGGACTTGGCAGAGTTCTCATCCCCGAGGCCCCACGGGCCGCACTCTCTTCTTTCTCCTGTCTGGTCCCTCCATAAGGAGGGAGATCATGGCAGCTCAGTCCCCAAGTAGCTCAGCACAGTCTCTGGTCTCCGCCACCACCTCAGTCACACTGGGCATTGGCTCCTACCTGGTTAGCTGGGCCTCCTCCTGGTTCCAGGGAAGACAGGGTGTTAGCTTAGCTAATGATTCTACATAGCTGTGGGTAAGCACCTTCACAATGAAGTATATACTGACCTGCAGCCGTCTGTAAGGACCTGTAGGGAGGCTGGCTCCACGCCATCGCTGTGGGCTTTCAGGCGAAGCTCTGCTGCTTGTGGTAGAGTCGGTTGGTGCTGTCTCTAGCTCTATACTCTTGCAGCTGCCTGTGAGGGCTCCGTCTGGGCTGAACAGCTTTATGTACATGCAGGGAAGCAACAGGCAGTGGCGCTGGAGCAGACCTGGCATGAGAGGGGGACCTTGGCCAGGCCAGCCTTGTACAGGGAAGGACTGGTGCCTGCGTGGGGCTGCTGCTTTGATGTAAACTGCACACGCTGCGGAACGGCAGGGGTCACTTGAGCACAGCATCAATAAAGACAGTTCTGCGGAGCTTTCTGGAATGGTCAGTAGTGGCCTCCAATGCTGGTCTTAGATGGTCAATGTGTGTAGGCTGTTCAGATGACATGGCTCTTGGTAGTTAGAGTGTCCCAGACCAGCTGCAGTCCTGGCCTGGGTACATGCTTGAGGAGGAAGCTGCTGCTGTGAAAACAGAAGACCTGATTTCAAGTACCCACCCGCATACACAGCACGAAGGGGGACATGGCCTAGCATACCTGTAACCCCAACACTGGGCCTGCAGCCTCGGGCAGCTTAGCCTAAACCGACCTTCCAGGCCCAGGGAGAGCTCCTGTCTGGAGATGGGGGAAGAATAGGGGAAGGCACCCAGTGTCATTCTCTGGCCTCCATGTGGGTGTGCACACTAGTGCGTTCTAGTGTGCACGTAACACAGAAACACTGCGGCCCCCAGCCATGCTCTCACCTGTATTCAAGTGCTTTATTTCTTCCCACAAAGTGGGTGGAGAGGGCACACACACGGAACAGGGCACACCTCTACAGGAGCTAATTTTGTGCTTCATGAACATAGAGATGTCTGGTCTCCAGAGACATGGATCTGCAAACTGGGCCGCGGGCTGGGTCTTGTGACCGAAGATTTTATACAGTGTTCTGCCTGCACGCAGTCTGTGCACCAGAAGAGGGCACCAGAGCTCATAGATGGTTGGGAGCCACCGCGTGGTTGCTGGGAATTGAACTTGGGACCTTTGGAAGAACAGCCAATGCTCTTAAACTCTGGGCCATCTCTCCAGCTCCCTAAGAAAGATTTCATGGTTATAAATAGTTTGAATGAAATAAAAAAAAGTTTTGTGACTCTTTAAGTCTGAGGGCCAAGGAATACAGCTTTGCTGACAGCATAGTCACTCAGCTCTTTTGTGATGCGCTGCCTCTGGGCCAGGTAGAACCTATGTCTGCAAAGCAGCGGTCTTTTCTGGACCATCATGGCCTGTGGCTCAATGCAAGCAACCTTGAGAGGGCCACATGTTCCTGGACCCAATGGGCCCCTAACAACTTCTCTCCCTGTCTCCACTTCTCTCCCAAGGATATGGTACTCATGACTGTTTCCTAGCCCACAGTGACATCATTACAACTCTTGGGGATCCATTTCCAGTTTGTTCCTTGGTCCTCTGACCCGTGAATGAATGTGGCCATTGGAAGCACACGGTGGGTGGAGTCGGGTAGAGGAGAGTGCTACGCTTTCATGTTCTAGCCAGGCTGCAGCTGACTGGCAGATTCCTGCCCACCTCTGGCTCTGGCTTAGCTAGTGGTAGAGTCATTAATGCCTCTAGGGTGAGTAATTTGTTGGTGTTTGGAGACGGTTTATCTGTGTAGCCTTGTCTGTCCTAGACTCGTAGACCAGGCTGACATTGAACTCAGAGACCCACCTGTCTCTACCTTCCTGAGCACTGGGATTACAGGCCTGTGCCACTGTGCCTGGCTTGAGATCTGTGTCTTAGCTCCCCTGTTAGGCCAGTCAGATCTAAGCAGTTGATGTCATGATTCCAGGTTGTATCAGGACGTCTTCACTTCTACAGTACCCCGCTTGGGCTGTTGTGTCCAGCCACGGAGTGTCTCACTTTTCTTTCACTGATAAGGCCATTCGACTAGGGCAGTGTATAAGGGAAAGAGATGAGTTGGGCTTACGGTTCCAAGGAGTTAGGGTGCAGACTAGTGGAAGGCAGGCCACAGGAGGCTGGAGCAGCTCAGGCTCACCTTGCCATCCACAGGCGGGAGGCAGTCCTAGGGAAGGACACACTTTTCAAACCACAACGCCTGTACCTAGTGACAGCAACAAGGCCACAAGGTCTTAATGCTTCGCAAACATTTCTACCGCTGGGACCAAGTATTCAGACATGAGCTCCCGGGGGTGGGGAGTATTCTCATTCAAATCATTACACAGAGCCTTTTTGTCAGTTTAGGCCTGGCTTCTGGACTCCCGGCCCCTCCCACCCTGCCTCATTAAACTATCTTCATTCCTTATTACCGCGTTTGTTTCCATGCTTTGAGAGAGACTCCTTGTGCTCTGACCCTCCTCTTGTTGCTTGAACACATCTTGTGGTATTCATAGTTCGTCTCATGATGGGAAGTCATACGGAGTACAGCTGAAGTGCATATGAAAGACACATGCCGGGATCTCACCACTTGGATTTACGTCTGTGAAGGTCCCCTCGGGAATAGGGCATCTGCCAGCTACCGAGGTGCCATGTTCCCTCGTAGTTGCTGCCTACCAACACTGTGGACAGACTGACCTCAGAGTGGTCCATCCATGAAAGTACTGCTCTAGCCACTAGCACTGGATGGTTTCAAAGCCTTGGCTACCTGAAGAATGCCGTTGTGAGCATTCAAGTTCCTGCTGTTTGGTCCACAGGGAAGCGTTTCTGTGGGGTACAGGGTTACCCACTGATGTCTGTAGGGGATTGATTCTAGCACCTCCAAGATAGCGAAGTAACCTCCATTCTACAGATGCTCAAGTCCCTTGCTTGAGGGCAGTTTGCTGCAGAACTTCATATGCCCTCTCTCCAATGCCCTGACCTTGCTTTTGATGCTCAGTGTGAGAATTCTTCTCTAATCTTAGATCCTGGAGATTTTCCCTCATTTTTTTTCCCAAAAGGCTCCTGGTTTCATTTTACATTTAAGTCTACAGACCACTCTTGACCAGATGTTCTATGAGCTGAGCCTCTTCTGTCGGACATCCCATTGAATTGCTTCTGCAGCTCTCGTTTCCTTGGATACGACCCTAGATTGGGAGTTTGCAGTCATTTCTTTCCCTGGGGTTGACGGCCTTGCTCTCCTCTGCTGACTCTCAGTTCTCAGTGTCTGCCCCTCAGCTCCTGGGCACCCTTCCCGCTCTGCTTTATCCTGGAGATGGGATCCTCAAGGTTTGTCCTTTCCTTGCGGGCACAATGCTGAGCTCTGCCGCTAGAGGGAGCAGGAGGCACAAGGGATGACGGGGATCCGGCTTCTGTTGGTGTCTTGCTGCCCTGCATATGAGGACATTTAGGGACACCCTCCTGGAGGAGTTTAGCTGCGCCCAGTGGGTGGCTTCCTGGTGACTTGTCTAGCTCTCAGTAGGGAAGGGTTCCAGCTGGGCCTTGGTTGTCAGCCCTTTGACAACCCCACCATCCTGTGTGACACAGCCGAGGCACGGCCACATCCAGCACACAGGTTCGGCATCTCCTACACAGTGGACACTGCTCACCATCCCCAGCATCCAGGCTCAGCACTTGTTTGTGCCTGTCTCCTGCCCTGTGATAGTGGCTACCACTGAGAATGTATGCTTTTCTTTCTACTGGGCACAGGCTGACTCTTCCCTGCTGCTTTTGAGGCTTTCTCTCTCTCTCTCTCTCTCTCTCTCTCTCTCTCTCTCTCTCTCTCTCTCTCTCTCTGTGATTTAATAAGTGTGTGTATGAATGTGTGAGAGAGAGTATTCTATTTGGGGCTTCTTGATTCTTGTTGAACTTAAGTCTTCGTGAGGCATGTTCTGCAGTTTTGACTCTGCTGTGCCTGGCTTGGTCGGCTGACTCCCAAACCGCTGCCCTTGGCTTATTTTCAGGCTTTTCTTCCATGCTTCAGTTCCGACAGATTTCAGTTGACTAATCTTCCCTGTGGCATTTAAATGCTGTTGCTCAAGGCCAAGAATTTTCTTTATTTCAGCTTTGGCCTAAGCCTTCCGTTTCCCTGACAAGCATAATCTAAGGCTTTAAATTCACCCTTGTGCATCGGGGCATGCATGGGTTGCTGCTTGTTCCATCATCTGTGTCATTTCTACATCTGTTTCTGGGGATTGGTTGAGAGAGAGAAAGGGGGAGAGATGGGGAAAGGGAGGGAGGGAGAGGGAGAAACATTCCATCCTGCAGAGAATCTCCTTGAAGTAAGCAACCCAAAGGTTTCAGGAAGTCCCTGAAACTGACCAGGAACTCTAGGCCCCTTTGTCCCCAGGCATGCATAACCAGGCAGCCTAAGCTTTCTAGAAGAGGCTCAGGCCAGCTGAACCACCAGGAAGAAGCATGGATCAGCGAAGGTACCTGGACAGGCTCGGACCACCTAAACTGTATGCAAGAGACAGTCTCCACCCTGCCCAGCTGCCTGCAGGGTGTGCAGCGCATGCCAGCTTCGCAAACTCACCCATGCTGGGGTGGGCTTTAGTAACACAGTCTTTGAGTCATTTCTGTTCTTGTAAGTAAACCCAATAAAACTCATCGGTTCACCAAGAACACCAAAGCATCCTTACTTTGGCTCCCTGTCTGGGGTGAGTAGGTATTTGGTCACATCTGCCCAGGAACGGTGTCTCACAACAGGAATTCAGTAACAACCTTGGGTGTTGGTCTTCTCTTGTATTGTTTGAAGCAGGTGCCTTGGCCATGGTTGCTTTCTTTGGGTGAGCCAACCCTTGAGCTTCCAAAGAGTCTCTGCCTTCCTACGTCAGGCTGGGATTACAGACATGTGAACTACTCTGCCTGGTTCATACCTGGCTTTTGGGGACCCACACTCAGAGTGCAGGCTGGCCTGGCTAGCACTTCACCTACTAAGCCTCCCAGCCTCTAAGTATGTGCTTTTAATACAGATATTTGCAGGCACACTGTCAGCATTTGCTCAGGGTTCCTCAGAATGGCACTACGAAAGCTAGCTCTCTCCTCTCACTTTCGATTTACAGAGTGTGGGTAAGCATGGAACTGGAAGGAGGGAATCATGAAGGAAGCACCTAGGGAAGGGTGGAAGGGAGGGGTGGAGAGATGAGTCTCCTGTGAGAGCCACAGAGCCATGCTGGTTTTCTCACCCGTGAAACGAAAGCTGAGCGGTTCGCGGCAGCGACTCGCTGTAGGCTTTGTCAGTTTTTTTGAAACAGAAAATGACAAGCCCCACACTGGCACTAAGTTTTTCTGCTCCCAATTCCACGGTGAAGAAGTGAAAGTGAAAATAACACTTTCATCAAGGAGGCCTTCAAGGTTGCTCAGGCCAAGTGCATGCTGGAGGCAGGAGGCTGGGGAGCCAGAGCAAAGTCCCACCAAAACGCTGGGGAGAGAATTCTGGGGGTTGGCTTGGGCAAGGACAATGGAAGAGGTAAAAATTCTGCAGGTCCTGCCTGAACAGTGATAGCGCACACCTTTAATCCCAGGCACTCAGGGTTAGGGGAGGCAGAGGCAGGTGGATCTCTGTGAGTTCTAGGCCAGCCTGGTCTACGGAGCAAGTTCCAAGACAGACAGGAATGAACAGAGAAACCCTGTCTCGAAAAACGAAACAAACAAAAATTCTGCGAGTCCCTGGCATTAGCCATCTAAGTCATTGTATATTGAAGCCACTGGTACATACAAAACATGGGTGTGTTAGCTTGCTGTGCTCTCTTTGCTGTTACAAAACACCATGACCAAAGCAACTTGGCAGGGGGTTATTTAATCTTTTAAAATTTTTATTTTTATTTTATGTACACTGGTGTTTTGACATTGGCATGTATGTCTGTGTGAGGGAGTCAGACCGCCTGGAACAGGACAGTGGTGAGCTGCCATGTGGATGCTGGGAATTGAACCTGGGTCCATCTGGAAGGGCAGTCAGTGCTCTTAACCGCTGAGCTATCTCTGCAGCCCAATTTCATCTTACACGTTACCATCTCATCACTGAAGAAAGCTAGAGCAGGGACTCAAGGCAGGAGCCTGGAGGCAGGAACTGAAGCAGAGACCTACTGGCTTGCTCCTCATGGCTTGCTTAGCTTGCTTTCTTATATGACCCAGGCCCACCTGCCCAGGCATGGTACCGCCCACTGTGGGCTGGTCCATTTCACATTAATTATTAATAAAAAAAATGTCCTTCAGAAAATGCCCACAGGCCAATCTGATGGAGGAGGCATTTTCTCATTTGAGGTTCCCTCCTCTTGCCAGATGACTCTAGGTTTGTGTCAATATGACAAAAACAAAACAACGAACAAACAAAATTCACCAGTCAGGGTTCCTGCCTGTGAAAGCTTGCTCTGAATAAGAACAAAATTAAAAATTTGAAATGCCCCTAAAAGCTATAACCACAGAAGGATCTCTGCATGCCATCAGGCTTCTGCACATTCCAGAAGTCCAAGGCTACATCCGCCCTAGAGCAAAAGCCGTCATCCTGACTAAGCAGAGAGCCCACAGCCCCGATATACGTAAATAAGAAATCGAAAGGAGGAGCTGAGTGTTGGCTCAGTGGTTAAGAGCACTTGCTGCTCTTGCAGAGGACCTGGGTTCCGTTCCCAGCACCCACGTGGTGGCTCACAACCATCCGTAACTCCACTTCCAGGGGATACAACATCCTCAGACCTCAGCAGGTACCAGGCACACACGTGGTACACAGACATACATGCACAGCAAAACATCCACACACATTAAAAAAAAAAAAAGATGAAAAGCTTCTAGCACCATCTGTTCCTGTCTTTTATCCTCACAGAGTTGGAATTGGGGGTTGGGCATGTGGGACATGTAGAGGGTGTGGGGGGAGGGGGTGCTCTCACTTGTGTCCACTTCCCCGATCTCATCTTACATATGCCAACCCATATGGCTAGCTGAGGGTCAAATCCACATATGCTGCCTTCCCATCTGGCCATATCTTCTGGCTGGGGTTCTCCTGCCTCAGTATCCCCTTTCCCGTGTTTAACCGTGCCCGTGGTCCAGTGCCCCAGGGTCTAGCTACCGGCTGCTGCGCAGGCAGGGCTTTCTGGTGTACCCATGCTGTGAGCCACAAATGCCAGCCGCCACGTAACTGAATGCTCTCAGAATCATATTAAACAGCAAGGGCTCGGAGAAATTAATAACCTTTTTAATTAAAGCAACATGGCCAAAGTGCTATCATTTCCATATGTAGCTGATATGAAATTAATGAGATATTTTACATTATCTCATTATACTGAATGTTAAACCTGGTGGCTTCCTGTTCTTTCTGGGGCCCCGTGTGACCCAACAGCTCTGGCTACCGTCACAGAGGAATTGGACATACAGTTAATAGGGACACAGGTGTGGCTGCGTAGTTACACTGAATCCAGGACTTACCACTGCCACCAAAGTACAGGACAGAAGACAGGAACTGTGGTTATGGACTGGCCCTGGGGAAAGGGAGGGGCTAGAAGGCTGGGGTCCTGTGGGATCTGGAAGCCAGCCAAGGTATTGCCTTTGCCTCTGAGTATTGGTCATTCCTGACCTCTTTTCTCCCCTAAGTTGCTCTAGGTCAAGATTGTGACCTTGGTTGACCAGATAAGCTGAAAAAAAGCACTTCTTCCACCTCATAGGGACAGAAAGAGAGGGGAGGGTGCCTGGGGCTGGGGAATCAGTGCTTGTTAGCACAGGACTTCTGTTTGAGAAGATGGTTCTGGAGAAGGATGGTGAGGGTCACACGGCAGTGTGAACAAACTCTTACTGAACTGTACCTCAAATACTTAAAATGATAACGGTTGTGTTATATGTAAGTGATGCCATGCTGAGGTCCTCAGTGGCGGCGACATCTGGTCTAGAAACCCTGGGGGCACAGCTTTAGTGGGCACCTAAGGCCTGTAGGAGCCACACACACATCCTGACCTGCCCCCCGCCCCCCCCCAAGGCAGTGCACTCTCGCATGCTACAAGGCTAGGGTAGCAAAAGCAGCAGTTAAGCTGAGTAGAGTCCCATTTTGCATGGGTGTAATGAGTTGAGACACTGAAACATGGCTCCGCAAATCCCACGGCCTGTCACCGTACCAAGAGACTTATTTATTTATTTATTTTTGAGACATGTTTTCTCTGTATAGCCCTGGCTGTCCTAGATCATGCTCTGTAGGACAGGCTGGCCTCGAACTCATAAAGATCTGCCTGCCTCTGCCTCCTGAGTGCTGGGATTAACGTCACCACCATCTAGCAAAGAGAAGTCTTTAAAGAGGGACTGAAAAGACCCAAGCAAAGGAGCCAGAACCACATGGCCAGCTAGCTCCCTGACCCCACAGCCCAGCTACATGGGCCAGGCTGGAACAACCTCTTCAGGAGGGCAAGTCAGACCGGATGGGCTCCTTCTGGAGGACAGGGGGTACCCTAAATGGTGGGAAGGGGCAGGATGTGGGTGGGAGCTTCTGGGGTCAGCTGAGGCCAGTGGGGTCCTGCCACCCACAACCTCTGAGTGTCTATGAGGCGCCATTAGCTCATGTGTGCTGAGTTCAGAACTTGAGGCCAGCTGCTCCCTGTGGGGCCTGCTGAGGTGTGAGGTGACCCTTCTCAGGGGAGAGGCACTTCCCTCCCAATCACATCACAGCAAAGATCTGTCACTCAAACAGCCAATGATGTCAGTGCTCGGAAACATTTCAAAGTGACATGAAGAACACACAGATGAACCCAGCTCTTTGGTACCTGAGGCAGAGTTTGAGCATCGTCACGGCGACTTGTAATCCTCTTGTATCCGCATCCCAAGTGCTGGGGTTACAGGTGTGAGTGTGCCTCCACACTTAGCGTGATTACTACCAACTTTTGAAGAATCCCTGGTCCTCTCTGTCTGGTGCCTGGAGACCCCAGCCCAGCATTCAGCAGGAAGCCCGTCAGGTCAACTTGCCCAACCTCCTTCTCCCATGTCATCTCACATTGGTCCTCCCCAGTGGGACTGTAAATCCCCAGTCTCTGCCCTACTGCAAAGCTCCCTGCCTGCTCCCTGTACCTGCTGGGTTGTTGAGAAGTGAGTCTGCCTCGATGAACTTTGACCCCCACATAGCACCCCACCGGTAACTTTCTCTTTTCACACACAGACACCTGGAGCTATGGAAGGATGCAAAATTAGTGTGTCACATTCCAGCAAAGCAAGCTCAGGACATTTGCAGGGACTGAAATGTTACAGTGTGGTCTTTGTCCACAGTGAAATCAAACCAGGTAGCAATAGCAGGAACTCTTCATACAATTGGGGCCCAGGCAACCTAGTTTTAAATGATCCACGGATAAGAGTCTCGGGGGAAATGAAAAAAGACAGTGAACTGAGGGAAAATGAAAATACTACGTATCAAATTTAGCCCTGGGGCACACAGCTAAAGCCTGGCCTAGATGTTTGCCAAGTCGGCTACACTGGCTGGCTAGTGAGCCTCGGGGATCTGCCTGTGTCTGTCTCCACACCACAGAATTATAGAGGCGTGCCACCTAGCCTTCTTTCTGTCTAGGTTCAGGAGCTTGAACTCTGGTCCCTGTGCTTGTGTAGTTGAAGAGGGAAAAGCCAGATGGTCATAGCAATCAACACAGTGAAAGTGTTAGACAAAACATACCCAGTCATGATACAGATGCCCTGACACATAGCAGAAGGAAACCTATCCTTAATTTTTTAAAGGTCACCCACAAAAACATCACTCACGCATAAAGACAGGCTCCCTACCATCACCACTGAAGAGGAGGAATGAGGCTCTGTCAGCTTTTACTCACAGTGCTGGGTTCCCAGCCTGGACAAGAAAGTATAAGCAGGACCTGCAAGGCTCACGTGTCACTGGGGAGGGGAATCGTGACTGTCACCCTGACAGGATTTAGGATCACATAGGGAACAAGTCCCTGAGTGACTCTTTGAGGGCATTTCCCAGGCAGGTTGGACTGAGGTGGGACGGTCTACTCTGAATATGGCAGCACCAGCTTTGGGGTCCTGGACTGAATAAAAAAAAAGAGATGATGAACTGGGCTCCGGCATTCACCTCTCTCTGCCTCCTGACTGTGGACTCAGTGTGCCCAGCTGCCTCAGGCTGCTACTGCCATGCCTTCCCTGCCGTAACACTGCCCCTCAAACTGTGCGCCCAAACAAACCCTTCCTTCTCCCTCCCACATAACACCTCCATTGAGTCTCTGGGAGTTTCACATCATGCAACCTGTCACAATCCCTTTCCAGTCCTTCCATGTCAACTCCCCTTTGTGACCTCCCCACCCAAAGAAGTAAAAAAAAATAAAAAATAAAAACAAGAAACAAACAAACAAGCCCACTTTGTGTTACCTGTTACTGGAGCATGGCCAATCTCCCCTTAAATAGAACTGAGACCTCCCCCTCCCTCACCTGCACCGGAAGCCATCTATTGTGGACACCTGCTCTTCAGCATCTTCATCACACCTTTTCTTTTGTTTCTTCTAGACAGGGTTTCTCTGTAGCCCTGGCTGTCCTGGACTCACTCTGTAGACCAGGCTGGCCTCCACCTCACCGAGATCCACCTGCCTCTGCCTCCCAAGTGCCGGTAATCAAGGCATGCACTTCCATTGCCCAGCTTGTCATACTTTTAAGAATTCTTTTCGGTGGCTCCCTGTGCAATCTCCAGTGCCACACAGGGTCACACACCATGTCACACGCTCATTATTGGAAAGCAGCTCCCTCCACTCAGCAGACCCCTTAAAGCCTAAGAGCAAAGATAGGGGAGGTGGCTCAGCTCAGGTGCTCGCTGTGGAAGCACAGAGGCCTGCCTTCAATCCCCAGAATACTGAGAAAGGCTAGGTGTGGAGGCTTGTGTTTCTAGCCCCTGCACCGAGGGGCCTGAGAGATCTCTAGGGCTCTCTCTCTAACTTGCTGGCTAGCCTTCTAAAAAAGTTCCAGACCAGAGAAAGACATAGTCTCAAGAGAAAACAAGGTAGACAGGTTACTCTCATTGGAAGGAAAAGACTGCCAAGGTTGGTGTGTGTCTTGGTCACTTTGCTATTGCATTGATAAAGCACCATGAACAAGGCGAGTCATAAAAAGAGTGTTTAATTGTGTTCACAGATCTAGAGGGTTAGAGCCCCTGACTCATGGCTGACAGGCATGGCTCTGGAATGGTAGCTGAGAAACATCTTGATCCATAAAGCAGAGAGAGCCAACTGGAAATGGTGCTGGGTATTTTTCCCCCCTCAAAGCTCACCACAGTGACATACCCTCTTCAACAAGATCACTCTTCCTAATTATTCCCAAACCGTTTCACCAACTGGGGACCAAGTATTCAAATAGAAGAGCCTGTGGGAGCCATTCTCATTCAAACCACTGAAGTACACATATACGTCCTCACAAAGAAGAAGAAAAAGGAGGAGGAGAAGAAAGTTCACACTTTCCAGAGTGCTCCTTCCAGAGAAATTGGGTCATAGTCACACAAACACCTGCTGATTAATTACTCACAATTACTCAAGCCCAGGTGCCCATTTACTAGTAGCCTTGTATACAAATTGGTCAGTCCACACTGTGCCCATTTGCTTGGCAGCAAGGAGGGACACACTTTTGACATAGCTATGACAGCTAACCTCATTTGTCAACTTGATGAGATTTTTTTAGTCTTCAGAGACCAAAACAAACTTGTATGGGATTAATTGGGGTGGGAAGACCCATCCTAAATGAAGGTACCGAGAGGGTGACATCAACTCCAATCTGTCTCCATTTTAAGACCAGGCCTGACGTTAAGTGAAAAGTAATCAGTCCCAGGAATTAGACCATAGGTCATCAATTTCAGGAAGGAACAAGACCATAAAATCCCCTACCCAAGGAACAGCATGTGAATAACCACAAGAATGGGAAAATATCTTGACTCCGGATGGGGCATCTGTGCAGGGAAGTCTTATCTCATCCTGTAGTCAAACATTTGTCCCACGGGAATGTAGTCCACAGACCACCTGGACGCAAGCCAATGAGGACTCGACCCTTGCAACTTCCCCGGTACCCACCAGTGAGGTTTTAGATTACCTAACCCTTGCTAGAATTCCCCTCATTTCCTATAAGAAGGCCTGCAAGCCTTTGTCTAGGGTCGCCATTTTGTAAAACGGTTTGACCCTTGCATTCAGGTTTTCGAGAACTAAAACACTCTCGCCAATTGCATATGCAAGTGGTGGTTGCTCTGCAGTGATTTCGGACTTAACAGGTACCACCATCTCCTGGGCTGGGGTCCCAGGCAGCAAAGGAAGGAGAGAGGAGGCTGAGCACCAGCGTCCAGCTCTTTCTGCTTCTTTTGTTCTTTGATTGTTATTCATGACTTTACTTGCCCTCCCTCTCACTTCCCCTCTTTCTGCTTCTTGACTGTGGCTATGCTGAGACCAGCTGCCTCATATTACTGCCATCATGCTGCGCTGTACCCTCAAACCGAGAACCAAAACATAGCCCTTGTCAAGTGCTTTGTCCCAGCATTAAGAAAAGTGACTTCTGCAGATGCCATAACTTTGGTGAACCCCTGGGAACGATGCTGAGGGCAAAAGACCGGTCCAAATCCCTCTGAGTCTCTGGGAATCCTGGAAGCCTGGCCCACCCTGAGGATTCCCGAGAGACAATGGGAAGATGCGTAGAGTTGCACCATTCCTGCGAGTCCTGGCTCTTCCCGCACACTCTGGAGGTCTTTTGGCCTGTTGGCCTTGGAGCGTTACCTGGGAGCAAGGAGGCTGTCTCAGCCTTCTGTGGTTCCCCATCGACTAGGCTTTGGGAGAGCAAATTCCACCTCTCAGAGATGAGCGGCCTACACACCTGAATCCGCAGGCAGCAGGACAGGAGAGTGAGCCGCTGGGTCTGGCTTGAAATTCTGAAACCTCAAGGCCCGCCCACAAGGAACCCGCTTCCTTCAACAAGGCCACACCCACCCCAACTAGGCCACACCTCCTAGTAGTGCCGCTCGCTTTTGAGCCTCTAGGGGCCGCTTTCGCTCAGTCCACCACAGGCCTTTATTCTCCCGCAGGCGCAGCTGGCCTAGAACCTTTGTGGCCTGTGGGAGTGAGTGGAGTGGGAGAGGTCAGTCAGGTGGCTGGAGAATCAAGGTGAGCGGATTCCTCTGGGGTCTTTTTCTTTTCTGTTTAGCTTTTGAGCGCATTTGCTAATGTAGGTAACACATCACTTTTCAAAATGTAATTAAAATATTGTTAGGTCATTCCCCCTCCCTCTCCTCCCTTCTACCCTTCCTGTGACTGTCTGCCACACATACGTGCAGCTTGTTCTTTACATATACCTATAAGGTACATATACATATAAGGTAGTAAACATGCAAATACAAATTGCTGACTTTGTTAGTGTTGCCTGCATTATGTTTCTTGTTTGGTTGCTTGGTTGGTTTTGTTTTGGTTTTTTGAGACAGGGTTTCTCCGAGTAGCCTTGGCTGTCCTGGACTCTGCTTTGTAGACCAGGCTGGCCTTGAACTCACAGAGCTCTGCCTGCCTCTGCCTCCCCGAGTGCTGGGATTTCAGGTGTGTGCCACCGCCGCCCAGCTTGCATTCTTAATATTGAATAACCAGCCAGGTGCTCGTTCCTGGGGAACACTGATTCTTCCTCTCCCAGCAGTTGTTAGTTGCTCGTAGCTCTTCATTTAGGGATGGATCCTGTGACCATCCTGCCCTCCCCCCATCCACGTTGTGATGTCAACTGCTGTTGGAGTTGTTCAGGCCCTGTGTAAGCAGCCATCCTCTGGGTCTTGTGTGTCCATCCCCTTCATCTGGCCTCCTGGAACTTTCCATCTTCCCACAGTGCCCTTAGCTATGGAAGAATGCTCTCCTTGTTCTGCACTTACCCCACAGTCCCTTCCCTGTCTCTATGGCCCTTTATCAGTTCTTGATAGTTAGATGTTTTGTTTTTATTTTTCCCAAGGACAAATGCACAGAGACCACTCATTCACCTCTTCTTTGGGGAGATGCTTTTTGCAGCTATAATCCTGGCAGGCCAGGACCCTCATCATGACCCATGTCCTTATAAGTAGAGGGAGGTTTGGACACAGCCACATACTGAGGGGAGACCATGCAATGGCAGGGGGAGACTAGCGTGACAACGCCACGTGAGGGAACTCCAAAGACTTCCAGGAGTTTCTGAGAAGCTAAAAGATACTAAAAGGACCCTCTCTAGGAGACCTCCAGAGGAAGCAGGCCCTGTGAACCCTGGACCCGTGCCCTGGACTTCTGCCTCAGCCCAGAGAGAATTCATTTCTGCTGATTCGGGCTCCCATTGCGTGTGGTCATTGGTTACCACAATATTGGAAACAGAGAGATGAGTGTTACCCACAATCTGAGGAGGTTCCAGGCCAGCTCTGGCAGGCTTTGTAGAACAGGTGGCTTTTTAGCTGCGCTCTGTCCCAAAGGCTAGCCCAGCTCACAGGTGTAAGCAGCGCAGTGGGAATTAGCAGGCTGCTGAGCACCATCAGGCCCTGGAAGCTTCCGGTGGGCAGTGGGTGGGTATACACAGAGCCCTCTCCTGCCTGACTTCTCCCCAGCTGACACCATTCTACCCAGAACTCATTATCTCCCCTGCAAGCAGCAGCTTAATCAGAGGGAGCTGTTTGTCTGTCTTGTCTGTGTCTGTCTGTAGTGCTTCCTTCCAAGTGCTGAAGGGTTGGGCATTGGCTGGTGACAGTGTCCCTGTACACAGACTGGTGAGCAACCTGTGCAGCCAGCTGTGTGTGTGTGGGTGTGTGAAGGGGGTGGGGGGGGGTCAGTGGGGGAAGGCCTGGAGTTCTTTCCTGGCTGTCTGAGATGTGAGGCAGGTCAAAGACAGAGAGGCAGGAAGGAGTCCAGTAACCCGTCCACTTCAGTGTATCTTAGGCAATGAGACTTAGTAGGTCCCAGGACGCAGTCCCATCTTCCCCCACAGCACTCACGGGTGGATCCTGTTCTACTAGAGTAGGAAAAACAGTGAGTGAGTGGACCCATCAGTGATGTTGGTTGATGAGGCCTTCAGAAGGGCTGGGATTTACAGTTTGGCCAGTAAAAACCCCTGGCCTCAGCCCTGGGACAAGGGGTTGGCTGGTCACCTTAGGGTGTAGTAAAGGACAATAAAATCAGGAAGGGGAGAGGGGCTCCCCAGTGAGTGGGATGAGGCTGGGTCAAAGTTTTCAGCAGAGAGGTTAGGGAAAGGCCTGGCAACAGGTGTTGGAGGAGAGTTTGGACAGAACACTCCCCTGGTGGTGGCAACCATGTCCTGTTTCCTCCCTACGATGCACTTGTTTATCCAGCCAAGGAGATGGTGTGAGGAGATTCAGGCTAGGTCCTTATGTTGGGGTGTCCTGGGTTGTCCATGTGGCACTGAGGTCTACTTCCAGAAGGCAGAGGATGAGGCCTGGGAGAGGGACACAGAGATGAGGAAGAGAGAGCGGGAGAAAAGGGGAGATGGAGGAGGAAGCAGCCCAGGGAAGCAGTTGTTTGGAGACACCAAGAAAAGGCTTCCATGAAGTTTTCATCTGGAGCCTCATGGGTGAAGCTGATCTTGGACCCAGAGTATAGAACTGCCGCTGCGGGTGTGTGTGTGGAATTTTCTGGGAGAGGGGAAGAGGCTGCAGCTGCAGGGAGACAAGCAGAGGTGGGAAGGCGAAGGGAGTAATCCTCTCACCCTTGGCTAGGTGCCCACTGGCCCTACACAACGTGTGGGCATAGCACACCACAGACAGGGCTCCTCCCAGTTCCCAGGCAGGAAGCCAGAAATCTGGGTGGTCTGGGCCAGCAGGCCCTTTAGGGCCAGGAGCGCCTCTGTCCTCCCCTGGGATGAAGAATGTACAGGTCTCTGGGCCTCTTTTGCAGGGGTGCTAACTTTAGTCACGGGGCTCTACACCGTGGCCTCTTGGCCCCGTGCTCAGGGAACCACAGCGTCCCAGGCCACTGATTATGAAAATACAGAACAACCACAGGGTTCAGAGTTGAGAAAATAAAAAAAAGCAATTGATGAAAATGGTCCCCAAGAGGAAAATGAGCAAAGGTTTGCTTTCACAGAAGAGGACACCTATATGGCTAGTGAGCAAATAAAAAGCTTTCCAGCTTAAAAAAAAAAAAAATTAGAAAAGGCACTGGCCCCACCGGCCACCCACAATACGGAAATTAAGGGGAGATGGTGGGGGCATTCTAAAGACTGTGGGGGAGGGGTGGCCAGAGCCCTGTACCCAACAAGCTGGAGAATAATTCATGGGGAGAGGTAACAAGGGCAGCTCAAAAAGAGCGCTATTGTTACCTAATTTAGTCTGGTGATGCTGAGAGAATAGTTAGCACTGTAAGTTTGTTAGCTGGATGGTTTAAGAGTTGTTAATACCAAAAAGTAAATTGCTGAAGCAAGACTGTCAGATTAAAAGTAATTTGCAGGTCATTCCTGAGTAACTCCAACAAAGCCTCTGGTCTCTGCTCCTCCTGGTGTGGATAGGGCAGTATGTGGATGTTCACAGCTTGGCTCTTCAGGCTGGGTGAGTGACTCTGAGGTCTTGGGGGCCTAAGTCCTAATGCCCTCCAAGTACAGAAGCCAGCTGGTCCTGTTCCCATGCTGATGCCCGGGTCCACCAGCCTTCTGCATTCTCCTTACCAAAGCAAGGTCCTGGCCAGTCTGCTTCCCAGCTGGCCACTTATTCAGACATGGGCCTCCTCCCACTACTGCACTCATTTCCAGATGTTGACACCAGATATCCCTGAAGATGATCAGAAAGGAGGGTTTCTCCTAGTGCAGTCATCCCAAGACTCAGAACTCAAGATCCCAGGACCTGGGGGTAGGGGTAGGGGAAAGTCCCTGATGACGAGCTGGAAATCGGAGTTGGAGGATCTTTTTTTCCAGCCAGTGTAGCAGGTGGCTGTCCTGTCCTGCAGGGTGACAGAGGGCAAAGGGCACAGAGCCTCCGGAGTTCGGCTGTATTCTAACAGTAGGATTATGGTGACAAATTAAAGCAAAACCAAGAAGTGGTGTACACTCGAGGGCTGAGTGGGTCTCGTGAAATGGAAGCTGCTGCTGTGGTATGAGGTGGGGAGGGCTCTAAATTCAAAGGCCAGCCTGGGCTACACGGACAGTATGAAGTTAGCCTCAGCAACATGGTGAAGAACACACACACACACACAGACAGACAGAGAGACAGAGGCACTGCAGCTAATGAATTAATCAAAGATGAGAAGCAATATTTCAGCCAGAGAGATTGGTGCTTTAAGGAAAACCAAACCAGGATGCAAAGGGCCCAACATTGGACCAACTCTTCACAGGGTGGCTTCTGCAGGGGCCCCTCTAGCCCTCCAGAGAAGTGGTGCTGGCCCCATGGCCTGGGAGAGAGCCAGGGGCTTCCCTGCGCTTCTTCTAAACCAAGAACTCAGAGTCCAGGTCCATGAGAACACAAGGTGGACACGTAAGCAGGGTGTGTGTGACCACCTCCATTATGACATGTGGGGGCTGGGCTCCCTGGGCAGTCACCATGCCACCCGGAATGTCCCTACTGCCTGTCCTCCAAAAGTGAAGGACACACTGAAGGTTTGAGTGTAAATCCCAATTCCCTGTGAGCCCGTCGCAGCTGTGCCGGTGGTCAGGAATCCTTCTGTCTCCCACATCACCCCAGCCTCTGTACGCATCACTGATGCCTTCCCTCTGTTCATAAACACAGGACACACGCACGCCCCTGCACTCGGCACCATTCTGATGTTTAATGTGGAATTTACAAGGAACCTCACACATCGCACTGTTCAACCACTGGAAGATGATACATCCGAGGGAAGAACCAGAGTCCGAGTACAAAACCCAAAGAAAAAGTACAGACCCATTTCTGTATAAGAATATATTATTTAAAAGACAGTTTAAAAATAAAAATTCTGTACAGCATCGTGAATTCCTGTTTTTATACCAGTGAACAAAATGGTTCTTAGAAAACATGGTCTGTGGCGGGTCATCAGGGCGTCGCCTGGGCGTGACCCTCTTTGTGTGGGGGATCCTGGGAAGCCCCACCGGCTCTGTCCGCTCAGAGGTCACGGCTCCGCTGCTTTAACCGGCACAGTCTGCTGGGAAAAGAGGAAGACGGTGCGTTTTTCTCTGTGGGAACTGGAGATAGCACAGCCACAGGACCGAGTGAGAACTGAGATGGTAATAGAATATATGTGATATTAGCGTATCACAGACATGCTATCGGAAAGATCCGGGCTGGGGAGTGCTAGGAGCCAGCCCTGCTTTTGCAGAGGACCCAAGTTCGAGCCCCGGCAGCTGCAGCTGCCTGTAACTCCAGCTCCTGGGTATCCAATGACTTCTGTTCTCTATGTGCACACACCCACACATACATACATAATTACAAATAAAATTAAGTCTTTTCTTTAACTCCAGTTCCAAGTGATCCAGTGTATTCTTCTGGCCTTCATAGACACCAGGCATTCAAGTGATACACAGACACACAAGCAGGCAAACACACAAACACACACATGGCCAAATGGGGTACTAACTGGAGAATGAAAGGGAATCATCTGGATAGGACAAATGGGTGAAGGGCTAAGCAGGAAGGGATGAGAAGGGATCATGACACAATGTGTATGAAGACACCAGGCTGAAAACCATTAGTTTGTATACTAACCCAAAAAGTTAATAAAATATAAAAAGAAATGAGGTTGGGCTGCAGAGATTCTTAACTGTTGAGTTACGAACACTAACTGCTCTTGCAGAGAACATGAGTTCAGTTCCCAGCACCCTCATGGCAGCTCCCGGTCAACTGTAACTCCAGTTCCAGGGGATCTGATGACCTCTTCTGTCCTCCCTGGACTCCAGCACATCCATGGTGAACACACTTACACAGACAAACACACATGCACACAAATAAAATAAATCTGAAGGAGAAAGAGGAGGAGGAGGAGGTTGTCAGCCACACTACACACACAGGCAAAATTAGGCAATGTCAATGTCATTTTCTTTTCAAGAACATGACTGGCTTCAAAGCTCACTGGACACCTTGGTTATGGAATAGCAGTTCACACCACCAACTGCTCAAGTCCCAGTAACGGCACGGTGATCTGGGGTTCACGGAGATGGAGGCACACGGCTGTCGCTCCCAAAGGTTACCAAAAGCAGTCTCAGGCTGAAGTCCTTGCTGTTTCCCCTTCAAACCCAGCTTCTGGGCTCCCTGCATAAACCTGCAGCTTCCCTGACAGACGCCTAACAGTCACACGTGTAGGGAGAGGTTAGCATGCACTGCAGCATGCGCTGGCCGAGTAGTTGCACCCAGCGAAGGGCTTTGTGATGGACATTTTGGTTTCTTTGCAAACTCAGATATGCTATGTGAATATGTTTTTGTTTTAACCCCAAGTGTGGGATTTTAGTTGGACGTTAGTTTATCCACAGCTGATAATTGTCTCACTTGAAGCGAGGTGTGCCTTTCACCAGCTGATAACGGCCTTCTTCTTGTGGCATGGAGAGGGGCATGGGCTAGGGCTCTGAGGATATAAATATGAGAGCCCAGAAAAAGAAAGTGTGTGTGCGGTGTTGGCGTGTGGCGTATAGCACTCTGAAGAGACCAGAGAGATGGACGGTGTGGCGGTTTGGAGCAGACAGATGGAGAGAAATGCTTTGGGACACAGCGGCTTGGAAGGGACTCCTGGCTGTGTTTGCTGTTGACAGAGGTTGGAAAAGCCCTAAAAAAACCCTCTGACCCTCAACAGGCGGGAGAAGTAAAGAGGTCTGTGGCCTCTCTCCCCACTCACCTCCTCTCTCTTACTTAGGGTTGGGAGGTTGGAAGGGAGGTAGAGGCCTAAACACCCCAAATAAAATAGAGTTTAAGAAACGAGCGCTAGCTACAGGCTGTGTCAGTAGCTGTCAGGGGACACCCTTGTGGTGACCAGGGCAGATGCTTTTTAAAAGCGTCAAATCCTCCAGATGCACTTCACAGACTATTTCGTCTCAAGAGTGGCTCACACTCTAATCATTAATCCTTTCTATAACCAAAGTGTGAGCCCTTCCAAATCCGAGCCCGGAATCTAGTCTAATTAGGTTGTGCAGGATTAAATTTTCACTCATTGGAAAGCAGGCCGCGTGCTGCGGTTTGACTCAGCTCTCGCCCTGTAAGCGTATCGGGCAAATGAGAGTTTCCAAGTGTCCTGGAGGGTTCCGGTGTGACGCTCAAGCCTCACTGTGAGGTTAAAGGTGAAAACACCTGGCTGTGGTGTTTAGGGGACAGCTGTGGGAGGTGAGGAGGACAGGCAAAGACTGAATCAGGGTCTCAGCATCCCACGGCTGAGTTTCTGGTGCTATGTAAGAAGGGGGAGGGGGAGCCGGGCACAGTGGCACACACCTTTAATCCCAGCGCCGGGGAGGCAGAAGCAGGTGGATTGCTGTGTGTTCGAGGCCAGCCTGGTCTACAAAGTGAGTCCAAGACAGCCAGGGCTACACAGAGAAACTCTGTCTTGAAAAACAACAACAACAACAACTAAATAAGTAAATGAAAGAAGAGGGTAGGGACCACACATTCACACAAATGCAGACACACTCACACGCACTCATGCACACGTACACACACACACTTTGTCCTCCCCACATATAGAACTCTACTTACTGTACACACTGAGACATCAGTTTGGAGGAGAATGGCCTTCACTGTTTTTCACATCTCTGTTCTTCTCTGTGGCATTTTCTGTGCCCCCAGCGGGCAAGTTCTCCGTCTTCTTCTGCAACTAAGAGAACAGAGGTCAAAGTTATCCCTGGGAGGCAAAGGGCCAGCTCAGGCAGCCTCTTGTCTCTGGATGTGTCTGTCGCCTGTAGATGCTCAGATGGGGGAAAATGGCTGCCCACACATACATGTGCACAGTTCTGGGCAGCAATGGCTGGATCAAGCCAGCCACAGCCCACAGACCCTGTGCCATGCTTAGCCCTAGCACTTCTTTTTCATGCTTCCCTCCCTAAGGCCAGGATGACAGCCTGGAAAGGTCTGCCGTTCATTTCCACTGGGCAGTGGAATGTAGGATTGCAGACTCAGGTCCCTTTGAATGAAGGCTGATGGGATGGCCATGGTGGCAGAGGCCCCGGAAGCCATCCTGTAGGACTCAGGGCTGGAGATGCCTTCTTGCGGTGGGTTTTACCCTCAGCTTTTTAGATTTTTTTAGATTTTCTTGTGACTTCCTGGCAGGAGAGGCCCACCAGAGAGATTGGGATTGCTGGCCTGCACATTCAGTCAATCTCTATGCATTCACCATGTGTCTCTGACACAGCTGGCATGCACGACAGATGTGGCTGAAGGAGATGTGACCAATACCAGGCCACACTTGGGAAAGAAGGCAGAAAAGATGGCTATGGAGTCCTCTGTTACCAGGGAGCTTGGATGGGTGGGTGCTGAGTAGGAGATGAGGGACAGAGGGGCATCTCAGGTTGGGGGGTGGGGTCATGGTTATCTGAAGTATATAAGAAGTGGGGAAAAAGCTGGGTGTGGTGGCACATGCCTTTAATCCCAGGCAGAGGCAGATGGATCTCTGAGAGTTCAAAGCCAGCCAGAAGGAGGAGGAGGAAGAAGAAAAAAGTGGGGAAAGTTTTCTGGGTGTATGGATGTCCTGATAGGAGCAGGGGATGAGGTGAATAGGGAAAGACCCGGCCACCTCACCAGGCAGGAGGCATGGATTGAGTCTCTAGTGAAGAGATGTTCCCATAGCTGAACCCTGTATGGGAATAGTGACTCCTACCCTCTCCTGAGATCCAGCATCCACAATACCCCCAAATCTCTTCATTTCCCAGACCTCAAGAAGAGCCAAGTTGGCCTGTGTGTGTGTGTTGGGTCTGAAAACAGGGACTTGGACTCTTGCTTTGTTTTCCTGTCTTTTTCAGTGCAGCCCTTGCTGAACAGGCATCCTGGCCGGGAGGAGGGCATGGGTCAGGGAGGTACTAAGAGACACTGCAGAGGCTGAGATGCACTGGGGGTCTCCAGGGCCATACCGCTGTGTGCTGGGCTCTCACTGGCCAGCAGGCCCTGAGGAAAGCAATGGCCGCCACAGTCCCTGGGTAGAGACTGCTTTTAGCGAGCATCGCTTCTAGGTTCCTTGTCTCACCGAGCTTGGCTCTCCTGCCCTTTGTACTGCCTGCCTGCACCCCGGGTGCCACCCTTACCTCCTTCATGGCATCGTCCAGCTGCTTCAGCTCCTCATAGTGTTCTCGGGACTCCCAGAGTGGCCGCAGCATTGTCTCCTCGACAATGGGGAAGAGCTGGGAAGCAGAGGGTCCAAGGTCAGCCCACCATTGTTAAGTTGCTGAGGATACCCGAGGAGGGCCGTGAGGCCCTTGGGAGTACCTGCGAGCCTCAGGGGTCTCACTTCTCAATGGCCTTTAGGGGAACCCAGGGTGTTGGGCTGTGAATCTCCTGGCCAGGTCCAAGGCCTTGGGACCCTGGTGCAGCTCCACCCATCTCCCTTCTCTGGCTCTGGCTCAGAGTTCCACTCCCATCATTCCTCACAGGACCTCAGAAAGCCTACTGCCTTCTCCGGTCCCCACTTCTTCCAGCAAGACAAGGGTAGGTGTGGCCTCAGAGCGTCTTTCTCCGGGGACAGATGTGACAAAATTCCTGACAGTGGTCCTAGGAATAGGAAGGGTGTGGGGGGCCCTGAGACACCTAGAGAATGATGGGCAGGAAGGGAGAGGGGGACACATGGGGTGGCAAGAGATGAGCATGTGTTTGGGATCTGGGGGGACCGGAAGTGGTAGCCTTGGGCAGGACTCAGAGGCAGCACTGGGACCTGGTTGTGAGAGTTCCCCAGCCGGAGGTCACCAATTCCAGCTGCTCCTTCAAGGCGAGGCTTGGAAGGGTTAGGGTTAAGGCTGGCAGGGACAGGCAGTGGCAAAGTGGGCACTGAGGGCCTGAGATGCACACATGGAACTCTGTGAAGAGTGCTGGGTGTGGGGCGGGGGTCGGGGTCAGGGGACGTGTACACAGCAGAAAGGAATGGCTGCCAGGCAACCATCATCATGACAGCGGATGATGAAGCTGTAGAGGGCTCATGCACAGCCCTGCACCTCTCTGAAGTGAGCAGGCATGCGGGTGTGTTCGGGTGTGTCTCTGGCTGCTGTATCGTCAGTACATTCACTCGCCTTGGTCACTGTCTCAAACATCGGGATCAGGACAAACTTGATGAACCCGATCTGGGCTGTTGCTTTGGTCACTTTGTCTCGGTCCATGAACGGGGCCACCGGAAGGCCTTCCGACTTCTCTCGGTCACTCTGAGGGGAACACAGTGACAGTGACATTGAAGGTGCAAAGGCCCCATGGATTCACTTGAGTACACAGATCGGACCTGTTCTTACAGGAGGAACAGGACATGCTGACCAACTGTGACCCTCCCCCCCAGCCACGCAAAATCCCTACAACGGTGAGGGCACAGCGAGCCTGCAGCGTAAGGGCTACATATGAACCAAGATGAGGTGAGCAGGCTGGAAACATAGGGAGCAAGCCTAGAGCCAGGTCAAGTGTCCGTTCAAGGCCATGACCGAGCAGCTCACAAGGCTGAACTTGACAGCTATTTGCCTGCACCTCTCTGTAGCTATCCTATGAACCTGGCCTCCCTGCCTCCACAGGGGCTGTCCCTCCCCTCAGGTCTTGCTTCTTGACACTTAGCCACTTTCCTTGAGTCTGTTTCTAAAAGTGGCCCTACGAATGGCGATAGGAGTCAGTTTCAGCATACTGGTTTTTGTTTTTTTTTTTCTTTCTCTCTTTCTGGTGGCTGCGGTCCTGCATCTACAACACTGTCTGATCAAGGCCGGCCTTGAACTCCTCATCTTCCTACCTCCCAGGGTTAGGATCAGAGGTATGTGTCATCATGCCTGTTCCTCAAAAACAATGCCAAATACAGAGCGTCATTTCTGCAGCATGTCTAGGCAGACAGTGTTGTGGAGGCTGCTGGGGCGTGGGACGGGTATGCCAGTCAGCCCGGTCAGCTCTTTCCACTGTGGTGCCGTCCACAGAGCGGGGAAAGCATGCTCATAATTCGCTGGCTCAGTGCTTCTTACCTGCATGAAATATTCTTCCAGCAAACAGTCCACCCACGGCTCTGCCACCTCCATGGGACGGACCTCATTGGAGATATCGCAGCATTTTATGAGAATCATCTTCAGCTGAAAAGAGAGGCAGCATTCAGGGCGATGGCGGACACAGCATGAGCACGGCTGCCGGGTGGGTGACTGGATTCGCCATCTCGAGTGGGAAAGAGGACGGGGCCACCTCGAAGGACGCACTTCCCTGTTTGCTCTCTCTCTGTGCCGCTGCACTGGGATCCTCGCAGTCTGGATTCCCCAGCCTCCCCAGGGAAGGATGGGGACCCACCAGATACATAAGTGTTAAGAATACCAATTGTAGGGGCTGGAGAGATGGCACAGTGGTTAAAAGCACCGACCGCTCTTCCAGAGGACCTGAGTTCAATTCCCAGTACCCACATGGCAGCTCACAGCTGTCTGTAACTCTAAGATCTGACACCCTCACACAGACATACATGCAGGCAAAACACCGAGACACATAAACTAAAAATAAATAAATTATGGGAAAAAAAAACCCTGCAACTGTAAACCAGCTCTCAAATTAGAAAGTGAGTGAAAGCCAGGCACGGTGGAGCATACCTGTAATCCCAGTACTCAGGGAGGCAGAGGCAAGTGGATCTTTGTGAGTTCGAGGCCAGCCTGGTCTACAAAACAAATCCAGGACAGCCAAGGCTACACAGAGAAACCTTGTCTCAAAACAGAACAAAACAAAACAAAAACAAACAAAAAAGCTGGGGTACAGGGGAGCTAGGCACTCGGGTTCTCTCATGTTGAACCGGTGTCACGCTGCGGCTCAGGCTGGCCTACAGAACTCAAGGCTGGCCTTGAACTCCTGATCTTCCTGCCTTCTGGCTGCTAGGATTACAGGTGTGTCAACATGCCTGGTTCTCAAAACAAGGCCAAGGCAAGAAGATACAAATTCAAGGTCTGCCTACATGGCCAGCCTGGGCAACTTAGAGAGACACTTGTCTCAAACTGTCAAGTAAAAACAGTGCTGGGACACAGCTGAGCCACACAGCGTTTGCCTATCATACGTGAAGCCCAGCACCTTGACAAGGAAAGCAATTTTGTGACTGTGGGGAATATAAGAAAACTAGAGAGAGAGGACCTTGTTAAGAGGCAATGGTTTAAGAAGGGCACTCCCGAGGGGTGCTGGAATCGTGTCAAAGAGCATGGTGGCAAAGGCCTTGCAATCTCACGTTTGAGGACATGAAGGGGTGAGAGAGGTCAGCTAAGCATTGCTTCTTAGGGGCGTGTGTGTCCCTCAGGCAGAACCCTGATTATGGAATCAGACTATTGCACAAAATTGTGCAAAAGGGCCTGGCTCTCTGTTCCCAAACAACTTTCCCCGTATCAGTCTGTGCCTGTGCCTGGGGCTTCATGCCCTGTAGCCATCCCTACCGTTGTTATAGTTCTGAGTGTGTGACAGGAAGGGTCTGCGGAGGCGCTCTCCCTCCAGCCTTCATGCCACCCCAGAGCAGATGTCCCTTCTGCCCACTGCATCCTCTCGGATGAACCTCCTCCCAGGCAGGAGGAGGAGAGAGAACATGGCCTGGCTGTGCCTAGCAGGGTGAATCAACGCCTCCACTCTTGTTGGGCCTTGAAGGAATTATGGGTATTTGCTGTGCAGCCCCTTTTCTGGTTCCCGGCAGTTATCCTCCTTTGGGGCTTTGTACTGGAAGTGTCTCCAGCGCAGAGGCAGTTACAAGCTTGGTCTGACTGGCCTCAGGGAGGAACTGCCCCAGACTAGACACTGTGGACTCAGTGGCGGCTGGGTCAGGCAGGTCGATGTGTCTTTGGGCTGCTTTCTGGGCACTTCCGCTTCCTTGGCCCGGGAGCCTCCAGGAAGAAGCTTGGACTTTGAACTCTTTCTCCTAGTCCTCTCTCTAGTCCCTCCTCCAGTTTTTAGCTCCCTACTGCCACAGTGACCTGTCAGCCTGATCCTGTCCCAGAGCGGAAGTGGAGCCCTTGGTGGCAGCTCCTCCTGCACCTCCTCATCGGTGGGCAGAGATGGGTGGGCAGGTGTGCTTTTGGTCTGGCTTATCGTCCTATCTACCCACTTGCACACTGGGCAGAACCCCAGGCCTTCTGTGTGTCACACAGCACTGAGGCTAGCTTTCTTCATATCGAAGATGGAAATAAGGCATGCAGGGTGTAGCCTGCTTGCTTCGCCCAGCCACTTCCCATCGTCCTCCGTTTCATTCTTTTGTCTTTACCCACACCTCAGCATATCTTGCCAAGGATCTAACATGGTTGTACAGTAGCACCCCCCCCACCCGCCCTTTTTGTCCCTGCTTTTGCTTTCTATGTTTTTGGTTACCCAAAAATATTAAACAGGAAGTTCCGGAAACAAATCATCCACAGGTTTTTAACCTCCATGCTGTTCTGAGCAATACAGAAAGATTTTTCACCCTACCCAGGATGGGAGTCTTCCCTGCCCATTATTTACTGTGTGCTCCTCTTGTTACTCTGCCTTATTTTGGTGTTGGGCTCTTCTGTGCCTAAGCTGTAAGTTAAGCCTTATTGCAGAGATGTGTGAATACTATAGACAGGGTCTGGCTTCCCCACGGCTTCAGGCACTCATTGGGGTCCTAAGAGGCACTCCCTGAGGACAAGGAGACAACTGTGCCTCTCTTCTTTCCTTGGAGAGAGGGTGTTTTTGGAGGACCCCACTTGGGGGAGACACATTTGCCCAGTACAGGTGTTAGCCCTTCCTTCTCTGCACCCCTGCCTACTCCCTGGGATTCGGCCTTTCAGAGTAACAGCTCCCAAAAGCTCCTGGGATGAAAGCCACAAGTTCATCCTGACCTAAGAAGGGCATCCTCGCTTTCTGTCAATCAGCTCTTCTGGAGGGGCAAAGTGGTGTTATTGTTTTTTGTTTGTCTGTTTGATTGATTGATTATTTATACAGCATTCTGCCTGCATGTATGCCTGCCCACCAGCAGAGGGCACTAGATCTCACTATAGGTGGTTATGAGCCACCATGTAGTTGATGGGAATTGAACTCAGGACCCCTGAGCCATCTCTCCAGTCCTGGAGTTATTGGTTTTAAAGACATTTATTTTTGTTTTATGTACACGAATGTTTTGCCTGCATGAATGAGTGTTTTGCCTCAGTCTCTCCACTGCTAGGGGTAACAGGGATAAACCAGCAGACTGGGCTTGCATTTTTGTTTTCTTGGAAGGGAACGACATTGTGCAAACTCAAGCCATGTCCTTAAGGGAGAAGGCGGCCCTTGAGCCATGGAGTACTGTCTAGGAGGAAGCCTTGTCTACTGCTGGCCCAGGAAAAGTTGTGACACTGAAATCCAGGCATTCCAGTGCCCCAAGGCCAGGTGAGCCAGCTGGACTCCTGGGTTTCCCACCGAGCCATGGCTCAGCTTTCCAAAGACACAACCTACCAGGGTCAGGTGCTCCTCGTTGCTGTAGTCAAAATTCTCCATTTTTTCTTTGAAAGAATCCATAATTTCGGCATGCCTCGCCATGTCGGTGGCCAAGATCAATGTGATCATCCCCTGAATGGAAGGAGGATATGGTGTCAGCACGTACCAGAACCTCAGTGAGTGCTCCCTACACTGTGCTCTGAGCCTCTGGGTGACTGCTGCCCACAGGCGCACTCTGTCTGTCCCTATGCCATGTTCACAGGCCAACATGTAGATGACAGGTTAACAGATAGGACATCATATTGACTTGTGGAACAAGCAGATTTTCACCCAGTTGCCTAGATTTAATCACCAATTTTGCAATTAGCCCTGCTCAGAGCTTGCTCACGGGTATCAATAATGGAGTTTCCAAAACAACTTTCCTATTGTGTCATCTTTGTGACTGCAAGTCAGAATATACTTGATAACCTTTCTGATATCGAGTTTGTAAATGAGGATTCAATGGACTCGTAAACCATAGCTATGCTATTGTTTGACATGGCTGATGCCCTCCTAAACTTTGGTGGAAATCTGGGCCCTCCAGCGACTATGTTAAGAAGGAGTGGGGTCCTTGAAGGGTATATGGGGTTTACCCTCATGACACAATTCATATTCTCCCCCAACCCACCCAGCACTGGGTAAGTCCACAGGGAGTGAATTCTCACTCTTGCCCTTTAACCTTCTGCCCACCAGAAACAGAGCAGATGTGCATGCCAAGCTCTTAGGACCCCCTGCCTCCCAGACTCCAGAACTGTGAGCGAACATAAACCTCTTCCCTTTCTAAATTACCCAGTCTGTGGCATTTTGTTATAGCGGCTGAAACTAGACCAGGGCAGTTACTTTGTTAACTCGATACTGATTTGGGAAAAGAAGCATAATTGGAAAATGTAACCATGTGCTCATGCTTCCATTTCTCCTTCCATTCATCCAGCTTTCCGTGCATCTAATGTATTCTACCTGTCTGTCTGTCCTTCCATTTGCTATACTGCCCTCTACTGGTCCATCTGCATTCAACCCATCCATCCATCTATTCTCCAGCCATCCCACAAACAGTTACATAATATCTCCATGCCAGCTGTAGAGCTTCACTCTTCCAAGAATGTAAGACCACCACCCTCAAAGGCCGACGTCGAACAGTCAACATGAAGAATCTCAAATGTATATTTCTTGTGTGCGTGTGTTGTGTGTGTGTGGGGGGAGACATTACCTTGCATTTTAAATTATGGACTTTTTTGTAATAGAACACTCGGTTATCCCCCAAAACCTTCAGTGACAAATCGTTCTGTATGTGTGACTATGGGTACACACATGCCACGATTAGTACACATGGAGGTTGGGGGACAACCTCGTTTGGTGGCCCTTGCCTTCCACTGTCGTTCACCGCAGCGGACTGACCAGGCTAGCTGGCCTGTGAGTATCAGGTCATTCTCCTGTCTCTACCTCTCATCTCCCCGGAGCTGTGCACTCTGATTGCACCTAGCTTTGATGTGGGGTCTGGGGATTTGAACCCAGGTTGTCTGGCTTGTGTAGCAAGTGCTTTACCTACCGAACTATCTCAAAATTCTTTTGATAAAATATATTTTTTAAACTGGATAAATTACTTTCGTTTCCAGAAAAAACAAAGTCTTATTTTAAAACTCATAAACTTTGGGCTGGAGAGATCCTCAGCCATTAAAGGCCAGGCTTCAAAACCATAAATATAAAACTCATAAACTTCTGGGGAAAGGCAAGCCTCTCTATCCCCACGGTGGCCAGCATGAAGAAGATCCGCATGTGACCCTCTTCCTCTTCTGGGGTGCTGCCTGAGGAAGGCCACATACTAAGGGATGCTCTATCAGGCCCTTGCGGTCACTGGGGTGTCACTGGCCTGTGTGGCCACCTCCATTCCTAGCTCACCCTTTACCCACTTCAGAGGAGGCTGGGTATGGTTGTCATAACAACCTATGGCACACACCGAGAGGGTGGAGCTGCAAACAGGAAGGAAAGGGCAGAGGCCTTCAGAGAGAGGAGAGGGTTGTGGCAGGGGTCAGAGATTCAATATTGACTGTCATCAAGCAGTGCAGCTGGCTCTGAACTTCTCAGGGGGCAGACAAATAAGGAAGTGGTACTTTATGAGGCGGCTGCTCTTTGACAAAGCCAAGCTTACAGGTTCCCCTGGAGACAGATGAACCTTTCCCCTGCATCAATTCAGCTGTGTGGGGAGGGAGGTCAGCTGAGACTCAAAGGGCACGAAATTCCCCAAGGCATGGCAACAGATGACTCTAGAGAGCCCGGGGGAGGCTCCTTCTGTGACCAGCCTGGGTGGCCTCTCTCAGTGTCGCCAGCTATGGGGATATAGTCCCTTACAGTTCTGGGGTCTAGACAGCCAAGAGGAAGGTGCCAGCATGTTCTTGTTCCTCCCAAGGTTCGTGAGAAGGCTTCCTCCTGCCCGTCATAAGTTCTGGTAGCTCTGGTATGGCTTTATTCACACCAAAATCTGCCTCTATCTCCCCACAGCCTTTTACCATGGTCATGTCTCTCTCTCCTCTGTCCTCCGTAATGGACACCTGTCATTGGTTTAGAACCCAATCCCCAGTGGCACCTGGAGATCCTACTATGTCACGACCCTCGCTCACAGGTGCTGAGGGTCACCCACCACTGAACCACTACCTTTCAGACAGGAGTCCCTCTGGGTCCTTCCGCCCCCTGTAAATAGCAAGTGGCTCACGCAGCTGTGGTTCAGATAAGACCATTTGCATGGGGAGGGTGATGTTTCACGTAACTAGAAGTGTTTGACTAGGCAGGATAATCAGCTAGGACAGGTTATGGTGGGGACGAATGACCAGGTCCTAAGTGGTAGCTGACAATAGCTGAAGCTACATGGCGCATATCAGCTCTACCAGACAGCATGCAACATAGGTGCCTGTCAGGGACCCCTGTGGTGTATGTAGCCTTGGGCCAGTCACTTCCCTTTCTTTCCTCAGCTCCTTCTGCAGGGACATAGGAGCCATCTCAAAGGGAGCCGTTAGGGTTGTATTGATGGCTGTGCCATGCAGATGACATCAGGCGTATGTGGCAAAGGCCCATCTTCTTGGGGACCATTCCGGGCCCTGGGGGAAGTGGGTAAGGAGGACTGGTTTCAGGGTCCCGGATGGGCACTGCTGTAACCCAGAGCCTCTGGACAGCAGGGCTCTGAGGCTACAAAGCTCTGGCGCCACACACCTGCCTGATCTGCCTGAAGCCCTCGGGCGGCACGCTGGCAAAGATGTTGCACTCAGGTCTCGCCAGGATCTGGAAGGCAATGGCGCAGTGGTGGTTCTCCAGCGGTGAGATGTCATTGTAGCGCACGGCCAGTTCGGTGCGGGCGTTGATCTGGTATCTAGGGTATGTGGAGAGAGCAGGAGGCTCAGGTACCCTGCCGCTGGCATTTGTATGCCATGGTGCACATGGTGCCTGCAGAGGCTGGAGGGACGTGCTTACGGGCTAGTGACCGCATGCCAAGGGCTCAAGTCAGAAACTTGCTTCAGGTGAACCCCTGACACGCATGCTCCTATAATTAGATACCCCTGTGCCTTTAGGGTAGACCCTCGTCTCTCTCCCTGGGTGATGCCTTGAAGGTACCAGGGTTCCAAAAACTGTCAGGTTTTCAGTATATGCAAAGACAGAATTTTGGGAAAGAGGAAATAGGTTTGTTCTCTCATCCTCTCTCAATGCATATAAAAAAGGATCTCAACCTGAGTTCCAGATTGGCTTGGAACTCAGGACCTTTTTGCCTCACTCAGCCTCCAAGAGCTGGGGTTCCAGGAGAGCCCCACTGTGCCATCCTAAGGGCTGAACTTTGGGGCTAATGCTAAAATGAAGAACTCTTCGCCAGCCTGTTGTTGGCAGCTGTGGTGACCACTGAATGTGCAGAAAGGTAATAGATGTGTTCTCCGGACAGTCCCTGAGGAGTACTCATGGCCACACCTGGTCTGGCACCTATACTGTCCCGACCAGCCTCTGAGGAATACACACAGCTAGACCTGGGACCACTCCGTCCTGACAAATGGTGGCATGGGCCCCAAGCACATCTGCTGTCACTGCACAGCCACAAAGGTGCATTAGGAAAAAACCGATGTGTCACTGAATTCAAGCTCACACCATGAGGGTGGACTGTTGGTCCCGTGGGGCAGCATTCTACCCAACAGAGACAGGAGGGGCTTAGTGTCCCCAGATCTGGGCCCATCCTCTTGGCCCTGTCACATGCACTCTGTCAGTCTTGCCCTCACTCACTCTGGGGCCCCTGTCCTCTGCCTGTGCCTTTGGAAGTAGCCTGAGGAGGAAGCTTCCTGGCAGAGAATGGTGTGGAAGCCTGTTGTCCCCACCTTGGGGAGGGGACAGGTTGGTACTGCCATGTACCTCCAGAGCCTGGGGCTGACACAAAAGGGATTGTGGTTACATGTAGTGTTTGGTGACCTTGGAGTTTCCATCCCAAGGGAGGCCCAGGGCCCTGGACAAAGCCCAAAATCTGGCAACTGCATCCTGCAGGGCTGGTGGGGATTGGGGGCTGGGGGGTGGGGTGGGGCTAGGTCAGCAGCTCCACCTGAGAGCTGCTGAAGGGTTTCCCCTGAGAGAAGGAGCACTTTTCAAAGGAGAAACGAGAAAAAAAATCCCAAACGTACGTGTTGTTGTACCCTGGGTGGTCCAGGTCATGGCAGATGGCTGCGGTCATCAGGACCAAGATGTCCATCTGGGAAAACTTCTCCTGGATTAGGTGAGAGTCAGGCGGTCTGTCCTCCTCACGGGAGGATAGGAGGGGTGGGGATAGACTGGGCTGCAGTGACAGGGGAGGACACAGCCTACCCCTGGCCTGGGGGAGAGGAGGACCCAGCCACTCGGCAGGGTTAGGGACAGAGGCTGGGGGTTGGCAGGACCCACCTGGAGGCCACAGAGCCAGATCATGCTGTACATCATCTGTGTCACACAGAAGCAATGCCGGAAGTTGTGGAAGGGGTTGTTCCGGTAGTTGTCATGCACGCAGAGCTGTGGGGAGGAAAGGGTGAGTCCCCTGTGCTCAGTGGCCCCTGCTCCTATAAGGCTCCCAGGGCTTTCCACGCTCTGGCTCAAGGCCTCCAGTGTTCCCAAGTTGACCAACATAGGACATTGTGGCCCAGAAGCCCTGCAATGTCCCACTGCTTTACTAACTGGGAGCATGGGCTAAGGCATCCCCTAAGTGTCTGCTGAGCATCACTGGAGTTGGGGATGGGGCAGGAAGCATTCCCTGAGGGGCTCTAGGTTTCAGGGCTTATGGGACAATTGACGGGCTTTCAGTTTCTTTGTTTGCAGCAACATTCTACCCCTTCGGGAAAGATCTGCTACTAAGCACTCCATCATACCTACACTTATCTAGGGATAGCCACCCACACCAGGCACAACCCCAGACACACACACACACTCTCAAAATCCCAGAGACACTCTCACACCCACACTGCCACAGAGACACCCCCCAACCACATTCTCACACGCACATTCCCAGAGACACACATGCACACACATTCATTTATATATTCATAGACCTATCCCCTCACACTCACATAATCTCCTCCCCTGCACACTCACTCACACACACACACACACACACACACACACACACATTCACGGTGCTCCCAATTCCACGAACCCCTGCTTTAGTGTGCTGCTGCATTGTGGCTCTCTCTCTCATTGTACTATTTCCTCGCTCCTCTGAGGGTGTGGGAAGGAAGATGGAATAAATGACCTCACAGGACTTCCCTGGTACTGACATCCACTCTACAGAAGCCCACCACCAGCAGGACATGCAGGGCGGTCCACTCCAGTGTGACAGGGACGAAGGGACAGGCGTGAGCTCACCACTTACCAGCCACCTGCGGAGTGTTATGGGGTTGATGCTGAAGTCCCTGACCAGGCCGAGGTCATGGTACATATGCTCCAAGCAGCTCAGCATCTGTGGAGACAGGGCCAGGGTTAGGGGTCAGAAGGAGCAGCTAGACCAGTTGCCCCTTCTCATGTACTGTCCTGGACAGTGCCACCACGGCAACCTGAGAAGGTGAGTTTTGCTCCTGGGGGAGGGGGGAGAAAGGCCAATCATGGATCACCCAGGTGGGCTATGGGTCTATGAGAGCCTGCAGGTAGGTCCCCTGGGAGTGAAGTGACAAGCTGACTCCAGGCAAGATAGCAACTCTGCACAGGGTGACACCACTTCAGAGGACAACATCAAGATGACAGGGTGTCACTGAGCGCCACTTCTTGCTTGCTCAAGGCCAGAGACGGGAAGGTCCGCCCCTTTTGTTGAAACTAGAGATGCTTTCTAATGTCTTAATCTTGATCCGGAGGGTGTACCTCTTCTCTGATTCCAGGAGTCCTGGCATTGGTGGACACTTGGTGTACGGTGAGACAGATGTGATGTTTGACCCTGCTGTCATTTTTGCGGGTCTCTGCGGACATCTTCCAGAGTTTTTACACTAGCAAAGCCAACGAGGAATAGGAAAGGAATTTGTAACTAATGGCCTGGCTAGAGCGGCTTTGCTTCCGGGAGAAGCAGGTCTCAGGGGGACTGGAGCTCTGTAATACAGTGCTGAGGGAGCCAGCCCGTGGCCCATGGCATGACCCCAGCGGAGAACCCTCCCCTCTTGGCTACACATCAGGGCCCGCCTGGTCCCGGGCATCAGGGTCTCAGCACCTGCACAGTTGTCAATGCTATAGCCTGGCCTGTTTCCCCTGCATCTGGGCACAGGGTGGGAAAATCATGTAAGGGACTGAATTATGTCCCTTGAATATAGTATGTGGAGGCTTCACTGTGACCCACCCATGCGACCGTATTGGGGATGGCTTTTGACAGAGGCAGCTAAGATAAATGTGGTCATCAGGAGGGGCCCGATTCAATCTGACCATGACTCTGTGGAGACATATCAAAACACAGACACATAAAGATGACCGACAGAAGATGCTGAGGGGACAGTTCAGGAACGAGTAGCCCAAGACACCTTGACCTTGGACCTCTGGCTCCAGGACAGTGAGGCAATAACATATTGCTGGTGTTGAAGCTGTCTAGCCTCTAGTGGTTTGACATGGCCGGCTGCCAAAGGGAATGTGGGCATGCCGCTGAGCTCTATCCTTCTTTTGTTATGTAATATGTTTGGGCTGGGAGTTAAGGCGAAGTTTTGTGACGACAATATTTTAATTCTGTTGGGAGCAGAGAGTTCTATGGTATCAAGGGTTCATCTGGAAAACAGAAAACACACCCTTACCCAGACCTAATAGGGTGACCAAGGGGAATAAGAAGGGGGACTCAGGTGGTCCCAGAGTACCCTGAAAGCATGGCGGCCATGCCTTCATCTTCCTGGCTTTGAAGATGATGGCCCCAGAATGTGCTTCCTGCAGAGCGACAGGTGTTCTAGTTTTGGCTTGAGAGGGCTGGCACTCAGGCTGCTGGTGGCTGCTGTCTAGAGCTACCAGATCCTAACACCCCCCCCCCCAACACACACGACATCTGAATGCCAGCCCTCAGGACCCTTGGGCTATAGCCCCAAACCAGTTTTTGCCCCACAGGCCCCACAGACAGTGTTCTGAGCAACCCTGGAGAGATGAAATATTTGCTGTGAAATCAGAGTTGGGAGACACACAGAACTGCCAGACGAAACCATCTGCTTCCACGTCTGTGATGGACGGACATGGTGGCTTCGGAGCAGTAGTGAGATAGTCTGTTCCCGAGACAGTCCTCAACCCCAGCTGAGCGAGTGATTGAGCGGCTGGTTCCTGGCTCTGGTGGGGAGCACTGATTGAGAGGGGAGCACTTACAGGGTGACAGTGGGTGGTCCTTCAGTGTGGCAGAGCAGCCACCTTACTGTCTGCGGCCCCGGGATGGTGCCAATGGAGCAGAGGCACCAGAACAATACGAGATCCCATCCAGGGACAGGTTTGAGAAGGGCAGGACCCTGGGTAGAGCTGTGGGTTGATGTGGCATTACACCCACTGGAAAAGAGGTGAGTCCCAAGAGGGCCCTGTGGCTCTTTGCCATCTCAGGGCTGGTGCTCAGTGTATCTTCAGTTATGCATCTTTGCTGTCCACGCCTGAATTTTCTAGAGGCCGGGGGCTCTTGACTTGGGGGCATTTCTGCCTTATTATATAATGGTAGTGAGAAACCTCCAGAAGCACCCTGCCAAAGCTGCAGGTGGTGAAAGAGGTCACATGGCTGGGCCGGGCTGTAGGAGCGTCTCATCATGCCCACCTGCCAGTCAGAGAGCAGCGCTGAATGCAGCCTGCAAAGCGAGGGCAGAGGGCTGAAGATCCGAACCCCAGTCCTCACCATGCACAGCGAGCTCTTCAGCCTGGTCTCCACCTTTCTGGCCAGCATTCCCCAGCCAAAGACCTTCTTATGCTGGGCAAGCATGGGCTGGAAGAGGTTTATTTGGGAAATTTGGGGACCCTCTTGTCTAAAGGTGCAAAAATCTCATCTGCTACGACTGACCTTGTCAAAAGCAATAGGGAGCACAGAGCAGGGGGCATTCTTTTTTTTTTTTTTGCTTCTTTCTACATATCTGTGTTTTGGAAAAGCTGGAAAGAGCCCTTGGGTTTTGGTGAGTTGTCTATAAAGGGGAAATTTATTCTTTTAGTATCCATGTTGGTATTTCTCTTTTCTTTTCTCTTCTTTTTTTTCTCCCCGAAACAGGGTACTTCTGCGTAGCGCTGGCTGTCCTGGAACTTGCTCTGTAGACTCACAGAGCACTGCCTGCCTCCGCTTTCTGAGTGCTGGGATCAAAGGTGTGCACCACCACCGCTTGGAGGTATGTCTTACAGAATGAGAGGACTTGAAGAAATATTTTCCTGTCAAAAGCAACTCTTATCTCTGCACATCTCACATATCCACTATCTTGTGTCCAGCTGCCTCTGCTGGCCGCTCTTCCCACATCCCCTTTGGAGTTGTGCAGGAAATAGCTCTTCTAAGCAGCGGCTATGTCTTCACATGGCTCCCCCCCAGCCCCTCCCGCCAGGAGTTGATATTCCTTCTTCTTGGGGAAGCCCCATGTGCCTTGGGCCATCTCCTGTATCCCTTTGAGTGTCTGCTTAAGTGAAAATCTAGAGATTTTTTTCAGGGAGCGTTTAACTTAAAAAAATAAAAGACAGGAAAAAGCGCACAGGAGGAACAGCTTGAGCACAAGCCGCCATTCAGGATTTGCAGTCCTGAGCAGCTGTCCCCAGTGACCGGGCAACTTAGATGTCCCTCACCTACCTCGTTGGGTTCCCAAAGCCAGACATCAAAGGTGGGCTTCCGGAGGGCTTCGATGGTCTCTGGGGAGAGCAGGTACTAGAAAGGATGGTAGTGGAACGTTAGCCAACAGTGGGCTTCCGAGAGTGACCAAGGCCTCAGAGGTCCTTGTGGGCATTTTCTCCATTTTTCTGGTCCCTGTCACAGACACTGTGCACTGACTCAAGCCTGCCTTTCTCGGAGACTGCCAATGGACTCCCATCTGTGGTGGCCTGGGCTTGGGCATGAGGGGCTTCTTGGGGACATTCGAGTGATAGAAATATTCCCCATGCTCATCATGATGGTAACTTCATGACTACGTTTGCCAAAACTCGCTGTGCTCAGACTCTGAGAAGAGAAGCTGTCTAGCCATCAATTAGATCTCAACAGTAAAAGCAATATAAAGTGCAGAGAAAGGACAATAAGCTATTGGGTATATATGTTCAAATCCCTACCTGGAAGCTCTCCTTCTTGTCTTGCTGGGAACCACTCCCTGAAATCAGCCGTGAGTTACACCACACACTGGCTGATGGGCTAAGCCACATGCTGGCTGATGGAAGCCTTGGCCCAGGGTCAGCTCAACTATGCACTAAGGTTTAGGGGGTTCAATGTCATAATCAAAGCTGATATTCTAGATACAAGGCAGCAGCAGGGCTGGCATTTGGGTTAGCCTTGTTCATTTTCTTAAGAAAGGAATGGTGTGGGAACCAGCTCAGTTTGCTCCAGGTCTGGGCTGTGTAATCTCCAGACAGGACTGCAAAAGATGTGGGCCATATTTTCCTTTCTGGGAAGGTATTGATCTCTTGGCTGATGACCCAGTGTGTGGCTTGAACCCATGTAGGGCAAATCACTGGTGGCGGGCACCAGGGAACTATAGGGGCTTCCAGAAAGACCTGTGGGTGGCTGGCCCAACCTCGGAGTAACAGTGCGAACTAGGGTTTATGTGTGTGTGTGTGGGGGGGGGTGTCACCACTGAGGAAGTGACATAAGCCTCTAAAACAACTTAACTCTAGGTCACGGCTACTTGACTAAAGGCTTGGCTGCTTTCAAAATGGAGGAAAGCTTTCATGCAGAGTTTTTTCATAGAAACACTATTCAGGGATGGGGGGGAGCCAGGGCTGCAGACTTTTAATTTTTAACAGCCTTGTTAAAGTTC
>CM053756.1:51576730-51598009 GCA_028658305.1 Pachyuromys duprasi
CGCATGCGTTCTGCTCAGGGAACGCAGTTAGGAATACGGCATATGGAAGGCATATGGAAGTCCTCACCGAGCGTGATGCTGACTGCTGGAATCCAGATCATTCCTGGTAACGGAGGCCTTGGGCGCAGACGGAGATGCTGGCTGCCTGCTGACCCTGCCTCGGCCAGCCACTTCCCGCCCTGTTGCCACAGGAACCAGCATCCTCCACAGGCAGAGCAGCAGGCAGAGCAGCAGGCAGAGCACCTCTTCTTTTTGTTCTGTTTGGAGCTTATGGTTGCCTCATTTCCTGGGCTTCCCATCCTCCCTCCCCTGGGGCTCAGTTCAGGGCCAAGGCCATTAGTCTGGGACAAAGGCAGAGATTACAGATGCCAGCCCTCAGCCACTACTCCCTGTTTCTGCATTACCCTCCTCTGGCCTTGTTTCCTACCTGTTCCCTCCTGGAGTGGTATTGGGAACCACAGCAGCCATGTTCCCCAGTAGAACTCACTTCTGCCCTGAATGTGACCTGGCCACTGGAATTCCTTTCTTTCAGAAAAACAGAGGGACCCGAGTGAGTCTAAGAAGTCAGCCTGCCCAGGGTGCTAGCAGGCTGTATGTGTTCCCTCTGCTGTCCCCAGGTAGGTTCTGATGAATCTAGACCCCTGCCGAGGTGTGTTCACAAGTGGGCAAACGTCAGTCTGTTCTTCAGGATCACAAGCTATTCTAATTGTAGGGCTAGGCTCTGCCTCACCTGCTCTCCTGTTCTCTCTGCTCTCAGAGGAAGGCAAGAAGGTGGCCCCCTGTACCCCTCAGGGATGTAGCCTTTCTCCACAACCTAGGTGAGGCTGCACAGCCTCATCCTGGGGATTGAGGTTGGGGAGGGGAGAAATTGCGGAGTATGCTTCATACTTAAAATGGGCTCCTTCCATCAACAAGAGGTTAAGGGCAGCACAAATACCCGCACTTTCCATCCTGCCTCTCCAGCATTAAGGTACTGGGTGGGGTAGAAAAGCAGCTGCAGGTGCCTGAGCCAGGACTAGGTATGGACTAGACCACAGCCCAGAGCTCGGGATCTGTTTGCTCATTTGGAGGTGCAGCCTGAGACTTTTACCCACTTGGGGAGACTGTAGCATCCCACTGATCCATCTCTCCCTTGCAAGGGTTGCCTCCAGCACCCTCTGTGGAGAGTGCTGGGCCCTGGAGGGCTCTGGTTTATATCTCCGTGAGCTCTAAACTGTACTTGTGGGGTCCAGGGTCATATTCATCACTGAGACAAGCCAAAACCCCACTATAGGCAGAGTGCCAATGCTGCTGATGGCGACTGGCACCGAGGCCACTTGCTCATACCATGCTTCCCGGGGTGATAGCAGGCTGAGTGAGGCCTTGGGGCACAGGCTGATGTGCTGGGTCCCAGCCCCAGCTGAGTGTCTACCCCCATGTGACCCTGGGCTCTTCTCAGAGGCTACTCATAAGAGACTCTCTTGATCCCTGAAGAGCTACTTTCACAGGGACAACGGGAGTGAACTGTTCACCCAGTTTCCTATGGCTGCAAATGCTTTGCCCGGCCGTCACCCAAATCCAATGGAACTAGAGTTCCTTAACTCTACAGCAGCTGGCCACTCTTTAAGACACTGAATGTGACATGGTCCCCTAGGACTCCATGATTCACTGCTCTTCCCTCTGCCCTTCCTGAGACAACCATGCTGGCCATCACGGTGGGACTCCATGGGGACCACTCCCTACCTGCAGGCAAGAGCCATGCCCCCCACTCTCAACAGGCAGCCTGGATTTGTTGCACTGAGGGGATGCTTGAGGTTGGGGTCCTAAGACAGCTGAGGTCATTTGTTTAGGGCTGGTCCTGAACCAGGATGTTGTCCTATACCTGTGGACTCTGACTTTAGTGGCTGTTCTTGCTGACCAACCACCCAGGAGGCATGTCTGGCTTGGATTATTGGTCACTGGCCTCTGAGGACATCACCCACAAAGAGCCATGTGACCTAAGTCTGTGATCATGGGAGCATTCACTGCACTCCTGTGACAGAGGGGACTAAGAGCTGGCGATGAAAACTGGGTGCTTGTTGACGCTAAACCAGATACCTTTGTCTCCTTACTGTTATCTTTCAAAACAGCTATCAGTTGGGTGTGGTGGTGTACATCTTTAATCCCAGCAGTTGGGAGACAGAGACAGGTTGATCTTTGTTAGTTTGAGGCCAGCCTGGTCTACCTAGTGAGTTCCAGGACAGCCAGAGTGAAACAAACAAACAAACAAACAAAAAACAACTACCCCCCCCAAAAAAACCCCACAAAACAGCAACAAAACAGACATCAACTTCCTTCAAGTGTGGAATTTTCTGTAACACAGGCCTCTGGAGGGATGTTATTTCCCTCTCATGTGTGGACATTTTCCAGCCACAAAGCTCCTTTATAAGAAAATGTAGGAGTCTGGAGAGACGGCTCAGCAGTTATGAGCACTTACCGCTCTTGCAGAGGAAAGGGGTTCCAGCCCCAGCACCGACTCGGGCAGCTCACAACTGCCTGTAACCCTAGTTCCAGAGGAACTAGCACCCCTCTTTTGGCCACCATGGCCAACAGACATGCACTCGGTACACAGACCTGCACCCAGGCAAACACCCATAGATACGAAATGAACTTATATCTTTTAGAAAATGGGACCGAGTAGCTGATCTCTGACACAACAGGCCTCCTCTAGCTCGTGCCCTCCATGCTGGAACCAGACCAGGTCACGTTAGCTTTTCTTCTTTCTCTCCCACCCCATTCCCATCTGTTTCCACACAGAGCCCTCTCCAGGCCCAGGGCTGTGGGCTCCGGACACAGACTCACCTGCTGTTTCTAGCTGCCAGTTCCTCCCGCATCTTCTTAATGTCACCCTTGCATTTTTCGATCTCCACCACTTTAAGTCCTTCCACTGGCGACAAAGAGACACGGATGGGGTCACCAGAAGGAATCGCAGGGATCTAGGCTGGCTGGAAACTGGGGATCCCAGAAGGCTGCTGGATCGTGGCAGAGGCTTCCATACCTTCCCATGTTACTGATATTTGGGGGTTCCCTCACCTCCCCACCGGCCAAGAAATAAACAAGCCAAGTCAAGGAAGAGCAGGGTCGGACTCAATCACACCCCTGGGGTCCCAGCTAACTGGACAGTGTGCCCACCAACAAGCCAGTAGCCAAGATGCTCCCTCGGAAAATGCTGGGAATGCCTGGACATGCGGCTGGACATGCGGGTTCTTGAGGAAGAAAAGAAATTATGTCTGTTACTTTATGACCACACCTCAGTTTTCTGCCAAAGGACACTACCCATGGCGTCAGCATGTTCCCTTTCTCACTGAGCTCAGCTCCGAATAACTACTAAAAACACAGCCTGCCCCTTGCTAAAGGAAAACAGCCATTCAGGGACTTGGCGGGTTCCTAACAATGTCTCCCACCCACGAAGAGGAGCTGAAGCTTGGGTGCATGTGTGAAGACATCCTGGTGTGACTCTGCCTTCTTCCGGTTTTCCAGAATTTCCCAAAGTAGTGGCCATGCTGGGATAGGGTTCCCAAGGGACACAATCAGCTCTGGTCCTGGAGACTTGCTTCTCTGGGACAGAGAAACTTCTGCCCCTCCCATATAGGACAGATAGGAGGATGTGCAGACCAAAATGAGGGTCTCAGGCATCAGTGGTTGGGGAAAGGGTGGTAGCAGCTGAGGTACACTGAGGCTAGGCATGTTGGTTCACCCACTCAGCCACCTCTCCTTATGAGTGCGGTTCTTAATGTTTTCTTGTACCCAAAGAAGTTGTTGAAGTCCATGGAACATTCTTCTGAGGACACCACTCAGGCACCCCGGAGATCCCTAGCGATGAATTCAATGCGGCTGCTGCAGCCTTGTTTACACCTGGTTGCGTTTTGCAGGTTAAAGGCGTCCCTCTTTGTGGTAAATAGACAACCCACAGCAAGTTTCAGCTCCATCAGTTGATGCATGAAAGGCAGAACATTGCGGGACATAAATAGATCCAAGGAGAGGGGCGTCATAGTTCCGCTTGCCACGTCTGTTAAGAGTCAGAGCTGTCGTGGGTAACACAGACTGGCTCTAACGTGCAATCTTCCTGTCTCGGTTTGTAAGTAGCCGGAACTGTAAGCATGACCTACTACACTCTGTGCTCTGCACTTCATTGAAGGCTGCCCACTGCAGACTTTCCATCATCACGTCCTGCAGAAGGAAGCTCGTTCCTTCTGCATGGGGGCCAGGCGCTCCATCCTGAGAGGCCTTCACAGATAAACCTGCAGGGCCACCTTTCTTTGAAACCTCGGGAAGTGAATGCAGACTTCAGAAGAGATTTTTTAAAAACGTGTATGCATGTCTTACCTACATGGATGTATGTGCACCACCTAAGTGCAGTGCCGGGGGAGGCCAGAAAAGGCTGTTAGATCCCCCAGGAACTAGAGCTACAGACAGCTGTGAGCTACTGTGTGGGTGGGTTCTGGAAATCGAACCTAGGCCCTCTGGATTTGTAGCCAGTATTCTTAATCACCAAGCCATCTCTCCAGCTCCAACTTCAGCTTCCTTACCATGCTGCCTCCAATGGAAAGATTTAAGGGTGACTTCCTAAGGGAGATGTTGGCTCTGTGGAAAAGGGCCTCAGCAGAAGCTAAGGCGGTTTTTGCCTCCTTCCACATTAAGAACTTACAGGAGCTGGGGAGCATGTTCTCTCCTGGCTGCAAAGCTAAGGGTTTCCATTCGAAGAGAAGGAATAGATTGCTGCTTTTCAGTGCTTTCTCCTGGGACTGCTCTCAAGGCTTGCCTTGGGCACTCTTCCTGAGTGACATGGAAAGGCTGATTTGGTTCAATTCAGTATGGAAATTCTGGATTATTTGCATACTCCCCAGTCCGCCTCTGTGCCCAGGTGTCAGCTCTGGCTATGGCCCACACTGGTGTTTAGGTCTTGGTTCAGGTCCAGGGCACGGGTACAAAGGGTGGATGGAACAGGGCTGCCCTGTGCCCCCACTACAACACACCAGGAAGGAAGTGAATAGCTTCAGGCAGGGCAGGAGGCAAGGGCCAGGCTGTTCCATACTTATGAAATCACCTTTGACCTGCCAGTAATCCCAGATTCCTTAAAAGCTAAACATTTACACAGAAAGGGAGAAAAGCGCTGAAAGCCACAGAAGGGAAACGTGTATTTGGTTTGAGGTCAAAGAGCAAGCAGGAAATGCCATTCACGACAAGGTCAGCGTGGTATGGGGGTTTACAGATGGCCTGACTAGCTGGATATCCCTTACTGTGAGACACAGATAACACTTAATGACAACCAGATGGAGCTGCATGTGCACACATGACCACGAGTGTGTCTGCCCATGTCTGTGCGTATGTGTTTGTGCATGGTCTTGTGTCTATATGGAGCAGGGACTCATGTTGTGTTCCTGGTAGCCAGGACCATCTGCATCCTGTTCAGGAGGGAGGTCTGGCTGTGCACACCTTCCACCATTCCCCTCCCATGCACCCGACGGTCCCTCCCGAATGAGGCACAGAACCTGTGGGCTCCTCTCTGAAGGTCCCTGGGGATCAGGGTGACATTCCTGGCCACATCCATGCTAAAGGAGGGGGACTCTGGCAACTAGGAAGTGGTCAGCTAGGAGGGCCAGGGATGAAGGGGTCCAGAGCCAGCTGGGTTTTTCTATGGCAGAGAGCCACTCCTAGAGGTACGAGAGGACACGAGGATACCAGGAAGTGAGACCTACAGTCGGGGACCTGGGACGGAAGAGGTACCAGAAGATGGTGCCCTCGAGGGCTGGAGGATGAGGCGATGCCTGCTGTGCGTGGCAGTCACAAGACTGTGGCTTTATGTCTCTGCTGATGCGGACGGTGCCCTGGAAGCAAACTCCGCCCACGGAGCCTGTGGCTAAAGCCCTTTCCATGTTTCGAGAGCCCGACACTCCACACAGCTTGACCGGAGGCTGAGCTGGTCGCCCGTGACAACGATGGGCACGACGAACACTCACTGAGGTGCGTTGAGCTGTGTTCCCATCCTAACCCTTGGACCCTGCGGATGCCGCTCCATTCAGACAGAGGATCCTTGGCAGATGTCGGGCAGAGAGCCCGAGCTGTGACAGTCCTTGATTCAAATGGCAGTGTCTTTACAAGCAACAGATGGGGTTCACTGAGACATGGCAGCCGCAAGGAACCACTGGAGGACAGAGGCAGGCTGCAGCCGTGCAGCAATCCCAGCCAGGGAGTGAGAAGGATGCCTGCTAACCACCAACTACCAGAGCGAGGCTAGAACAGACTCTCCCTCGGATCGCGAGGGGCCAGCCCTGCCAATGCTCTCCAAGGTAGAGCTTCCGGTGTCCAGGACAGTGGAGAGGGCACTGCTGTGACCCAGCGCTTCGGGAGGCTGTCAAGTGACTACACTCTCCTACTCTGGCTCTCCCGCATCAGGCTTTGGCCCAGCTTGCTCCACGCAGGTGTTGAATCTGGTGCCAGAGGCAGCAGTGGCAGTGGGGACAGTGGGGGGGGGGATCCAATGAGAGAGACTGCAGAGAGGTGACACAGAGGAGTCTAGTGGTCACAAGATGGCGGTGGGTGTTATCCTGCACCACCCCCTTTAGGAGAAAACAACAAAACAAACCCAAACTCTCTCCTGTTCAGAGCAACCAGGGTCCATTTTTCAAACCAGTTGCAAGAAGCAGCTTCAGGGGCTGCTCTACCCCCACCCCAGACAGGAGTTTGTGAAGACGACACTTCCCTCAGTGGGAGGTGGCAGGGACTTCAGACACTGGTCTTTCTTGGCTCATTTGCTGAAAGAACTGGAGTGGACACTAGCTTCCCTCATCACCTCCAGGGAAGACAAGGTAGTCTTGAGGACTCCAAGACCCAGTTGGCTTGGGAAAAGCCAACGCACTTTGAGACGACGGAACACATTTCCGCTTATTCTGGTGAGCCTGGTCTTGCACGATAAAAATGTTTTTCTTGAAAAATGAGAAGCAATTAAAAAGCAAGAATATAAAGGGGGAAAAGTGACATCCACTCAATCTTACAAACAGAACAGCCACATATTCTTCGGGGATGCATGTTTCTTAATGACTTCCTGTTTGAATTTTGTTTACCCAGCCCAAGTTAATAAATTAGCTGCCCATGTGTCGCCGGGCTGAGCCTGACAGTGACAGAGAGCCTGGCGGTGGAGCTGGGGGTGGAACGTGGGGTCTGGCAGTCCTGTGGAGTGGAAAGCTTCGATCCGCCATCGATCCCTTCGCAACAGATGAGGTGACCCAAGCTATTTCCCTCCTCGAATCTGGCTTTTTGGAAACTGGACTCGGCTCTGTCCTGCTCACGGGCAGAGTTTCTCCTTCCTTCAGCAGTGGTCAGAAACCGAGATCAAGACGCTATATACATCACATATTCCAAACTGCAGAAGCAAGCTACACAGCTGTGTGAAGAGAAGGGCTTTCCCACCCCCTACCACGGAGAGAGGCACAAGGGCTAGGACCCAGGCAGAGGTTCGGCTGGACCACAGGCTGTTTGGGTTTTCACCTGTGTTCTATGCACGGACCAAGCTTTGCTTTAAAATAGGAATGGGTGCTCAGATCTGTCCTTGTCTGGCCCAGAGAAAGGACACATTTGCCTCCGAACTAGCCTGCTCACTGATCTAAGCGGCTAATTCTGACGGAGGCTAAGGCATAAGCAGGAAGGAAAAAAGGCTGTACTCACATTCCACCCGTTTCTCCAGCACGGCCAGGTGATTTGTGACTTCTGCCTTCAGCTCGTTGATCTTAAAAGCTCTGGGGGCAAAAGTGGGGAGAAGAGATAAAAAGAAAAAAACGTGACCCAGACCAGCAAACGTTCATGGGTGAGGTCCACAGGGAGAGGGACCAGGTCAGCAGGAGGCACTTTCAATGAATGCATAATGTCTGGTCTCATTAGTGCTCGGTCCTGGGTTCTCTGTGTAAACTTTAAGCTGGGCTGACCCATACCTCAACCCACCTTCCCCAACTATGGGGTACTGCCATGATCCTGGGTAGTTAAATCCCTCTGTTCAAAGTGATGATAAGATGCTATACAGAAATCACTTTGAGAAACTGACACAGCATTAGTAGGGCATTGCGAATGAAAGGGAAGCCCTCTACCCACACACATCGAGGTGGGAAATACTCATTGCTCAAAGGGTGTTTTGCAGACAGCCCCAAGTCTTGGAAGGATGGAGGGGGACAAGCTTTGTCACCCCCCGCCGCCAGAATTCATATCCTACAAGCGGCCGCTGGACACGGTTTTGGGGGTGAGGTGAAAGTCTGCCAGGATGTGCCCGGCCTAGGCTAGCTCCAGAAGTTACAGAGGGCTGACTGCAGCTAGGACCAGCTCCTACAAGTCTGGAACGTGTGTGCACGGCGGGTACGGTACCTGGAGAACTGCTCAGCCACCTGTGTCAGCACACCCTGGACGAGTTCTTCTCTTTCTACAAACCAAAGGAGAGAGACCGATGCAATGCAACACGGGCAGGCAGGACGGGGCGTGGAGACAGGGAGGTCGCTGCAGGTGTCCCCGGGAAGGATGGCCTGTCAGTCACGGGGAGCAGGTCCTCCCTGGGTGTGGGTTTCTCATCTTCTCCGATGCCTGTCAGTGGCCCGGGACTGATGCTCTCCAGGCACCGGCACAGCTAAATAAAGCAGGCAGGCCCGGGGGCTCTAAATATGGGTAGCTTTCTCCCAGTGCTCATTTTATGGGGACAATTACTATGACAGAGTGGGGTCAACGCACCAGTGGAGGGAGAACGCGGTGTTCTCAGGATGGGCCTGCCGAGAGGAAGCAGGCTGGGCGGGGCAGGCCTGGCCTCTTCTGGCCTGCCCTGTAAAACTGGGCTGGGTGGTTGGTTTTACAAGGTTCAGGTCCCAGGCTGATCAGAACTTGCCTCTTTCCTATTTCCTGACCAGCCCAATGCTGGGGGGGGGGGAGGTGCAGGTGGCCGAGACACTATCCTTTGAAGTGATTCTGTCTGTGCCCTTGAGAAATGGGAGACACCCTCTTTTTCCCAGTTAACCATTCATTCATGGCCCCAAACTCAGACACCCTATAAAGGAATTCATAGACTCTTGTACGCTGGCCCGATGCTTAACTCTCTCCGGCAACCAAGACACAGCAAACCAAACCAGCAGAGCCATATGTATGTATGTATACACACACACACACACACACACACACACACACACACACACACACTACAATAATTAAGTCTGGCAATGGAACTCAGAAGCTAAAGGATATCCCTATGTTTCCATCCAGTGCCTGTTTTCTAGTACATGGTCCTGAGCACACACAAAAGATACACATTTAATACAACGAAAATCAGCACAGCTTGTCTGTGCGTGGTGGTGGAGGTGGTACACACGTGTGAGGGCCCGAGTATGGAGCTCAGAGGACAGCTTTCAGGACTCAGGTCTCCTCTTCCACCAAGGATCTGGGGGACCAAACGCAGGTCACCGGGATTTGTCTGGCAAGTGGTTTCAACCGCTGAGCCACCTGTGGGCCTCAGGATTTGTTACACATCAAATATGATGAATCTGTATTGTAAACTCGCACACTGCTCCCGATAATATTGTCAGCTCAGCACACCTTTAAAATGCCAGCATGTCGGAGGGCAGAGCAGGAGTTAGAGGGCCGTGTGGGCGAGAACAAGTTCAAGGTTAGCTTTAACTGCACAACAGGATCCCGTCGAAAATGGAAAGAAGAGAAAGAAAAAAATAATAATAGTCATTTAAAAATGGTCATGTCTAGGAGGCAGAGGCAGGAGGATGACCGGTAGTACATGCTAAGCCAGCCAGGGTTACATAGCAAGACCCTGACTCTAGAAACAAAACAAAACAAAGATTAACAGATTCGTTAACATTCGTTGTTAGGTTTAAAAAGCAGTTTTTGAGGGCTGCAGAAACCTCTCAGGGATTCAGAACACTGGCTGCTCTTGCAGAGGACCAGGTTTGATGCTCAGCACCCACACGGAGGCTCACAGCCAACCGTCTATGACTCCAGTCCCAGGGCATCCAGGCCTCTTCTGACTTCCTTGAGTACCAGGCATGCACAAGGTACATTGACATATATTCAAGTCAAACACTCATACACATAAAATAAATCTAAAAGACTTTTCAAGAGGTTTTCCCAACAGTAACATAGAATGATTCCATTTTTCAAACATGTTGTGTGGGGGGGGGGCTTCCAGAACATCAACAGTAGTATTCTTTTGCTCATTAAGACTCCGTTTTCCTATTTTTTTTTTTTTTGCTTCCTCAGAGAATCTTTGTTTTCCACCATGAGCATATATATTAATTTTATAAAGAGGAAAAAAAAAAGCAATTTTTCCCTCCTCATATCTTGGCCACTTACACTCGGCCTGAGGAACGGAACATCGCTGGCACCGGAAGTCTCCCTGGCCTCCATTAACCCCCTTCCCTCCACAGACCACCTCTGTCCTGAACTTTAGGCAGGTGTGCCGGGTGTGTCCTCCTGTGCCTAACTCCCGTCATGGTCCGCTGATGAGACTGGGGTGCACCGGTGCCTTGGAGCACAGACCTGCGATGCCAGTCCGTCGTCACCAGGCTGCTGCCCCTAGGAACTCCCAAATCAGTAATTCATTTCACTAGCGGTGAGAGCACCATTTCAAGCAGCACACGCTGACACCGTGCTGACATGGGCAGAGGGCACTTAGGTCACTTAAGGAAGTTCTGCGGTTGGTGCCGGATGGTTCAGTCCACCATGTGAGCCCAGGGCGACGTTTCCAAGGGTGGTCACCCCCGCTCCGTCTCTGTGTGTCTCCAACAAGCTGCTCTGACACTCCCCCCTAATGACATTCAAGGCCACAGGAACAGAGCCTGGTCTATTCTCTACTCCACTTCTGGGCAGCTCTGCTCCCTGCCTCTCTTTCTTTGGGCAGGATTTTGCTTCGTAGCCCAGGCTAGCCTCTAAGGCTTCTGACTCGGGTCATCTTTATGTTTCTGCCTCCCACATGCTGGGAGTTTAGGCTTTAGGTACTATGCCTAGTCCTTTCCTTTCTTTTCTTCCTTTCTTTTCCTCTCCTCTCCTTTGCTTTCCTCCCTCTTTTCTAAAATATATTTGCTAGTGTTTATTCACGGTACACAATGAAAAGAAAACCAAACCCAAAACAGATGAATCCATTTAGATCAGTGGCTCTCAACCCGTGGGTCATGACCCCCTTGGTGGGGGGGGGATGTCGAATGACCCTTTCACAGGGGTCACCTAAGACCACCGGAAATATCCGATATTTACATTACGATTCATATCAGTAGGAAGTACGATTCATTACAGTTAGGAGGTAGCAAAGAAATAATTTTATGGTTGGGGGTCACCACAACACGAGGAACTGTATTGAAGGGTTGCAGCGTTAGGAAGGTTGAACCACTGGCCCACATCCACCTCTAATGCCTTCGCTGCCTGGCTGCCTATGGGAAACCCTTCCGGTGTGGTGTGACCCTCCTGTCACCCTGAGTTCACTCTGAGTGTGCATGTACAGTCACCCCCAGCCAGCTTCCGGCTGTCTGCCTCCCATGTAACTCAAACCATTTCCTCCCTGCGGACAGCCAGCCACAGCCTCCCTGGCTCACCCAGCCACAGCCTCCCTGGCTCACCCTACTAGCTCCACACCCTGAACACACTGTACAGCCCTATGCCACAGTGACCATCTCACCATCACCATGACCTTTCAGAACTCCTGTCTGCTCGCCTTAAGTTACCCATTAAAACTCCCCACGAGGCACCGTGGAGGGTAATTCTCAAGACACAGGAAGGGCGTTGCTACAGGCCATCTTTGCCTTTGCCCTTGTGCTGCCGGCCTCTCTGTGTGGCCTACAGGCACCCGTCCATCCCCACATCCACGAGAAATGGCATCTTTGACTTGAGCTTGTGTCTCCTATTCCCTCGAAGGGTGCTCACTACCTGAGTCCCTGAACTCCAACACTGTCAAGTGATAAGCCATGGCTGCCTGGTTTCACATCCTATGAGAAGAAAAGTCACTTCTCATGGTATCTCTGAGACACCTAACTCGAAATGTCAGTCACAGCCACAGTTGAGCTGCTCACGACTCTAATGACTGGCCTTCTGAGGGGCCTGCACCTACCAGGGGAGTTTATTCAGTGTTCCAAGTGACAAAATTAGAAATCTGATGATCTCAGAGGTCAAGGAGGAGCGATTTCAGAAAGGACGCGGTCACCAGAAGGGCGGCAGGAGGGGCGGGGGAGGGGAACCGGGCCTCTGAGTGTGCCAGCATGCATAGCTGGCCAGGTCCCTGTGCTGCGGGTTGGAGAAGGTGAGCTGGCAAAGGCAGCTAGGCTGCCTCCCCATGCTCATTCTCACTAGCACCTGAATTTGAGGTGACCGCCAACCGCTTCAGAACCAAGTCCCAGGACCCACATGGTAGCTCACTACCACAGTATCACCCGTTCCAGGGAACTCTGGCGCCCTCTTCTGGCCTCTTTGGGTATAGGGCACACAAGTGGCACACAGCAGTCACACATAAAATAAAAATAAAGAACTTAAAAAAAAAAAGAGCTAATGAAAAGCTGTCATTTGGATTTGATTGATGTAATCCTTTGGGCCTCACAGCATTTTCATACTTGCTTTAGATTCTTCAGGGGAAGCAGAAATCAGTGCTCGGGAAGACTGGTATTCCCGTTATGGCTAACCCTTAACCCAGGCTAGCATCTCTAACGTTCTCTTATGGTCTCTTTGTCCAGAAACAGAGTGAGTGGCACACCCGCTCTGTGGCATCCGCTCTGTACATTACACACCACTCAGCACAAATAGCTCACTGGGGCATTTATGCAGAGTGCAAGGATTGGATTCTTTTTCCAAGAGAAAAGAGAGGGGGAAAAAAAAATCCTGGCTGGCACAGCCACCCACCCACATGCCCAAGAACACAGCTCTGATTGGGAATGGGTGTCCACTGTCACAAGGATTCCTGCCTTGGCGCTGTTTCCTCCCGGTGGATCCAGAACTTGTAAGCCAGCAAGGAACGTGCGTGACATCCCCAGGGCGCTGTGTGGCCTGTGGCAAATGCGGGTGCCTGCACTCTCATCCCTGCTGCTGCCTTGTTGCCTCAAGATCACTGAGCCAAGGTTTGCCCTAACACCCCTTACGGCTTGCACTCCCCTGGTGTGTCACAATCTTTGGGTCACCAGGACGCTCTGGAAACCCCTACCAGCCTGGGGTCTGCCTGCCATGTCTTCCAAGTGCTCTTTTCCATCATAAGCATAGGTGTAGCTCAAACTACAGGAACTGAGGGTGTTCTCTGTGACATTTTCACACCTGCACACATTCATGCGTTGATCGCATCCATCCATCCTCTGACCCCTCCCCTTTCCCTCCCCTTCCACTTCCTTAATAATCCTTTCATTTACCTCCCTGTCATGTTTTTGAAAAGATTTTTTGGTTTCCAAGTGGAAAAAGCGTGCATTATTTGTCTGTATCCCCTTAGAGAGCCCAAGACCCCTGGATCTGGGGGCAACAGTTTTCAGCTGCCAAATGTTTGTCATCCCCAACCTGGTACAAAGCCACACTCTGCCAGTGGAACTCACTACCACTGATGACACCTATCATTACTTCCTAGGCGTTGTGGCACATGAGGACTTGAAGAAGTTGAAGCACGTGCAAACATTTTGTTTTGTGGACGGCTTCATAGCCCCAAGAAAAGTCAGACGTAGCCAAGAATGCTCATAAGTCATAGCTGCAGACAACTATCATCTCCTTGGGGGGGTGGGGGGGTGTCTTTCTGGACCTCAAAGTTTTAAGCAAAAGAGAGACGAGTCTGAGGGGAGGAGTCAGTTTAACTGGGGCTGAGCCACAGTGCAGGCGAAGACGGACCTGCAGGAGAGTAAGACTTTCACAGGAAATTTGTTTCCCGTGGAAACTCTGGGAGCTGAGTACACCATGCAGAATACCACTGGCCCAGGCTCTTGCTAGTGGGAACACACCAGGAAGGACTCCTATGTACTGTCTTCAGCAAAGGCCTTTTATATTCCTCCAGGCTAAAGAGGCTTACGTACAGCCCTGGCAGGCCAGGTGGCTGCTTGCTGGCTTGCTTCTGAGTTCCTCCTGGCTGCTGTGTCCACAGACTCCTCCAGGCAAGCATTCGCAGCAAATGCTGCCAGGAGCTGGGGGGGTCTCACACACAGCACAGGGAGTATTGAGTTTCATTCTGGGACAACCGGAGAGGGCCAGCAGGGGTCTGGCTTCGAGGATTTCCCAACAGCACAGCAGTAGCACACCGCTTATTTGGGGGAGACTTGAGCTGTTAGGTACATGGGCGCAAGCGGAATAGGTGCCCTGCCCTGTCGGGTTTCCCTAAGCAGCACACCATGGCAGAGTCTGAAGTCTGACTCCAACATGGGTTACAGGGGACATTCAAGGAACCTGGCCTCGCCCACTTCTTCCAGGAATTGTTTATATTTTCAGATAATTCCTGACCCAACCCAGGACTCCTGTCATTCAGCAGCAGAAGAACACAGGATTCGGTTAAAGGGACAAGCAGGAAAGTCTGTCATTCTGTTGCAAGGAGCAGTTGCACACTGCATGCGGAGAGTGTGGGGCCAGCGGTCTGCTGACTGGAAGCTCTTTGTACGCTGAGCTGAATCGGACAACAGCTTTGCCAGTTTTTCCATTTCCTAACACCCGAGCTGGTTTGGATATGCCCCCTCTTTCCTGTCCCAAGTCTCCTGCATGGAGGGGGAAGGCCTGGGCAGCCAGCACTGGCTCCTACTTCTTAGCTCTCTGATCATGCAGAAACAGCTCTTCAGGAACACTGAGAGGGCTGACAAACACCCGTAATCCTACAACTGGGGAGGCCGAGGCAGGAGGACGGTGAATGGGAGGCCAGCCTGGCCTACACAGTGACATCATCCCCGAGACAGAAAGCAAAGGACACAGAGCCAAGCCTCACTCCATTGGGCTTGCCGCTCCTTTAATCAGATGGTGCAGTGAGCTGCAGGCCACTGTTCCAACCTGAGGCAGCAGGCAGGGTTCTGGGCATTCTCCCAACTGCGCTCACTTGACAGAAACTTCCCAAAGCTCTGGAAAACCGAAAGCAAAACAGAGCAAGCCCCAAACAACAGCAACAATAATGAAACCTCTACCCATTTTGTGTGTCATCACCATCACCATCCTCACCACTACCACCACATTAGGGAAAACAAGCCTCATTCCTTAGACTCACAGAGACAAGCCTCCCAGAGGCTCTGAAGACGACGGAGGTGCAGCTGGTTTCCCTCCCCGGCGGCGTCATCCCCCAACAGAGCTAGCCAGACCACTGGCTGGCTCACTGACACTCTGCCCTGGCCCTGGGAACTGGGAGGGGCCAGACTCACCTCTAGCCCCACTTTTGCTGTCTTCTAGCCCCTGCAGCTGCCCGCCGACCAGCCTGCAAAGCAACCTGCGGGGATGTTCTGTTCTAGGGCTGGAAGGGTCACTGGCCTGCTCATTGTTTATGGGCGCCATAAAAACTGACATTCAGAAGGGGGGGGAAGAAGGGGGGCACACTTCCTTTATGACCCAGGAGGACAATAAAGTTATATGATTAGCAGTGACTTTGCCTGGTGCTTCTTAAAGTCACAGGTTCTCTGGATTGTCCTGCTGGGAAATCACACGCTCTCTCATTAGCCGAAGGACTGGCAGAGGGTGATTCCATGATAAGCAAGCAAAGGTGCCAAGGACTCTGATGTCCTCGGGCCAAACTGCCTGTGTGTGGCAACTACCTTGTTAATTCAGATCCACCGATGGCATGGGGGTACACCCCCCCCCCGACAGAATTGTTCTTGGGTAGAGGCTGGGGGTCTGCCACCGTCTGTGTGGCTGCCTGATTTCAGTGTGCTCAGCGCACTCCCTTTCCCTGCCTCCCACCCTTCCTTAGGAACCTGGACAGAGGTGTAGAAATGCATTTGTAACTACTGACGAGGCTGGAAGCCACCAAGCTGCCCGCAGCAGGTAACTCAGGAATAAACATTGTAGACACGTGTGGACAGATGAGAGGTATTTGATGCCCCCGGAGAGCTAGGGAGAGGCAGAGAAAGCATACCACCCGCAGAGCGCAAGTCAAAGAAGCTGGTCTGAAAGGCTGGGCTCCGCAGGGCTCCAACCACAGGATACTCTAGAAAAGGAAAAACCACGGAGGCAGGGAAGAGGGTTGTGGGAGGCAGCAAGGAGGAGTGGAAACAGATCCCCCCCCCCACCACCACAACACACACACACACACACACTCTCTCTCTCTCACTCAACCTGCTGGCCAGGATGGATCTGAATCTCAAATGCTAGTCCCAATGATCCTCCACCCTCAGCTTCCTGCATGGGTGGGGCTATAGGAGCCATCACACCTCTGGAAGGCGAGGAGGTTAAAGACATTCGTTATGAGGCTGCACGGGGTGGCACATGTATTCACAAGGACTGGAGAATGTGCAAAGCCAAGAGTGTCCCGTAGGGAACTGTGGACAGCAGTGAGTGTGACACTGTCTGTCACTGTGTGTGGAGGGAGGAAGCGGGTAGGAGCTGTACTTTGCATTCGACTTTGCTCTAAATCCAAAAACGTCACCTATTAGTTGAGAGTAAGTTGAAGGTGGGAACTGCACGGCTCACAGTGGCAGCTGCGAGCGATGCTGGAGTGAGGCAGAGTGTGGACAGCTGGGGAAAAGACAAAAGCCGAGATCAGAAAAACAAAAAGAAACAACCAAAATAAACCGAGCGTCCTCAAGCCAAGCCTGTATAACCTGACAATATGACCGCTCCGTGGTATAATTAAGGGGAAGATTTTTGTTGTGGACACGAGGGAGAGAGCTACCAGGGGCATCTGAAGAGCCCGGAGCAGGGAGAGAAAGTAGCAGACGGAGCGTGGCTGGCAGAAGGGGAGGGGGAGTGAGAGACAAGACAAAAGAGAGGGAGGGCAAAAGAGAGAGCCAGGAGAGAGCATCACCGAAATAGCAGGGCTGTAAGGAGAACTGAGTGATTGGGGGAGGGAAGCCGGTAAACTAGAGACATTTAGTGCAGGAGGCAGAGTGAGAGTTGCTGAGAAGAGGATGTCAGCATGGACTCTGAAATGTGTAATGGGAACTTGGGATCCTGAGGGAGCCTGGAGGCCAGCGTGTGCTTTGGTGTGCTAATAAGCACCACAGACAGCCATTTATGTCCCTTCTGCCAGGGATAGGGGAAATGGCTCCTTTGGTAGAGGGGAACTGGCTTCATAAGTTCCTGAGGCACACTGGCTTTTGTCTAACTGCTAGAATATGGGGAAGTGTGGTTTCCTTTGTACTGACCTTACCACTAGACACATTATGAGTGCTCAACCACAGCCTGGTCTACAAAGAGAGTTCCAAGCAGACCAGGGCTACACAGTGAGACCCTCAGATAAGCCATCCAGGCAATCAGCCAGTCAGTCAGCAAAGTAATCTTCCTACTATATATTTTAAAAAGTATTTTATTAGTGTGTTAGCGTGTGTGTATGTGTGTGCACATACCGCTGGAGGCCACAGGAGGGCATAAAATCCCCCGGTACTGGAGTTACAGGCAATTGTGGGGCTGCCGTTCGGATGCTGGGAATGGTACCCAGGCCTTCTGGAAAAGCAGCCATTGCTCTTACCCATTGAGCCCCAACATGACAGATTTTAAGAGGTCAAAATGATTAGAGTGCAGGAATGAAAACTACCTCCCAACACATGAATGTCTCCACAGCGAATCCTTGCTAAAGAATCACGCACTGTTCATAACATAATGTCAATATACACACGTTCTGATTAGATGTGCAGCCAATTAGAAATCTAACGATCTCTTCTCTAGTAAAACCAGGGAGGAGAAAATAATTAGGAATAAATGTTTAAAAAATATGGAAAACGGCTGAGGCTGTTAGTTGAGAGTGTTCAGCGTTAGGGCTGTCTCGTGTTCACAGGTGGGAAGCCTCATATGGTAGAGATGCCAGTATACCCCAAATCTATCCATATGTTGAAAGTGTCCATAATCAATGTTATAGATCTTTTTTTTTTTTTTTTGGAGGGGGAGGGCATTGGCAGTGGAGAAAATAATCCAGTTACTTAAAATCAGGCCAAAAAGAAGACAAATGTGTAAGGCTCACCTTGTCCATACCATGCGGCTAGCTTGGTACTGATGTCAACACTGGGAACCAGGGCAGCAGATGGGAAAGGAAAGCTTGGGAGCAGATATGAAGTTATGCTTCAGAGTGAACTTTATTAGAGAAGAGAAAGAGAGAATTATTGACCAAGGGTGGAGGGGCAGGATCTGGCAGTCTTAGGATAGAGAGAGAGATGAGGAGAGCACAGAAGAGGAAGCACAATGGGGCTTTGAGGCGGAAGACAGAGATTTCCTTCCAGAACCGGGGAGGGGCTTAGGAGACAACTGTCAATCATAGCACATTGGGAGCCTCAAGGGAGCAATGAAATCTTCAGCTTTCCAGAGACAAAGACAACTCCAGACTTTCGCACGTTTTCAGGCCGTGGCAGGAAGCCCCCAGCTCATGATTTAACCTGGCCTAGTCAGCACGCCAGGGGGCAAGGTGGTAGGCACGGGGCAGGACTGTAAACTTACGCCACAGTTACACGGCCCATTCCCAGCAGGAGCCTGCCTGCCGGTCCTTTGTCACAAGGGGTGGTGGTGGGTGTTTTCCCTAGGCTACCACATCTGAGTCTCAAAGCAACAGGTCCATGATCTAACTGAGATCCGAGCAGATGGAAGGACAGACAGAGCAAGCACAGAGCGTCTAGAAGGAGATGTGTGCTGAGTGGCCATCTGTTTCCACAAAGGTGCTGGTGTGACCAGAGCAAAGCAGGCTCTCAGAGGGCTGGCTGCTGCTGCCTAGGTGGATGGTGATGCTGCCATCTCATACCTACTGGAACGGTTGAAAGTCTGAGATTCACAGGCTAGGGCCGGACGGTTGTGAGAGGAGCTGCCTCTGCCCACAGAGGTCACCTCCTTGTGAACTCACCTCCTTTCTTGGCCTCAGTTTCCCCTTTCTCTGAGGACTTCCAGAGATCACCTCAAATAACGCCAGGAGAACCTGGTTCTCTCTTCAGGCATGTGGGAGGTTAACCCACGTGTAAAGCACAGTCTTGATCCTAGGATGCAACATTCGAAAGCAGGTCCACAGCATAACCTTCACAGTGCCCATAGCAACTGAGACCTACATTAGAAGTGACCCCATCCACCCCGTCCTACCATACCCCATCTTGCCTGCTATGTCCTCCCACAGGGGCTTGGAGGGCAAACGTGCTCAGCAATACTGAAAGGGTCAAAGGCCCATCAGTCTGGAGACTATGACATTGACCCAGAGAGCCAAGACATCAAGGTGGATGGTACACAGTACAACTCTATACTTGCAGCCCTAGGGAAGGGGCGGTGCAAGGCAGAGATGGTTTAGTTTTATGGTGTGTGTGTGTGTGTGTGTGGAAATACCTGTCTTGACTTGGGTGATGGCTATCTAGCCTTTATCAGATTCCTCAAGTGGCAGGTACCCTTTGGAACTGCAAGTTCAGGTTCCATCTGGCTGCATGCTGCGCTCTCCTGGACCTCAGGAACGCCGCGGTACAGAGGGCAGTTGGACCGTGCATGGCCTTGCAGCACTAGCAGTGTCCGGACGCCGGCGCCCTTCTTACCAGAAAGAAACCCAGCAGTCAGGGCACACATTCTGGAGGCCCCTGCCCCGCCGCCTGCCATCCACGTCTCTGGCAGCGGCGCGCTGCTGCCCTGGCCAGCCAGACCACCCCAAGGAGAAGCGTGAGCATGCAACCTCAGGAACAGTTGATTTTGCATTTTATGTGCTGCACCCTGTTTGCTTTTCAAAATAATGCAGGCGAAGATGACTCAGGGGTGTGCTTGTGAAACCTTTAAAAGCCTTAATGCTTTGGGCTGAAGCTGCACTAAATATAGAAAATATTATTAAGAGGCATTTATTACTGCTCATAAGCAACACATCTGTGCTCAAATTTGGAGCAGTAACTTGGCTTCCAAGCAAGATCAGTGCCCACACTACGCATGTTGGTTTGGCCCCGATAGAGCATCCCTACTCCATTAAAATCTGGCCGTTTTGTTTAGAGAGGGTTTTGTCCATTGGACAATGCCCTCAAGCTTACCATTTACTGAGCGTTGCTAAATGGCAGGCCCTCGGCAGGCATTTTGCATAAATTACATCATTTACCCTCCGAGGAACCCTGCTGAGGTGTCTATTTCAATTCCTATTCTGCACAGGAAATGGAACCTCACAGGGTGAGGTAGTTTTCCTAAGGCCACTTCACCCAGCTGGCAGCTGAATGCAGCTTCATCAGGGCCCTTTATTCTTGGATTCCTATTTTCATGTCCAAAGCTCCAAGTTTGGTCACGAGAGCGATCTCCCCCACCCCCCCACAGATCACCTTGGGAGGTTATCCAGAAAGCCCTCCAAGGGACGGGGCAAGGAGGCACATTCACGAGGAAGTGGCCACACCACGGGGACACTAGGAAGACTGTGCTCTGGGGTCCCTCCTGGCTACTGCACTGTTGACAGTCGGAAGACTGCCCTCTGGGGGAAGCTGTCTGGAGTGGTGGCTATCTGGCACTCCTGGTCTTCCCTGAGGGGCAGTCCTCTGGCAGGGGACATAGGGCTAGAGAAGGATGTGGCTGGTAGGTTTGAGAACTGCCTGCTGAGATAAGAAAGCCCAGAGCACCTATGGTTCTGTGCTTTGCTGTGGATCTTCAGTACTGCTCTTAGGCCCCTCCCTTCGTGGTGATTAGACTTCTAAAAAAAAAAAAAAGACTGACCAGTTTACTCAACTCCTTATTCATCTCAAAACAGCTTCAATGCAGCAGTCCCGCAAAAATAGGCATGGAAATTCAGAGCACTATTGCTCCCAGTAGCTACAACCCTCAGGAGCACCCTCTAGTAAGTAGGGTCAAAATAATGGCCTGTCTGCGTGAGGCAGCCTCACCCGCTCACCCTAAAATTGAATGGGAGCAGCTTCACGACACCCAGTATGTGCGGAACGCAAGCTAACTCTAAGACATGGCTCCCAAACCACCACAGCTACATATCTGAAACATTGGGGACAGGTGGATCTATAGACAATACAGACTAGAGGCTGTCAGCGCCTGGGAGGGGAGGGCCGTGGGCATGGAGACTCCTCGGGGCCCACAGGTGTGACGCTCCTCTCCGGGGCGACGGAAACATTCGGGGATAAACAGAGGCAATGTCTGCACAACAAAATGCACGCAGACAAAACTGCTCCGCCGCACGCTGAACCGTGGGTGTGATAGCATGCCAGTTATGTCTGGAGCAAACAAGAAAGC